>CM053620.1:23368951-23441549 GCA_028646535.1 Procyon lotor
AACCCTCACCAGCTGAGCGAGCCCCATCAGTAGAGGCGGCGTGAGCTTCAGCCCCAGGGCAGAAGGGAGCTCGCGAGATTCCCTCTGAGCCCATGGAAACAGATGCCTTTGAAAGCCTGCGGATTACTTGCCTGGCAAGTGCGACCTGCTAATTAAGTTTTACTATTTACCTCTGGAAAGAGAAAGGGTTTCCCGGGCTCTGGAGAGGGCCTGAGCCCTCCCCTCTCTTCTTTCTTCCCCCCACTCAAATCAGGCCTGGAAATGTTCTGGTGCTGGGAGGGCAGGTGGGTATATTGTTGGGGGTCTGGAGAAGGGGAAACATTACATAAGCCCAGCCCCCAGCCCCTAGAGGTAAGAGGCAAGAGAAGGAAGTCATTCGGCCCAGGCTAATTAGCAACTTCTAGCTACTTGACCTTGGTCTCTCAAAGGTTATTTCTCTCACTTGGAAGGTGGGGGAAATAATCCATTTCCCTCTGAGGGTTGCTGGGAGGATTAGTGGAGAGGGTGTGTGGGAGGATCTGCTTGTTACCTACCTCAACATTCTTTATTTGACCACCAAAGTGCCCAGATAAAAGATCATTTTTCCTGGCCTCCCTTGCAGCTAGGGCTGACCCAGGAGATGTAAATGGAAGTTGCTGATCATGGTGGTGGAGTTCCCAGGAGCATTACAGGGGTCTGCCTCGACAGAGTCTATTGCTCTTTCCTCCCTGCCTCATTCTCCCTCTTTCCTGGAAGGCAAACACGATGGCTGGAGCTCCAGCCACCATTTTGGAGTATGATGGGATCTTGAGAATGGATCCATATGCTGAAGACGGTGAAACCAAAAGATGGAGATATCTCACGGGCTCTGGACAGTCTATCTTCAGATTTATTCTAAAGGATAGAGACTTGACTTCTATGTTTGATGAAGTCAACCATTCTCAAACTTCTAGCATGCATTAGAATTACCTGGAGGGCTGGTTCAAACAAAGATAGCTGGGCTGCAGTGCCAAGAATTTCTATTTGGTCGACCTGGGGTGAGGCCTGAGGATTTTGTTCCAAACGTAGTCCCAGGTGATGCTCATGGTGCAGGTATGGGCACCTGAGAGCCCGGAGAGCCACTGGCTCAAGTCATCATCAATCCTGTTTTTATTTTATGAAGAAGAGCCCAGGTTCTACTTACATAGTAAAGTAAGGGCTTCACACTCAAGAAATATGATTAGTATTTTTCTATGGGGTGAATTGATAGTAAGGGGGCTACCTGTTGCCCTCTTGGCCCCCAGGAGATCAAGGGGCTGGAAGGAAGGGCACAGTCATCATGGCCAGCCTGCCCATCCCCACTGAAGGCAGCCTTGACCTCAAGAACCCCAAAGGAGATTGGGTGATCCCAGTGCCTTTCTGCGCCGGGCCCATCATATGTCATCTCTTGTGCCCGAAACTGAACTCGGAGTCAAGGACTGAAGCGTAGACACCATAGTCCACAAACAGCTGTGTGAGGCTGGAAATTTCCACCCCCCGACCCCCTCCCTGGCACTGGGCTATGCTCAATTATATTCTCAGGGACGAGAAACCAAGAGGGCTATGGGGTAGCTTTGGGAGGGGGTGGAGGGAGTCTGGCCCCTGCCACCCCTATGTCCACGGCCCCCACATGAGCCCTGTAGAGTTTGGGGAGAGGCTGCCCCTTGTCCAGGAAGGTGGGCTGCGTTGACAGATTGGAAGCCGTGCTTCTCCTGAGGTCAGTGGCCCAGCACTGCCAGCCCTTCTAATAAAATATGAAGTTCAAAAACTCCAGGCAATCCTCTCCCGCCGTTGAGTGATGACCTCGTAATTGGCTCGCAAGCTAGCTTGATTTATCAACTCCAACCTGGGCAGCCAGAGAAGGATGAATTAGCTTCCGAGGCCTGCGGCTGAGAGCAGGGTCCCCGGGAGCGGTGATGCCATGGGCGTGGGGGCCATTTGTCACCACCAGGCTTTGCTTAATTGTGGGAAGATAAAGCGAGGAGGTGTTGGATGGCACTGTGTAAATCACGATCTTTGGTAGAACAACCTGGGGCTTCGGCCGCGAGGAGGACGCGCCTATTTGGAAGGGAGCTTGGACGCAGACCTGCTCCTCGGCGCCCCCCATCATTTCCCGAGAGAGGTAGCTTGGTTGTAGGCTTCAAAGAGGGCCCTTTAGGGAGAGGCCCCTGGAGGTGGCTGCAGGGTCCCACCCCACCCTCTCCGAAAGCAGCGCCATGGTGCTCGCAAGGTTAAGTCCCTGGCATCAAAGGTCTGTTCCCTCTGTTCCCTCTTGTTGAACTGTGTCACCTGAGGCCATCCCTCTTCACTCTCTGGCCTTGGCCCCAAAGGGATACTCAGGAGCCCCCTCCGTGAGTGGGGAGGGTGAGCGTGCAGGGCTCCGAGTCCCCCTACTCTTGTCTTCCGGCTTCACCCGGGGCAACTCTACTCTCCTGTTCTATAGACTGGGGTTTCCAGTAGGACATCACTTGATACAACCTATAGCATTGTGGGGGAAAGAAACGATACCCATAAAGATGCCAAGTGACGGGAACTGTCCATCATTGCCGGGGGTTGGGGGGGAAGGCAAAGGGCTCTAAACCCTTCGGAAAATTTTGCAGTTTCTTGGAAATTTAAATACATGGGGCGCCTGGCTTGCTCAGGCCGTCGAGTGTCTGACTGTGGGTTTCAGCTCAGGTCGTGATCTCATGGGTGGTGGGATCGAGCCCCGTATCCATGCTCTGCACTCAGCAGGGAGTCTGCTTGAGATTTTTCTCCCTCTGCCCCTCCCCTTCCCCCCATGCTCTCGCTCTCTCTTTAAAATCAATCAATCAATCTTAAAAAAAAAAGTTAAGTTAAATATATATTCACCCATGACCCGGCAATTTCCACTGTATTTACCACAGAGGGAAAAAATATATATATATATTTATATAAAAATCTGTATACACGTGTTCAGGAATAGCCAGAAAGAGCAACGGCCTAGATTCCCCTCATGTGAAGGATAGACAAATAAACCGGGCTTCATCCCCAGAATGGGATACTACTCAGCAATTAAAAGGAACGAACGGCCAATGTGCCCGGCGCCCTGGGTAAATCCTGGTGCAGGGTTACCTATGTTGTTCAATGAAGTGGCTCGATCGTGCAGGATCCCATTTATATAATACTCTGGAAATGCAAAACACTATGGTGAGGAAACAGCCCAGTGGTCGCGGGGGGTGGAGGGCCTCGGGGCCAGGGGACCCTTGGACACCTCGACTCTGGTCGTAGGGACATGACTGTGTTTGTTCAACCAGCAGGACTGTGCGCCCTAAGAATGTAAATTGCACCTTAATTGAGAACCTAAAAAAAAAAAAAATCCTGAGAGAAGTTTTTGTTGTTCCAAAACAAAAGCTGGAAAATCCCCGAACGGGGGCAATCGGAACGTCCCTCCCCGTGCTCCCCCCCACACCCCCCACCAGTGTGGGCTCCCGGGCAGAATCCGCTACGGCCCTTGCCAGCCCCGCACTGCGGCCGGGGCTGCGGGGCGTGGATCTGACACCCATGTCTGCCAGGGGCCCTGCCTGGGAGACACCGGGCCTCCCCCCACACCCCTGCGTGGCCTCCGCTGAACTGACCCCTGCCGTCTCCTGCTGTCCCTCTCTACCCCCAGCCTGCATCTGGGGGCCAGAGAACTGCGGTCCATGCCGAGGTCTGGGGAGATGACCAAGCAGCAGCGAGAGCTGGCAGCCAGCCCTTCCATGGGGGGAGTCAGTGCTGGAGCTGCCAGCCCTCTCTGGGCCCTGGGGCTCGGGCAGAGCAGAGCCCAGATGGGGCTTCTGGGACACCCTACTGCTTACCTGCCTTGTCCAGGTCTCACTGAGTGTGAGGAAGAGGAGGAGGAAGGCATCAAGGGGTCCACAGATGGGGACGGCACGGGGGCACAGAGCCACAGAGGTCACAGGCCGAGCAGGCCTGGCTCTTCTGAGGATAGCCGGCTAAGTGCTGCCCTTCTCCGGGCCTCAGTCTTCCCAGCTGTTTAGTGGGAATGCCAATCCGGGCTCTTCTACTTTGCTCATTCATTTACTTGTGCCCCGAGCACAGGCACCGTAGTGGGCTCTGGGCAGGCAAGGATGCACATCGCTGCCAGGGTCCCTGGCCCCGCAGAGCTCAGAGACCTACAGCGACTGAGAGGTTCACAGCGAGTAGGGTACCAACAAGCTGCGGGCATGCTTGGGCCCAGGCTACACGGAAGGCTTGGATTCGGTCTGCTGTTTCCTCTCTCCCGGAATTGAGCCAGGGAACGCGGTGAGGTTAGGCTGGCTGGGAGCTGGGAGTACGGGGAATGGAACAAGAGAGGTTCTGGACCTCTCCGGGAGCTTCTCCCTGACCCTCCATCCCAGAGCCCCCGGAACCTACCCTTGGATGCTCTTTCAGATGAACTGACACCAGCCCTGGCCCAGCTACATCTGGGCCGACCGTGCCCAGGGAGGGAGGAGGTCCCTGGAGCCAGGGACAGCGGAACTGAGACTGTGTGCTTGCGTGGGCGGGCTTGCAAACGGGCGTGTTTGCACGCTTGTACCTGTGCGTGTGGGTGGGCATACGTGTAAGGTATCGCGGGTGCATGCTGCGGGCTTGCTTGCACTCGATCCTGTGCCTGTGTATCTGTAGGGCTCAGTGGACACGGTCCTGTGGGTCTCCGTGTGCCCGCGTGCGCAGGCGTGCGTGGGTGTGTGTCTATGTGCACGCAGATGTGGGCGTGACATCGCAGCCCGCGTATGCCTCTGTGCTGTGTGCGCGCCTGGCCTTTTGTCGGCGTTGCTGGTCCTGCCCGTACGTGTAGGTGTCCGTGTGCACGTGTACGGGGAGGTGTGCTGTGTGTGCCTGCTGGGGGCCGAGTGAGCTGGGTCCATGTCGCCTCTCAACGCCCCGGCGTCCTTGTCTGAGGAGGGGGCTGCTGCCCTCCCTGCCATAGGCCCAGAGCCCGGGCCAGCATTCGGGACCCTCTCCAGGGGGCACAGCCAGAGCCCCCACAGGTGACACAGCCGCCCCGGGGCAGGGCCGGGCCGGGCTCCCGTTGCCAGGCACAGATGAGCTCCCTTCATGTGGTGGCTTGGGCCTATTTCTGTCTTGTTTGGCTCATCCTGGCCGGGTGTTCCCGGCCGACGATGCCCTGTTTCTCCACCCGCCTATTTCAGCTAAGGAATGTGCTGTTTGTGTCTCAAGCAGAAAACCGAAAACCCCCATTATGGTTAGCTGTCCCGCGGCTTCGAGCAGCCACTCATTTACTTTGCTTGCTCCTACTCTATATTTGTCGACGGATGACATGTTGAAATTGGAAGGCAGGGGCTGGGGGGTACCGAGGCCTCTTTGGGGAGGCTGGGGCATCATCCCAGGCCTCCCCTCTGTCCAGGACGGAGTTCGGCTTCTCTGCCAGAGGGAGCTGCCCCTTCTGTCCCCTCTTTTCCTCCCCGGACTGCCCAGCAGCCTTGGCCTCGCTCCCCCAGATCTTCGGCCTCAGTGTGTTTTCGGGGCCTCCCCGCTGGCCTCAGCTGCAAGCCCCCTGCCCCCACAGCAGTTTCTGGAACCCGGCTCCACATACCCCGAGCAGCGTGGGGGCAGTGAGGGTGCAGGATCTAGAACAAAGCTATCTGGTCTAAACTTTGGCTCAGCCCTCAGCTGGCTGGGTGACTCAAGTGAATTATTTATCTTCTTTGTTTTGCCACACCTTCCTCCACGAAGTGGAAGTCCTCCATTTCTCTGGGTTTTAGACCCACATTTTCACACTCTGACACTGGCCTTACAGTCAAGAGTGTGGCCTTGTTCCATCAGTTACTTTTTCTCCTCTGACTTAATGAAACGTGAACTAATGGTGTGGTTTCCGGTCGAAGATGTTAAAGATTCTCTGAAATCGGCTCATAGTACTGTAGCGGACAGCCCATTCAAATTAAGATAATTAGAAGAGGTTTTAATAAAGGGACACAGAGGTGTGAGTAGGATCTAAGGAAACCAAAAGCCATAGTGAGATATCTTGGGACCAGTAAGGGAAATACTTTTATGACTCCAGACTTCAAGAAGGAGGTGGGGGTAGGGATGGTTCCAGAAGCCTCAGGAAAGTGTTGGTTCCTAGGACCCTCTCTGGCAGTGCCTTTCAGTGGGGGTGGGAGTGGGGATGTGCATGGCCAACTCAAGGCAGGCTACTGGCTCTACCATTTATTAACTGTGTGATGTGGGGCAAGTTATGTATCTGTGCCTCGGTTTGTTCATCTGCAAAATGGGCATAATGATGGTTCCTACCTCATAGGATTGTTGTCAGACTGAAGTAAAAATATATGAAGGGTTTAGAACACATCGGACAGACTACCTATTACGATCATCATCATTTCAGTAATAGTACCTGGAGTATTTCTTTCTGCCTTAAGCCCCATCCTAATTCCCCCATGCACTACTCAGTCAGTCTCCCTGTGTTTGTCGCTTGCCACCAGAAAACCCCAACTCTACAGTGACACAGAATCGGGTCAGGGTCATCTCCCAGCAGGTTTTAGTGATAAACAGTCACCACTTCCTGCTGAATGTCAGCCCCGCACCCCACCTCGCCCTACCCAGCCCCCACAGGACTAAGAGCTCAGACGGCAAACTACCATGGAGAGTCTCTAACTGATGGGGAGGTGGAGGTCAGGAGCCTTGTTCCTTCCACTTTTCCTTTCTCCCTTTCCCCTTCCTCCACACACCAGCACCTCAGTTCTAGAATCTTCTAGAACAGTGGCTCCCGGCCCGTCGCATCCACAGCCCACTTCGGCGGGACCAAAGCCCCCAGGCTATCTATCTCATCGTAAGCCACTGCAGCCACCACCGAGCCCCATCGGAGCACTGGTGGGGTGGGGGGGAGTCCCCATAGCCTTCGCTGCAGAAATAAGGGCACGAGGGTGATTCATAACCAGACGGCAACACCTACATGTTTCCGAGTCTAGTAGTTATTGGAAAATGATAGGCCCCACACTCTGCTGGTGCAAATATGCATCCCTACATGCTGTGGGGTTAACCGACAGCCCGCCACAAGTTGCGCTGATGACGAGGGAACCAAACCAACAGCGATTCGTAATTAAAACATAAGAACAGCAGCGACTACAGACCGGGAGCAGCCCGGGACAGCCCCGACGGTGCCCGGACTTCTCATGGAGGACATCGCGGCCTGGAGCAACATGTGGTAGCATTTTGCGAAGCTGCCAAGTGCTGCATGGCCGCCCTTCTTCTTAGCCAAGTGCTGAATCGAGTCTTCGAGAAACTTCTAACGTGCTAATTTTCATGCATAAAGAGCAAACTTTAGCAGCCCTCAGTGACTCACTGGGTCTATTAGTGAGTGGCTATTTGTAGAATTGTGTATCATTTGCTAAAGAAAGACTGTTTGCATAGCGGGGGAGAAAAGTCACTGTTCCTGGGATCTCGCATTTTAGGGAAAAGAGCCGTCATGTGAAAGTTGAAAGACCCAGGTTCGAGACCCAGGAATATAGAGTCTGAGCCTCAACGTCTCGGGAAATCACCGCCCCAGCCACGTGCGGTCATTGGCTGGGAGCAGCTGGTGGGAAGCGTGACTTTGGTACCAAGGTGGTGAAGGGTTTCAGAGCAGACGAGACATAAAGCTCATCTCTAGAGCAGCAAGATTCCTGCAGAACGTCACCCGCTGACCGGCTCCGAGAAGCCGAATTCCTGTGCTGGACCTGGGAACAGGACGGGGGGATCCCAAATGGCCTCTGTGTTGTCATCACGCTGGGAAAGCTACCAGCGGTGTCTGCTGTAGAACAGACCTAAGAAAGCACACAACCCCTTCTTACAGACGGGGGTACGGGGGTCTAGAGTGAAGGTGGGAGAGCTGTGCCCACGGTCTCATCGGGAACTGAGGCAGAGGCCGGACTGGGGCCAAGGCAGAACCATCCAGAGCAGGTTACACATATGCTGTTCCAGGAACCTTGCCGTGCCCAGGGCTGAGCCAAGCCAGGATACTGGACCCTGCTCCGACCGGGCTGGCCTGGTGCAAACCCTTCCTTTTCAGAAGTCTCAGCGGGATTGGCCATCTCGGTTTCCGGCGCTCCATCTCAGCTCCAGCTACTTCTCCCTGGAACCGTGGATCAGCACCTAGGAGTGAACTCAGAGCCAACCCTAGCGAGATATTTTTAGAGCAATTAAACATAGCAATAACTCCTCACCTTCTCTTAAAGCTCATTTCCTATTTCTCTATTAGAAGGAATAAAAACCCATCCTGGAAGGCTGCCCGACACCCTTTTTGGGGAAGGCGGTGGGACCAGACGCCAGGCAGTGCTGACCAAGGTCAGATGGAGTTTGCCTGTGAATCCTCCATGCCTCTCGTCTGAAAGATCAGCGCTGCCCCCACCCCCTGACCTCAGATGGCTCTCTAGAAGCAATATGTGGGTTCCTGCTGCCGTGACCTGGGCATCACGGATTGTTTGGCACATGGGGACCAGATGAACAATCTTCCTGGTATGGCTCAGGAGGGAGTATCATGTCCCTGTCATACAGACCTCCTAAATCACCTCTACTTACCTAAATCACTAGAATCCCAACAACAAATCTACCCCGGGGCATTATTCTCTCCTTGGCCGAGCAGGGGGTTAATTCCACATTTCCACGCTGGTTCTCCTGGGTTGTCTTTCTGCAAAGCCAGCTGCTTTTAAAACAGAAATACCCGTCGCAAGAAGACCCAAGGTCAGAGCGACTAGGTTGGGACAGACTGGGCTGGATTGAACCTGAATGTAGACCTTCCGTATCTGCCATTTATAAACTGAGTCATCAAGCAAATCATTTCCCCTTTCTGAGTCTCAGATACCCACGGGGATCAGTTTTCTTTACAGGACCTCTCTCCTGGAGCTCTTACGAAGATCCGATTCAACGGTGGTTGGAAAAACTGCTTTAGAGGTGAGGAGGTTGTAGGAGTCGGATGAGGTTAATAAGATGTACCCTAGGAACAAACCCTGAAATTTCAGTGGCTTCACATGGAATGATTTCTCTCTCCGGAGGAGCTCCATCTTTTGGCTTCATGATCTCAAATCATGGCTTCCCGAGTCATCACGCCAGGGGCGTGAAGTCTGGAGAGTTCACACCAACCTGTAGATGCTTTGAACCTGAAATGACCCTCGTCGCTTCCACTGGTAGCCCGGTGGTCAGAATGAGGACGCCGCTCTGCCCGACGGCAAAGAGGTTGGGGCGCGGAGGGGAGCGCGTGAATATTTGGCAATCTGTCAGCATCTCTGCTGCAAAGAGTCCTATAGTTGAGAGGGGTTGTAATTATTATTTGCCAGAGCAATTTTCTGTGTCTCTAGTTCATTTTTACTGGGAGCAGGAGCAGGGACGGTGGGGCCATGAAGTTGCCTATAGGATAGGACGAAGGTCGCGCCTGCTCTGGGCAAGAGGGAAGAAGCCGAAGAAAAAGTTGGGTGTGCAGATAAGGAGTGAGAGACAGCAGCCCACCTGGATTGCATTCTCTGCTAGATTGAAGCTGATCCTGGACCAAGGGGCTTAGCTGACTCTTGCCCGGGACTAGGTCACCACTGCCCATTGGCTCTTGCCCAGGGTCTCACTGACACTCCCTGGGTCCCAGCCGAGGCCAGTGGGGTTTAATAATTCTAAGTTATTCGCGGCTAGAGACCAGCTTTGTTTCTAATCTCTGACCCGTAGTGGACTTTTGTAAGAGACCAGAGAAGTTGTCCAATCCAGAAATGAATCTAGAAAACAACAACAACCGCTGTGCCTGAGATACCCTAGAAAAGAACCCGGTAAACATAAAATCGCTTGGAGGATATTCTAGAAAAAAAATTTTTTCTAGGGTGCCTGGGTGGCTCCGTGGGTGAAGCTTCCGACTCTTGATTTCGGCTCAGGTCATGATCTCAGGGTGGTGAGATCGAGCCCCACGTGGTGCTCTGTGCTCAGCGGGGAGTGTGCTGAAGACTTTCTTTCCCTCTGCTCCTCCCGCTTCTAAAATAAATAAATAAAATGTAAAAAAAAAAAAAAAAGAAAGAAAGAAAAAGAAAAAATCTACATAAAATCAGACAGAAAGTAATCTAGAGACTACAGAAATGAATCCGCCGTGCATGTCTGCAAACCACAATAAAAAAAGGACAACTAAGAAAACAGAAACGGGGAGCATTGCAACTTGCCAGAATCCTGCCGGAGGAGGCCATTCCGTGGATCGAGCACCCGAGACCGTGGCGGGGTCCCGATGCCCTGGAAGTTAAGTACTCCTGTGGATTTCTGCACTTTCCTCGTGGTGGACCAGTTATGGAGGTCGGGGGCTCCACTCGGGTCCTGCACACACTGCCCTTCTTAGCTGTTCGGGGTCTTCCTCACAAGAAATATATGGGAGATACAGAACCCCGGAGAAGCTGGGCTGATGAATAATGGAGCCCTCCGGCCACAGCAGCGGAATGCGCCTGAGAACATCTCTCCAAGCCATTGGTGGACTGCGTGGCCCCAAATCGGAGCCTTGCCCCTGGAGGGGTGTGCTTTGAATGTGCTTCTCTGTAGATGCCATGAATCTCCCTCTGCCACCCCACACCCACCCTCCAGAGCCGCTCACATGCGTTTATGGCGTTTGCCTCCTCAAGTCTATATTAATTAAAGAGCCGATCCAAGATAGGAGAGCCAAGTGTCTTATTTCATAAAGTAGATAATGTTCGAGATTTTAATTTACAAGGAGAGCCGGGACCGGGGTCTGTCTGCAGCAGAAAGAGTCGTAGAAAGCTTCTTCGTTTCTGAAACTGATATCTCAAGACTCTCTGAGTTGCCATAAATTCTGATAAAATGTCTTCCCAGCGGCAAAAGATAATTTTTATAAGCTTTTGGAAGGGACTAATAAAGCGGTAATCTACCGTCTTCCATTATTTAAGGACCTGGCTCAAGGGATGTGATTTGTAAGGGTTTTTATATATAAATAGAGAGATGTATATTAATTATATGTCTCAATCCATCACCCTCTCTGCAAAGAATTCACAGAAGAGCTTTGGCTTCCCCGGGACTGGCCTCTTGCCTCTGCTGGAGCTGGAAAGATCGGTCTTGGAGTCCTACCCCCGCGGATCTCCGTGCCTCCAGGAGAAGTGATCAGAGGTGACAGGGCAAACACTCTTCATCTATCCCCTGGCCTGTGTGATAACCTCAGGGTTCCAATTTCGGTCTGCCATACACGATTCTGCTGTGACAAGGCCTGGTGGCCATGAGGGCGGCTTAGTCATCAAATGACAACAGGCACTGGTGGGGGATTTTCCCATCTGCCCCTCGCCCGAGTATTCGAGCTCTGGGGTTATCACGCGGACACCAGCCTGAGCATCCAATAACAATGAGCTTACACTCAGGGCCCGGGAAGGCAGCTCGCGCCAGGAGCCTGGGACCCGGGCCGGATGAGGCAAGAGCAGATTTCCGAGGCTGCTGGATTTATGTGGCTTATGATATAACAGCACCTCATGCCCCCATGAAGTGTTCGAGATGCTCCTGGGCGAGCAGATTGTCCAAGTTCCTGCTCCTCGGCCTTCTGGCCTCACTCAAGCCAAGTGGCCTTCGGATGGTGGCAAAGAACTGGGTGACGAGGCCCCTTGAGAGGGACAGAGGTTGTCTGCTCTGTATTTGCCGCATTTCCACAGTGTCCCCTCACACTCCGAGCAGGCAAGGGAACCCAATACGGGAAGATGCCGTTGAGAAGTGGTAGCGTTTCATCCGCCACGTCATCACCCTTTGAATGTGCTCTGCGACCCCCAGTGTAGGTAGAGGAAGCAAGTTCAGATTAGTGAGGGTCAAAGTCAGAGCCGCAGGTTCAAATCCAGGGCTGGCTGACCCCATCGGCTTGTGTGGTTCCCGTTACAAATGCTGACTTACACGCAGAGGGGATAAAGAAGAGAAAGGAGGGGTGCCTGGGTGGCTCCGTCGGTTAAGCATCTGACTCTTGATTTCAGCTCAGGTCATGATCTCAGGGTCGTGATATCGAGCCCCATGTTGGACTCCGTGCTGAGCACGGAGCCTGCTTTGGATTCTGTCCCTCCCTCCTCACTAGTGCACCCTCCCTCCCTCCCTCCCTCTCTTTCTCTCTCTCAAAATCAAATAAAAATAAAATAAAGCTTCGGATCTCAGGTACAGACATTAAGATCTACTGAGTAAGAGGAGCAAGGGGAGGGAAGAGTTTCCCAGTCGTGAACCCGCAGTGACCGGCTTCCCTTGATTTCCAGGCTTCCTCCAGAAAAGCACCCATGCGGAGGCCACGTGCAGCTGAGCTCAACGGCAACGGCTCCCTCCCCATCCGTGCACCTTCAGAGTTCCTGAAAGTCTCCATCAGCATTCCCAACCCCTGCTTCCGCCACCGCCTTCCCAACCCGGCCTCCCTACCACCTTTCCAGAATTGCACAACTTCCCCATTTCCTGAAATGAAATCCTCCCTACTGGACATACCCTGAGAAGTTCCTGGCTGCCTGGCTGAGCCCTGAGTGAGACTAGGTGCCTGAGGGTATTGCCTCCCAAAAGAATGGAAGCTCAGGTTTTTGGTTTTTTTGGTTTTTTTTTTTTTTTGGAAAACTAAGATCGCCCTCTTTGCACACCTGAATATAGAGACCGAGAGTCATACCTGCTCCGTATTTTTGAGGAAGCTGGGGTCCTCGGGGGTTATCATCACTCCCCACCTAATCCCCAGCTTCTTTCCTAGCCACTGATGATCCCACCAGAAAACCCTGAGAGGTGGATACGATCCCCATTCAGTGGACTGGAGACATTGGTCCCCAGGACCTGAGTCTCCTGGGCTGTTTTCCCATGGCTCTGCACACTGGAAGTCCCAGATCAGGGTCTGGCATGGTTGTTTCTGGCGAGGGTTCTCTTCCTGGCTTCCGGATGGTGTCTTCTCTCTGGGGTCGTCCCATGGTCCTGCCTCTGGGGGCCGCGCACACAGTAATAACGAGCGAAGCTAACTAATCCCGTAGATCAGACATCTCTTTTTTTTTTTTTTTAAAGATTTTATTTATTTGACAGAAACACAGTGAGAGGGAACACAAGCAGAGGGAGTGGCAGTGGGAGAAGCAGGCTCCCTGCTGAGCAGAGAGCCCGATGCGAGACTCGATCCCAGGACTCTGGGATCATGACCTGGGCCGAAGGCAGACGCCTAACGACTGAGCCACCCAGGTGCCCCCAGACATCTCTTTACCTTAATGGCTTTCATAGAGGCTCCATCTCCAAATACAAGCCCACGTGGGGGATAGGGCTTCAGCCTGTGCAATTGGGGAAGACACAAATGCTCAGTCCATGATAGACATCCAACCTGGGGCTCACTCTAGCCTGCTTGGAAACCGAATGTGGTGGCAAGAGGCATCCGAGCAGGGTAAAAAGAGAAGACGAAGGACAGGGACCAAGATCTGCGTGTAATCTCAGCCAAAGTCAAAAAGACACTGCTTTCCAAAGCCTCGAAGCAGACACCCCTCTGACATCCTGAATCTCAGAGGCTTTTTCTTGGCCCGCATCGTGTCTTTTAGAAACCTGAATGTGTCTCCAGTTTTTGAAGATTGGAAGACTTCCCGTAAAAACCTAGGTTTCTGGCTCCTCTTGAAAAATCGGAAGGTCTCTCGTCTCACTAAGGCAGCATGTCAGCCTGGCCACTGTGGCCCTAGTCCAGAGGTGGCCCATTCTGATGGGGCTAATTGCCTCACTCACCCCAGTCCCTGCCATTGGCCCTGACCTTCCGGGCTCCCTCCGGGCACACTCGGGCTGCACGGGCCTGAGGAAGACGGGCCGCCCCAGAGCCGCTCAGCTTCCATGAGCTTCTTTGCAGAGACGGCCGCACAGTATGGGTCCTCTTTGATTCCGGTGTGCCCATCCAACGTCCAGCTGCTCCTGCCCCCACGACAATATTGCATAATCCACATGAAAGCGGATTAATCTATGGTCAGGAAATTCAGACACTCGATATGACTTCTAAGGCCCTCTTTATTTGTATGAAAAAAAAGGATCATCCCCAAATATTCACTTCTCCTCCCCTCTGGGGTTTGAAGATGGTCCCCCAAGACCCTGTCCCACCGACCATCTGGAGGATAACCAGAGAATCCTGTGGGCCGAGGGCAGGTGGCTTCCTGGGTACCCCATGCTGGGTAGAGGCACCCCAAGCTCTCCCCGTGAAGGGCCCGATCTGGGTGTTTATTTATTATTAAAAACTCAATCTCTAGTTCTGAATCCTTTGCTGTTTCTTGGCTCTTTCCTGAAGCCTCTCCCACAGCCCAGCTCCTCTGATCATTTGTGTCGGAAAGTTTCCTCTGCTGGTCCGGGAGGAAGCGGGCCTGTTACCCCCACAGTGCTGCTCAGTCCGGATAAAGAGCCAGGAGAGGAACTGGTAATGGATTCTGTGTCCACCCACGCGGCTCCCTGCTCCTCAGCTGTGTGACCGTGGGCAAAGCGCTTTACCTCTCTGGGCTTTTGACTGTTCTTCTGCCAAGTTGAGGGAGGTGGGGGGCTGGTTTGTCACACCTCAGAGAAAATGTATTGTAATAATGGATGAGGAAAACTCTTTGACAAATACATAGCAAGACACGACGCTTCATTAACAATGAATTAATTAATTGGTCAAGGCTTCCAGAGGAAACAAATAATGCCAAGCAAAGAGGGTAACGGAAGGCAAGGTTAATAAAGACCTACTGGCAAAAGCGGTCAGGTTTGGGGATGCAAGGGATGGGACAGCACCTTGGGTTATATGTGTGGTGGTATAAGCAAAGGAGTAACTTACAGAAGGCAGAGAAGCACGGCCGTGTAAAGGACAAACGGACGAGAGCAGAAACAGACCCACAGGTGACAGAGAACAAGCCAGAAGGCTGGGCAAAGTGGGTGAAGGGGAGTTGGGGGGTACAGGCTTCCGATTACGAAATAAACACGTCATGAGGATGAAAGGTACAGTCTCGGGAATATAGTCAGTGACACTGTAATCGCATTGCATGTGACAGCTGGTGGCCCCGTGTTTGGGGCGAGCACAGCACACCGTATAGAGGAGTCGGATCGCGGTGTTGAACACTTGAAACTAATGGAACACTGTTTATTCAATACAGTTCCATGAAAAAATAGAAAAAAAATAAAATTAAAAATTGAAAAAAAAAAAAGGGGTCTCCTTCAGTAGGGCGTACAGCCAGCCCCTGGTGACCTGATGAGGCCGGGAGAAGCAGGAGGAATAAATATCCCAACACGTTCTCCTCTTCCCCTCCTCAGTCCTGCTGGGGTCTTTCGTCGGCCTGACCCAACCAGAAGCAAGAGGGCAAGGCAGCCCTTGCTATTGTCCACAGATGTCCACCTCTCCAGCCATAGAGCAGGGTGGAGGAGAGTGGATCTAGGGTCTGCAGCGGGAGCAGAGGACATTTGGAACCACCTGGAACACACAGGGACCAGTCGCTCCGTTTGTGAAGTACCGGGCGCCCCGGCAATTCTGCATGTCACTGTCTCCATTGTTTGTCTCAACCGTCCGAGGAGGTAGGGACTCTATTATCCCCAGTTTACCGATGTGCAAACTGGGGCTTCGGCAGGCAAACCGACCTGCCCAGGGTCCCCAGCCGGTCACTGGTAGAGGCAGGAATTGAACCTGGGAACCCAGATGCCTTGAACACACTGCCGTATGGACTCTCGAGTGGAGAAAGAAGGCCCTTCCTGGCCTCGCCGTTCTGGATTTAGGCGTCGTATGGATGCCTTCGGCGTTGTTCCACGTTCAAGGGTCGAGCCCCACTCTCGGCTCCATGGAGACTTGCTGGGCTGACCTCGGGGGCTCAGAATGTAACCGGGAGCCCTGGGAAGTCAGGGAGCAGAGCCATGAGTACAGGCATGGGGGTAGATGGGACGAACAAGGCAGAGGAAAGCAGAACGTCTCGCTCAGAGGTAATGAGGTCTGGGGAGAGAGGAGGCAGCCGGCTCCAGACGACCTTGGGGAGTCCCTGGGGCTTGGAGCCTCATGTTGACAGAAGCAGAAGGAGCAAGGGCTGGGAATGAGGAGTCTTTTTTGAGGAACTGGCAGAACACGCAATTGGACACGTCCAGCTGGTCGCTGGGCTCTGAGCAAGTTATTTAATGTCTATGCTCCGGGAAGCAAAGAAATAGGGCTACCTTCCATTTTTGGGGGGAGTCATCTATGGATTAACATAGAGGACAGCGGGGTCCTGGGGAGAGTGATGCTTAAATATAACAAGATCTCGATTCCCTCATTCCCAGTCATCTCATGGGCCAGGCTCTCCTGCCTTAGACTCGTAATGTGGTTGAAAGAGAAAGTTCTATGGTGTCAACCACTGACCTTTTAGGGTTTGTTGGTTGCAACAAAGTGAAGCCGCCGGGACATAGAGCTTTAGTGCGGACCAAGTCCTGCAGGATGGGGAGCTCAGATTGCTCCAGAGGAACCCCTGGCTTCTAAAAGGGGCTCCACCAGGCAAGACAGAAGCCCGTCTCCCCCACAGGAGCCGGCTTTCGGCAGGACCGGGAGAGCCCAGGCCGAGAAGGGGGTGTACCATATCCACAGAGGGCTGGGGCACCTGGGTGATGGGCTCCTCGGAGGGGATCTGGGCAGGGGGGGTCCCCCGTTCTCCAGAGACCCAGAGCTCTAGTGCCCCATGCAAAACTGCTCTGGCTCCAACGGTGGGCTTCCCAGGGCAATGAGAGCCTGTAGAACTCAGCTGGCAGGAAATTTATGTCCGATCCGCACAGTTTCTTGTTGCATATTGTTCGAAGCGGCTCTCATTCCACCAGAAGTCTCCAAAGGCTGGGGGTGGTTTTGTTTTGTTTTCTATTTTGGGGGGGGTTAATTGTTTTCCCAAATGGAGCCATTGTTCGTTGAGTAATGGCGACCCAGTGCACTCCCTCCCCCTCGGGTGCTGGCCCCACCACCGCTCTCCCAGGACGAAGCCCCAGAACCAGTGGGGTGGCAGCCAGGCCTTCCCAAACCGTGGCCTAATTCAGCGCTATTTGATATTCCTGCAAACCCAGGACCCACACGATGTGCTGGGACAGTGTTTGTTTGGAGAACACATTTCCACCCCCTTTGTGCTGCAAGCCCAGGACCAAAGGACATGTGTGTCTTTTCTGTAGATCTGGAGTCTGTGAGCGCTGGAGGGGAGAGGCAGCTCGAAGCCAGGCAGACAGACTCTGGTTTCTCTACCCACGCTGTGGGCATGCGCGCTGCTACGTGGCCCAGGCCGCCCCAAAGGGTAGTTACGAAACAGTGTGGAAAACGTCTCTGTCTGTCAGGAATGCCAGCTTCCAGGAACAGAAAAAGTCTGCTACTGTGATCCAAATTAATAGGGGATTCTTCTCCCACGACAAGCCATCGGGAGACCGGAGCGCGGCAGTGTCGGGCATCAGTTAAGGGGCTCAATGATATGATCAAGGTCTGAGGTTTGTTTCATCTTTTGGTTCCAGCATCCTTGGGATGTTGACTTTGGACCTCATGCATTTGCTTCCTGATCCCCAAATGGCTGGTGGCTCTCTAGACCTCCCATGTGCATCAAAGGCAGAGGGAAGGGGGTCAAGGCAAAGATTTTCTTCTAATGAGCCTTTGCCTTTGTATTTGATACGGTAAGCCACATCCTGAAGGTTGCCCAGTTGCCTCTCATTGACTGGGAGGATTAGCAAAAGGGGAGGGGGTGTGAGTGATGGGTTTGGGTAGGCAGTGGGTAGCAACTGCCACAGAACCACAGCCTAAGAGGCAAGCTGAGCTGGGTCGTAGCCCTGGTTCCGCATTGCAAGGGTGCTGTGCCTCAGTTTACCTTCTGTCCCAGGAGAGTTGAACGCTGGGACCTCAGGGGTTCTTCCTATGTCTATAGATATCTGGCTCTGCGGCTATAACCTAGATGTGGTGACCAAGCCGTGGAACCTTCAGTAGAGGAGGCCCCCTCGTGTCTCGGTGGGAAAGGCCAGGCACACACTTCTGCCTGTGTGTCCTATTACACTGTGGCGGCAGAATCATCAGCCCCAGGATTCTGCCCAAAGATCAAATTAATCTGCAGAGTTAAGCCTCAGAGTGGACAGGGGCTGCCTGGGACAGAGGGGACAGGGTGGGCAGCACAGGCTTGGGCCCCGGGAGTGCTGGATTCTAGTCCCAGGAATGCCTCTGACTTGCTGGGTGACCAGGAATCAAATGCTGGCTGATCAGTGTCCCATTTGTTCAGGAACGGAACTGGACAGGATGGTTTGTGCAGGTCTGTCTGGCTCTAAACTGTATCCGTGGGGCCAAAGAGGAAGATGGGAGGGAAAGCTGAGGTCTGCATTCCCCGGGCTGTAAGAAGCCCAGCAGGGTTGGGAGGGGGAGGCAGAACTCCCATGGGAGAAGCAGGAGGACCTCTTGAACCAGGGCTCAGTGCTTCCTCTGCGCTAACGTCACAGTTCCAGCCCAAGACGTGACACTGACGAGTCTCAGAACCTCAGGCCAAGGGGTGGATTCTCAGGCTCAGTTCATGTTGCAGAGACATCTCAAACTTAGCGTTGAAGGATTCATTCTAAAAGTACTTGGCAATGACCCCTATCTACATTTCTACTATTCCTTCTTCCTGCCTCCTTCTCTTCCTTCCAGAAGCCTTTATTGAGCAACTACTGTGCTAACAATTTAACAGTGAACAAAGCAGACCTGGTCTCTGCCTTCGTGGAGTGGACACTGAAGGGGACACAGGCACCGAATACATGTTTACCCTCTGATGGGGATCAAAGCTACGAGAGCATAGATAAGAACCAAGAGACAGAGCCGAAGAGGGAGGGAACACGGATGGCTTCCTAGAGGAGGTGGCATTCACATGGAAAACTGAAGGATGAGGAGCGGTTAGCCAGAGCAGTCGGCATAGCTGCATCTACTCTGGCCTCTGTAAGTGGGGGTCAAGCAGCCCGCTACTGCCCCTTTCCGGAGAATCTTCCAGAATCTTCAACCAAGTGAGCCCCTTCACCTGGAGACCCCTAAGAGATCCCATGTTCCCCTCATCATCCCACTGAGGGGGCAGACTTTGGTCAATGAGTGATATAAGGCCACAAACCCAGTCCCCTTGCTTTAAGGTGGGACCTCTCTGGGCCCATTCACTCCCCAGAGCTCCCCACAGCATTAGGCTAAGGATGGACTCTTGTGGGACCCATGGCTTTGCTCAACTTTTTCCCCTGTCCTCTTGTCCTTCCCCTACTCCTTTCCAGGTTTCTCCTGGGACAGCTCCTTAAAAAGCTTGGTTCCCAGAGGTACGATGCAGCCCAACATTGAGAGAAGAAGATAAAGAGAAAAGCATCCAGAGGAAGCCAGAGCTTTGCCTTGCTGACAACGATGCACCATGACTTTTGCGGGCCCTGCAGGCTCAGACGAGCCTGGGAGATGCAGCTCCTTGCTAACCCCAGAGTCCTTCTGAGGCCTGCTGCCCAGTCCCAAGTTTTCTCTCTCGGCCTCCAGCCCTCTCCTCACTCAGGGACAATGGCCTCCGTCCATTGGAGGGAAAGTATACAGCAGACACGGGCAATGTGAAGTGGCAGTGGAGAGCACACAGGCTCTGAACTCAGACTGTATCAGTTAGCTATTGTCACAATAACGCTGCGTAACAACAACAAAAAAAGGGCAGGGGAGACAAACTCTCAGTGGCTTGTAACAAAAAGAATTAGTTTATCTAATGCCTCTGTAGGGGGTAGGGGGCTGAAACAGCTTCTCTGACCTTCAGCTGGGCTTGCTGACGTGTTTGTGGTTCCTCTATGAAGTAGCCGATCTAGGCCATGGAGCCGGGGCAGTTCTGCTTTACCTGGAGATCTGTGTGAAGTCTGTTCCACTTCTCTTGCTTTGCTGCTTGGTCCAGTGAGCTAGCCAGAGAATGTTCTTGCGAGTAAAGAAAAACCTCTTAAGGGTGAGACTCGAAACTGTCACATGGTCAGCTTCTGTCTCATGATCTTGGCCAAAGGAAGTCACAGGATTGCACCCGAAGGCAAGGATGCGGGAACGACGAACTACACCCTTTCACTGAGAGGTACCGCAAAGTCACATGACCAAGGGGGAACCCTCGGGGCCCATAATATCATCTTTCCCAGACTGCTTCTTTGGGATTCTGGCTTGGCCACTCTGAGCAAGTTACTCAACCTCTCTGAGCCTCACTTTTCTCATTGACAGAAGACAAATACTAATAATATCTTCCTTTTGAGTGATTGTAAGGATTCAATTAAAGCAGCAGAGGTAGGTGAGTCATTGTTCAATATCAGCTGAGCAACAAGACGTGAGGAAAGCATTCTGGGGATAAGAGTGAGCTCTGGGGTAGCAGAGAGAGGAGAAGAAGGAATCGAACCCTTAAAATCATTGAACAGACTAATCCAGTGACCGGAAGCTCCCAAACACTGGATTTCTGCAAACTCATACATTCCTTTACTGTTGAGGTGAGCGTGTGCATAACTTTTTCATTACTTGGAGCCAAGAGCTTCCCTTTGGAGGTAGGTGGTGTGATCCATTTGGGCTGCTATAGCGGAATACCACTGAGAGTGGGTGGTTTATGAACAACAGAAATCTGTTCTCGAAGTTCTGGAGGCTGGAAGTCCAGGAATCAGGGAGCCAGTCTGATCAGGTTCTGATGAGGAGCCTTTTTGGGGTTATAGATGCTGACTTTTCACCGTGTCCTCACAAGGCAGAGAGAGGCTTTCTAGGATCTCTTTTATAAGGGATAAAATCCCTATAACCCCATTCCTGAGAATTCTGCCCTCATGACCTCTTCACCCCTCCCAAAACCCTAGCTCCTAAGACCTTGGGAGTTAAGAGTCAACAGGTGAATTTTGGGGGACACCTTCAGACCATTGCCCTGGACTGGGCTTTTCATGTTCTTACAATCTTTTTTTTTTTTTTTTCTTAAACCTTGATTCTTTTAGGAAAGGCTATCCCTTGAAATGAAATATTCAATGATATTTTCATTTTGCAATTTCATTTCTCTTCCATTGAATTCAAGTTAAACACATTCCGTAGCTTTTCAATAAAGTAATGTATGCAGCTTCTTTAATGTACAGTAGGAGCCCATTTCAATAACTTGTTTCCGTTTCGATCCGTCTGTCCATCTTTCTGTTCCATGAGCATATATGTGAGTGAAACAGCGGGAGTAGTAGGCACTCATGTGAACAATGGTTATTTCTCAGCAGTAGAATTTAGGATGATTTTCCTTTTTATTTCCATTTTTCTCATTTTTAAATGAGCCAAATTTAAACCAAATTTGGTTTTTTATTTTGCCAAAAAACAAAGCGATTACCTATTCGCTTTGCCAAACTAACTCGCTGGTAAAATAAAGACAATGGCTGCCATTAATTGAGTGTGCATTGCATTCTGGATGAGTGTCTCCCAAAGTAGACTCTTCCTCCTCCTTCCCTTTGGGCCACGTTTCTCTCTTAAAGTTCATTCATCTTCATTATGCCATGGCCTCAAGACACACCTGTGACACAGCAAGTTGGAACCGTAATTGGGACCCCTGTTGGACAGAAGGACAAGCTGGATCCAAAGAGCCTAAGCGGCTTGGCCAATGTCCCCAGGCCAGAACCCAGGTCTCCAGATTCCCAGCTCGGAGCCTCCTGGGTTAGGCTTATGGGAAGGTTTGGTTGCAAAGCCAAGAGCTCCCTCTTCTCCATCCAAGACTTAGCACATCAGCTGTCTGTCTTCTGCTAGAATCCCACTTGAGTTCAACTTGATCTCTAAGACTCCCATCCTGAGGCTCAGAGAGCCTTTTATGAATAGCAATCAGCATGGGGGACATTTTTTAAAAAGTTACTAATATTAATTTTACAGAAATAAAATCTAATTGAATTCCCCCTGGCTCTCTCCATTAACTTAATGTTATGGACTTTTAACGGATGTCTTAATTAGATGTTCCTAGTAATGGGAATATGGCTCAATTTTCAGGTGAGGGCCCAACCTGCCAATAGTCCCATTTGGACTTTTAATTAAAGTGAGAAAATATGAACCAATCACACTGGGCTGTTGCCGGGGCTCTCTGTGGGATGATGAGGTCACAATACACCATGCACTCAAGGGCTTTGAGGAAAGTGGGGGCTAGGAATGGGGGTTGGGGCGGTGGGAGCAGGCAGGTCAGGACCCCCACCGTTTGAAAGGGATCCTCTGTTTTTCTCTGTAAACATGTGGATCTGGAAGCTGTTTCCAAATACTTCCCTGCATTTCTCTTTGACTTTCTGGGTTTGTGGGATACTCAGTTAGCAGGTATATTAATTTGCTTTTGCTGTGTAACAAAACCTTCCCCAACTTTGGTGACTTTTAAAAACAGCTTTCCATTATTTCACAATTCTGCCTGATAGCAATTGGCCGAGCTTAGCTGGGAATCCCTTCTAGTCTGGGCCAGATTTGGTTCATCTGGGCTGAACTTGTCTACGCTCGTGCAGTCAACCAGTGGACCAGCTGGGCTGGCTGGCTGATGATGAGCCCAGCTGGGATATTTAGGATAACCGGGCCTTCCCTCTTTGTAGGGTCCCTGGCTGGTATTCAGTGGGTGACTGGGCTGGTTTGGAGGTTCCAAGATGCCTTAACTCACATTTGTGGCAAGGCTGGGCTCCTCTGAGCTCCTGTCCCTCTCTGTGTGGTCTCTCCGGCAGAGTGGGTGTATTCTCACATGTGGCTCGGGGTGCCAAGAGTAAGTGTTTCCGGAGACAGGAAGTAAAAGCTGCTGTCTCTAGAGCCCCGAGCCTGGGGACGAGCACACTGTCTTTCCGCCATATTGGATTCATCAAAGTAGTAACAGAGCACCCGGGTTCGAGAACCAGGTGCCCCAATGTGCCCTGGGAGGATGTCAAAGAATCTGTAGCCATCTTTAATCTGCCAAAATACTCTTATTACTGCTATTACTCTATTAGTATTTATTATTCTTCCAGGGTAAGAAATCTGAGGAGAGAGCACTGGTACCAAGACCCTCCCATTGCTCTTGCTGAAGGAGGAAGTCCCTGGAAATTCGCTTCTTCCTTCATCTGGGCTGCCGGTCCTGCCTCCTACCCAGCCCTCTGTGATTGGTCGGATGAATGGTAATGGGCAAGTTTTTGGCAGACGTGTGTCCCCAAGGACATGCCCTTTTTCCTCAGCCTCCTAGTGTCCGCAGCTCCAGGGCCATCTTCTCCCCACCGCCCCACGTGTGTGGGGGTCCTGCCCTGCCCCACCACCTGCTCCCCCACCGGCAATGGCCCGTGAGTCTGGGTGTCAGTGAGTCGGCCGCAAGCTTGTGTGAAGCAGAATCATTTCCCCTCCCTGTCCCCACCCCCAAGAACTGCACCTTTTCATGTCTCATCTGTCAAGTCACTTTTTATGGAGTGGCAGACTAACACAGACGGGACAGAGCTGCACTTTGGAGCTGGGCAACCGGGGTTCAAATTCCAGGTCTGCCTCCTGCTGACTCTGAGGCCTGGAGCAGGTTATTCGTGCCTCAGTCTCCTTGTCTGTGCAATGGGGATAATACTTAAACGCCCTCAGTGGGGTTATTAGGAGGAGGAAGTCCGTGACTATGAAGCACCCAGAACAGTCCTTGCTCATAGCCAGTGAGGACGATGTGAGTGAGCGCCTGCTCTTATTTTTATGATTGCAAAGTGAAACGTACCGAGTAGGGAGTGTGCAGAAGAGCATACAATGGAAAGTCAGGCTTCGAACAATTGTATATTCTGCCTTTCTCCCCAGAGGCGACCTCTGCTAGTGGTTTCTTGGATATGCTGCCAGAAATATTCATCTAAGCATTGTGTGTGTGTGATTTTTAAAAAATCATGCAGACACACACACACACACACACACACACACACACACACACATTGTAGAATACCGAACACTTTTACAGACACTTGTCTGTACCTTGCTTTCTTTCTTTGTTACCAGCACATCTGGACTCGAGGAAGAGAACTCCAACAGTAGAAGTTCAAGATATTCAGGCCCTCAGGGAAGAGATTCATGGAAGAAAAAAATCCAAAAAAATCCTCCAAATTCTACCCATGTAGATCGTTCCTGAACCTGCTTGTGGATTTTGAAGGTTTTGTCCCCAGTCCGCTCTGTAACCTCGGAAAGTCCCTTTTCTCTGGTCTCGGTTTTCCCATCTGTTAAATGGGTGTCAGACAAGGCTTTCTCTCTCTCTCTCTCTCTCTCTCTAAGCCCTTCAGAAGCAGGACATTCCAGCACTTCAAGGATACCAAAAGATCAAGCCTTGGCCAGGCCCCGGGGACTTCAGGGTCCCAGCTTTCTTCCTCTGGGCCCCATCTCACACGGCTTCCGTAAATGGGCTGGGGCACCGAGGCACGGGGAATGGGGAGCAAGGCCAGAGCAGGAATGAGGCAAACGCCCTGGGACCGCCTGAACCGAACTCGGGCCATTTGGAGACGCCAGGCGGGCGGCCTCGGTTTGTGTTGGACGCCTCACAGCCCTCCCGTGGTAACCAAACCAGCTTTTGTTTGTTTGTCTAAATAGGAAGACAGAGGCTCAGAGCTGCCTGGGACAGCTCCACAAACAGCCCCACAGCCAGAGGAGACGGCCGGGGGCTCAGTTGGGCCGCCAGAGGCCTGTGGGATTGAGAAGGGGGCGCCCAGAGGCCAGGCTAACCGAGCCTATGAGGGGATTGGCATGGGCGGGCCCTGGAATGGGGGGAGCTCCCCTTGCCCAAGGCGGGGGGCAGGAAGGGAGAAGCCCGACTGGGCCAGAGCAGAGCCTACAGTAGGCCTCCTCCCTCTGCCCTGGCTCGCCTTGCAGCCTCCAACCTCATCCCAGGGGACGCAGGCCTGGGGCCCCAGCCCCATGATCGGCCTCTGCTTTGCCCATCAGCACAAGCCAGTGGCAGATGAGTTACTGATCACTCCCTTCTGCTCTGGAGGGGACAGAGGCTGGTTAATGAGGGCCTCCTGCCCGGTCAGCAGAGGGACTGCAGGGGACCGGCTTTCTCGGAAGTCAGGATACCTGGGCAGCCATCCATGGGCTTCCTTGACCCCAAGGTTCCCCAAGGCCTTGCTTCCTTTCTATCCCAGAGCAGCCAGACCCCGGAACCCCTAGATTCAGAGTTGGAGGAGTCTCCGTGAGTTTTTTTGGTGTTGTGATAGACAGATGTAGATATAGATTAGGTACACGTATAGAGCTAAAGCATTTAAAAGAGTCATTTTTAATAGAACAGAAGTGGCCTAATAGTGTCAATTTCATGTGATTCAACCCAACAGGTGTAATTATAAGGATATAAATGTAACGATGATGTAGATCGAGATCTATATATACACACAGATGTATAGACATGTAAATATGCACACATATTTAAAAAAACAATACACTAGTAATTGAATTGATTGGTTTTTTGGAACTGACCCAGAGAAATCTCACTGGCTATTGCTCCGTGTCTCCCACACCCTAAGCACGGAGACCCTGATGTAGTCTAGGCATCCTGACAGCATAAGGGCCCCCTTCCATAGCCATCAGTCCCCAGGGCTTTGTGATCAAGAAGTCACCTCATTTATCCACTGCAGCAAAAAGAGAGCTTTGGCATCAGGAAGATCCAGAGCCGAATCCCCACCTTGCAACTTACTCCTGGGGGGTGGGGGGTGACCTTAGCTAAGACATCATCTCCTAGAACATCTGTCTTGTCTTAAGTGCCTAGGGAGATATGGACAGGACCTACTTGGCTGGGCTTTCGTGAAAATGAATTGGGATAATGTATGCAGGATCTGGCCACTGGTGTGTAGGATGGCTTTCACAGGTAGTGATCTTCCCGTCCCCTAAAGCTTTCCTACTGGGCTTTTCCTGGCTGTCTGGAAGGAGAAATGCATTTGGCCCCTAGGCACGGCAGAGAACGAGGAATATTTTTCTTATATAAAACCTTTTTCTTTTTTAAATTACAAAAGTAATCCAAGTGCATTTTATAAAATCCAGAGCAGTAAAATAAAAAGAAAATAGGATCCCCCTCATCCAACACCCTGAGACTACCAGTGTTAATACATTATAATAATGGGGAATTCTTCATCTACAATTTGCAGGTAAAGAAAATCCGAGTCAGAGTGCCTGGGTGGCTCAGTCGATTAAACGTCTGCCTTTGGCTCAGGTCATGATCCCAGGGTCCTGGGATCCAGCCCCACATCGGCCTCCTTGCTTAGTGGAGAACCTGCTTCTCCCTCTCCCCCACCACCCACCCCCCTCGCACTCCTGCGATCTCTCTCATGCCAGCGCTGGCTCTTTATCAGAAAGAGAGAGAGAGAGAGAGAGAAGGAAGGAAGGAAGGAAGGAAGGAAGGAAGGAAGGAAGGAAGGAAGGAAGGGAGGGAGGGAGGGAGGGAGGGAGGGAGGGAGGGAGGGAGGAAAGAAAGAAGAAAGAAAGACAGACAGACAGACAGACAGAAAGAAAGAAAGAAAGAAAGAAAGAAAGAAAGAAAGAAAAAAGAAAGAAAGAAAGAAAAAGAAAGCTCTTAAAAAAATCAGAATCAAACTAGCTTAAGGGGGTTGAGGCTTCAACATACGAGTTTCTGCAGGGGACCCCATTCGGCCCATAAAATCATGGATCTACTGCCCTGAGTCTTTCAATCTGTTTCCCTTGGCCTTGGCATCCTTCGTCAGGAACAATGACCACCAGCAGCTCTAGTCTGATCTACCTTTTTATTCATGAAAGAGAGTGTCTCCGGCTCGTTGCTCCGGGATTGCATTTGATTGGCCCACACCGGGTCACGTGTGTGGCCCCGAACCAATCGCTGGGTTCTGTGTGATCAGCCCTATGCCCCCTGTTGCTTGGCGCTCAGATCGACCGCATGGGAGCCCCTAACCTGAAGCGGGGGGTAATCTCCAAAGGGGAATCGGGGTTTTCTTTCCAACAGCAGGCTGCACGGATGCTGGGAAGGCAAAACGGCTCATGTCTACTGCATTCTTGGAATATAATCACATACAAATATGTATTCCCTCCACCCCAGCAAAAATACGGTCCGAAGTGTTGGGGAGCGTGGAGAGGCACGGATGCTAACCCCCATCTCGATGTCGGTGCCATGGCCCCCCCTGAGGCTACCCCCTGTGATGGCTCCTACAGGGGTTTCTGCCTTCCAAGCCCTTCTTCTGCAACCCCCCTCCCGCCCCACCACCTAGGCCACACCGCTGAAAGGTCAATTTCTCAACAGATAAGGTTTCTTCTAGATGAATCAAGGTGGCTTCAGACCCTCACAAGGCAGGAGCCTCAGAAGAGAGACATGAGGCCTCACAGCCTTTGGAAAAGGAAAATGGCGCCCAAGTCCATCTGCCACCGAATGGAAGTTGATCACTGAAACCATGGGAAGACGGGGATCCAAGCCACTGGACAAGGTCAGTCCCCTCTTCTATCCACAGCTGGGGGTCAGGTGTGGGATCTCCGTGTGGCCCACCAGGGGCACTCACAGGGACTTGATTCGTGGTACCTGTGATGCAAGGATGAAGATACCAGTGAGTCCCCTCACCCAGGTTATGGCCTTCCTCATGACCGGGCCATTCCTGCTGTGACCCCGTGGCCATGGTAGCTGCATTCCCCAGCCTTTCAGAGCAGCCTCACCATACCCCAGTCAGGTGATTCCTTGACGTTCTGCCAGTAAATGCCACAATGCTCTTTCTGTTGCTTACAGCCGAGGGGGCTTAAACCACTCAGCTCTGTGAGGGCCCATCAGTGCCAAAGTTATCTGAAATAAGGGCTGCGACTGGCACCCCTCCTGAGCACTCCTCTCTCCCTTCTCCTCCTCCTCCCGGCTGTACCTCTAGATTGCATCTCCTAGCCTTCCTTGCGGTGAGGCAAGATCACGGGACTAAGTTGTGGACGCTGGAATGTGGAGATGATGTGATGCGTGTCGCTTTTCCAGGCCTGGCCCGCAGTCCCTCCCGGCGGTGCTCCTCGGAGACTTCACACGAGTGAGAAATGGAGTTCCACCATCTTAAGCCGGAGAGACTTGGAGGGTTACTTGTTACACCAGCTGGTGCTGTGGGCCCTAAACCAGTTCTCCTGGGAAAGGACCCTGTGCCTTGCAGTTGGCAAAGAAGATACCCATCAAAGCCAAGAAGTGACCACCAGCGGCAACTCCCTTGTCAGCCGGAGGGGCGGGCTCCCCCAGACCAAGGCCCAGGCCATCCCGTCTCCTGTAACGTGGAGAACGCTGGCTTAGGAAGGAACCACAGCTTGAGGTAGGCCACAATGGGGCCGCTCCTCTCTTGCTCCTTCAAGTATAACCTCCAATTACATTAAGAGTGAATTTTCATCAGGGACCCAGGGATTTCGAAGTGACTTTCGAATGTTCTGGAGCCTTCCCTTCAGAGTTCACTGGGCTGGGCCCCTTTTCCCAGAGCACTCTGGGAAGATCCTTCCCCGAGTAGAGGAGCAGATGTTGATTTGCATATATGCATGTTTCTGGCCTCTGAAGAGATTAGGAGGTGCATTTTTAATCAAAGCCTCCAGCGAGGCTGGGCCCTCGAGGGGAGAGGAAGAAATGTCACAGCAAAGAGGGCGTGGGCCTGGGAGACAGAGGCTCTCAGAGCTGAGCCTTGTTTATAAAACTGGAGCGGGGCTGGCAAACAAGGCCGCCCCAGCCCCTGCTCTAGCTGTCTATAAACCTACGACAAGTCCTGCCTTCTCCCGGAGCCTCAGTTGCCCCTAAAAAATAGGGGGTTGGGGTGATGTCACTGGACCCACTAACTTTTCCCAGTTGCTATGAGATGAAAATCATCGTGGATGAAAAATGCTTTGCGGGGGTCTTGCCCTAATTATGCGGATGGAAAGAATTATCTCCCGATGGGGCTGTGAGCAGGAGGGAATCCCCTCCCTGATCCCCGGGCCCTGGTCCAAGTCCAAGGGGTCAGGAGTTCTAGCCTAGAAGGAAGTTCCTTTTTCCCTCCAAGGTGCCCAGCTTGATGGGTTTCCACCCATTGTCCTAGCCCTTCTGGTGAATGGGGACACCTCGGTTTTTTGGGGAAGGGATGTTTAAAGGTGAAATCTGTGTTTCCCGTGGTAGCTAATCTGCAAAGTGATAGATCCTGAAGTCTTTAAAAAGGATGAGCCATGTCTACTGCATTCCTCGACCACATCAAGCACTTTGCCGCCTCTGAGCCTTCGAGCTGGCTATTCCCTGTGCCTGAAAAGCTCTTCCCATTTTCCTCGGTGTCTCTGGCAAAACGGGACCTTCTCTACTGGTCTCCCCCGACTCTTCTGGCTTGGGCGGCTCTTCTCTGTCTCTCTCTTTCCTCTGAGCTACGACTTCTCGAGCTCAGAGCTATTATATTTCACCCTGGATGATTCTTTGTTGTGGGAACCGTCAACACAACGGTTACAGGATGTTTCATAGCATCTCTGAGCTCAACTCACTAGATGCCGGTAGCACCCTCCCTCCAAAGGTTATCATGATCCAGAATTTCTCCAAACGTCATCAAACGTGCCCTAGGGACACGTCTTCCCAGCTGAGAACCACCAGTCCAACCTGTTTCATGTTTCTTTAGAAGACTTGGCACCATCAGAAGTCTGTTTTACATGTATTTCTGATCATTTGTTTATTATCCACTTCCCCCTCCCCTGGAATGTGAGGCCTGCTTGGGCAGGGCCCCTGTTTTTCCTTTGCCCACCAGCGTGCTCCCAAGGAGCATCTGATGGGTCACGGAGCCCGCTGAATGCTTGTTGAATAAATAAGGGAGTGAGAGAAAAAGAAGCAGCATCACAAGCATGAGCATGTATGATCCCTTCCTTGTCTGCGCGCATGCGCGTGTGTAACAAGCTGCAGAAAATTCCATTCTTATGGCCGCTGGTGCAAGAAGCCTTTTAGGGAGATGGCAGTCTCCACCTGGGTAACTGTTCTTCACAAGCTCGCTTGGGGGAGGCCAGCTCCCTCCTGGGCTTCTGAATGGGGTTGAAACTGCTCTGCGTGAGACAAAGATAGAGAACCCTCTGCTGGTTCTCGCCACATTCAGAATAAAAGCTGATGCATGTGCAGCGGGAAATAGGGGCCAGGCGATACCTCCACTCCATGCCTTGCTGACCCTCATCTTTTATCCTCCCCAGTAAACTCAGCCCCTGCCAAACTGGCCTCCTGGATATTCCTTAACACTCCCAATATATCCTGCCTCGGGGCCTTTGCACATGCTGTTGCTTCTCCCTGGAACACTCTTAATTTCTTACACGGGTTATTGTCACCGCTTGCAATCTTTCTAAGTCCTCTCCGCGTCTAGGTAAAAGTTAGAAATGACTTTCCTGACGACCTCATTTACTTAATGACCTAATTTACGTGTTGTCTGTCTCTCCCATGGGAATATCGGCTCCTCGAGGGGGAGGGGCTCCTAACAGTTTTGCTTTCTGTGGCTTCTCCAGCAACTAGATTATTGCCTGGGACCTTCATGGTCGTGGGTGGTGTGCATGGGTGCGTGTGCATGACTTATTTAATGCTGCAAGGCCAGGGAGGGAAACAATGACCGATATGCCATGAGGTTCCCCAAGGCCGACCTTGAGACAGAGTCAAGCGAAAGTGATGTTTAGGAAGCATTTCTGGGAGCAGTCCATAGGAAAAGAGCAAGCGGGACAGGGAAAGGGAGAAGGCCAAGAGAAGGCGTGTAGCAGGCAACATTTTACGGGGGGTACTTGGGGTTCCGCATCTGAGTCGTCCTGCCCAGGGGCAGGAGAGGGAAAGCTTTTGTACCCCACACCCATCGCGCTGCTCTAGAAGGGGGCACGTGCCAGACACTTTGAGCTGCTGTACCTGGAGACAGAGTATGTTCTAGAAACAACAAGACTCAGGTGGGGGCTAGTGGGAGAGCGAGCACACCCCGAAGTGGAATTCAGTGCTCAGCATGATGGGAAAAGGACCCCCGGGGACAGTGGATGGAGTGCTGACAGTGAATACTACAGTACACACGCCCCAGATCCTTTAGGAACCGCTCCGGCCAAGCTCTGTCGCAACCGGGACATCCCTGTGGCTACACAAGTGACCTCATTCCACACCACCATCGCTTGCAACTCATAATCCACGCGGAAAGGAGGATACAGGACCTCCTCGCAGAGTTTGATGTGAGCTCAATGAGGGGGCTAAATGCTAGGCACCCACATCCCTGCTCCCAGGGGATCAGGCTGAGCAGCTCCGGCTCGAGGCTCTTTGGTCGGCGTGGCACCTTGACTTTGAGCCTGCAGAGACCTTGGCACTGGGGCAGACCTCATATTCATCTGCTTCCTCTGCTACGACTCAAGGACATTTCCGATCTGTGTTCGCCCCCTTCCATACCTTTGCAGAGGCTGTGCCCTCTGCCTGGGCTGCCTTCCTTGCCACCCATGACCTTGAAATACGTTGCCCTTCTTCACTCCTTCCCTACCTTCCCTCCCGTCCCACCTTTAGCTCCTATATCGCTTCTGGGGTGGGTGAGCCCATGTGGACCAGGGCCTGAGTATTCAGAGACTGATCTGGATCCTGACATCGTCACCAGGGGCCCTCTTTCCCCATCCGCATTCCGCTCTGCCCTTCCCGCTCCTCCCCATCGCGTCCCCCAGGTTCCACCTTGCAACTCCCCCCTTGCCCGCTTCCCCTTCCTCCCAGGGGGTCTGCCCTGGCCTTCCCCCAGAACCCAGGGCCTCAGCAACTTCTCTCCACTCGGTTTCCTGCCCCTAGAAACTTCTGGAGCCCGAGTCAGACTCCAGTGCCCCAAGAGTTAACCACCACCCCAACCTCAGCTCAAACCGTTCATTGTCGAATGGATTTCTCAGGCCAGCCGCAGTGCCGGGAGCCCAGGCCGAGCCGGGTCGAGTGGAGGTTTATTTTTCTGCTGACTACCATCTCCCAGCTGAGTATCTTTCCCAGGACAAATCTCCGGCCCCGTTTTCCCTGGCTCTCTCTCCCCGTATAAAAACAACTTTATCTCTAAAGAGCAAATAACACCCAGCGCTCATAACAGATGCCAAGAACTGTTTCTGTTTTGATTTTTGAAAATAAAAATTCAACTGTGTTCAATAAAATTCAGAAGCCGCTTCCCTCTGTGGAAATTAAAGGAATCCAAGACGCCCGAGAAGCCACCGACCTTCCTAATTAAAGTTGCAGCAACGGCGGGAAGCTGTTTCCTACAACCAGCCTGCTCTTGCTGAGCCGAGAACAAAGCCGGCCCCCATCAATATTTCATTCTCTCTTTTCTTCCACGATAACAATGCTGTGTGTTCTGAGTGCGCCCCCCAAAAAGACATGCAGAGCTATGTTAATTAGGGTTTAAATAATTGACGCCCCAGATCTCGCTGTGTTTCCGGAAATGTGCAGGTCGGGTTGGGAGCTCCGCTTCTGCATCTGTGCACGGTCACAGCCTCTGTCCGTCTGTCCATCTCCTGTGCGGCAGGTAAGCGCTGAAGGAAAGACCCATCCCAGTTCCCAGAAATTGCTTCATCCTGAGGTTTTAGCGCTTTTTTTTTTTTTTTTTTTTTGCTTTGAGCAGTAGGCTGGAGTCTGATAAGATGTGCGAAGCTGGGGCCTTCTGTGAGGAAGTGAGCTTACACTTTTTCCTGCCCTGGGCAGGGGCCCAGCCACCCCCAAGATTCTGAGCCCGCTCTGGGAACAGTCTCTGGATGCCTGACCTGCAGGAAAGGCATAGCCAAACAGTCTTTCAATGCAACAAAGGGAGGAAGGGAGGCTGGAGAAGAGGGAGGGAGGGATGGAGGGAGGGACAGTGAAGGGAAGGAGGGAGGGAGGATGGGTGGACGGACGGATGAGTTTGTCCTGTGGGCCCGCAGTGGTTTCTCTCCTCCTAAGTCGGAAAATATAAACAAGGCAGGTAGTGTCCCCATAGGTCCTTATGTGCACGTCGTACCTTGGGACCCAGGTCCCAATGACAAGGGCTGTGGCCTGCTGGTTCAGAGCATGAATCTGGACCAGACCATCAAGGCTGGAATCCCAGCTCTGCCCCTGATGGGCTGTGGAACCTTGGACAAGTTACTTAGCCTCTCTGTGCCTCGGTTTCCTCATCTGTAGAACACTGGGACCCATCTCACAGGGCTGTTGTGAGCCGGAGGTTGTTGTAAGTATTAGATGTGTTTATCCCGGGGATGAGCCACTCTCTCGCTTGTGACAAAGGTTTGAATTTCAGGCAGCGTAGCGAGGAGGGTAGGGGACAGACCACTCGGGGACTTGCAGGGACTCCAGTACATAGAGGCCAAAAGAGCCAACGTGGAGGGTTCTAGAGAGCAAAGGGAGACTAAGGCTGCCAGTCACTGCACTTGGGACATACTTAGCAGGCCTCCTTTGGCTGCAGGGAGGGTTTAGCAACGGCCCACTGTGTGGACGACCATCCTCGTTGGGGCTGGGGACCCGCTGGCCCTTCTGTGGTTCACTCCATGACCATTTCCTTCTGCAGAAAAACCTTCCCCTCTCCCATCGCCTTGTTCTGGTTCTAAGTCCTGGTTCTTACTTGGGTGAACGCAGGTCTCAAGCCTGGTCACATGACCCCAAATGGGAACAAGAGGGGGAATGCTGTCTTTGTCCACTGGGCTCTGAAACTCTCCGGGAAGCCGCACGACAACCATCTTGTCACCCACGGGGAGAGCCCGTCAGAGGGCGCAGCCTGCACAGAGCAAAGTGGGGCTGAGAGATGGAATGAGAGCCTCAGCCCCAAAGTTCAGGCTTCTCTCATTTGCCACCGAAGGACCCTGAGGACGTACCCCCACCTGCCTTCCTCCTGCCTGCCTGGGCTCTGGGTCCACCCCACACATCTCTGGGACCCGGTGTGACTAGCCTCCAAGAGCCCAGGCAGGGAAATCTTACTTCCCTTTCCCCCTTTGCAGTGTCCATTAAACAAACCCTGAGTAGAGAAGATAAAAAAGAAACATGGTGCCTGTGTCTGAGATGTACACCAGCCTAGCGAGTGAGGTGGACACAATTAATGTCCTACCTCAGGGCCTTTGCCCATGCTGAACCTCTCACTGGGAATGTCTCTCCTCTGCCTCCAGAAATCCTCTCCGTTGACAAGATCCAGCTGAAACACTACTTCTCTAGGAGCCCTTCCCTGATGTCCCCTTGTGGAATTCCACTCCTTCTGGCCTGTTCTTTTCCTGGGCCTCTTAGCTGCCATATTGGGGCTGCCTATCCATATCCGTCTGTGTGGGAGTCTGGGGAGGGGAGGGACTCTCTGTTCTTCCTTGAGGGTCCCCTCGTGCCCCACCATTGTCACCCACTCTATGAGATATCCCTCCTCAATTGGAAGGCCTTTTATCTTCCTTGTCTTGTTTTGTCTTCTCTCGGGACATACCAGGTGGGGTTCGTCTCCCATAAGACTTCCGATCAGACCTGATCTGTGAAGCTGGAAGGGTCGCCACAAGTCATGGAGTCCCCTCCACTCCCCATTCAGCATCTAGGCAGGCTTCAGGGCTGATCTGAATAGAAATCCCATCCTCATGGGCCAGAAACCCAGCAGCTGGGGGTCCTAACAGTTCTGCCCTTGAACCCGCTGGGCAACCAGACCGGCTGTGTTGAAATCCCACCCCTGACACTTGCTGGCTGGGCAGCCTTGGGGTGGTACTTCGCCGCTCTGTGCCTCAGTTTGTCCATCTGTAAAATGGGAACAAAGATTGTACTTATCTCATTGGGTTGTAGGGATGATTAAAAGAATTCATGTAGGCAAGACACCTTCGAACAGTCCTGGCTCACAGTAGTTGTTTTGTGGATTTTCTATTACTATTCATTTTGCCTCCTCTTCCCCCACATCTGCTCCTTCCTCAGCCTTCCCATCTCAACAAACAACACGACCATCTACCCAGAAAATTGAACCTTCCCCTGGTATCGTCTCCCTCCTGACGGCCACTCATGTTTTGATCCGGAGCTGTGCACTTCCCCTGCGTAAAGCTTTCCAAACACGTCCCCTGCCACGTTCCTGGCCCTCACCTTCTCCTCTCCCTGGGTGGCCCTCAGCAACCCCCCCAACCTGTCTTGCAGCCTCCAGCATGGCCTGCTTCAATCTGCCTTCCACCCACAGGCCAGCGTGGTCTCCTGAAGGTTGCTCTTGGCATGTCATTGTCCCCAGAATCAAATCTCAGTGCCTGAGCAGGACCTTCAAAGTCCCGCCTCACCTCCCCCTTTGGCTCAACCACTTAGCACCAGGCCTGTCAACATGCTGTTCCATCCACCTCGAATTCGCTTCCAGCATCCTCCCCCCTTCTCCCCCTCCCCCGTTCTGGATTCTCTTTGACTCCTCCCTGACTCAAGCCCCTCTGTTAGCATAGCCACAACCCTGGCTCATCCCTGTGCCATCCCAGCCTCAAGAGACTGTGTTCAAGGTGCCGGGCACCACGATGCTGTGGTTGTTGGTAGGACTCAACTTCTTGCAGCTGTAGGCCTGAGATCCTTGCTCTCTTGCTGCCTTTCAGCGGGGGAGGGGGGGAAGATAGGGAATGCTTGTGCCTTCTAGAGCTCCCCCACCATTCCTCGCCATGTGGCCTTTTTACACACTCTCTTCTCGGTGGCAGTTTACTTGTTCAAACCCGGAAGAGAAACTCTTCTTCCTTTAAGATGGGCTCTGTCTTCTTTAAAGAACTTCACCTGATGAAGCCAGGCCCACTCAGGACAATCTCTCTTTTGACAAACTCAGCATGAACTCAAAATCTACTGATTTGAGACCTTAGATACAACTGAAAAACACACTCTTCACCTTTGCTAGCTAACATGACCTAATCACAGGGTGAAATCCCTTTGGATTTCCTGTGCTCACACGACATCTACAGTGGGGTTGGGTGGGGGGAGGCAGGAATCTTGTGGGCCATCTTAGAACCTTGCCTCCCACAAGTGGGGACTTGTCCACTTTCCCAACACCGTGTTTCAAACCCTTGGCACGTGGCAGGTACTCATAACCTGTTATTAGATACATGAATGAATGAGCCAAGAGTCAAATGTCTGTGTGCCTCTTGCCTTCCTCCTTGGGAGGGAATGGTGGGATAGAGGGACACATTAGCCTGGAAGGTGACCCCTTCGTTTACCATCTAATTAACTTCCTCTGAAGATACCTTTTGCCACTTTTCATAGCAGAGACAAGTCTGGACCTGTGGGAGCCCTGTCTTTGTTACTCCTCCGGGGTTATTTGATGGGTTGAGCTGATGGCTGTCACTTGGGTGTAGGCCCCCGTGGTACAGAAGCTTAGATTCCCCAGTGTCCCCCAGGCCACCCCAAAGTAAGAAGTCACCTCCCTTTTGAAAGGAGGAAGCCTAGTTGTCTCTTTCCAGCCCCGCGTTGGCACACACTGTGTCCGGCTAGAGCCGGTGAAGGGTCCCAGGAGGCCCCTTGACTTTGGGCAGGAATTAGGGAGAGACGTTGTGTGCAGTGAGCTATGAAGAGCCACTCACTGAGAGACCCGTGGCATTCTTTATTTATTTGCATTGAAATATTTATCGGGATGAGAAGCATCTATAATACATACGTTAGCCACTTGGGCAGGCCTGCCAGGGGGAGAAATCTGGGTGGCCTCTCTCTTAGGCATCACTGTATTCGGTCAGTGAGTAGAGAGGAGGATGGAGAGGGGCTGAGGAGTGACGGTATTGTGCTAGACATTGTACACACGTTATCTTCCTTTATTCTCACAACGGCCCCACGATGGCATAATCACGCCTCCTGGAGAGAGGAAGAAAGTGAGGCCCAGAGAGGTCGAGTAACTTGCCAAAGGTCACACAGTCTTTTAAAGTGTGAAGTCCAAGGTCTTTCCGCCACACCATTTCCTGAGACCTGAATTCAGAGATCTTTATACATTCCAATAACTGAAGTAAGTCTGGGTGTGTAGAGAGCAGCTACAGACTCGGTGGATGATGGGGGGGTGGGGGACAAGAGGGGGCCTAACCCCAGCTGAGAGGCTAATGATGGGAAGACCATCGTGGTCCTCATTTGTTGAGGCCTCAATCTGGGCCAGCCCAGCCTGAAGCATAGAGCTCCTTCTACCCAACCAACAACCTTTTGGGTAACTGTTTTATGGGTGAGAAATGGGGGGCCCCAAGTGGGGAAGCGACTTGCCCAAGCTTGTGAGGTATCAAGTGGCTGAGCCAGGTTTTGAACTCAGGCTCCCAGCCCTGTGGGCATTTTGGACATAACAGGGACCCACCATTTACTGGGTCCTGACTCTGACCAGGCAGCTGCTTAGATGTGTTGGCTCATATTCTTGCAAACACGTCTGTGAGTCGTGCGCTGGCACTGGGCCCATTTTACAGAGTGGGGAAGCGGAACCAAAGAGAGGTCAAGTCTGTCACACAGCTGGGAAGAAACAGAGCTGGGATTTACAACCAGGCAGTTGGGGGCCCAGAGCCGATTTGTTTCTTTCTAGTGATTTACCATCCCTCTGCTAAGTGCTTTGGCACTAGGGGCTTGGCATCGGCCTATAAACCGGGGCAAGCAACCCAGAAAGGGGAGGGGCCTTTCCCATCAGCCAGGACGGGGGAAGCACAGGCCCCGCCGAACGGGCCTCTGGGGATCCCTTTACCTGCCGTCCACTGGTTTCCTGGGATCCTGCCTACTTTGCTCCACCTGCTGTCTGGGAGCCCATCATTTCTGAGTTGTTCTTGCCTTGCCTTGGTAAGCCTCTAACACCAGACTCTACGGGGCCCCAGAGACATACCTTCCTGGCTCCCGCTCCCCATCCAGTATGAACCTCTGCTCCCCGATCAGAGTCCGGCGGACAGCAATCTGGCTATCAAATGTGTCCCTCAGAGCGAACAAACAGCCCAGCTACCAATGGTTCAGAGAACAAATAACAGAAGCTTAACATCTTTTGGGATGCCGGCCTGTTTCCAAAAGGAACAAGTGTGTGTACCTAATTTTTTTTTAATTAAGAAAAAGTATTGGGGCACCTGAGTGGCTCAGTAGGTTAAGCGTCTGCCTTTGGTTCAGGTCATGATCCCAGGGTCTTGGGATCGAGCCCTGAGTCGGGCTCCCTGGTGGATGAGGCATCTGCTTCTCCCTCTCCCTCTGCCCCTCCCCCCACTTCATGCTCTCAATCTCATGCTCTCTTTCTCTTGAATAAATAAAATCTTTAAAAAAAAAGAAAAAGGAAAGGAAAAGTGTTGAAAGTATCAAAGAAGTCAATGAATGTGATTTTAAATTTTAAATTAATTTTAAATTAATTATTAATAAGTATAAATAATAAAGTAAAAATTAATGAATAATTTTTAGTAAATAAATGAATCTGATGTTATAAGGTTTAGTGAAGAACAAGGGTCTTCTGTTTCCACTTAAATCCTCCTCCCCTGCAACTTCTACTGCCCCAAAGCATCTCCTTTCAACTCCTAAAACTCCTTCTACCATTTATGACAAATATGGAATATTCCACTATTGTTTGGTTTAACAGCTCTAGGAGAGTGTTATTGACATACCATAAGCTATACCTATTTAAAGCCTATAATTTGATACAGTCAGATGTGTGCTTGTACACATGAAAGCATGACCAAGGTCAAGGTAATGAGCATATCCATCACCTCCTCAAATTTCCTCTTGCTCCTTGGCAATCCCTCCCTCTGGTCTCCCCCTGCTTCCCCCCTTCCCCAGGCAACTCACGATCTTTCTGTCACCGCCAATTTGCTTGCCTTTTCTAAAATTTTATACAAATCCAATCATACAGTATGTACTCTTTTTTATTTGGCTTCTTTCATTTGGCATCCCAATTCTGATGCTCTGTCCATGTGGTCACATTAATAACCAACTAACGAGTTTTATTGATGAGTTGTATATTATCATCCAGATATGGATATACGTCCATTTGTTTATCCAATAACTTGAAAGAAATTTACAATGTTTCCAGTTTTCAACTGTGAACACTCCCGTACAGGTCTGTGTATGGACATAGGCTTTCGTTTCTCTTGAATGAATCCTCGAAATAGAATAATCCAATCATATGGGAGGTATATGTATTACGTTTTAAAGAAACTACCAAACTTCTACCAGTGGGTACCATTTTACTTTTCCACCAACAGCGTATGAGACTTTAGATTGTTCCACACTCTTGCCAACATAAATATGCTCTTTTTACTTTCAGCCATCCTAGGAGAAGCATAGTGGTATCTCCTCGTGGTTTTGATTGGCACTTACCTGATGACTAACGATGCTCAGAATGTTTTCATGGGCTTACTTGACATCTGTGTATCTTCCTTGGTCAAAGGTCTGTTCAAATCTTTGGCTTTTCTTCGGATTGGGTGATTTGCTTTCTTATTAACTTTTGAGAGCTCTTTGTGTATTTTGGATACAAATCCTGTATCAGATATATGACTTGTAAATATTTTCTCATAACCCGTGTCTTGTCTTCTCATAGTGCCTTTCAAAGAGCAGAGGTCCTTCAATCTGAGGCTGTTCAGCTAATCGATTTTTATCTGTTAGGGAGAATGGTTTTGATGCCTTTTCTAAGGAATTTGTTGTGATCTTAGCCAAAGTCACAAAAGATTTTTCTCTTTTTTTTTTTTTTCTAGAATTCTATAGTTTTTGGTATTACCTTTTAGGTCTCCGATCCATTTTAAGGCCTATGATTAATGATAAGAAATATGGATGAAGGTTCATTTGTTTGCATGTAGATATCCAATTACTCTCCATCATTTCTTGTAAAGACTGTTCTTTCTTCATTGAATTCTCTTTCCCCTTTTGTTGAAAACTGGTTGACCGTATGTGAGTGGGTCTGTTTGTATACTCTTTGATCTGTTGGATTGATCTATTTGCGTGTCTTAATACCAATACCATACTGTATTGATTACTGCATTGATTGGTTAATGTGAGTTCTCTGACTTTGTTCTTCGTTTTCAAAAGTGTTTTGGCTATTTCAAAAGGTCCTTTTCATTCCTGTATGCATTTTAGATTCAGCTTATGAATTTTCACTAAGCAACTTGCTGTCTTATTGGGATTGCACTGAATTGATAGATTTGGGGAGAATTGACATCCTAACAATATTAATTCTTCTGACCCACAAACATCTCTCTATTTATTTCATTTTTATTTATACCTCGTATCAGTATTTTATAGTTTTCAGTGCACAGATCTTGTACATGGTTGTGATTTATCATTAATCATGTTAATCATTAATTTCATATTTTCTAGCACATAGTATATTTTATTCCAATTTTCAGTTATTCTGTGAATTATATAGAGATACAATTGATTTTGATGTATTGATCTGGAATGCTGGAACTTTGTCACATTCACTTATTAATTCTGGTGGCTTTTTTATAGATGTCATTGGATTTTCTACATTGATATGTCACCTGTGAATAATGACAGTTGTATTTCTTCCTTTTCAACATAGATGGTTTTTAATTTTTTTCTTGCCTTATCGCACTGGCTAGACCCTGCAGAACAATATTAAGTAGTAATGGGAGAGTGGACATATTTGCCTTGTTCTTGACTGTAGGGGAAAACAATCAGCATTCACTATCAAGTATGATGTCAGCTGTGACTTTTCATACATACTCTTATCAAGCTGAAGAACTTCTACCTATAGTTTGCTGACATTTTTTTAAAATCAGGAACTGATGTTGGATTTTGCTGTTTTGCATGCATCTATTGAAATGTTCACATTTTAAAAAATCTGTTGATATAGTTAATTGCATTGATTTTTCCTTAAATATTAACCCAACCCTTCATTTCTGGATAAATCCCACTTTGGTCATGATGTAGTATTCTTTTTATACATTGCTAAAACTTTGTTATGAATTTTTGTCTTTATGTTCACGGGGGATATTGATCTGTAGTTTTCTTTTCAAATAATATTCTCTCTGGTTTTGGCATCAGGCTAATGCCGGTGTTTGACAGTTGGGAAGTATTCCCTCCTCTTAAATTTTGTGGAAGAGTTTTTGTAGAATTGGCATTATTTCCTTGTTAAATATTTAGTAGAGTTCATTAGAGAATGAGTTCTTAGTCTGAGGTTTTCATTATGAGAAGGACTTTTTTTTACTAGAATTAAATTTCTTTAATAAATATGATTACTCAGAATATCCATTTGTTTTGAGTGAACTTTGGTTACTTTGTGTTTTATAAGAAGTCTATCTATTTTATGAAAATTATTGCATTTATTGGTGTAAAGTTGTTCATAATCATAATCTCTCACTATCCTCTGAATATCTGTAGAGCCTGTAGTGATTTCACCTCTCTCAATGTTAGTAAAGATAATTTGTATCTTTTTTCTTTTTTTCTCTGATCAGCCTGGCTAAAGTTTTATGAATTTTATTGATCTCAAAATTTCAGCTTCTGGTATTAATGGCTTTCTGTATTGTTTTTCTGTTATCCATTTTATTGATTTCCACTTTGGTCTTTTTGTTCAGCTTTTTCTGCTTACTTTGGGTTTAATTTGTTCTTTTAATTTTTTTCTAGTTTCTTAAGATGGAAGCTAATGTCATTGACGTGAGTCACTCATCTTTTGTAATATACGTATTTATGGCTGTAAATGTCCCTCTATGATGTCTTATACATTTCTGTATTTTGTCTTTTCATTTACAATCATTTCAAACAATCTAACTTTCATTTCTCCTTCAGCCCATGGTTTATTTAAAAGTGTGCCATTTAGTTGCCAAATATTTGGAAGTTTTCCAGATATTTTTTCTGTAATTGAGTTCTAATATAATTCCATGTGGTCAAAGAACATATTTTTGAAACTTTTAAAATTTATTGAGGCTAGTTTTATGGCCTGGAATATGGTCTATCTTGGGGAATGTTCTGTGTGCATTTGTGAAGGACGTGTATACTGCTGTTGGTGGGTGGAATGTTCTATAAATGCCAATCAGGTCAAGTTGATTGATACCACTGTACAAATCTTATAGGGCCTTACCGATTTTCCGTCTCCTTCCTCTGTCAATACTTGAGAGAGGGGCGTTGAAATTTCCAACTATAATTGTGGATTTATCTATTTCTCTTTGCAGTGCTATCACGTTTCCCTTCCCATATTTTGAAGCTCTGTTACTAAGTGCATAAATGTTTAGGATTACTATACCCTCTTGATAAATGGACCCCGTTATCATTATGAAATGAACTTCTTTGTCTCTGTCAGGACCTGAGCGGTGTTTGGTCTAGGGCTAATTAATCCATGCTATCCAGGCAAGACCCTTCTGAGTATTCTACTCAATGCTGTAAGAATTATGAGACATTTCTACTCTGGCTGGTGGGAAAAGGTATCATGGTGGGCCCTACGTGAGCTGCAAATACTATTCTCCTTAATCCTTCTGGATGGTTCTTTTCCCACCTTGGGAAGCTTCCTCATGGGCACCTGCTAATCAGTATCCTATGAGAGCTTCAGGGGACCTCCTGCAGATCTGTGTGCAAACTTCCTCCTCTTCCACACTCTTCCCTGTGCACTTTGGCTGCCTGGTCTTCCTGGATTCTTTCCTCCACTTCCTCAGCTCAGGAATGCACTGTTCCTTTCCTGGGTTTCCTTTCCCTGTGCCATGGTCTGGAAACTCTCTCAAGACAGTAAGTTGGGGTAACTGTGGGCTTACTTCATTTGTTCCCCAACTCCAAGGGATTTGTGTCCTTCACTACCTCTTGTATGATGTTTAAAAAAACCATTGCTTCATATAGTCTGTCCAGTTTTATTATTATTTCAGGTGGAGCATAAATCTAGTCCCAGTTACCCATTTTGGCCAGAAATGGACATCGTTAGCTGTTTTTTCACTTGTTTATTTTTAGGTATCTGTGTTGCTACAAAAGCTGAAGGCTTAGATTTCTTACAGAAGATCCTCCGCCCTTCCAGCCCCACACCCCCGTCCTTTTGCACATCATCCCCATAGAGATTCGGTGGAAATAGCATTAAATGTTCACATTATTATGACTTTGGAAATACTACTCTAGCTGAGTCATCTGGTATACCAGGACTGATGTCCTTTCTTTTATATCTTTTATTATCAGTAGAGTTAATATTTGCTTTTTAAAAAGGTTTGCTTTCTTGTCTAATGGTTTATTCTTTTACTTTAAGTGCTTCATGCTCAAACAGCATGAAAGTCAGGAGTGTCTGGAGGACGGAGGTTATGGAGGGATGTAGGTTATGTGATCCAGCATGTGTCCCTAGCATGGCAGAGGAATGGGCGGGGACTCTCGCTTTGACGCCCAGCCCCTGGCCCTCTGCACACCCATTGCGGGTTCCCGGCATGTTCTGGGAGTGAAGGAAAACATGGTAATTGAGATAAATAGAGAAGGTAAGAAGCATGATCAGCGACCGAACACACGATTCTAGTCTTATCTGCATTGGCAATATTCTATGGGACCTCAAGTAACTCTCTTTTCTTTTGAGCCCCCCAATTACTTATCTGTGACATGGGCCTGGGATTAGATGATTAGAAATCTCTTCCAGATCTCGAAGGTCATGCAGGATCTCCAAGGTCATTAGAGAGCTCTGTTCATTAGACAGGCACAGAGGGGGCCATGGAGACACTGGACAAGCTCCCCAGGCCACCAAGATTGGGTATTTCTTTGCATATAAAAGGGAGCAGACACTATCTTTTGGAGCCATCGACAGATCCAATGATGGGAGCCACAGGAGGCAGTTTTGGATCCAAATGGTGATGAATTCAAGGAAGACAAAGCCTCTGTAGATAATGAGATTTCCATCACTGAAGCATGTGAGCAGAGCCTGGACCAGCCTTAGGCAAAGTTCTGCATTCCTCCATTGCAATCACCACAATGGACTGTCATCGACCATTTCATTCACTGGCTCCGTGGTTGAAGGTGAGGCACCTGAGTGTCAAGGCCAGTGGTTCGCAATCAAGGCGGATTTTCCCCCAGGTGACATCGGGTGATGCCTGGGGACAGGCTGGCTGTTACAACTTGGGGTGGGTAAGGGAAGTGCTGTAGGCATTTACTGAACAGAAGCCGGGGGATGCTGTGAAACATCCCACGAAGTAGAAGAGACTCCACGCAACAAAGAATTTATCTGGTATAGAATTTGGCTGGGATTTTAAAGGGAATTTAAGAGGGTACTATTTACAATGGTGTGGGCAGGGTTTAGGGATGCCGAGACACCAAGGAAGCTGTTAGCATTCGTAGGCCTGAAGGAGGCAAGGAATGGACTGGTGGTGCTGAGACCACAGGGAATTGGCAATGTGGTGGGTTTTCTTAGCAGGAGCCAGAACGAGGGAGGGAGTAGGGGAAGGGGTGGGGGAGAAATACCTCGACCTCTCCCTCTACCCTCTGCTCTCCAACCTCCAGCCAGTGTCTCCACTGGCCCAAACCACCAGAAATCAGAGCCCCAGTGAGCTTGAGAGCTGCAGTACATGGTATGGAGCGAGGCAGAGAAGGGCAGAGAACAGATCCAGCAGCCAGGGAAAGGTGGTAGTTGCTACATCTACCTGTTTGTGTCCTCCCCAAATTCCTATGTTGAAAACTTAGCGCCCCAGGTTTTAGGTATTGAAAAGTGGGATCTTTGGGAAGGGATTAGGGTATAAGGGTGGAGCCTCCACGAATGGGATTAGTGCCCTTAGAAGAGAGGCCCCAGGGGGCTCACTCACCCTCCACCACCATAGCAAGAAAGTGGCAAACGTGGAAGAGGGTCCTTACCAGAACCCAGCTGGGCTGGGACCATGATCTTAGACTTCCCGCATCCAGAACTGTGAGAAATAAATTCCTACCGCTTATCAGCCACCCAGTCTGCAACATTTTGTTAGAGCGTCCTGAATAGACAAAGACGGTAGCTAATAACAACACCATTGTTCCATTTAAAACAATGATCTGTTTTCCCATTCCCTGTGTCAGCTTCACGAGGATGAAGATTTGGTCTCTCTTCGTGATCATCTCGTCCCCAGGTGCTTTGAACACTGCCTGGGTGCTCCATACGTGATTGTTCATGAATACGTGAAACAAAACGGAACAATGGATCTCCCAGGAAAACGCTTTGTGGGCAAGAGAGGAGAAACAGGCATACCTAGGAAGGATTGTCCTACTGTGGTTGGATTAACTCCTTTGCGAGGGGTTCCAGGGCTGCACAAAGAGACCTGGAAATTCACCCTGCTGAGGACGGGCACCACAACTATTCTTCCCTTTCCCCGCCCTACCCCCAGGTCAATTTTATCAGAGACTTCCGGAGACCTTTCCCTTCTCCTGGAGAATGGGCGGTGGAGCCCAGTGGGTGAGTGAGATTGCCTGTGCCCAGGGGGATCAAATCTTCAGGATCCCCTTCCAGGTTTGGCTGTTGTGCCCGGCGCCCTGCTCCACCAAGATGCGCAATGCTTATTTAAGAAACTTCCAGATCTGCCCTGGCCTTCTAGAGATTCAGCCCTCAGGGAACCATAGCATTCGGGGACCCTCAATTCAGAGAGGTGACTGTCAGGGTGGGCCCAGGGGCCTGGTGGGGGGTCCATGGAAAGAGGGCTGTGTCTTCAGTGGCTCCCTTAGGCTATGAGAAGTGGATGAGGATGAGCTGGAAAGCTCCAAAGTTCGGCCCTGTCATCACCTAGCCCTGGTGTAGAGGGGCTTAGAAGGCAAGCCATCTGTGATGGCAATGGGCCTCGGGCCCAAATCCCAGAATCCCCTCTTGCTAGCCCTTGGATATCCCCTTGTCCACACCTTAGCTCTCATACCTCCTCCCTGCAACTGTCCTGAGGATTATATAAATCCAAAAGTCCCAGCAAGTGCCTGGCACGTGGTAGGGACCCCCTCACCCCCGGGCCTTCCTCCCTTTCCCAGGCTTCTCTTCTGAAGAACCCTCCAGACACTGCCTGCAGGGCCCCAGGGAGAGGAAGTGGCCAGCCGCCAGCCAGCCCATCCCGGCTCAGCCTCCTCTCCGCGTTTGAAAACTTGCAACGCAGGAAAACTTCGCCCAGGCCGCCTCCCTCTCTCTCTCTCTCTCTCTCTGTCTCTCTCTCTCTCTCTTTCTCGGATCCCACCTTGAAAAGCCCCTCCGCCTTCCCACCCCCCCGGGCCCAATGCCGGCTTAAGAAAAGCCCGCCTCTCCAGTGCCTCGCCAGGCGTCGCCGGGGAAGGGAGGGGGCCGAGGGGGACGCGCTAATGGGGGACTCCGCGGCAGAGGAGAAGACACAATGGATGAAAGAAGAAAGCGCATCCAAACACGAGTTCTTGTTCTCGAGAAGAAGGGCCAAGTCCGACTTTATAGCAACAGCTTTGAGAGCAGCAGCGGTGGGATTTCATGGCAGAGGTTCCGCGGGAAAATCAATAAGCGGGGCCGCTGTTTGGAGAGGCAGCAAGAAAGGCCACTAACGAGGCCAGATTGTAACAGTTCTGCGAGCAGCCACAATGCTCACCTTACACGGCGCGGCCGCGCGTTAGTAAATAATAAATCACAGCGGCCGGCGGGCGGCGGCGGCGGCGCCGGACAGAACGCAGCGCGTTTGACTGCAAAGCAGACCCGAGGCCATGAATTATTCACCGCCGCACGGAGATAAAACAAGGCAGCGGGAGGAGGCGCAGCCCCGCAAACAGGTGCCCGGCGCGGAAATCTGCCTTTTGATTACGAGCCTGGGCTGGGGCCGGGCCGGGCCGGGGCCGCAGCCCAGGCCTGGCCTCAGTGCGGGGGGCGTGGGCGCTGGGGGTGGGGTGTGGAGCCGGAGACCCGATTAATTAGGGGCGGCGGCCAGCACCCAGCAAGAGCGATTTGCGGGACCCCGGGGCTGGGAGCAATTACAGCCGGCCCGGCAGGACTGGCCTGTGAGTGTGCGCCTGCCCGCGTGCACGCATGCTCCAGGTGGCTAAGCGTGCATGGGGGAGGACGTGCACAACACATGTGTGTAAGCCCCTGCACGGGTACCGTGGGTGTGTGTGGTCGCACGTCCCTATGTGGACCATTTGTGAGAGGGCATCACTGTACTCGCGTGTCTGCGTCCCGTGGTCTGTGTGCGTGTGTGCACGTGTGATGTAATAAGCGGCGTGGGAGTGTGCGAAGACGCATGCGCGTGGTTACTCCGGCACATGTGTGCGCCTATGGGCTACATTCGCCTGTGCGTGCGTGGCCTGGGTGTGGGCCGGTGTGAGGTTACACATGCATGTGAACGTGCAGTGCACATGAGCTTACGTGTGGTGCATGTGTGTGCAGAAGCATATGCGTGTGGCGATCCTGCATGTACAACGTATACAGACGTTTGTGTAGGCATATGCAGGGGATGCGTGTGTGTGCTCGTAGGTTCGTGTGTGGTGTTTGTGAATGCACACAGTGCACGTTTGTGCACATGCAGTAGATGTGGTCGGCATAGTCGCACAAAGGTGGTGCACACATGAACGCATGTGTGCATGCACAGCACGTTTGTGTGTGTGCCTGGTGCGCGCGTGTGTTCGTCTCTGCTCTGGGAAGTTTTAACAGTCCATGGTGTGCATATGCAGTACAGGTGTGTGTCCTTGCAAATAGTTATGCACTCGTGCACAGGTGTGTGACAGCACGTGTGCCAAAGTGCTTACACGCCCCGTGAGTACTTACATGATATGGCCCTGCACCCCTGTTTGCCGGGACCAGGGCACGTGTACATGGCCTTGTGTGTGATTATGTGCACTCACATGTGTCTACAGGGTGCAGAGGGACACATAGACCTAAGTGTGCTTGTTTGTGCTCGCATATGTGGCATAGTAGCTGGACCAGCTACGTATTGGGGACAGCCATATTCTCCTCTCAGTCCTCATCTGAAAATAAGTTCTAAATATCATTGTGTCCATAAAACAGAGTACGACACCATGCACCTTCAATGCACTGATGATGACTGTGCTTTCTTTTTTTTTAAGATTTTATCTATTTGACAGACAGAGAGAGAGAGAGAGATCGTAAGTAGGCAGAGAGGCAGGCAGAGAGAGAGGGGGAAGCAGGCTCCCCGCTGAGCAGAAAGCCCGATGTGGGGCTCGATCCCAGGACCCTGAGATCACGACCTGAGCCAAAGGCAGAGACTCAACCCACTGAGCCACCCAGGTGCCCCACGACTGTGCTTTTTACTGAAGATTTCCTGGAGCGATCGAGAGGCTTGGCATCCCGTATGGCACTCCAGATTTCTTGGAAAGCCATTATAAACATCTCTGTCTTCCGAATGCCTTTGGGGGGCTACCTCATCTTCCCTTCCTCCCTTTGGTCCCACCTCCTATCAGCAAGACCCCCCTCTAGGTTTTCCTTACTGCACCCCACTTTCCTTAGACACCCCCCGAAGCTCAGAAGCAGAGTTTATCCCTCTCTTAGATTTCCTCAGCCTGTGTTCACACCTATTCCGTCAGCAAAACAAAGACTTTTCCTCAAGATGCTCTATCTTTAAAAAGTAAGATTGAAAAGAAGAGAAAATGTAAATAAAATATAAATTAGGGGTTTTTTTTTTGGTTGTGTGCTCACATTTGATTGTGTGCATGCATGTCTGCTTATGCATGGCTGTGGGGGTGCAGAATCACCTCCTTCAGGTGATGGGGTAGAAAAGGAAACAGGGACAGGGTGTCCCAATGCCTGGGGACAAGGGAGTCATATTTTGAGCATCATTTTCATTTTCTTAAGCTATGTTTTCTTGGCACAAAGTTGGACAGAATTTAGAAGTTATCTTGCATTTATTCAACAAATATATACTGAGCACCCATTCTGAGCCCAGCGCTGTGTTAGGCCCTGAAGATACCAAGAAATGGTCAGACGAAGAATCTTAGACTTGGGGAGCCCAAAAGAATAGTGAAGGTTAGACCCATGCACCAGCTGCTAGGACGCACAGTAGGAAGTGGTTGGTGCCCTAAGACAAGGCAAGTGTCAGAAAGCTCAGAGCAGGGACCGGATGCCTCTTGACTGGAGAAAACCCGGAGGTCTTCCTGGAGGAAGTGGCACTGAGGTTGGGCTCAGATGAGTGGGGAGGATTTGGCCATGCCAAGATGGAGACCTAAGGTTGTGTCTCACTCAGGGTCCAGTTAGGAGACAGAAACCTGGTACTTGAACAGAAAGGATTTCAAATAAAGAATTCTTAGCCCGGGATTAGAACTAAAAAGGTCAACAGAACACTAAAAGTTTTCATGGCATTGACAACTGCAGGAAGTGACTACCGACCCTTGAGCTAGGAAAGCGAAGAGGAGGGTGGAATTATGAAAATGTAGAAGCTTAGACGCAGAGCCCCTTGGGCCTGGGATCCAGACCTTTGAGGAGGGGAGAACCAGGTGACCGGCGCTGGAGTCTCTGGGCCTGGAGAAGGGGCTCCCTAGGTCAAGGAGCTAGACTGCTGGAAAGGGGGCGCTGGCAGCTGGGGCTGGTGTCTCTGGGGGTGCAATGAGGCTGATTCTACAAGAACTGAAAGGCTGCCGGGGTGCCCGGTCATGATCTCAGGCTCCTGGGATGGAGCCCTGCATCAGGCTTGCACTCAGCATGGAGTCTGCTTGCCCCCTCCTACTGCTCCCCCCACCGCATTCAAATAAATAAATATCTTAAAAAAAAAAATTGAAAAATTGCCAACTGGGCACAGCTGCTTCCCTGGGACAGGAAAGGCCGCTGCCGTGGTGAGGAGATGCGGTTGGGGTGATGCCCACAGGAGCCACTAGTGGACAGGACGGTGACAGGAAGGGGCGGCCAGGTGTCCCCCTTACCCCCCTGCCCTGTCCAGCCTCACTAGGGCTGCAACTAACAGAGCCAGGGAGCAACTAAGTCAAGGTCCCAGCGGCTGCCGGACGGGACCGAACCTGAGCAGGCTCTCACTACCCCACCAGGCAGCCCCCGGAAGACTCCCGAAGCCGTGCCCAGCACGTGGGAAGTACTCTGCAATGGCAGCCACGAGGGTTATTTTTGTGTTGTAATGGGTCCTGCCCGGCTTGGGGTTATCTCTGGAAGCCACCGTGTCGGCCGCTGCCACAGGTCCCCAGCCAGGGTCCTGACGCCAGCCCCGGGGTGTCCGGGAAGCCGGGCCTGCCCCTCCCCTCCTGGAAGTCTGCAGCTGACAGGCACTTAATTAGTTCAAGGACTTGCTGAGCCCTGGCCAGGGCGCTCTCCGTCTCTCTCCTGTCTCCGGCAGCGATGGGCTCCCGGGGAGCAGCTCTGGAGGGAGACGGGGAGATCTGAAATGCAGAAACCATTTTCTGCCTCCTGCTTACAGATAAAGCGGCAATTGACGAAGTGGGCTTCCTTCTGGAAGAAGGCCTCCGGGCCACGCAGCGGTGCATAGAAATGACTCATTTCCAGCCAAGCACTCTGGACCCATCAGGAGGTGCCCTCATCCCTGCGCCTGTGGTCTCTGAGCGCCATCCCAGATGCGACGCGCCTGGGCTGCACAGCCGGGCCTGGGAGGCGAGTGAGGCTCCCGGCCCTGGCTGGATGCAAATTGGCTCAGTGCGAGGGTTACTCTGTGAGCTACTGGTCCTCTGAGCTGTCCCCAGCTCAGTCAGAGAGGTGGGCGTGGTCCCTAACCCAGACCCTTCGGGATGAGTTGTGCCTGACGCAGGTCCACCGTCTGATAGTTTAGGATGAGCCGAGATGCTCCATCCCTCTGATGAATGGCATTATGGAATTTTTTTCCCCTAAAGATTTTATTTAGGTATTTGTGGGGGTGGAGCTTGAGCAGAAAGAGCAGCAGAGGGAGAGGGAGAAGCAGACTCCCTGCTGAACAGGAAACCTGATGCAGAACTGGATCCCAGGACCCCGGGATCATGACCTGAGCCAAAGGCAGGGGCTCAACCGACTGAGCCACCCAGGCGCCCCTGGCATTTTGGATCTTAACTAGCAGAGGTGGGACTGTTGCGTGACAACCTGACTTGGAATCCATGTCCCATCACTGACAAGCTGTGTGACCCACACAGGGTCAGGAAACACGACTTCTCTGTGCCTCAGTTTTCCGATGTACAAAATGATGACAAAGTATGTATCTCATAGTGTTATCATAAGGATTAAAATATATTATTCTGTGTGAAGTAAGTAGGACGGCGCCTGGTGTTGAGTAAATACCTCATAGCTATGAGTTGTCATTGTTTGTGGATTTTCCACAGCAGACGCCTTTTTTTTAAAAAAAGGGTTTTATTTGACAGACAGAGAGACAGTGAGAGAGTGAACATAAGCAGGGGGAGTGGGAGAGGGAGAAGCAGGCTCCCCGCTGAGCAGGGAGCCCGATGTGGGGCTCGATCCCAGGACCCTGGGATCATGACCTGAGCTGAAGGCAGACGCTTAACGACTGAGCCCCCTAGGTGGACACCTTTTACCAGAAAGTGTGGTCTGTTACGTTTCCTTTGGTGATTGAGGGGTCTGTGATGGCCCTGAGGCAGGGCAGCAGTTGCCATTGACCCCACCAGGGGAGGTCCAGGGACACAATTTTCAGATTTACGGCTCATGGCCCCATGAGATGATTAATCATGGCTGCACAGAGCTTTGGGCAGAGGATGATTCTGAAGCCTTGTCCGAGCCCAAATGGAACAAAGGGTATGATGTGCCCCCAGCAGGAGATAGGTGGGAGGGGAACTTTACTCTGGCTTCCCCAACAGGACACTGGGCCAAGGTAAGGGCAAGTTTATTTGGGAGGTGATGCCAAGGTGACCGGGGAGTCCGTGGGGCATGAGAAGGGAAAGCAGACGGGGCGTCTGGCGGGCTCCATTGGAAGATCATGCGACTCTTGATCTCGGGGTTGTGAGTTCAAACCTCACATTGGGTGTAGAGATTGCTTTAAAAAATCTTTAAGAAAAAAGAGGGGGAAGCTGATGTCCCACGAGAGAGTACCCCTGGGGCAATGTGGGCTCATGCCTTCCGGGGCTTTCTGAGGACTGTAGCATGCACCTCAGGATCACCTAGTTCACCGGCAGAACCGCTGGAAGCCTTAGCCGAGGATTCTCAGGGCTCCTTCTTGGGGAGTGACTCTTTTAGCATTAACTCTTTGGCACCTGCAGGGTCTCAAATGTGGCTCTCCAGCCAGGAGACAGCCCTCAAGTTGAGAGATTCAGTAAGCTGAAAGAGAGGCCAGGAAGGTCTGCAGTAAGCTTTCAGTGGGATGGGGACATGCCTAGGGCACCTGGGACCCAGGTCGTGAGTGCTTTGCATGTGGGCCACCACGCATGTTGAGAACGGAAGAGCTGTCACTTACCTTACCTCCTCCCTGCCCTTCCTCCTCCCTGCCTCTCCTTTACTCCCCTCTTCCCAGGCTCTCCTCCTCCCTGATCTCTCTTCTCCCAGTCCCCCCTTCTCCCTGCCCTCCTCCCTCCTTCCTTTGGCTTCCCCCTTCTCTCCCCTCCTCCCCACCTTCCCTCTGCAATTATCTTCTGTGCATCTAGGACTTGCTAGGCCTTACGCCGGGAACCGGGAGTCACAAAGTAAATAAAAGCTGGCCTCTGCCTTAGCTGTGCAATCTGGTGAGAATGGCTGAGACCTCCCGTCTCCCTGGAGGGGGAAGAAGACACCCAGAGCAGCTAATAAATGGTTCCAAGTGGTTCCTTTTCAGGCACTTTCATTTTTAAAAGCAGGGCCCAGGGGCTGAGCTGGGATTGGCAATTTGAGGCTGAGTCTATGTCAGAAAGGAGGGTGCGAGGAACCGGGACACCTTGGAAAAAGTAAATTTATCAGGCAGAGGATGATCTTACAGAGTATGAAATTTACAAAAGCTCCATCCGAAGGAACACTAATTACGGGCCACTTTATTGATGTTTAATTCAAAAACAGAAGCTAATGCAAGTGCCCTTCCCTTGGAGTGGGAAGGAGGCAGGAGACTTTCTTCCTAATAATTTACTTAAACTGAATTGCATATGGGAAATTAATTTGCCTGGAATAAAAGCAAGACATCACTCCAGAAGTAAGAAGTCAGTCACCTTGAATGAGTCTATCCTCACAAGGACGGCTCGCTGTCTTCCAAGGCTGGAAAGTTCCACTGGGCAGGAAGACTATTTTGGGGTCCTCAGGGCTGTATTCATTTCCTATTGCTGTGTAACAAAGGACCACGGATTTATCAGCCTAACACAATACAAATCGACTCTCTCACGGTTTCTGTGAGTCAGGAATCTGGGGACGGGTAAGCTGAGGTCTCATTAAATCCTATCAAGGTGCTGGCTGGGGCTGCTTCTCCTTTAATTCTCAAGATTCCTTTCCAAGCTCATTCAGGTTGTTGCCAGAAATCAGTGCTTTGAAGCCATAGAGTTCGTGGTAGCTTTCCTCTTCGTCAAGGCCCACAGGGGAAAGGACTCTAGGACCCTCACCATCAGCTGATTAGGCCAGGCCCACCAGGATAATCTCATTTTAGTTCACTCATGGCACCATGATTAGAAACCTCATCACAGGAGGGAGCTGGACAGGGTGAGTAGTAGACCAGGGGGACAGGAATCTTGGGAACCATCTTAGAATTGTCTCCCACAGAGCAGAGGAGCTGGATCTAGCTGAACCTGCCTCCACCTGAGCTTGTAGACAAGCTGTCTCGTGCTGCTTGGCCTCTGGATTCTCACCTGTACAGCAGGTTAGCAATTGGAGCCCTGCTGACCTCAAGAGAAATAGCAGAACTGTCTCAAGTGATTAGCTCGGCAGTAATTCCAATAAGCAAAGAGGACAGTGTGAAATCACTAGAAATAATATCTACTTATCTGTTATAAGCATTTTACCTTATCTTAAATTTGATAAATGGGTATTCATTGATTTTTAAGCTATTATTATTATTATTATTTAAAGATTTTATTTATTTGAGTGAGAGAGAGAGTGAGCACAAGCAGCAGGGAGGGGCCAAGGGAAAGGGAGAAGCAGATCCCCTGCTGGGCAGGGAGCCTGATGTGGGGCTCGCTCCCAGGACCCTGGGATCATGACCTGAGCCTAAGGCAGAAGCTTAATCAAATGAGCCACCCAGGTGCCCTTGTTATTATTATGACTATTATTTTTTTATGGAGGGCCAAGGCACTTCTGGGCATGACCCTCCCCACTGGAATCCCATGTAATCATTCTTCCCGGAATGAAACCCATGACCTTCCTGCGATGATTTCTAATGTTCTTTAACGTGGAGTGAGAGCTTCTGTGCACACTGCGAATGCACACTCCGTCTAGGTATTTAGCGCTTCCGCAGCCTTCTCTCACTATTTTGTGCTCTCCTTACCTGACAGCACATTTTCCTAGAAAATTGCCTTTGTTGAGAACTTTCCAAAGCTTGTACCTCTGTGGTTTTGCACTCCCATTTCATCGGCTTATGTAATAGTTAATGTCAGTATGTAATTAATTACAGGAACAAGCACACCTGGCATATAAACAGGTTCGGGAATAAATTCCGCCCCCTGGGGATGGGTTTGCCCCGCCCCGCGCTGCGGGTGCGCATGCGTGGGCCTGCTCCGGAGCGATGTCCCTGCGGGGATATCTGAGCCCCGGTGGGCGAGAGCCAGGCTATTTAGGGAAGAAAGGGACCCCCGTGGCTCGCCTGGCGAGTTGGTTAGAAGGTTGGTTGGGAGCGCTTCTACTGAACTTGAACAATGGGAAACATTTTGGCAAGTATGAAGCTCGCCGTGTGTCTAAAGGATGCCGGGGGGGCTGGTCCTGCTGTCCCCATGTCTCCTCATTATTTGATTGCCCTGAGGTCCGGCCTCCTGTGTGATGCGATGGGAATGGGCTAATGCCCCCCTCCCCCGCCCACAGGAAGGAGAGCGATGCTGTGGGGTTCTGTGGGCTTGGCCCACGCTCCCCCTGATCAACACTGTCCCTGCCCTCTGGGGGTTGTGGGAATCGCTTCCTGGGGACGCGATCTGTAGCTGAGTCCCCAGTCCAGTAAAACGCACTTAGTTACTAGGTCCAGATCCAAGAGGAAAGGTGGGGATCTCTTGGTTTTTGCCCCTCAAATTCTGGGTGGCCTCCGCTCACCCTGGAGCTCCCAGGCACTCAGAAGTCATGTAAGGGAAGAGAAGAGCCTAACAGCTTGATATAGGTCATCCGCTGTACCAAACCCCAGTAGGAACCGTATCCTGGGCTCTGTGCTTGACACCCCTCAGCTCCTTTAATCTTCGAATTCACCCGATAAGGTAGTTATGGTTAACCCTATTTTCCAGATGAAGACACTGAGGCACAAGTTGTCACGTGCTTTGCTCGGCCGATAAAAAAAACGGCGAGGCAGGATCTACTGAATCCAAGCCACCGCTCTCAACCCTGCGGAATTGGTTCTTGGACTTTCACGTGCCAAGAATCCCACTGTGGGGGACGAACTTGAGAAAAATGCCCCATCCTGGGGCCCTACCAGCACCGACTCTGGTAGGTTTGAGTAGGGCCCGGGAATATGTATTCCTATCAAGCATCCCACCTGGTGTGAAAGCTGAGGGTCCCGGGGGACACCGTGCACATCAGTGCCCTCTGGGACTGCCCTTGACTTCAGGCTCAGCCTGCTGCGTTCAGGAGCTGTAAGCCAATTCTGAACGTGGTCCTGAGCCGGCCAGGGACCCTGCCCGGAAGGAACCCCTGCTTGCACCGTTGGAGACCCCTGGAGGGCCCTGGGGCCTTCCTGGGACGGGCCATCGGGCCTGCCAATGGCTCTCTGGCTGGATGTGTGGTAGAATCACCCGCAAGCTTTCAAAATAGTGAGGCCCGGACATTTCCCTGGAGGTCCGGCTTCAGAGTTTCTGATGCATCTCCGTTGGTTTAAGGGATGAGAACCACTGAGTCAAAGGAGAACCAGTTGAACCCAGCCCAGGACAAGGGAGACCTGTGTACCATTTAAAACTATCCAGCACAGAGAAGGAAACCTCAGGAAATCCTGAGCCCTGGGATTTAAAGCATGAAAGAGGGAGCCAGATGACTAAGGACTACTTGTGTTGGAGGATTAGGGGGCACTGGTGAGGCATGGGGGGAGGGTGGAGACCGCCACCCGGAGACAGATGGGGCGTAATGCCTCCGACCTGGACAGTCGGTGCAGTGCGGTTGCAAGTGAGCAGAGCTGCCTGGATTGTGGGCAGAGAGTTGGAGGATCACGGGGCGCCCGAGCAGGGCCAGCCCACCTTCCCGTTCAAAGGGAGGGCGGCCCATCAGCCCCGTCATCGTTAAGATGACGTCTCTCAGAGTAACAGGGTGGTGAAGCCTGTCCGGGACCCTTTAGATCACGATTGTGTGATTTGATTGTTATGAAAAGCCTAGGAGGCTTGTGATGTGGACGCCCTTTTGCAGCTGGAGAGATTAGGTCCTAGCGACATTATGGGGGAAAAAAAAACACAAATTCAACTCAGTTCCAGAGGATTTGAGCCCAGCCGGGCAAACACTTTTGGCCTTTCTATTCAAGCAGGCTGTTCTCTTTCTCTCTGGCAGCACACACACGTGCACACACATACACACGCCTACATGCACACTCACGCACACACCCACAGGCACACAACCCGGGTGTGAGAATAGATTGCACAGGGTGATCTCAGCCCCCGTGTCTCTGTGTCTCTGTCTTGTTCTCCTGCCCTCCTCTTGTCCTCTGGGCTCTCTGGCTTGCTATCTGTGTGTCACGTAGACTGCCCAGTTTTAACTCTTCTCCAAAATTTCCAGAGAAGCCCGTCCACCCGCCAGCATTTCACAGCCCCCGGTAAGATGGTCTGGAGCGGCCACTGGCTCCAGAACTGAAGGAGTTTTTCACGGGGTTTGGTTTGCAAGGGATGCCGAGCAGAAACTTCACACGCAGGAAGGACCAGAAGACCGTGGAATTTCCTGCAGGAGGAGCATATGGTGCAGATGAACCGCGAGGCCGAAGCCTACCCAGGCATGGGCCCCCTTCTCCGCACCCATTTGCACGGGCATAGAGCTCTGAGGTTCACACTAACATCTATGGGCATGCAAGAAGCCTAGGGGGAGGGGCAGACAGCACTGTCCCCATTGTATAGAAGGGGAAACTGAGGCCAAAGAGACCACAAAGAAGCCACTCAGCGAGCTGCAAGCATCAGAGGCAGGAATCAAACACAGGCCAGGGAGTCCTAGCAGTGAGAACTCAGCGGGGCTCACAATCCGAGGGTCTGTAGAGCGAGTCTGTTCTGATGGGCCCATGCCTTCCTGATTAGTCATTTCCTTCATTTCTTGAATCCCACTGTGGCCCCAGAGTCTGGGGATGGCCGGGATGGGACAGGGAGAAGTTGGCAGCCTCCGGGGTCTGTCATAGAGCCCAAGTCTAAAAACATGACTGGGACTTGGCTTAGCCGATGAAGGGGAGGGGACCCCAGCCCAACATCCAAAGAGGTTTCTTCACCAGTGGCAAAGACATCCTCTCCCTGTCTCACCTTTGCAGTTCCCCCCAATCCGAAGGCATCCCTTGACTCCTCGGGCCCCTTCCCAGACGATCTCCGCATCTGATCTGTACCTTGGCCTCTGATGGATTTACAAGTTCAGCCTCGGCCCCGGTTTTTCTGTGCCTTCTCGTGTGCTGCTAACACGGATGTCTTAATACGCCAGCTGAGACTTCTTAAATCCACATTGAAACAACTGTTGGGTTTTTATACCGTTGTAAAACTCTTTGTAGGGTATTCATAGAAAATGTTTTATTAATTGCCATATGTTTATTGATTTCTCTTTCATGTCGGTTCTTTTGTTCTTTCTTTGTAGTGGCAAAAGATCTCTCTGCATCATCATTTGCAAGTTATCTAAAATGTCAAAGGTGTTCTTTTGAAGTTTATTACAGATCACATGCCATAAGGCCCGGACTCTGGGTATTTACAGCGAGGGGGGAATTCCTGCACGGACTTTCAAAGCTCACAAAAGAATTGAGATCATATTGGTTTAAAACAAGACACGCACACAAAACCTCAATTTATCATTTTTTACAATTTTTCCCATTTTGAGGGGTAGGGGTGGGTATGGGGGGGGTTTCAGCAGGGCGAAAGGAACAAAAGTGTTGGCCTATTTATATGTCGGAGCTCCCCCTCCATCTTGAAATCTCATTACGGTCTAGGGTATGGAATTGCTCCCCAACCTTCAACCCGCAACCTGGAGACAGGAGGTCCCCCGAACTAACCTGAGAATGGTGGATAACTGTGCCCCCTGTTCCCAGCATATACCAGCTTTTGCCTCCCAGCAGAGACTGTTTCTGGTGAGGAGCTCAGGGAGGACCCCTGGGAAGAGTAACCTCCCCCACAGAGCCGAGGTCCTAGAGGTACCTGGGCTCCGCCACCGCCCCCTGGGGGACTCAGGGGCGGGCCAGTTGAAAGGTAAAAAAAAAAGTTAATAGTGCAGTTCCCCAAGTTTTAAGTGAGCTATTAATGTCTAAGTCAGCAGAGCGTTTTCTTTTGAAAACCCCAAAGTCATTTTTTTAAAAGCCTAGCCAGGAACCACTCACTTTGATCTAGGCGGGGTTCAAATGAGATCCGCGAACTCATCACAGAGGCACGAGGAGCTAGTTCTACTCTGTCTCCTTCCCAGAGGAAGGGATGGCTCCAGGGGGCTGGAGTGCAGCCCGGGCTTGCACACGCCATGATGCTGGAGCCCTCGGGTGGTTCGCTGTCTGCAGGAGTCCTGGATTTCTTCACCTGTTAAGTGGACATAAGGATCCGTAGCGGGTCTTGGTCTCCAAGAATCTGTGAGGGCACATTTTTCCCAGGAAAAGAGGGCATCATCTAGAGATTCTGACTTCTTGGTCTCCTCTGCCAGTCGCTGGAGGCTTCTAGGGGTCCATTCCTCACTGCTTAGCTGGGAAAATGGGATGGAGGCAGTCAGGACGAAGGTGGGGGGTCAGGTGGAGGACTTGATGTTTTGTTTTCAACCCCCCAGCCAGCTGTGACTTCCTCCCTGAGTCTGAGCCACGAGCCCATCTCTGGGATCTGGCAAGAGGGGGTGTGCAGGGACAGTGCCTGGGGCCCCGGGCTGACTCTGCAGGACATGGGAAACAAACCCTCCTTGGGTGGGGAGGTGGGCATTGGGGGAGGGCAAGGCCAGAGGCTGGGCCAGGGATTCCCAGGGGACAAGCGCCTGACGGAGCCATTTCTGGTCACTGTCACAAAGCCACTCTTAGCCCTGTGCACCCTGGTGGGGACCCATGCAGAAGCCCTGCTTCCCAGCAACCCCGGGCCTGATTCCTAGGTCTGCCAAGATCATGCGTCCTGACCCTGAGCACCTCGAATCCTGGGCCAGAGCCTCGATTTCTTCATTTGTGACATGGGGACAGGCTGGGAACACGTCCAGGCAATCGAAGTGCGTCCAGGGTACAAAATTTAAGGAAGTGCTCACGTAGAGACTTGGCAGCACCTGCTTAAATTCTGCCTCATCGGGTCTTGACCTTGAATGGAAATGTTAACTTCACCATGACCCTGAATTCTGTGAAGGTCTGATGCGCTGGTTACTGGTAGCAAGTGTGTGTGTGTGTGTGTGTGTGTGTGTGTGTGTGTGTGTGTGTTATCCAGGCTCGGGAGCCAGATTCTGGTCCTACCACGTTCTAACTGTGTGACTTTGGCAAGGTACTTAACTTCTCTGACCCTTAGGCTCTTTGTCCCTGAAAAACAGATTTTTGTTTCTTCTTTGCAGCTTTGCGGTGGGGTTTCAATAAACCAATGGAGATGAAGCGCCCAGGGCAGTGCTTGCTGTCTGGTGAGGACACAGGGAAGAGCCAGCTGTTATTGATCCTCTGCCTCCTCCGTGAGAGACTTCTAGTTCTTTCCTTCTCTCCTCTTCCTGCTGGAGCTCCTACCCCCTGGACTTCCCCAAGACCCTTTGCCCACCCTCTCTGTGTGGTAAGAGTGGGGCTGTGTCCCTCTCGCTCCCTGTCTAGGCCCAGGGAGTGGGGTGAGGACGTATCTGAGAAGGTTTCTGGGGCTCCCACCCGAACCTCGGGGCTGGCAGACGGGCCTGGGAGGGAAGTGGTCCCCAGCCCTAATCAAGTTACTTCTTCCAGCACCCACCCCCTCACACACACACAACCTTCCCCCCGCCAAAGCCCAGAGCTGTCTAGAGTACTAGAAAAGAAAACAAAGTGTTTACTCAGCATATTTGCCGCTCATCTGAGCCAGGCCCTGTCTGACAATGGGAACCCAGAGAAGACCCTAGCCCTCTAGGAACTGCCACTCTGCGCTAAAATGTCTCCCACGGACACCCTGGGGGGGTGGGGGGGCATGAGTCTCCGGGTGGGTGCCCTAGTGGACACAGAAGTAGCAATGTCAGGGACACTTCCCAGGCATGGTGACCCCGACCCAGGCCTTGGAAGAGGAGGGGACCCTTGGCTGGAGAAGATTTTGCCAGGCCAAGGAGAGGGTGCTCTAAGCAGAGAGATTTGCCTGCACAAATGCTTGGGGGGCAGAAGAGAGGATGGGAAAGAAGCAAGCAGTCCAAAGCAGTGAAAGCAGAGAGACCCTGCAGAGGCAGGGGAGGACCGGCCCGAGGCAAGTGAAATGTTAGGGTCGGGCGCATGGCCTCTGGGGTCGAGGACCTGCTCGCCTTCAGCGCCTGGAGCTCAAGCCAGGCTGGGTCCATGTTCCATGTCTCTTCCTTTCACAATGGAGATGCCATTTTTAAGGTCTCAGGAGTGGGATCCTCTCCACCATCCTGCCATCTGTGGATACGACAGGATGCTCAAGCCCCGAGGAAGCACCAAGATCCAGTCTCCCTGTGGATTCTTCTAGATCCCTAGGAAGCAAGTGTGTCAGGTTGGGTGGTTCTTCCATAGGACCCCCTTGGAGAAAGAAGGCCTCAGATTCAGATGACCTCTGGGCTGTGGTGCAGGGCTGGTCTCGGTCTCAAGAGGGGTCAGTTGACCTACTTCTAGGTCAAGCAATAAGGTGGCCTAACAAAACTGCTCAGCTCCTGCGAGCTCTCCGGGGGCCCCTGTGGGCAGCACCTACTCGCCAAGCTCTAGATAAGAGGTCACTAGATTTGAATTGGAGATGTTGGGAGAGGTGGCATGGGCTAAGGTCCTGGGGCTTTGGCCTTCCCTCCTTTTCCACTCCTTCTCTGTTCCCTTATAAAGAGAGTTTATGACTCGTAGACACAAAGCTAAGCTCTGGTCTCAGCCCCCACACATTCTAGCTGCACGACCACGGGCAAATTAAAGAATTTATCAGAAGAGAAGCCCTTGCATCATCAGGCCCAGAGCTGAAAACACAGTGGGGCACAGAGAAGGAGCTCAATAAATACCTGCGGACTCACCAAAGCTCTTTAAAGTCTCCACGGCCTTCATTTCCTCCTATGGGGCAAATGGGTAAAATAGATGCATCTCCCTCAAAGGTTAGCTGTGAGTATTAAATGGAATAACCCATGAAAAATGCTAAGCCCAGTTCATGGAGCACAACAGGCCTCAGTAACTACGAAATAACAGTGTTATGAGCCCAGGAATCCCCACTCCCACCACCCTCTAGAACCTCCAAAGCGCTTGCAGTCACGTGACCTCTCGGGATTTTTCTCACGAGGCGGGGTGGGGGGTGGGCAGGGGGCAGGACAAGGAGTCGGGTTGGCATGTGTGCCCCACTGAGGCCCAGAGAAGTCAAGACTCTTTTCCAAGGCCACACTGCTTGGTAGCGGCCAGGCAGCCTGCCCCTCTGACCGCCCCAGCAAGCCCCGGCTCCCATTTGGAGAGGCAGACCTTGACCTATGGTTTCCGAGACACCCATCCGGAGCCCAGCACAGTGCCGGAGACAGGAATGGGGTCAAGTCCTGGTTCGCCAGATGAACTGGGGGACTACGGGTTGATCACATCCCCACTGTATTTACCACCGGAACATGACTGAGGAAACATTGCTGTGTACGGCAGAATCCAGCAGCAGACTTTCTCTGCAAAGGTCCAAGGCGTAAATATGTGGGATTTCATGGGCCGCACACGGTCTCCGCTGTATGCTCAAGACCATGCTCACAGTCTCTGCTCAAGGCAAAACCATTCAGCACACAAGCAGCCAGAGATAATACTTACGCAAATGGAGGTGACTACTTCTAATAAAACTTTATTTTAAAAAAAGCAGCAGGCAGCATTTGGCCCACAGGCCATAGTCAGCCAGCTCGTGGTGTGAGAACACAGGTCTAAACCAACAAGTGAAAAATCGGGCCTGGCTTCAACATCCTGGTGGGCTCCCTTAGGGCCTCAGTTTCCCCACTAGTACAATGAGAGGTTTGAGCTAGGCCAGGGATCTCACACTGAAATTCCGGGTAGGCCAGGCCCGTGGTAGAGATGTGTGACACGGTCTGAGTGGGGAGGGGGGCCACCTGGAGCTGGACAGAGCTCCCACTGATGGTGGCCGGATCTCCCGAGAATCCGGGCAAGTGGAATTGTACGCAAACTGCTACGATTTTTTTTTTTTAATGTTTTCATTGAAGGATCACCCATGGACAGAAACGTGTACTCGTCTCAATTATTCAGCTTGATGAATTTTCTTAAACTGAACACATCTGTGCGACGAACACCCAAATCAAGAACAGAAGCCGGCCAGCACACCCAGAACCTTCCTCATGCTGCTTTGCGGTCACCCACCCCAAGGGGACCATTTCCCTGACTTTGTTCCTCTGTTTAATGCTGCACCTAGGTCCCCCTTTACGGCTCTCAGCGTATCAGTGGGCCAGCTCCCAGGGCCCGGCTCCTGCCCTCCCTGCACTGCGGGACTTGCTGTTGGTGGCCCTGGCGAGCAGCTTGAGCCCGGGGCTGGGGCAGAGAACGGGGCGGCACGGGGCAGGTGGGCAGGCCCGGGCACTGAGCAGGGCGGCGTTCCTCTTCCCCTGAAGGCGCGTGCAGTGAGCAATCAGAGTGACAATACGGCCCAAGGGGCGTCCTAAGTGCCTTCCGAGGGGGGCGGCGGGTGGAGGCCAGGCCGGGCAGGCGCATTCGGCTGGCTTATTAAAACGACTTTGATCCCTGGCCGCTTTGATATCCCGGGTCTTATAAAGAATTCACTTTCAGGGGTAAATATAGGTAGTTCAGAGAGATTTTATGACATACTGTACAGACTCCTCTTCCAGAGACTTATTTAATTACTGGGGTGGGGAGGGCTGGGGGGAGCTAAAGTGCCGACAAAGAGGGGCCGGGCCTCGATTTCTGCAGCTGCCACCGCCGGCCTGGATCCGGGGGGCTTAGGTCCAGGCTCCTGGAAGGGACCAGCTCGGGTGGCCTCACGGCCACCCCTGCGCAGGAAAGGCCAAGGCTGGGGCGGGAGGGACGGCGCTGGAAGAGGAGCCTGGTAGGAGAAGCTGTACGTGGGCCGGGGGTGGGGGGTGGCACGTACACTTGGAACGCAGGCTCTGCCGCCGAGTCAACACGAGCAAGAGAATCTCTCCGAGCCTCAGTTTGCCAAGTCGCAAAGTGGGCATAAGAGCAATGCCCACCTCATAGGGTGGGGGCGAGGAGGTCATAGGCATTGATGCAAGATGAGAGCCTGGCCTAGAGCCCTGGGCATTATAAGGAGCGAGCCCGGCTTACCTGGGTTCAGACTCCAGGCCCCCAGTCATTCCCTCCAGGCCATGGAAGGAGATGGTATGTGGCTGAGGAGCCCCTCCCGAGAGCTCCCTACGTCCTCCCGGTCAGATCCCTCCTCTGTCCGGAAGGCTTCCCTGACTACGCCGTCTTGCATCATAGGACTGCAGAGCAAGCAGGACCTCTGGGGGTAGTTGGGTTCCCATTGCTGGAGTCCTGGGCCTGGGCCGGACCGGGGAATGCATTAGAACAGTGCTTTCACGCATAACGCTTGGAACCTCTCCAAATGCAGATTTCTGATCCCGCAGGTGTGGGCCAGGGAGCTTCTGCCCCACTTCCAAATCTGCGGATCGGCAGTCTGCTCTTTGAGGATTGAGAGCCTGGATGATCCCTGGGGCTCTCCCATCAGGCCTTTTCCCCAAAGCTCTTTCCTGTCTGGGTCACTCACAGGACGCCCGATCCAAGATAATTCCCAATCTGTCAAGTTTTCCAGGATTTGACTCATCCAGACAGATGACACGTGTAAAGCACTTAGAATTACATTTGAATTATAGTAAGTGCTCCAAAACGACAATTGCAATGATTATTCTATTGGATCGCTCCTCAGGACAGAGACTCGGCCTCATTTGTATCTATAAAAGCTTCTATTTATTGACCGTCTCTGCATATTTGATCCTTTAGGGGAAAAAAAAATACCACGAGGAGAATAAGGGGTTGGCATCAAAGCTACAAGGAATCGCTGTTGTTAGCACCATGCTACGGATAAGGAAAACGAAGCTTGGAGAGACAAGGTGACCCTCGCGAGGTCCCAGAGCTGAATAAGGGCTAAGCCAGGACTGGAAATCAGATAAGATCGCTGTCAAACCCCCGCGTTCCTGCTGCAGCCGGCCCCCTTTGATTTCTCCCATCTGCCATGCGTGCGCACAGGCACGGGCACACACACGCACTTTGGGCCTGCCCCTGCCCTAGGCACATGGAACTCATTTGTCCCTTATTAACTCGTAGAGTTGTTATTTTGCCTTTACGCCAAATCTCCCATTAGCGGTCCGCAAAGCAGAAAGAACTCCACCAAGGAGCAAGAGGGCCCAGTCTTCCTTCCAGGAAACCTCAGGGCCCCGACACAAGCCTTGCGCGTAGGAGGTGCTCAGAGATGCTCACCGAATGAGTGAGCCCGTGTTGGCGATTTCAGGCAGGGGAGTAGGACAAACGCCTCAGATCCCTTTACCCCACTCAGATGCACACAGACCCAACTCAGACGCCTTCAACCACACAAGGAGGGCTAAGAACCTGCCTGGAGGTTTGAGGGACCCTGACATCCATCAGTCTGGGGACAGGAGCCCTCTGCTCCGCGTTTTCCTCTCTTCCTCCTTCTCCTGGCCTTTCTCCTCGCCCTGGAGCCGAGGCAGTAACTAATATTGTTTCCTGGCCTAAATAGATAATTGCCCTTCTGGCTGGGTAAAAGATATCTCGCCGAGCAGAGTGAAATATCATTAATAAAGGAGACTGATTTACTCAGGAATTCCTCCAGAAGTGAGATTAATAAGCCATCCCCTGGTGTTAGATATAATCTTCCTCCCTCTCCTCACTGCATGATTTATTTTTGCAAAGACTGCACTATTCTGTCATTAATCATTACAGGAGGCCCACAGTTTATCTAGGCTAATGGGCCTAATACACAAACACAACAACTTTTTCCTCCCATGTGACAAGGGAGAAATTCAGGGGAAAAAAATTAATCAAGTGTGGGTTTCTTTTTAAGGAAATAAGCTACCACTTTGCCCGGGAATCAGAGTGTATAGACCCCCAGAGTGGAAATGAACAGGACCTCTGACTGGAGACGTGCATAGAGGGAGGGATACAGACACGCATACACGTAGGTATGGAGGAAGACTGTGAAGAGATATGTGCAATGGGGCCAGACCATGTATGTGCATACATAGCACATGATTCTGTGTGTACATAAACACACATGAGCTAGGGCTGCGTGTGACCGTATATAGGGTATGAATGCGTTTAGAGAATATCAGTTGGTGGCTACACGGCAGGGAGTGAAGAGGTAGACTTCCCATGCGGAGGAACCCGGGCATGTGGAAGCGTGCATGGCGTGTGATTGTGGGTATAAACACGTATGCCTCGCGTGATGTTGTGTCAACATGTGTGTGTCCCAGCTAATGAGCGTATGCTCCATAAATGTTTACTATATTCAACTGAAAGACAGACCCTGTTCAATTCTGCCAAAAAAAAAAAAAAAAAATCATTAGGAGACTTTTAACTTGCTCATTTTGGCTCCCCTGGATTTACTATTCATTCATTCATTCCTTTACTATCTAAGGTTGGCCCCCTCGAAGCAGAACCAAGAGAGGGGTTCCCAGCCCGTGATCTATAGTGTGGAGGAGTGGTCGACTTGCCCGGCATTCCGGCCGGCAGAGGGTGACCTCCAAAGGAAGCCCGAATCCGTGCGCACTCCTCAAGCTGCCCAGTGCAGGGGACTGGGGAGTGTCACCTGATCATCTCACGTACCTACCAGGTCAAGGGTGGAGCTGGGCTGCAAAAGTTCTTGATGAGCACGATCGAGAACTTCTTAGACTCTGTTTTGGTGTGGGGGGAGGGGGTACCAGTGAGCTTCGGGAGCTCCAGGATCAGAGCTGCCCTTTGGGCCCACGGCCCCAGGGACACTCCGGGGCTGAGTCAGAGGAGACAGAGCTGTGACGGCCCAGGAGAGACGTGGGTCATGCATGAAGGCGGAGTAGGATTGACGAGGATGGCAGCATGCTTTGCTCAAACCCTGGGCCCCCAGGGGCCTAAAGGGCCGCTGTGTCCATGGCAGGGGTTGGGGGGGAGCAAGTGCTTGGGCAGAGAGCCCACGGCCAGCCCTGCCGTCCCTGCCCCCAGCACGCAGGCATCTCTGGCTTCCATCAAAGGCCGCATTCAACCAGATGGGGTTCTGTCCCGTGACCACAGAAATGCCTGATCCCAGTGGGAAGGTGAGAGGCCGGCTGTGTGCATATTTATAAACCTACCTCCCCATCCTCGTGGTGGGCAGCGAGGCAGGGCCCGTGTGGGCAGGCGGCCCCGAGCCTCAGCGCCAACAGAGCCGACGCTTGTCTGGGCCAGCGGAGGGCCGCCAACCTGGGCCCTCGCTCGGGCGGGAGCTTGGGTTGCGTCCTCGCCCCCCTTCCCCGGGCCACGGAGGAGTCGGGTGGTTACGGAGGTATTTCTGATGTTGTCTCATGAAACCCGAGTGCTGAATCCTGAATGAGGGCCACACTCCGGCTGCTCCACTTGGTGACTCGAAGGAATGTGAAATGGGGCGATGCTGGCCGCCACTGCCAATTGTAGCTCCGAGAATGCGGTATTTGTCGATGGAATTAGAGGCAGCTTTCATGTTAACAAACCGAAAGGAGCAGGATCTGGTTTTGTAAAATAAACTCGTCCCGGTCTGAGCTGCTCGGTGGCGGCCTGGGCTGCAGACAGCCTGAGCTGACTCACTCAGGCAGGGACATTCATCTCCTGTCCCATACAGCACGGCCACACGCGTGTGCGTCAGAAGCGAGGCAGCTCTGTCCTGGGGGTGAAGAGCTCAGGACCTGGCTGGGCTCAAATCCCAGCTCCACCAGCTGCGGAGTGGACTCAGTGACCTTGGGCCGATGACTCAACCTGACCTGTAAAATGGGCTACTAACAGTATTTAGCTCGTGGTACTTAACTTTCACAGTCCTTAACTAAGCGGGGAGGGAGTGTGCATATGTGTTAATGTCTTTTGAGTCCAAACCGGGCACCCCCTCGTCTCCATTTCTGGGGGATCTTGCTGAGATCCCCCCAATCCCTGGGCCATCTTACCGGTGAAAGGGCTCCTCCCCGAGCAGTGGCAGTCGCTGAGTACGCGAGAGAAAGGGCCTCTGTGCTCTGGGTGTTTGCTTTCAGCATGCTTCTCTGTCTCTGGCTCAAGGCAGGGAAGGTCCCACGACGCCGCAGACGCGGTCAGCTCAGTATCACACTGAGCTCCTCATCAGGCCCAAGACCTCCAGATACTGGAATGCACTCAAAGCCCAGCTTCTGCCCAGGTAATCCGAACCCCGGTGAGGGCTCGCCAAGTGCTCCAGGCCAAGTTCTTTGCACAAAGCCCTTCCCTTCAATTCTCCCCCACGTAGGTTCCATTTCACCTCCATTTTGGGGAGGAAACCAAGCTCGAGGGTCCAGGTGAACCTTCCCAAGGCAGGGGATTTGATCGCCCAGTGGTGTTAACGTTCCCCAGGGCCACCTGGAGGCATGGCACGACTAGGCGTGGTGGGCGGCATTGGGCCCTGCCCTCCTGCAGCGAGCAGTGATGGATTCCGATTCTGGGTGACATCACCAGGAGACAAATGCAAAGACACGTGGGCTCACTGTCCATTCTGGGTTCCAGCAGCTCTTGACAGCTTCCTAACATTCTCTAGGGTTTCTTTTCCAGGGAGCACTGCGCCCCCCCTCTCTCCTCTTTGACCTTGGACCTGGGACCGTCACAGGAGCTCGCTGGAATTGAAAAACGCCCTTCTATTTTCACGGTGCTCATTTTTATCATTATCTGCCAAATGACATCGATTTTTCCATTTCTGGTAGCAATCGGAGGTGTCTTCTTAAAGTGAATTTAGGTTCAAAAGTGAGTTGATTTTTTCATGACAAAATATTGTAACAAGGAATCGTCAAAGTCGTCTGTGGATGTGGGGGAACCTGCACGGGGGAGGTCCTCCAATGATTTAGATATGGAAATGGCTGTATTTGGCTTTATTGCTCCTGCGGCCCCCTCTGTGGGAGTCTGAGCGCTGGGGCAGCCCTAGATGGACTCCACCGGGATCGTCAGCCGGGGTTCCTTCCCTGCACCCTGCTGACCAGAGTCACTATCCAAACAACCGGCCAAGCCTCCAGCCCTGAGCTGGAGTTTCAGAAATTCAACAGGAGATCTAGCTGGAAGGGAGGACTGTTTTAGGGACCCAGAAGGGTCTGTAGTCCCTTCCAGAAGTGAGAAGAAGGAGAAAGGGGGACTTGGCAGGGGGTGGGGTGAGGGCAGAGCGGGGCCGGGAAATGAGAGTTTGTTCTACACACACACACACACACACACACACACGAGACATTATAGGTGCAAAGACACAATGCATACACACACACACACACATGCTTGTGCAAACACATGCTCCCTCCTCCAACACCTTCCTCCCTTCAAGAGCCGGGAGAACCAAACCCTGGCAGAGCCAGGGAGTGAGGAGATGGCCCTCCAGGAGGCCTGCTTGCCTCTGGCCCGAAGCTCTCTTCCCACCTCCCAAAACGGAAGTCCGAAATCCCTGCACACAGGGCCTTACAGAAAAGGTATTGCTACTTGCTGGCTTAATTACAGGGGCTGTCCAGGGCCTGGCCTGGCCAGCCCAGCCTCTCCTTTTTCCCCTGCCTGTCCACTTTCCCGTGGGCCAGGGCATCTCTGGCCAAGCCGTTTCCTGGACCCGGTGTCCATTAGGCCTCAATTACCTGGCAGGGCCGTGGCCTTTGAAGTGGCTACAGAGGCCGTCAGGACGCTCTTTTTCTCTTACCTGTCACCACTTATTTTCCTGGGCTCCTGGCCTGTGGCCCAGCATTTTTAACTTATGGGGATTAAATCATGCCGCGATCACTCGAGTGCCCACTCTTGGCCCCCGGGTCCACGGCGGGGCCATGAAGGCCTCGGCCCAAGCTGGCAGGCGCTCCTTGGGGAAGGGGGAAGGCCGCCGGGCAGCACATTCTGGATTTTTTTATTGCCTCCTCATTATAGCTATTATCCACAAACACAACCGCTAATGAGAGGGCTGAGGAATTTGGGAGAGGAAAGGTTTCATTTGGGCTGGAGAAGGAAGCCATCGTCTGGCCTGAAATAGCAATGCCCTATCTGAGGCCGCCTCTTCCCCAACACCCCCAGCCCCGGCTGCGAGCCGGGGAGCTGCAGGCAGAAGAGGGCGGGAAAGAGACCAGGGACCTGGGCTCTGGAGGCCCGAAAACAAGGGGAGGCTTACGGCCCCCCAGTGGAGCAAGAGTAGCTACTGCACGTACCTGTGCCCCAGCTCTGGGGCCACCGTGCAGCTGATCGTCCCAACAGGGCCACTTCTCAGAGGACAAAGGGAGGGCTTTGTTTGCCCAGATGCCCCAAGACAACAGCCCTCCACCGGGAATGTGCTCCTAAGACGCTCACCTAAGGTGCAAAATCCAAGGGTGTGCCAAAATCGATCAAGGTAAATATTTTTTTTTAAAGATTTATTTATTTATTTGAGAGAGAGGCAGGGGGGGGGCGGGCAGCGGGAGAGGGAGAGAGAGCCTCTCAAGCAGACTCCCCTCTGAGCACAGGGATGCCTCCGCTGTAAAATGAGGAAAATAACAGCAGCCGGTAATAGACTTCCTGTAAGGTTTTTATAGGTTCGTTTATGGAATGAATGTGCCTAGAACAGTGTCCGACACACGAGACTTTCCTTATGAGCACGGAAAATCCCTCACCCCAGGAAACTCCTCAATCCCAGGCAATGCAGGGTGGTTGGTTGGTCACCCGAATGGGCGATGTCCAATAAATGGTCATTTTTATTATTATTACCACTTACCTGGCGTTGCTGTGTCCAGTGATCATACTCCCCCCCCCACACACACACATACACACTCTCTCAGCCCAAAGTGTGGGAGAGGCGCCCCTCCCTGGACACTCCCATAGTCCCCTGATTGTCCCTGGTCTAGCACATGCTGTAGGCTCTTCTCACGTCTCTCTCCCGGGGGACCATGAGCTCAAGGATGGTAGGACTGGGATGATCAGGGCAATATCCCGGCTTCTGGGACCATGACCAAGAAATGTCTGCTAAATGGATGAATGAATGAGACAGACATCAGGATGTGCGGGCTCATGAGGCAGATAAAACTAAGCATAAAATGTTAGAAAGTGGAAAAATGTTAAAATCCTAAAAGGAACCTAGAAATCCTACAAACCATCTGTTTATCTGAAGGCGAGGTGACAATATTGGGAGAGGTGGAATGGCCTGTCCCAACCCACATGGCCAAGCAGGAACAGAGGCAGAGCCCGAAGGATAGCCTAGAGTGCATTCTTGCCTTGGAGTGATGGGGTCCTGCCATTTCCCCTAGCAGCCAACCCCCCACCAAGAAGAGTGACCCAAACCTCTCTGTTCTGCCCAATGAGGTCCCATGGAAGGGCCACGGACTGGAATCAGGAGTCTTGGCTTTTAGCCTCCCCGGGCAGTTAATTCGAACACCAGCCTCAGTTTCCTCGTCTATCAAATGGCGACACGATCTGCCTGCCCGGGTTCCTGGGGCTACCAGGAAGCTAAGGTACAACCGCTGATGTGAGGACTTTTGGAAAAGTTAACAATTTGTTTGCAGATGGCAGGAATGGTTAAGAAAGGTTGGAGTGTGGGATTTGGCCCCCAGCGTCTGGAAGTATATAGGACCCGGTATAGCTAAATCGATGTCAGATGCTGAAGTCAAGGCTGAGAGTGATGAGACCCCAGAAATCATAATAGCCCAGAGTTTTCTTAACTTGGGAAACAATAAGTTCTCATTTTTTTGGTAAGTGAAATCAGTGAGAGAAGCTCAACATTAAAAAAAAGACATAATTTAAAAGGCAGTTTTATAAATTGAAATTTATATATTTAATTATTATGAAATTAATCACTATCGAAAGTTAGTGATTACCTTCAGCACATCCAAGTTAGTTCCTACCAGGCCTTCTCTGCAGGTAACAATTGTAAACTTGGGACAAATATAAAAACCGTTGACCTAAAAGCTCTGAGCGATGAACAAATGGAGGCAGATCCTGGAGAGTCAAACCTTAAGAGAAGAGAGTGATATAAAGGGAATTATTCACTGTGCCAGGCAGCGGACTGAAGTCAGCTTTATGGGGCACAGCTGAAACCCCAAACTATGCTTGGGGCAGAATCCAGTTCACACTAAAAGAAATAAGCTGAGGCCCGATTGCTACCCTAAAAGATGGAATTTGTGGCTCAAGTTGAACCCAAGTAATTGCTTGTTAAAATAAATAAAAATCAATGCTCTTCAGAGGAATATAACACAGTCCAGAGTCGCCACCATTTAACCTTCATGATCTCTTGAGTACAGTCGGAAATTAGCCAATGTAAAGAGAGCCAGAAAATTGTGACCCACTTTGAGAGACAAGATGATCAATGGGGACCAATGCAGAAGCGACTCAGATGCTAGATTTAACAGGCACAAATTTTAAAACAGCTATTGGGGGCACCTGGGTGGCTCAGTGGGTTAAAGCCTCTGCCTTTGGCTTGGGTCATGGTCCCAGTGTCCTGGGATCGAGACCCACATTGGGCTCTCTGCTCAGTGGGGAGCCTGCTCCCCCCCACCCCGCCTGCCTCTTTGCCTATTTGTGATCTCTCTCCGCTCTGTCAAATAAATAAATAAAAATCTTTAAAACGGCTATTGTAACTACACTCTGGGACCAAAAGGAAAATATGCTCACTATGAATGAAATCTGAGTAGAGAAACAAAACTATTTTTAAAAAATAGAAATTCTAGGACTAAACAGTGTAATACCAGAAATAAAAGTGAACTTATTAGACTTGGCAGAAGTTTTTCTCCAAAGAACAGAGAGAACAAAGATTGGAAAAAAAAATTAAAAAGTAGAATCAGACCCATAAATAGAGAGAACAGGAAGGGAGTGGGGGGTGGGCAAAAAAGGTGAAGGGGAGTGGGAGACACAGACTCCAGTTACAGAATGAATCAGTCATGGAAATAAGACACAGCATAGGGACAATAGTCAATGATATTGTAAAAATTGTATGGTAATAATGGTAGCTACACTTATGGTGAGCACAGCATAATATATAAACTTGTTGAATCACTAGGTTATACACCCAAAAGTAATGTACCATTGTGTGTCAACTATACTCAAATAAAATTTTTAAAAGATTTATTTATTTATTTATTTATTTATTTATTTATTTATTTATTTATTTATTTGAGAGAGAGAGAGAGCACACAGGTTGGGAAGGAGAAGAGGGAAAGAGACAGTCCCAAGCAGATTTCCCACTGAGTGTGGAGCCCGATGTGGGGCTAGATCCCAGGACCCTGAGGTCAGGACCTGGGCCAAAATCAAGAGTCAAGAGGCTTAACTGACTGTGCTACCCAGGCACTCCCTCAAATAAATTTTTTTAAACAAATTTTTAAAAACAAACAAAGCCTCAGGTACTTGGGGCTCCATATCAAAAGGTCTATAATACATGAAATTAGAATTACAGAAGTAGAGGAGATAATATTTTAAAAAATAATGGCTGAATTTCCCCAAATGTGATGAAAGCAGAAAATGTATTTAAGCTCAGATTTAAGCTGAGTGAATCCCAAGCAGGATAAATACAAAGAAAACTACACATAGGCACATCATAGCCAGACTGTTAAACTAATGATAAAGAGAAAAATCTCTACCTTTACGTGAAAGAAGCCAGGAAAAGAAAGAAAAAAAATATATATATATATTGTATACAGGGAGAGAACAATTTGGAAACACACTAACTTCTTATGAGAGACTATAAAGGCCAGGAAATGGTTGAATCACATCTTTGGTGTTCTGGGGAGCAAA
>CM053620.1:23442049-23478823 GCA_028646535.1 Procyon lotor
TTTTTTTTTTTTGCTGCTGCCTCTGAACTTGAACTGAAACATTAGTTCTTTGTGGGTCCCCACAGTCTCGACCTTCAGAGTGGAACTATACCGTAGGCCATCCTGGGGTTCTAGCTTGCCAACCACAGATACTGGGAATTGTCAGCCCCTGTAATCACATAAGCCAATTCCCATATATGGATGGATGCATTCCTTACATATGTACGTGTATTTACTTACAATTTAAAGCATAGTTGACATACAAGATCAACTTGAGTGACTTGGGGGTTAGAGCACCAACCTCTTGGGCAATTGAAAACTCGTATATCACTTTTGCCACCCGCCACCCCCCCCCGCCCGATTTAACTACTCACAGCCTTCTGTTGACCAAAAACCTCAGCGATGACATAGACAGTCAGTACACGCATATTTTGCATGTTATATGTATTCTATACTGTATTCTTACGATTAAGTAAGCTAGAGAAAGGAACGTGTTATTAAGAAAATTGTAAGGAAGAAAAAAATGGCATCTCCAGTCCTGTACTGAACAGAAAAGAATATGCACGTAAGCTTATGTCATTCAAGAGTCACCGGAAAATATACGTGAATAACCATATGCGTGTATATAAATGTATATCCCAGTGGTTCTATTTCTCCGGAGAGACCTGACTAATGCACTGATCCATCCGGGAATTTCTCATTTCTGTTGTTCTTATATTTTCAACTTATACCAGGGATTTCACCTTATACCAGTAAAAATTCCTTAGCTTTATTTCAAAGCTGTGCTATCCCATAAGATAGCCATTAGCCCTGTGGGCTGGCTGAGTGCCTAAAACGAGGAAGAAGGAATTGAGATATGTTGTGAGTCTAAAATACACATCGGAATTTGAAGACTGAGTAAGAAAAAAGAAAGTGAAAAATCTTATTAGTGATTTATTGTATTGATTACCTGTTGAAATCATAATAATTTTGATACACTGGGTTACATCAAATATGTTATTAAAATTAATGTTGCCAGTTTCTTTTTTCCCTTTCTGATGTAATTACTAGAAAATATGAAATTATGCATAATGTCTTCTGTTTACATTTTTATTAGACGGTGACCCTCCAGAGCAAGGCACGGAGTGAAAAGTCCAGATCCAACAATGTGGAAAATGCTGGAACTTACTGGAGCCTTCCAAGCTCCAGAAGTTGAATTCCCTCAAGATGATTTCATAATAAAATGTATCTCAGGGCCCTGGAGTAGGGATAGGCCAGGGGGCCGAATTCAGCCCCACACCTGCTTTTGTAAATAAAGTTTTATTGGAACAAGAGCCATGCTTATCCATTGGTCTATTATCTAACGCTGCCTTCAAGCTCCAACAGCAGAGATGAGTCATCGTAGAAAGCATCTGGCCCTCACAGCTTAAAATATTTACCATCTGGTCCTTTACGAAGAAGTTTGCCAAGCCCTGGTCTACGGCAGCAAGTTGAGACCGCAGCTCTGGGAGGCAGAGGACAGTGATAGGGGGCTGGCTTTCCTGCTCATTACCTGGTGACTCTGGGCATGTTATAGTGGATCTCGGGGCCTCAGTTTAGTTGTCTGGAAAATGGGTAAGTATAATAAGAAGTTAATGGGCCGATCTGAGGATTGAGTGTGATCATGCATTTCAATTGGCTGGCATCCAGATAATAACAATAATCATTTACTCTATGTCTTCGTTTGTCTCTTTGCTGACTTTGGGGCCCTGCCCTGTGTCTTCACGGCCCCCTGCAGGGCTAATTCTGTGAAATATCTGTCTGCTTCCCTGGCTGTCTCCTCCCTTGGACTGGTTCCTTAAGGGCTGATGAGCCTGTGTCTTCTTGTCCCTTGCATCCACTAACCTTGGCAACAGTAAGGTGCCAAGGGGCCTTCTCCGAGGAAACTGGGAGAGAAGGTGGGCACCCTGAGGGCCTCCTCCACATGGAACTCTCCTAAGTGGCCCTTCCACTTGGGTTGGGGGCTATGGGAGCTGGGCCAGGCCCCCTTTCCCCACAGTGCTTTGCCAGACCTGGCGTGTCAAGTGGTTTCCACCCCTGCTGCTTACGGGGGGTGCCTCTGAGTCATCGAGGGACCCGGAGCAGGCCTCCAGATGTGACGGAAGCCTATTTTTATCCCCTATTGATCTCTCTTGCCCAGAAACCATCATTACTCTGGTGTAAAATGGCAGCTCCCAAAGGCAAGAGCCTCTTGGCCTCTCTGGCCGATGGGTGCCCAGCAAATTGTTCCAAGCCACCCGGCAGGGAACAGAAATAACTTCCCGAGACAGCTGTCGAGGCCCGGCCCTGCTGGGGCTCTCAGGAAAGGGCTAACTTTGACCCTTTCTAACATTATCCACAGCTTTTCTTGTCTCGTCTGTTTTGAAGCAAAGATGAAGCCAGCCGCTAATTGGTCTGTGTCTGCAGTTCTCGGCTCCGCCTGGCAGCTGGACAGAGGTGAGGGGCCTTTGCCAAGGTCAAGCCCGGGAGACACTCATTCTCACAGAGCCGTTGGTGGCCCGAGGGTCCAGGACTCGCAAAGGACTAACAGGGACCTCCATACATCAAAGGCGGCCATCCAGCCCTAAGGAAGAGGGTGAGGTCTCATCCCCACCCAAGTCACAGCCCTCCAGCCAAAGACCCCCTCCCCTTTCCAGCAGCCTGGACATGGGTCCCTGCTCTTCTGCGTGGACAGACGAATGAGCCCACCTCTTATGTACCCAGAAGTGCCCTGGGGTATGGGGATCGGCAGGGAAGGTACAGAGATGCCCCCAAATCACGATATAGCAAGCACAGGCTTGGTGGAACAGCATGAACTCAGTCCCGTGGTATGCTCCCGAATGTCTGACCACCGACTTTCCAGGACGGGGGTTGGGGGGCTCGTAGCCCTTATGGTGGCATTTATTCATGATTCTTGGAGCATAAATATTACCACCAGGGCCGATCTCAAGGCACCAGGGTGACTAAATGGAGACTTGGGGGAAAATGCGTCTGACCAGGTCTCATAAGCCCTTACCCACCGGCTCTAGCTCACCACCAGCTCCAGCTCCGCTCTTTGCTGCTCTGTGGCCTCAACCAACTTACTCAACCTCTCTGTGCCTCATTTTTTGCAAGTGTAAAACAGGGATACTATTAGTGTCCACTTGCAAGATTGTTGTAAGATTTGCATAAATGCCCAGAGAACACTTAGTGCTGTGCCTGGCATAGAGTGGACACTCAGTGGCTATGAAGTTCATGACTGTGTTGGCAGAACAGCACTCATGTGCACATGTGGGAATATGAACAGTGGACCCTCGAACGGCACGGGTGTGAATGACACGGATCCACTAGCATGTGGATTTTTTTTGATAAATGCAGGACAGTGGTATAAATGTGTTTTCTTTTCGTTGTGACTTTCTTAATAGCATTTTATTTTCTGTAGCTGGCTTTATTATAAGAACACAGTATAGAATACATGTAACATACGAAATATGTATTAATCAACTATGTATGATATTGGTCGACAGTAAGCTATTAGTAGTTAAGTTCTGGGAGAGTCAGGGGGCGCCTGGGTGGCTCACTAGGTTAAGCATCGGCCTTCGGCTCAGGTCATGATCCTGGGGTCCTGGGATCGAGTCCCACATCGGGCTCCCTGCTCAGAGGGGAAGGGAATCTTCTTCTCCCTCTGCCACTCCCCCTCGCTCTCAAATAAATAAATAAAATATTAAAAAAGAAGAAAAAAGACCTTGCTGTTCAAGGGTCAGCTCTATATGCTGTCACTTAGAGATGGACACAAGATAGTGAATCACTAACTTGCGAAACATCAGGCAAGGAGAGATAAGCATTGGATGGAGAAGGCCTGGAAGGCTTCCTGGAGGAAGAAGATCTGGATCTGGAGGAGAGAAGAGGAAAAGGAGTGAGTGGAAGATTGGGGGCCAGGACACAGGGAGAGGGACATGTGAGGGCACAGAGATGGGGATGGCAGTCAAGGGGAATGAGAGTTCAGGGCAGAGAGCAGGCCCAAACCCGAGATTAGTACGGGCTTGCAGGCACACGGGGCCTGAGCCGATAACCAGGACTCTCTATCAGGGGCTCCCAATAGCCAGGCCCAGAGCAGAAGTCTGGGCCAGGGGGAATCTGGAGCAGGGTGCCTGGACCCCCCAGGGGGTTTCTCGGGCAGGCAGTATTCTGGACAATTGGCCCGAGCAGCAGATCCTATACCCCCAGTCGCCCAGAATTTTTAGAAGTTCCTCCCCCCTTCCCCCATGCCTGCTGCCCCAGCACAGCTCAGCAGCCCCAACTCGGGTAATTTCCAGTGATAATTATTGAGTGTGCACAAAGGCCTGGCTTGTTTTCTCGTTCGGGTGGGGGCCCAGGCAGCTCTGTTTGGGCCGGGAATTGTCGTAGGGCCTCTGTTTAGCCAGCTCTGTCTCCTTTTGTTAACATTCCTCACTAACCGTGGCTCCTCTGGGGCTGGAGAAGAGGGAGAAAAGGCGGCACCCGTGTCCGACAGCTCCTGTGACCCTGCTCCCATCCCCTCGAGCCCCTGGGAAAATCTGGTTACCTGCTCCCCCCTCACCACACCCACTGGGGACAGGAACACGGGGCAGGCAGCTGTCGGGGCCCAGAAATAACTGAGCTCACCTGGCAGGTGCAAAGGCCTACATCTCAGGCAGTGGCTTTAAACACGGGGCCTTTCCCGTTACCCACTGTGGGCTGAAAACAGTCATTAGGTGTCACTTTCTATGGCAGCCTCCTCTCTCTTTGGGGGCAGAGCGCATAATTACACACCTGGCCCTTTGCTACCTTGCACAACCCCCAGGACAAATGCAACCTAGGTCTCCGCGGTACTTGGAGCCCATTCCCACCCAGCACTTACACGGCCGACAAATGAATGTTTTTGCCTGTCCTCGGTTCACATAAATAGCCACAAATTCCTATAATTAACTACAGTAAGCTAGGCTGGGATTAAAACAAAGACGGGCTTGTTTACTGGGATGTTCTGAAACAAGCAATTTTCAACATTACAGTGTCAACTGCTGTCTCTGTCTTTGTTAAGCAAGGCATGGGGTAAGGGAGGGGGAGGCAGGCATGAATAGTGAGGGGCCCCAGCTGGGAGATGGGACGGACGGGTGGGGATGATGGTTTCTGATGTTTCAGCCAAAAACCTTTTGTCTATGGGTCATTGGGTCCCTAAGACTCCAAGACCCGCTCAGCCTCCAGGGGAGTCAGGCATAGCCAAGTAAACACCCTTTCCCCTTCCCAGATCGTGGAGCTTGGGGTTCCCCAGAAAGCGGAGGCGGGGGGCACCTAATCTTGGTGAAACTGTGTCCTTCCACCTACCGAACAAAATCCCTGAAATTTCCACCGTTAAGTATTCAAGTGGGATACAGCTTTGGAGACCAACCGCCCCAGGCCCTCCTCTTTCAGGTAGGGAAACTGAGCCCCAGAGAGGCGAACATAGCCAACCACTCAAGGTTACCTGGTGAGTTGCGGATCAGGCAAGATTTGAACTCAGATTTCCTAGTTATTCCCAGCGGTCAACAAACCAGAGCCCACAGGCCGACCCTGCCTGCCACCTGCCTTTTTTACAGCCTGTGAGCTAAAAATAGCTTTTCCATGTTTCAATAGCTAAAAAAAAAACTTGAAGAAGAATAGGACAGGGCAGCTGAAAATTACATGAAATTTAAGGGTCCATAAAGAAAAAGTCTTCCCGAAACACAGTTTCCATTTGTTGCTAGCTGCTTTCAAGCTTTAGGAACTGAGAGACTGCCAGGGGCTGGGTGACCCATAGAGCCTAAAATATTGACTATGAGACCTCATGCAGAAAAAGTTTGCCCATCCAGAGCTGCGCGGTCTTCGTGCTTGTGTCCAATGTCAGTGGAGAAGCCAGCAATCTGGGCAGACCCTGAGAGAGATCCTTCCAACAGGGTGGTCTGACTCCACCCGTGGGGGGCAACTGAATTTAACACTCAGCAAATCTCTCCTGAGCTCCTCCTCTGTGCCAGAGCCCCGGGGAGACTGAGGGGAGCAGAGGGGACAAGGCTCCGGCCCTCACAGAGGTGACAGCTGACATTCTAGTAAGAGAGACAGTGTGAAAATGTTGAGCAATGTCAAGGAGTTACTCATATAAGGAAGAAAAAGAGAGGAAGGAGGGAGAGAGAGAGAGACAAGCATGCAAGGCTAGTTAAGGAGAAAGGGAAGGACGCTGAGGAGGTAAATTTGAGCAGGGAATGAATGAATGAAAAAAATGAAATGGTAGAGAAAAGTTCAGATTTTGGACAGGGTTGGGGCAGGCTGGCCCACACAGGACACTCGATTGAAGTCTCAGGGAACCCTAGAGAGGCAGATTTGACATTGAAAGATGACCCTTGTAAACTTAGGGATTTGTGCAAGGTCAGAAGTGGGGAGCGGTCCCCCTGCAGCCACACCTGAAAACCCTGCGTCCCATCACTTGTGATCCTAGCCAGACCCCAAATCACAGACGCCTGTCCCTGTGGGCAAGACTGGGTGTCTGGGGCACAAAGAAGTCAGTGGAGAAGATTCTGGGGCCCGGGGCCCCTGACTTCCAAGGGGAACCTTCCAGGGGAGAAGGGGAAGCCGGAGACCTCACCAGCTGCGCTCTCAGACGGAACTCTCTGGCCCCATAGAGGTTTCTTTGTTCATCTTGCTGATTTGCCTTAATGGTGCGACCATAAAGGCAACTCAGCGCGTGGCAAGGTGACAAAGCTCGTAAAAAGTCAAAGAGGTGTTTAACAGCCACCCGGTGGCGGTGAGGGCTCCCGGCAGCCCAGGCCCTGGAGCAGAGGGACCCATAGCCACACGGGGCATCAGTGAGAGGCGGGGAGAGGCGCCGCGGGGGGTGGAAGGGAGGCCAAGGGGGGGTTGCCCAGAGGAAATAGGGCGTGTCAGGGGGCTCTACCCACTCGACCTTCAGCAAGTCACCCTCTTTGGGCCTCTGCAGGCATCTGTCCGCCATGGGGCTGAAGGGAGTGAGAGCAAGACAACCTCTCGGGCTGGCCGTGAAGGGCTGTTGAGGTGACATGCAGGAAGCCTCTAGAAACTGTTCGAGAGACGGCCAGCACCGCAGATGATATGACTAACAGCAGCAGGGTGGCGAGAGTCTGGTCTGGCCCAGGGAAGGCCTTGAGCTCTCGGAATGTCAGAGGGCCTCATGAGACAACGGGCTGTACGTGTGGAAATTAAGACAAGGCCTCCTGGGGCCGGGCCACCACGCTGGGCTCAGATCCCAGCTGAGACTCAGGGGACGTGCGATTTGGGCCAAGTGGCTTCATTTCTCGGGATCTCCGTTTCCTCCTCTGTACAATGGGATCATAAAGGGTCTCACTCGTTACCATTCTGGTTACCACCAGAATTCCCCGAGTGAGTTACCCAAATAAAGCAGTCCAAGAGGGCTCACGCCCTCGTTCCTAAAAGTCACCGTCTCTGCTGCCCCGGGCTGTCGTGAGAACAGACACTGGGTTCAGGGCACACGGGAGGGATTGTTCTCGAGGGTGTCTGGGGGCCGGTTTGGGGAATTTGACACAGGCAGGGGGCGGGCATGGGGACTGGGCTTGCCTCTCGCTCCTCTCTCTTGTGCTGGCTGGTTCCACACTGCAGGAGTCGGGGCCTGGCCAGATCTGCTATCCGTCACAGCTTTCTTCTTCATCCAGTTATTGGCTAAGGTTGACTTTATTGAGCTCCAGCCCTTAGTGTGTGCGCTGAAGACACAGAGGGGACGGAGCCGACCAGTGCCCTACTGCGGGGGGGCCGACTTTTGGGGAAGAGGCAAGAAATACCCAGGCTACCAGCCACGCTAGGAAGGAAACGGAGGCACGTAAGGGCCCGGGGGCCGGGGGGACCGTTGCCACAAGGTGGGCGGCCCGGGTGTCTCTGCGGAGGTGATGGCCTAGTACGTGTATTTCCGCTGGCCCTCCTCGTGCCTGCAAGACCTGAGCGAGGCGTCTCTCTGGTCCCTTGGCCCACCTTGCTGGGGACCTCAGGGTCGGGGGAGGCTGTCCGGAGGGCCGCTTCCAGGCCCCGACGTGCCCGTCCCCAGTGAGCTCGGCGACACGCAGGCACCTGGTCCCCGCACCGAGTGCTTCCATCAGCCCGGAGCAGACCTATTTTTTATTCGGACCAAAGGTACAATTAACAGCCTCCACTCGGGCCTCGCCCAGCCCCAGGGCCTCCGCTCCGGCCTGAGTGACCAGCAGGAGGGAGGGGACCCTCTCAGTACCCCTCAGTCAACTGCCAGAGCTATTTCGGTGACTGTTATTTGGGCAAGGAGTGGGCTAGTGGCTTGTGGGAGGGAGGGAAGGAGGGAAGAGGCTAAAAATACGGAGGCCGGGCTGAGGTGACTGGCCTCTACCCTCTCAATGGGCCTGGCCTCCCTTCCTGGGTGAGGAGAGCCCGGTCCTGTTCCCTCCTGGGGCACCGGCTGCTGAGGGCCCCAGACCACCTGACAGCCCTTTTGTTTTGGCTAATGTTAGTCATGGTCACCATTAGTCAGGAGGTCCCAGGGCGGGGGTAGAGGGGGTGGGGGTGGCGTTCAGTGGCCTGCTGAGGTCACGCAGTGGGTAGGTGGAGGACAGATGTCTGGGATGTTGAGAAGCAGCTATAAGTGGAGCAAAAGCCAGGCCGGTCAGAGTGGCCCCTGCTGAGGATATGGTTTGGAAGAAATCCATGATGACATCACTGCCCCAGGCCCCTACAACGCTCCCCACCTCTGGCCCTTGTCCACACACCTGAATCCCGCCAGCCAAGGTCAGCTCCTCGAGGACGGCTGGAGGGAGGACCCCAGGCCATTGTGATCACCCTTGTCTCCTAAACAAGTGGGCCTGGGGGTCAGGGGCGGGAGGACCCTCCTGAACTCCGATTTATACCTTGATCGCAGGTGATCATGGGCATGCCACTCAACTTCCTGGGCCTCTCATCGTTGGCTCTGACCACCTTGTACAACAGCTCTCTGATGACTCCCCCCGGCTTCTACCAGATGGCGACTCCACTGCTGGACCTGTGATCTCTTCGGCTTGAAGGTCAGGTTCTACTGCATGAGTGGGCCCCGCTACCTGGGAAGATGGGGCCCATCAGACAAGACAACCTGAGAAGCCCTTGATGTTGGGAAGTAGTGATTCATTCATTCACTCATTTGTTCATTTGTTAACCCATTCCTTAAATACTTCACGAGTGAGCACCATCTACGCATAGGACTTGTTCCAGGCACTGGCCATCTGGTGAGGAAGCAAAGACCCACGTTCTGACAGGATGTACAATACAGAAGGAATTGACAGCACACAAACAAATGAATTCCTACGTCTGGAGGTGATAGGTGTCACAAAAAGAATAAAACGGGGTTCAAGAAATAGGGAGTATGTGTGTGCACATGTACACGAGTGTGCCTGTGTGTGATTGGGTAGGGGCTAGGCATGGTGATCAGGGAAGGTCACGTCTGCACCAGGGTTCCAAAGTAGTGAGTGTGAGTCATTCAGATACCTGAAAGGAGAGCATTCCCTGAAAGGGTGTGCGGTACAAAGGTACCAGGGGGCAGAAGGTTTGCAGGAGGAAGGCGAGACCTCTGCACCCTTCATCCATATTCCTCCTGTCCCCACAGGTCCCGGGGACGGAGGTGACCCCTGCATTGCCCATCACAGCACCCTCTCCCCAGGGCGGTCCTCTCTCCCCTCTGAGCCCCTGGTGAACCTTCACCCTACAATTACCATCCTCTGCCCAGGGCTATTTCCTGCAGACTTGTAAATAGAACCTCTTTCAGCTCCACACACATTATGGTTTGTCTAAAACGGTGTCAAAGGAGCCAATTTTCCTGAACGGGGACCATCGACAAGAGGTAAAGTTTACAGAGGACTCCCGCAGGCGCGCGGGAGTCAAAAACAAGGGCTTGGCGGGTGACGCAAGCACCCAGCGGAGTCTGCTAGAATAGACTAGAATAGACGGGCAGATCTAGGGCTTCTCGAGGGGTGGATTTTTCTTTGGGACGTGGAAATAGATCAGATGGTTGGCCCACAACTTGACCAGCGTTATCGGGGAAGGGCCCCAGCTCAGGATTAGGGAGCACCTGCTCACCCTTCGTGAGCAGACGCCGATGATATTTGATTTTGCCGGGCACCTTGCAGAAGCGAAGAGGCTCTACTGTCAGAGAGAGGAAGGAGACACAGAAAGCAAGGTGGGCCCAAGGCCCCTCCACCCTCCATGCCAGTCGCCGGTGACAGCTCTGATGGCCCCGAGCCCACGGGACAGGCACAGGGCTGGGTTGAGGGGAAGGCAGGCTGGACCGGCTCCCCCCTGTGAAGTTAGGGTTATTATCCCCAGCCTACAGATGAAGAAGACTAGGTCCAGAGAGATGTCAGACGTGTAATGCTTTAGTCTCAGTGAATGCTTTAGACTTTAATGCCTAAAGTCTCACGTCTGGTTGGGAAATGGCAAAGGCCGGATCTGAGGCCCAGCCTGCCTGACCCCGAAGCCTGGGAGTCTTCCACTGTTCCAGAAACCTCTCAATTCTGACTGCGCTCTGCCTTCGCAAACGCTGGGCAGAGCCCTGGGAGCAGGAACCTCAGCAGACCATGACCTTCCCGCGGCCCCAGAGCAGGATCCTGTGCCAAATCTGTTGCTTCTGGCCCTTTCCAGGGCCCAGACCTGAACCCTACAAGGGAGATGGTGCCCGCTTTGGCCCAGGTTCCCGCCCCACTTATGCTTCTATGAATAAAGGTTCAGAGAGCATTTTAGGAACCAAAACCACCTAGTAATCTTCCCTGCCTTGAAAAACAAAACAAAACAAAAACCTAGAACAGATGTTCAAGGAACGTCTGAGCTAGAAAAGTATGCTCACTTGGATCACCTAAAGATGTCCCAGAAAACAGAGGTCCAGGATGGGTTCCGGATACAGATTTATCTCAAAGTCATTTAACTTCCCTGAGCCTCAGTTTTATCATTTACCAAGCTAGAGAGGTGTTAATATCCACCCTGTCAATATTCCATTCTCCTCAAGAACTTTTTGGATGAGAAACACAGGCATTTCGATCAGAAGACTCACTTGGGTTTGAATTCGCAGCCCTCGCCGATTCTAGTCCTGTGATCCCTGGTATCTGAGAAATCCCCCACTGCGGGTCTCGGTTTTCTAAGCTGCAAAATGGAGCTAATAAGTCGTCGCTCTGCCTCTCTTCTATGATGAGTGTGCAGCACCTGGGAAGGGGGGGACTATAATGTCCCCCTCCCTCTGGGGACTTGAAGTTGTTAAAGGACATCTATACACACACATACATGTATATAGATGTACACAGATACACAAATACAAAGTGAACATAGGTCAAAGATTTAATTTAACTCATTAATGAGGCAGCTGTAAGATATTACAGCTGGGGCACCCAAAGAACCATGTGGACAGGCAATCAAGAAAGCTGAAATTAATTTAGAAATAAGTGCAAAAATAATCTACCCACGAGTCATGAATCCACTGCGTTCTGACCAAACAAAATTCATTTGCATTCCTCCGGGCAGGAAGTATTTGAATTATCATCGCTTTTCTACAATTTTTGGCGACGTAAAATAGCTCAAAGACTATTGTTGGGGGAGGATGTGTTGGGGGAGAGACAGACAGAAGGATGGGCCAGACAGCACACACAGCATTGTTTTGTTTTTTTGGTTTTTTTTTTCCTGTTTATTTCAAAGCCTTTCACAATGTTTCCAGACACGGTCACGGTGCCCTCCCCATGCCTCCCCTCCATTTCCAAAACAGAGTAGCGAAGAAATGTGTTTCTCTTAGCCACTCAGTTCAAGGTGGTGGCAGGAAAAGTCTCACCATAGAGGTGAGCTTCAGAGCCTACAGAGCTGCGTGGAGAAGATTCTCGGGCCAGTTCAGCATGGAAAGGAATCCGTCTGACCTGCGGGCAGGGGCAGCACAGAGCAATCCCATAACTGTCCCTTCCAGTGTGACCCTCTACGTTCTTTTCCTTTCTGACTGGCTGGATTAGAAAAGGACCCCAGGGTGACATTGGGAGTCAAGTGCAGAGCCACAAGAGGGAAGGTGCCTGAGTCCCCGGATTGCAGGAGAACCTCCCAATCAGAGATATTGGACGAAGTAAGAAGTTAACCCTTTTCTGTATTAAACCACTGAGGTTCTCGGGGTTCTGGGTTGTGGCAGCCATTATTACCTTACCTTATACAGCCTTTGCCTACCTGGATTCGAAATCTTGTTTACATGCTGTGCGATCTTGGAAAAGTGACTTTACTTCCCTGAACCGAGGATTGCTCCAATGCACAAAGCAGGGATCACGATGTATCCATCACAGCTTAGTTGGGAGAATCAAATAAGAAAATGCACACGGTAGGACCCATGCCCTCTTTTTTTTTTTTTAAAGGATTTCTTTTTTCTTTAAAGGATTTCTTTTTTCTTTAAGATTTTATTTATGTATTTGACAGAGAGAGAGAGAGATGACAAGTAGGCAGAGAGGCAGGCAGAGAGAGAGGGGGAAGCAGGCTCCCCGCTGACCCATGCCTTCTTTTAAGGGGCGACTTAAAAATCAAATCCTCTACTAGGAATTGGTCCTTCCCTTGGGGGGGTGCAAGGACAGATCACTTTACAATTCTGTAAGAGAAGCCAGCTTCAAGTAGGGAGAGAAAGAAATGGAAGGCTTCGTAGTTCAGTTAGCATGGGGGGTGGGGACGGCAGTGATTCCCAGTACACAGCAGCAAAGCCAGGCCAGTTGGGGAAATGGTCCCTCCTCCACATGGGAATAAACTGAACCAACTCCAAAGAAGACGAATGCTCGCCGTGAGAGGTGTGCCAACCTCCCAGATTATCTAGAACGAATGTTGGTACGCACCTCTTGGATGGGGAGACCGAAGTGGAATTGGAGCGCCCAGTCTTACTCACATTCATGGGGCTTGATCTCATCTCTAGTTCCCTTTTTGGGCTTGCCGTGGCTGAGTTGGAAAAGCCTCTGAGAGGGTCTATTGGGGGCACAGGATGCAACCTGTGTGCGGAACCCCTTTCCTTTCACCCTGTAGGAAGTGGTGTCTTAGGGACAGGTCATGGACACCATTTTGCAGAACTAAAAAATGCCTGTATGTAGAGAGATGTGGAAATATTTTCAAAAAAACAATTTTAAGAGAGAAAGTAATCAGGGGAAAAAGATCACCCGTGATGATGTGGGGTAGGAGAAGAGGGGAACTATCCCAGGAGAGGTCTGGGTTTGCAAGGACCTTCATGAAACAAGGGGATGACCAAGCTCGTTGTCATTCCCAACCTTCATCTGTGCCACCTTATCTTTTCTGAGAAGTAGCGAACCTGAAAGAAACTTTGCTGTTACAACTAATAAAAGAATTCAGTACAGTTGCGGGATACACATTAATATGCAAAAATCAGTTGCATTTCGATACACTAATAATGAATGAGCAGAAAAATAAATTAGGAAAACAATCCCATTTACAATTGCAGCAAAAAGAATAAAATACCTGGGAACAAACTTAACCAAGGAACGAGCAGAAACTTAACCAAGCTGAAACTTAACCAAAGTTTAAGTTAACGAGCAGAAACTTAACCAAACTTAACCAAGGAAGGAGCAGAAAAATAAATTAAGAAAGCAATCCCCGTTACAATTGCAGCAAAAAGAATAAAATACCTAGGAACAAACTTAACCAAGGAAAACCAAAAAGACCTCAATGGAAAATAGAAGCCACGGATTAAAAAAAAAAAAAATTGAAGAAGACACAAATTAACAGAAAGGCATTCTATGCTCAAGATTGGAAGATATACTTTTGTTGCAAAAGTCCGTAGTTCCCAAAGCCGCCTACAGATGCCATGCACGCACCCACTGAAATTTCGATTTCATTTTTCACAGAAGTAGAACACACAATCCTAACGTGTGGAACCACAAAATGTGCCAAATAGCCAACACAATCTCGAGAAAGAAGAACAAAGCCGGATATATCACATGCCCCAACTTCGAACTGTATCACACAGCTATAGCAATCAAAACAGTATGGTATTGGAATGGAAACAGACACATAGATCAATGGAACAGAATGGAGAAGCCAGAAATAAACCCATACATAGATGGTCAATTAATTTATGACAAAGGAGCCCAGAGGAGATAAGAAAAAGAAGGGAAGAGATTCCAGATGCTTACACTGTAGTCTGGAACCTTCGGTCCAGCCGATGAGGCGGCGTGGCCAGAGGAAGAGGCCACTGTCTCTGCTTCTCTTCTTTCAGGGGTCCTTGTAGAGATGAGGCTGAGCAGGAACCCACCCCTTACTGGATGAAAATGTGGGGTTACCACCCCTTAGTAGCAGCCAAGGGACATGCATGCCCGGACAGCAGGAAGACAAGATCTTGAGGCAGGAGAGAGCAAGACCAAATTCTCTGATCTCCACTCTGCCATGATCTAGAACAACCTCCCTTCTTCTGAGTTACCCAGACACGAATGGGTCTGCTGTGAGCTGGTGGGTGATGGGGCATGTGTACAGTTTCACAAAAAAGAAATTCAGCCTCCAGAGGAATTCTGAGTTTCCAGCCTTTGCACTCAAGACTGTAATGCGGGGGCACCTGGGTGGCTCAGTGGTTAAAACCTCTGCCTTCAGCTGGGGCCATGATCTCAGGGTCCTGAGATTGAGCCTCGCATCGGGCTCTCTGCTCCGCAGGGAGCCTGCTTCCCCCTGTCTCTCTGCCTGCCTCTCTGCCTACTTGTGATCTCTCTCTATGTCAAATAAAAAAAAAAAAAAAAGACTATAACATGGACTTTCCCTGAATCTCCAGCCTGCCAACTTGCCCTATGAACGTGGGACCTAGAAGCCCCTATAATTCACATGAGCCAATTCCTTAAATAAATCTCTCTCTCTAGATATGTATATGTAAATAGGTGCAAATATATTTTATAACCATAAATATACTGCTATGTATTATTTACATATTATATATATGAGAGAGAGAGAGAGAGAGAGAGAGAGAGAGTTAGAAATGCTCAGAAACCTCCAAGAAGCATGTGGTTCTTAAAAGGAGATCAGAATTGAATCTGCCCCCCACCCCATGAATGCCACTTCATTCGGAGAAAATATTGGCTAAATTATGCAATATCTGCTGACTTCCGGTCACATTCCCCTAATATCATGAGTGCAACGGTTGGAGTGACTGTGAACTCTGCAGCGAGCCCTGTTATTTTTCTGAGCCACCTGTCTTACAAGCCACACGTTCTGCCTTTAGACAAGTGGCTTGCTGCTCAGATGAAGGGGGGCAGAGCCCACAGGCAGAAAGGAGAGCCCGTCTCCTGCGCTCTGCGTGGCCACCCACAGACACGGGGACACACATCACCCTTGTGAACAGGTTTACAGCCAGGGACGGCTTCTTGGAATGGAAGCTTTGCCGTTCCAAATGCATCTATCATCTTGTCAACCTCCCTGGCTGTTGGGGGGAATTTGAGAACCGACTTTTTAAATTTAAACATTCGGAATGGCTCACTCTTAAACCGAGGACACTTTGAAGTTGAAATGTACTTGGCACTCAGAACGATCTCTTGCACAGGCTCTCAAAGCCTGCACTCCTGCCAGCCAAGACACGTCATGTGTTCCATCAGTCCTGCCTGCTTATTACAGAGACTGTATTCTCAGCCGTGGGGGTTACTGGGAGAAGCACGAGTTTTGGAATGACCTGGACGGGGACTTGAGTTTCACGTCTGAATTTTTCTAGCTGTCTGACATCGAGCAAGGTTCGCAAACTCTCTGCACCGGAGTTTGTTGTTGTGTAAAAATGAAAGAGCAGCAATTGTAATCCCTACCATACGAAGCGTATCAGTCAGCGCGGGCTAGGTCATGCTGCATAACAAACAATTTCAGTGGTTTAAGACAGGAGCGATTTATTCATTCACTCACGCTACATGTCCATCATATGTTGGTGTGGAACACAGTCCCATCTTCATTCACATAGGCTGACAGAGGCACCAGCTGGAATACCGCGGGCCATCGTGACAGGGTGAAGGGAATGTGGAGAATCATGAATTAGCTCTGAAATGCTTTCCACCCAGGAGTGACACACTCAGAGACCTGGGTAGGTTACAAAGCCACACCTAACTTTAATGCCAGAAAGAAGTGCCTCTCCTCTGCTTATCTGGAAGGAAAGTAGAACTGGAAATTTAGGCTAATATTCCCTGTATCAAAGTCTAAGGAGGAAATGTGGGAGAATCCTTTAGATCAGAGAGGGCTCTGGAGACTGTAAAGAGTTTTCACATTCATTATTATCCTTAGAATATTCTGGCCACTGGGATGACCCCCCTCCCCCCCTTATAACTGAGAACCACCATGCCTTCCAAGGTCACATCTCTCTTCATGTTTACAGTTATGTTGGTGTCAAAAAACACAGTTGTGTTTGAGGGCTAAGGAGAAAAAGAAAACAGATAAAATTAATATGAAAAGATGCAACAGTGCCAGTTGAGGACCAACTGACAGACTTCAGAATCCTTCTGGAACTCCAGAAAAGCCTTGGTATAACAGTCAGCACCATATTCTTATTACTTGAAATAAGTAATCACCACTTGAGGTGATTTGGTTCTGTAAAACAAAATTATTCTTCACCTTAAGTATTTTTATTTTAAAATCTGAATGTTTGTATTTTGAAATCTGAAGGTTACTGCTTTTTAAATTTTTTTTTAGTTTATTTGAGTAGGCTCCACACTCAATGAGGAGCCCAATGTGAGGCTTGAACTCAGGACCCTGAGATTGAGACCTGAGCTGAGATCAAGAGTCCAATACTCAACCAGCTGAGCCACCCAGGGACCCTGAACATTACTGCTTTTTTGACTAAGTTTATATTTAATTCATCAATGTATTTGCACTAGACTGTTATATAAGGGCTCTAAGGTAGTTTTATATTTGTAATTCATAGGGAACACTGGTTGATCTTTTTTGCCACCAGGGTCTCCTTCTGAATGGAGAAGCTGAAAACAGGGATTTGCTTTCCCAGCTTCCCTTGCAGCTAGAGAATAATCACATGACCCAGGCCCACCAATCAGATGCATCAGAAGCTTAGGATGGGGAAAAAGGAGAAAGGGGTATATAGAACCCTTTCAGAAGAGGTTGTCAGCTAGGGTGGCTGAGGGGGGTGTCTGCAGAAACAGCTCTGAGCAGTATCTAGGCCAACACAGGACCCATGTTGGTCTCTGTAGGGCGAGTTCTGCTTTTGTTTGGATGTCATGGGTTCTGGCTGCTTGTTCTCTGGTCCTCAGAGAGACTCTATATCTTTCTATTAATACTTTTTCTCCTTTTATTTGCCACCCCTCTTTTCTGTCGTTTGCATCATACATCTGAATATTGAAGTGATATTAAAATAAAAATAATCTGTGTCAAACCTCAGCATCGACAAGAAGCATGCCCTTCCCCGAAAGGATCAGAGATCATTGCATCAAATCTGATCATTGCTAATCCAGTGAGACTCCTATTTTAAAATGACAAGACTGAGGATGTGATAGAAGGAAAGTGCTGGGGTCCCACAGTGGGTGAGCAAGAGCCCAGCGCAGGACCCAGATGTCTTGCTTTCAGGCTCCAAGTGCCTTCCAGTGAAGCAGCCCATCTTGGGATATGCTGGCCTTCTCTGGGGCTGCGGCAGGAGGGGAGGACGTGAAGCATGAACAGGAGCTGATAAGGGAGCCTAGTGAGCTGTATGCATCCCCTCTGAGCCTCCTGGCAGGGGGCACCCCAAGAATCATCACTAGGGGCTGATGGCTATGGACCCAAGTGCAAGTTTGGTGGGGGTTGGAGGCAAACAGCCCTTGCCCCGGAAGCCACCAGACAATCGCCCCACAGTCCACAGCCCTCCTGTAAACAAGCTGTTGTGCCCGAAAGAACATGATAATAGCAGGCCCTGCCATCCGCCCTCTCTCTGTGTCGGGGAAGGTCTGCAATTACTGTCTTAACAGACTCCGATATGGTTCACAAAGGGTATACATTTCCCGAAGCTGTATATGATTTCTGCAAACTCTCTCCTCCTCTCTCTTGTCTTCTACGGCCGGGGGCTCAGGCTAACTCCTTCCAGCCACACCCCTCGAACTTCTGGGAGGCCAATGGTGAGGCATTGTCCAGGGAACATAAGAGCAGAGCCTTCCTTCCTCACCCACAATGCATCCCGGCGCCAAATGAGTTGGGCTGGACGTTGGGGAGGGGTGGCGAGGAAGAGTCCCATCGGACATCCCAGCCCTGACCTTCATGGCGCCCAAGCCTTCTATGTCAAAGATCTGGCCTTTTTGGCAAAGCACGGCTCTCACAAAGTAGCTGCTGAACAACCTTTATCTCGGAGAACACCAAAGGCACTTCTACACAGAGAGCCAAGTTTAGATGCCAGAAAAGTGTATCTGCCCGGGCATGAGCCGAGGGGCGGGGGGGTGAGTGGTCTGGACAGGCCTGACCCGAGTCTCTGGAAAGTAGTTCTTGGCACCCGCCACTCACCACAAGCCTCGCAGGCCCAGAATCGGGTCTCAGGGAGGAGCCACCGAATAAGGGAGAGGGGATAGGAAGGACAAAGAACAGGAGCCAAGGTTGGGGCTCCTGGGTGGCTCAGTCATCAGGCGTTTGCCTTCAGCTGGGGTCATAATCCGGGGTCCTGAGATTGAGCCCCGCATCGGGCTCCCTGCTCGGCAGGAAGCCTGCTTCTCTTCTCGCACTCTCCTTGCTTGTGTCCCCTCTCTCGCCGTCTCTCTCTCTGCCAAAAAAATAGATAAAAACTATTAAAGAAGAAGAAGAGGAAGAAGAAGAAGAACAACAACAACAACAGGAGCCATGGAAACTTCTGGGCTGGAGAGAAAGCCATTGAGAGCACCTGAATCCAACCCCGCCTTCACTCAATCTCTGCGTGCTTTAGCTCCTCATCTGTAAAACAGGGGTGATAATTCTACCAATCAGGACAAGCTAGGTTATCCTGCAATAACTAACCACCCGCAAAAGCTCAACGGCTTCCAGCAACCCAGGTTTATTTCTCTCTCGGGTGACAGGTCCATTGTGGGTCAACTGGGATTCTGTTCATTGCATTCGGAGCAGTGACCAAGTTAAATATTGCCTGGCTGATGAACTAGAGGGAGAAAGAATGAAGGTCTTGAGCCTGCAATCCTATTCTGGCCTGTAAATAACAACTGTCTCTTCCGTTCACGTTCATTGGCCAAAACAAGTCTCCTGATCCATCCAACCACCGGGAGCCAGAAAGCGGAATCCTGCCATGTGTCCTAGAGGGGATCCTGGGATCCAGCCCCAAGTCAGGCTTCCTGCTCAGTGGTGTGGGGGTGTGGGGCATGTCTGCTTCTCCCTCTCCCTCTGCGCCCCCACTCATGCTCTCTCTCTCAAATAAATAAATAAAATGTTAAAATAAAAATAGGACCCAAGTAAACTACCAATGAAGGTATAATCAGTGTTCTAAACTGCTATTAAAATGATTTTAGAAAATTTGATGCGATGTCGAGAGGGGCTAAATCCTGGCTCAGCCGCTAATTTGCTGCGTGATCTTCAGAAAGATGCTGTCCACCCCGATCCTCTGATTCCTCTTTTGTACAATGAGGGTCTTGGGTTTATTACCCAGAAGTGAACTTGGGGTTAGTAGAACATAAATCAAAGGAGTCAAGGGGTTGGCTTTGGCTCACCCCACTAGCTGGGGTGGCATGCACCCCTTGGTGCTGAGCTCGGGAAAATCCTTGGCTTTGGAGCTGTGTGCATCGGGCTTATGAATCTCAATCCCTAAATTATGGGTGACAGAGGCTTCTTAAAGAGGAAATGAATTGTTGCAACACAATCCAGCCATGTTGTATCGATATGATTAGCTAGTTATCCATGGAGTGCAGTAATTTGCTTTGATTTTTAAGTATCCGTTAGCAGCCAAGTCCTAATGAGGCGGCTCTAAATTGATTAGATACTCCAAGATACAGCACGGTTCACAGATTGTTTCAGAAAACTGTCAAGATCCCGAGACTGGCATTTCATTGGATTTAATGATTGCCGGAGAAGGTGTGCATCCCAGCCAGATACAATCACATTTGTCAGCATGATCCTTTTAAGCACAATTCAATTAAAGTGTTATTCTCTAATTTTATTAGAACCAGAGCCCAGAGCTAATGCAAGCTCCTGATATTGCGTCAGGAGGGGAGTGTGCACAATTTAATTTCCCTAATTGGAGTTTAGTGATCTAACATGCTTTTCATATCTTAATTCTTGGGATAATCTCCAGTTTTTGCACCTGCTACAATTCCTTTAATGGAAATGAGGAATCAGATGCAGTGGTTATGCCTGGCACGGAATCACTCGGTCACATTTGCCTCATTGAAGGGAATTTGCACGTCTGGATCCTTTGCTTTGACCTGATCTCTTCCCGCTGATCTTGGCCTTGACTTTGATAAGGAGCATCTCTAGCCTGCATGTGATCAGTGTCTCCAACCAGGCTGCCAGTGTCAGAATGAGGCTGTGGGAAGAGCAGGGGCTGGTTGGGAAACTCAGCCCCATCATGCAGCCCTCCGTCCCCTTGATCGATACTTAGGGGACGCCTACTGAGTGTCCACTCTGTGTTAGTTGTTGAGGATCCATGCATGAGCAAATCAGACATGCTCTCTGACATCATGGAATTCAGAGGCTACTGGGGAGGGGGTCCAAAAATAGTAATGCCATGAAGAACAAAACAATGGCCCTTGTGATAAAAGATGGGAAGGGATGGAACAATGTAAAAGAGACCTTATCCTACTCTAGGCTTGGTCATAAGGAGAGCCTTTGAAGATTTAGCCCAAGACTCTAAGGAGTTCCCATGGTCGTAGATGAGGGCCAAGGGAAATGCTTTGAAGCCCTCTGGCAGGGCCCTCCCTCCTGCTGGCTGCAGTGCCAATCCCCTGCCCCAGAGAATTCCATCCTCCAGGTCTTGTACAGTACCCCAACGCAGGAAGAAGCTTGGAACATTCGTGGATCCAAAAGTGGGCCATTTCATTTAAATGAGGTAATAGGTGCCGAGAAATTAGGTTAGAGAGGTAGGTGGGGGCCAGATCCCCTACCGAACCTTACAGGTCTCAATTTATATCTTTTGTCCCCATGCCCTAGTGTGGACAATAAATTATAAGGCCACCCGCTTACCAGTCAAGGTGGGGAGGAGTATTTTATTACTGACATTGTCTGGAATTGTTAGTGCTTGGCAATGATAACAAGACTATAAGAAGAAGAAAAATAGCTCAGATGTATTGAGTTCTATGTGTTCTGCTCTTCTTTGCATTATCATTGGGTTCTTTCGATGGCCATAGGAGGGCACTGTGATTGTGTCCTTACTAGAGATGGGAAAATGGGCTCGGGGAGGTAAGTGCCTTGTGCAAGGTCATCAGCTAGTAAATAACAGAGCAGTCTGGCCTAGCCTTAACCTCCTGATCTGCCTGCTGTCATACCCTACCCCCAACCCTGAAGTTCAGGGCCTGGGAAAGGGGGAGGGGCTCGAACTTCATCTGGGCCAAGCTGGATGTCTGGAGCCTCTACCTACCCTCTCCTCAGCTCTACACTGGACTAAGCCAGTCAGGCTCCAGTCAGCGCACAATGGCTGGGTCATCAGGACCTCCCTCATTCCTGACACCGTCACTCCTGGGACCTGGCCTGGTCACATTGGCTGCTACTAGTCTCAGTGAAGAAGTAACACAGTCACAGTGCTCACAGCTACGTGACAGGCAAGGATGCTTCTCAGTGGTCAGAAATGGCTTCCCACTGCACTTAAGGTCAAACTTCAAGTCCTTTCTATGGTCCACAGGGCTCTGGAAAATCCGGCCCCTGCTCTACCCCCAACCCCATCTCCTAACACTCTCCCTCTTCTGTGCTCTGACCATTCTAGCCTTCTTTTTGCTCCTCCCTTTCCTCTCAGCACCTTTGAACTTATTGAACCCTCTGTCTAGAACATTCTCCATCTAGAATATTCTCCCCACAAACCCTTTTTCAAATCTGAGCTCAGATATCACCTCTCACACATGCTTTTTCTGACCAGCCAATCAAAACTATCCCTCCATCTTGGTCCTATCAATCTATTCTATTGTTCTTATAGCACCCATCACTCAAAATGTGTCTGACATATGTATTTATTGGCTTATTTACTATCTCTCTCCCCTGGCTAGAATGTAGTTCCATTAGGGCAGTTCTAGCCCGTCTTATTTTATCCAGCACGTACTACAGTGCCCGGTGCACAGTAGATAACTGATAAATATTTATTGAATGGGTGGATAGGTGGATGGAGGAATGGATGGATGGGTGGATGGATGGATGATGAATGGAAAGATAAGTGAACATATTCATGGACGTCACAGAACTAGCAACTGGAGAACCATAGACCATCATCCCTTGATTAATTGTCCAAGCCTCTCATCTTCCAGAAAAATGAGCTGAAATCCTGAGACCAGAATGGACTCATCCAAGCCCAGACACCTGGATTACAGTACTGCCTTTGATTCTGTATGCGCTCCCCGCCCCGCCAAAAAAAGTGCTAGGCTGCTGAGTAGCTAGAGGATAAAGTCAAAAGAGCCCTGGATTGGGACTCAAGCATTTTACCAAACGGAGTCTCATCCTCATTCAGATATCTAGCCTCATATTCCTTAACCAACTTGGTTTGATCGCACATGGCCACCCGCCAAACGTGGCTCCCCGGCTAACAGAAATCAGCGACCCCAAAGCAGCAAATCCATTGAGGAGTCAGCAACCCCGCCTGAACACATGAGCTAACCCATCCCAGGTCCTTCCCAGGGATCTAAGCCAGGAAATACCAGGAGAAGAAGAGTAGCAGAAGCACAGAGTCATGATAAGGAGAGAGCCGAGTCACAGACTAGGACCCGCAAACTTGTTTCATTTCGCCTTCAGAATGATAGCTTAAAACTTAAATTAGCTGCTCACCTGCAATACTCAGACATCATCTAGAAATCCAGATACCTGCCTTTGCTTGAGAGATAAGATCAGGCAAGGCTAGGCCCATGTGCCTGTTGGGCAGCCATTGGCTGGCCCTCAGTAGGAGCTCCCCTTGTATCTGTCACTCAGGGTACATCCAGGCATTCGGCAGAGGGAATTTAATGCAGGTACTCGGCTACAAAGATATTAGAAGAGCTAAAACAAAAACGAACTGGGACAAAAGGTGCAGAGGGAGGAGGTGATTGTACAATAGCTCAGGCGTAGACAACGCTGGCAGAGTCCAGAGCCATGGAGAGCCTGCCCTGCAAAAGTGAGGACTGAAGAGAGGGGCCAGCCAGCACGAGGAGTCTCAGACCAAGAACACCTGCTGCCAGAGACATTATTCACAGCAGAGAGAGGTGGAGAAATACCCCCAGCTTGTCCCTTCCTCCTGCCCCCTTGTCTCCCACCGGCAACTCCTATTGGCTGAACCTAGCTGGAAGCCAGTGGTTAAAGGATCATGGGAAATGTAGTTTACGAGGACCCACCCTATGATGAAGCACACAGCAGGAAAGGGAAGGGGGACCCGACTGAGAACAAACAGGTACATGACCAACCACGCTTCAGAGGGCACAGATGCTATCCGCTTGCCACCCGGCCCACTGCACCCTTTACGTTGGTGGCCTGGATCCATGGACAAGTCCATTTGTGACCCACGGTGTTGAGAGAGGACCTAGAAGCCGAGCAAGGCCATGGGCAAGTTGATGTTAAGACAGAAAAAATTGGAGAAAGTCAGTATAAGAGTAGAGGAACAAAGTACTTCCTGGGAGACTGAAGAAGCCAACTCTCAATGAGGTTTTAAGGGTGGTAGAGCCATAGAAATGGGGAGCCCATGTCCTTCGGATGTAGAACTGGAACCTCCCTTTGATTCCCTGCCCTTCCAGAAACTGGTAGCCCTTCTTTCTCGAGCCCTTGCCCGTGTGTCCTCTACGACGTGAGGTCCCTTGAGTGAGGCTCTTTCTTGCCACCAATAGAACCTAAATGGAACAGGCGGCTTTGAGCTCTGGAGGGCTTTCCCCAATCTCAGGACATCTGCTCCCTGATTATCTTATTTGAGTTCTGTGCAAATAGGGGAGGCGGGCAGATGGTCATTCCCATTCTACAGATGAGGAAACAGGTCAAAAAAAGGGAGTTTGTCCAAGGTCACAGAGGGAGTTGCTGGCCTAGCCAGAACCTGCTCCCCCAGAGCCCAGTTCTAGGAGCTTCAACTCCTCATCCCCTTGTCCAGAATGTCCCTGACATGGGTGGCCCTCCTAACAACCCAGCTCCCCTTTGGCTTCCAGAAGTAGTAACTGCTAGCCTGGGTCTATCAGAATGACGTGGACTTTGATTAAAAACTAAGAACTTCTGCCTCAAGCCACCTAACAAAAAGAGTGAAGAGAGGAGAAGAAAGCCTTCAGAGATAGAAGGCAGGAGAGAAGCATTTTCTAGAAGTAACCAGGAATAACTAACCTTAGCCCAGGCCTCGCTCTGTGCCAGTCACTGTGCCAAGCACTTTCCTTAAATGAACTCATTTCATCATTGGTGGGAAGCAGAGGCGGCAGTGTTAGAAGCAGATGAAGTATCTGAGGCACAGAGAGGTTAAGTAACTTGGCCAAGGACACACAGCTAATAAGGTATTGAACTGGGATTTGAACTCACAAAGCCTGGCCTTAAAATCTTTGCTTTTAACATGTGTTAGCTCATGTCAGCTTCCCAACACTCCTGTACCCAGGTACCCTCAGTACCTACATGGCACAGATAGTAAAACTGAGATGCAGGGGGAGAAATGTGATCTGCCCAAGGTTTAAGACTTGTTAGTGGCAAGTCAACGGGCTTGTTCTCTTTGGGTCCAGGCCAGACAGCACCTCCTGTGCCTCACGTCTGTAACCCCGGGTTGAGACATGAGATGGTAGATACTGATGACAGCGAACATTGAACGTGTACTTGTAACGTGTCAGCTACTGTTCTAAGTGTTTTGCAAGCATTAACACATGTAATCCCGGCATGAGCCCTATGCGTAAGCCAGGACTTACTGCCATTATGGATGAGGAAACCAAGGCCCAGAGAGGTTAGGTAGTCGGCCCAGGATCACACAGCTCGGAAGTGGTGCAGTCTGGTCCAGAGTCCTTCTGCTTTCCTGTCTTATCTCCTAGACAAAAGCCCCCTTGAGGCCTGAGGGGCACTGAACACTGAGAATGGCATCTAGGGATGGTGGAAGGTGTCTAGGGGACCCCTGATCTCCCCCGACTCGGAACCGCACCAGATTGAATAGGGCATGGAGCCCCAACCAAAGGTCAGGGGGCACTTCCAGCTGGCACAGTGAGGGCCCGAAAATGAAAATGAGCTGCTCTTGTCTGAGCTCCACACACACACCCCCACCCCTCCCCGGCCAGGGGCTGGGCTCACTCATGGAAATCCACAGCGTGTGCCCAGTGAAAGATGTTGCTGATGGGGGAAGACGTGCACCTTGCTCTGCGCAGGGGTGAGCTCACCGTCAGAAACTATTAGGGGTCAAGTTTGTCTGTGAGCCAGGCTAGGGGCCGAAGGCAGGGGACCAAGAAGATGAGAGGGGGCTATTAAAGCAGAAAGAGAAGCAGACAGAAGACGGGGAAGGAGGCAGGAGTGAGACGGGGGGAGAGAGAGAAGGGAGGAAGAGAAGAGAGGCATATTGAAGCAATTGGGGAGAAAAGCAAAAGGGGAGAGAATATTCGTGAGCAAGCACTTCTTCATGCCCCCTCCCCCATGCCTCTCATCCCATCCCTCTTTTCCTCCCTGCCCCAAGTTGGTGACTGTCATCCTATAAATAACAAACAGACAGACTGGCCTTCTGGAAGATGACTGAGAGAAATGATTAAATAATTATCTTCGTGAGCACTGGCCGAAGAAAATGATTCTCTCCAGTCTTTTCTTCCCAGGAGGGGGGTCGGGGCGGTGGGGGGAGGGCAGGGGAACCAGGTCACACGCCTGTTGGTGGAATTACCTCTCAGACTCTCTCATGGGTACTGAAGATTCATTTCATCTCATCATCATGCCTGACTGTCCTGGCCAGGTAAGTGCTCACGACAGTGAAAAATGATCTGGTTTCAGAAAGGGCACTGGAGAAATAAAGGCAGGCCTCCAGCCTCCTTTATCCCCGAGTGGGAGTCCAGAAGCCAGCACCCGGGGTGACAGGGAGCCCGGGAGAGTCCCCTGAGACCTCCCCCCAAATTTCGCAGCCCTTGGCTCCGCGGTTTTAGGGCAGGAACCTCTGCTACTCTTCTGGACCCCAGGGGGAGAGAGGTTCACCCCTAATTACCCCCCTTCTCCAGCATCGCTGAGCAGGGGGGAGGCAAGGCTTACAATGCTCCCTGAGTTTGGTTTGATCTGGTAGATGAACGTGTCCCCCCTGAAAGAGTAACTTTAAGAACATGCTTTCCTCCAGGACTCTAAATCTGAAATTCAGAGCTTCTGCCTAGAACTCCCAGCTAGGTACCCAGCTCCCATGAAAGTCTCTGCAGATCCTAACGGATGGGGTTTCTTGTTGTTTTTGTATTTGATAGCAACCATGGTAATGGTACATCACACCTAGCTGCTGGCTTTTTCTCGAGTATGGCTCCTCTCTCCCTCCCTCCCTCCCTCCCTCCCTCCCTCCCTCCCTCCCTCCCTTCCTTCCTTCCTTCCTTCCTTCCTTCCTTCCTCTCTCCCTCCCTCCTGCCCTTATTTCTACAACTATTTACCGAGCACCTGCTCTGGTGCCAAACGCTGTTCCCAGCTCTGAGACTATAACAGTGAAGAAGACAAAGAAAGGGCGCCTGGGTGGCTCAGTCAGTTAAGCCTCCAACTCTTGGTTTTGGCTCAGGTCAGGATCTCAGGGTCATGAGATCGAGCCCCAAGCCCCATGTGGGACTCCCGGCTCAGCACAAATTCTGCTCGAGATTCTTTCTCCCTCCCTCACTCTCTGCCCCTCCTCTGATTTGTGCTTTCTCTCTCTCTCAAATAAATAAAAAAATTTTTTTAAAAAAGAAGACAAACAAGGTCCCTGTCTTCATGTAACTTACATTCTATAAGAAATTGCAAGCAATAAATAAACCCACAAACAATATTATAAATAGTGTTAAGTGCTTATTTTTTTAAGGGGGAGTCATGTCTGAGTAGGGCAGGGAGGGATGGGGTGAGCGGGGTGCTAGGAGGTGGAGCAGTGGGGAAGGGGTCTCTGAGGGGGTCCCTGGGCCAGTGGAAGAGTGGTAGGAGGTGAGGTCCGTTCTGAGGATGTGGGGTGGGTTCCTGTGGGACCGACTGAACTCTGGGAGAGATGGGGGCCATCTGGCTGCCATGTGGGAAGCAGCCATGGAGGCAATGGCTCAGGAGAGAGGTCCGCCAGGTGGAGGCAGTGGAGAGGTAAACTGGGGGGGGGGGGAGTTTGAGGGGGATTCCTGGCTGTGTTTGGAAGATAGAGCTGGCCGGACTCGCTTAGATATTGGAGAAGGAGTGGAAATTATCTTTGGATGATGATTGGGTGAGTGCTGAGAGAAGGGAAGGCAGTTCCCCACCTAGGGGTGCCCCCAAGGAAGCCCTCACCCCATAGCTAGCGGGTGCCTCCATGGTGGGGGTTGGGGGAGAGGGGGAGATGGAGGGAAAGCCAAGGGAACACCTTGACCTTCCTCCCAGAGCTCTCTGGTGGCCAGTGGAGAAGAAGGTGCTCCTCACAGAACATTTAGTCTTGCCGCCCCCAGCGGGGGCCTCTGCGCAAAGTGTTATAACCCCCTTTTTGCACAGGGAAAAAAAAAATATATGTGTATATATATATATATATATATATATTGATCCATCCTGAATCAATGCTTTTAAAAAATCTCACGCACATTTGGCTTAAGAGCCAAAGCATACATTTTATGTTTTGACATGGTGTCATCGATCGGAGGCACGCGTGCGGGCCCCACCTGCCGGAGCCCCCCCGCCCACCCCGGCGGCTGGCCTGGTCGCAGCGCGTCCTTAATGGCCTTGCCCCCGCCTGCACCTTCCATGCCTCCCCTGGCCCTCAGCACGGGGCCCTTTCTCAGGTTTTTTGAAAGGATCGATAAGGTGCTGAGGCCCCCCGCGGCTGCCTGTCACTCACTCTCCTCCATACTATAAATTATGTATCTGCCTCTCTTCCCAGCTCGGGCTAATTTCTATTGCATCCGTCCATGGCCCTGTGATAGTTGACTCTTCTCAGCCTCAGAAGCAGGGGTGCAGTTGAACTTCGGTGAGGACGAGGGTCAGGGCATCGAGTGTAGGAGGAGGGGGTAATGGGAGGAGAGGAAGGCACCGCTGGTGGCGGGAATGGAGGAGGGGTGCAGTGGGCTGGGGCTCGGGGGGGCTGAGCTGCTTCCCCGGCAGTCCTGGGACATTTTCAGGGGTCAGGGGGCCGTCACGATCCATCTTCCTCACCTAGGATGAAGGAAGGTATTTCTGGGGGAGAAGGGAGAGATTGAAGATGGCATAAAGTGGGTCTTCTGCCCTGGCTTTTATGCCAACAGGGAGTTTTGCCAAGATTGGAGCAAACTGGTGAAGATAGTGGGCCCAGCATTGGTTTGCTAGGGAGGGGGCTTTCCTCCCTCCGGAGCCTCCAAAGCACCCACCCTGGCGTGTTAAAATAGCAGTGAGCTGGAAGGCAGGAAGTCCAGTCTCTGTCTTTTATTTGCCATACAGCGAGAGACAAGCCCTTCCCTTCCCTCAAAGGCACAGGTAGCTAATTATTTGTTGACAGCCAGAGTTACTGAGCACTGACTAGGTACTGTCTCAGCCCATCTTCACAGCAGCCTGGGGACAATCCCAATCCCTGTTCACAAAATGAGCAAACTCAGGTCAGAGAGGTTAAGTCACTTGCCCAAGACCACACAGCAGGAAGTGAAATTTAAACCCAGGGCTCTCCAGCTCCAAAGACTGTGCTTTTAGTCACTCTGCCCTGCTCCTCTTGGGGTTCCCAAAGCCCCTTCCTGTTCTCTTCCTCTCTGTTTTTTTTTTTTTTAAGAATCTGTTCTCATGGGCTCTGCATTCTTACCCCTTCTGCCCTCGGGCCTCCCCCAGCTACACTCCCGTCGCCCCTCTTTCCAGCAACTTCTCCCCCTATCCTCAATCCCCATAACCACCAGGTCCTCTTCTGGGTTGTTGGGACAATGGTGCCCAGTGGATTCGTATGCCTTCCCCACCTAAGCAAATTCTTGCGATGAACCATAGACAGAGATTTGAGCCAAAAACCCAGGTTATAATCTCTGCTTAGCAAGTTCTACCCTGAGCAAATCCTTTCCTGCCTTTCGACCTCGTTTTTCTCATCTGCAAAATGAGTATAAGGTAATGCCTGTTTTATGTATCGCATAATGGGCATAAGGAGGAAGAGGGAGAGAAATGGGGATAATTCTTCAAGATCAAAGTGGGTAACCACTGAGGAAAGATTTTTTGGGGCTCTAAAACATCCTACGCAGGAAACAGATTGCCACAAATCTCTGTGCAAACACAGAGGGGCTTTTTTTTTTTTTTTTTTTTTTAAGATTTATTTACTTATTTTAGAGAGAGAGCATGAGCAGGAGGCGCAGAGGGATAGGGAGAGAGAATCTCAAAGAAACTCCATTATGAGCACAGAGCCCAACTCGGGGCTGAGTCTCACAACCCTGAGATCAGGACCTGGGCAGAAACCCAGAGTCGGACTCTTCACCGACTGAGCCAGCCAGGTGCCCAGCAGACACAGACTGTTTTACTCTGTACTCCAGGGAAGAAGACTCTAACGGAAGCTCTGGGTGACACTGAAGGGAAAACTTGGGAAGATAATCTAGCTCTGCTAGATTATGCTAGGTCATTAGGGGATAATGACCTCTGCCTACTGGTCTTGGGGTTCCACTAAGGCCTGGGGCGGGTCATCGGAAGACAAACCGTGTTTCCGGATTGGGAACAATCAACAGTCTCCCCGATCCCCATCCCGCTGATGTGAGTGTGTCTCTAATGGACAGAGCCCCCCAGACCTATGAAGTTCAGAGCTGAGAATATCTGCTCGTGTCTCCCGGGGAGGAGGGGTCTCCAGCCCCGAGCTGAAATGAAACAGAGAGACCCGTTCATCTGATATTCATTCATATGTGCACTCTTTTATGAGTAGGTCGGTATCTGCCAAGCACTTAGCACAGTGCCCGGCCCACAGTAAGTGCACATCTTCATTATTTATTCATTATCTTACTCACTAGTGGATCACAGCACTGGTTTGCACAACACCAGGGGGTTGCACTCATATGTATCAGGGGCCATGCACATTCCCTTTCTGAAGCCAGACACCGCACCAGGGCCTTTGGGCTTCACAGATGAATAAAAGAGAGCCCCCCACCCAAGGGTCTTAGTCTGTAGCAGAGGAGATAAAGACGTCTATAAACGTCAGTAATTCCGGCATAAGGTAGAAAGCAAGAAATAGCCCTTACAAGATAAAAATAGAAAGTAGAGGAGGAAGAACCAGGGGACAAGGGGCGGGTAGGGATCCCAGTTGCCTTCTGGGCTCAGGCTGTTAAAGTCAATCAGGGACGCGTCAGAGGCGGAGAATCTACAAGTGCCTGCCCCACCTGCAGGGGGCAGCAGTGACCCATCTCTGCACAGCGGCTTTTGTTCCCGGAGGAGTGAGGCCAGGAATGCCAGGTCTTCTGGCTTTTTTACACAAGCTGAAAATCCAATTTTGTGGCAGTATTTTCTGATTTTAAAAAATACAATGCAGGGACACCTGGGTGACTCAGTCAGTTAAGCATCTGCTTTCGGCTCAGGTCACACATCGGGCTCCCCGCTCAGTAGGGAGTCTGCTTCTCCTTCTGCCCTTACCCCCGCTCGCTCGTGCACTCTCACTCTCTTTCTCTCTCTCTCTCAGATAAAATCCTTAAAAAAATAAAAAAATACAATGTAAATCAAACCAAAGTGCCACCGACTTGCAAGTCTGGTCTGAGCTTTACAAGAAGAAATCAACTCCTTTCCAGGGAAGGCTTCCTGGTGATGTTTGAGTCTGACCTTGAGGACTTGGTAAGACTGACCCCCAGACATGTGAGGCGGGAAGACGGGCTTAATAGGGACCTTCAAGAGAATTCAGTTCATTGATCTCATTTCTCAGATTAGAAAACAGAGGCCCAGGGGACTGATTCCATTTGGTTGCTGGTCAACAGGGAACACGAAAATGGGGAAGACTTCTGAAGATTAGGTAGGAGACAAATCATAGAGGGCCTTGAACGCCACACTAAGGAACCTGGATCCGAGTAAGTGTGGATGCCTACGAGCTATGGCTTTGGAGCCCTTACTATGTGCCAGGCCCCATGCACCGTCTCATTTCATCTCCCCAGCGTGATTACTGTCATCCCCATTTTGCAGATGAGCAAACTGAGGCTTAAGAGTGTTGAAGAAATGTGCCAAGTTCGCACAGCTGGCCAGTGGCAGAGCAGCTGCTCAGACCCACGCCTTTCGGCCCCCAGCGGCTGTGCTCCTGGCCACCCTCTTCCACTTGGAGAGAAGAGTAGAGTAGTGGATTTCCAAAAGATGTTCCACGGCCTCCACGTCTTTTTAAATCCTCTCACTCATTTACTCCCAGGGCCCTGTTTTGTTTTATTGACTTGAAGATTAGGTTTCCACATTTCTTGAGAACGCTCTCCCCTCCCCTTTTTAAACACAGCTGTCTTTGAGGGCGGGGAGGAAGAGTGTTTTAAACAGGAGTTGTTCAACTAATTGCCAATTATCTCTGAATAGGGTATGGTTTCCAACAGCTGTAAGGGATTTTGGTCCCCGTCCATTGCCTACTGTTGCTGGTACTTGGAGTGTGTTGAGATATTCTTGGCCTCTTGCTTCAAAGAGATGAACCAGTGCCTCACTCCCCCCCCCCATTCCTACAGACTGTCTCAGCCCTGTTTTGCACTGGCTGGCTGGCTTCGGAGGCACGGACTGTTTCTGACTATAGGAAGATGGGCAAAGACTCTCTTTCTCTCTCTGAGCGTGAATGGCTTGGAACTTGTGGGGACAGAAGTCTCCCCGCCCCCCGCCCCATGTCTTTGTGCCTGTGTTGTCATTTCCTGGATTGTTCCAGCAGCTCCCTAAATACGCAAAGGGTTCTTGCTCGAAGAGGGCACCAGACTTCACCACCTCCTTCATACCCAATCCAGGTGAAAGCTGAGAAGAAAAGAAAAGAAAAGAAAGAAAAAAAAAAAAGAAAACCGAAAAACCCTCTAATACAACGTGCCAGAAGACCCCAATGCAGATGGGTGATGTTAATTGCCCCTCCTGGCTCTGTCGGCTGGATTCCTGGGAACAGGCCGAGGGGCAAACCTTTGTAAATGTTAATCTCCTTATGCTTAAGATATCACCCTGTCTTTGATGTTCCCAAACATGTTGACTCCTATCTTGGTGAAGGGTGTGTGGCCCAGACAGGCCAAAAGCTTGTTTTGTCTTTCGTCTTTCTCCAGGAGGGCTCAGTGATAATATGTTCGTTCACCTCCAGCTGGAATATGAACAAGTCCCTCTTCAAAGCCAGGGTGGGGTGGGGGGTGTGGGCAAGATGCAGTGACACTTGGGGCGGCTACACCCCCCACCCCCAGAAACCAAACTCCATTTGAGTCACTTTCTTACCCAAGACCCATTGGGTTCAAGGGGATGACCCTGTCCATCATAGACTCCTCCCACTGATAAAGGACAGAGAAGAAATGTGTAGGTTTTTTTTTTTTAATCCATTCATTTTGGTATAGGGAGGGTCATGCTAGTCGCTGCAACAAACAAAACCAAAAATATGTAACGGCTCAAACATGGTGGTGGTTTATTGATTCCTGATATCGAGTCCAAAATGGATGCTCTGATTAGAGGCGGCTTTCCTCCAAAAGACGATTCAGGGATCCAAAGATTCATTGTCCTGAGGTTCTTTGATTTTCAAGCCTGGTTTCCAAGGTTGTGTGCATCTGCAACGGCAAGTGCCCTGAGGTAGCACTTCCTATCAGATTCCATTGACAAGAACTAGTCACGTGACTTCACCCAGAAGCATGGCGGGACCTGTAGTTCCAGCTTGTCACTGCCACCCACTGGCAACCTATACGGGGGAAACGGGAGTCTTCGGTGGACGGTTAAGTTAGCCTCTCTGCCGCGTACTTGAGCTGTCAGGCCACCCCTGGGATGGGGTTGAGTTGGAGTCAGGAGGTTATGGGCTTGAGCTTCAGAATCTGGCCGTGTCCTTTGGGGGTGAATCATTTTACCCCATTTGAACCTCCGTGTCCTCATCTGTAAAACGGAGATCATGTAGAATGGGAAGGGGAAGGGATGACCGTGTTATAAACCATCAAGCATTCTACCTGCGGTTTGCCCGCTAAGTTGGGCTAGAATAGTATTCTAGGAGAAATGTGATGACATTGACAATTTAGATGGATTTCAACTTTCCCCGGGGGAGGAGACCACTGAAAGAGCTGGCGATGCTGGACCTATATTCCTATATGGTGACTCTCCGCTGGAGCCGAATGTTAAAGAGGCCTCACCGCAAAGTATCCTACTGTCCCCACCATTCACTGACATGGCCCATCTGGCCCCCGGTCCGCAGATACCTTTCAGACTCCTGAGCTGTACCAGAGTCACAGAGGGTAATGACAATAATCACTCCCAAGCTGCAGGACCGTTTGACTCCTCCTTTTCTGCTTCCCAAAGAACTGAGGCATTTGCCAAATGCCCTCCCCAGCCGTAGAATCTCATGCATTGGCTCGATTAACTGATCTGCTCTAGGACTTGCTTTTTAACAATGAAAGCCAGTGTATAGGACTCTTTTTTTAATCGTTGAGTTTTTAAAATCCTGGCAAGAGCCTTACGTTACAAAGACCACAGCACAAACTTGAGGGTCTTGTCTGTTTTCATAACATAATGAATGGAAAAGGTTTGATTTGGAGTCTTGCGAGTTCAATAATATGATTAGGAGGTTGGCCTGCTGGGGAGGTTAGAGAGCTAGGGAGAATGACTAGCCGACTGCTGTAATTGATTGGCACTGGTATTGATGCCAGGGGCATGGCTTTGTTGGGGCAGGCTGGTTATCTCCTGCCAATGTCCACTTGGATATGACTGGGAAGGCAGTATATGAACCATCATGAAAACCTTTAAAAGTCTGTTGACAGAAGATAAGTTAAGAAATAGAGTTACGTAAGACTGCTGGGCAGAGCAGGGCAGCAGGAAGAGAGAGAGAAAAAGAGGGAGGGAGAAGGCAGTGGAAGAAGAGGGAGGAGGAGGGGAATCATTCTGCGTATATTATTTGGGACTGGCTAAGGGGAGCTATTCTAACAAATGAGCCAACATCTCAACAGCTTGAATCAACCAAGGTTTATTTCTTGCTCACGGTACAGATCCATCAGGGGTCAGCAGGGCTCTCTGCTCCACATTGTCCTCAGTCTGGGACCCAGGCTGATGGAGCCTCCGCCATCTGGAACATCACGATTGGAAGGAAAGAGAGAGAGAGGTAAATCAGGCACTGACTTTTAAAGAACCCCACCCAGAAGTGATGCATAGCACTTCTCAGCACATTACATGGGCAAAGGACATCCTAGGCCATGCCCCACTCGGGATCACTGGAGAAGTACAATCCTACCACATGCCCAGGAGAAAAACAGGACAGTCTGTGACCAATCTTAATCTACCTCTCAGAGTTTTCAGGATTCAGGATCTGGAGAGGATCTCTACTAATTGCCACTCTTTGGGTTGCATTGAAGGTGAAACTACTTAGAAGGGAATTTATGAACTCACAAACCTCCAAATCCAATAGTAGATCTGTCAGTCTTCAAGCAAAGCTGAATCCAAGGGTTCAAAGTCTCTAAGGTCTGCTCTCTTTCCATCTCTCAGCTCTGTTCCCTTCGTTTTCAGGTTTCCTAGTACCACACTACAAGTCCAACCGGAAAATAATGTCTCTATCTCTCTTCCTCTTTAATGGAAATCCTAGGCCTCAATCTCATTGGACCAAGTTGGGTCATGTGTACATTGCTGAACCAATCACTGTATCCAGGGGGTTGGAATGTTAGACCTGAATCTCATGTCTAGCCCAGGAACTAGAATCAAATTAATTTTATCAAAAGCAGGGACGCCTGGGAGCCTCAGTTGGTTGAGCTGCTGCCTTTGGCTCAGGTCGTGGTCCTGGGGTCCTGGGATCAGGGCCCACATCGGGCTCCTTGCTCGGCGGGGAGCCTGCTTCCCTCTCTGCCTCTACCTGCTACTCTGCCTGCTTGTGCTCGCTCTCTCTCTCTCTCTCTGACAAATAAATGAAAAATAAAATCTTTTAAAAAATTTTTTTTATCAAAAGCATATGGCCAAAGAGTGGAGAGGGGAGGGGGATGGATCACAAGGGAAATTCAGGACGCTGGACTAGAAAAGGAGTTCAAAAATATACACAAATAAAACAATACCCCAATCAGGATGTAGATGTGGTCCTACCCAGTTGTTTTCCAAGTGTTTCTAAGAGGGCGCTTTGGGGACTCCCAGTGAAAGCTAGATTCGGGTTCCTGCACTCTTTAATCTCCCTTTCAATTAAAGCAATTGTATTTTGTTTGCTGTGTATAATAGGATTCCACATAAAATCTATCAGGAATCAAAAAGGGAGGTCCTCTGTTTAGAAAGAAAGACAAAAGGAAGGAAGGAAGGAAGGAAGGAAGGAAGGAAGGAAGGAAGGAAGGAAGGAAGGAAGGAAGGAAGGGGATTAAACATTACTGCTCTTTGATCCCACCTCCTTGTTTTACCAGAAATTGAAATTCGGAAAGATGAGTAGATTTCTCCTCAAGTTTCTTTGGCCAGAATTGGTCACATGGACACCTAGCTGCAAGGGATGCTGGGAAAATAAGCAGCTGGCAAAGGGGAATGAAATGATCGTGAATGGCCTAGACATAAGTGGCACATCCCCTAAGACTGGGCACACTGCCAGCCCAAACAAAGTTGAGGTTCCTTCAAGAAAAAAAGGAAGGAATTGATTCTCAAGGAGTTATCGGCTATAGGGGTATGAATCCGATCTCAATGAAAATTCCTTAAGGCTATTGCTGACTCCTGTGCTTCTTGTATGAACTTAGCCTGCAATGATCTCCTTCACTCCTCCCCCAAGTCCTATGAGACAATGACTCATACACTGACTTTTAAGGTGTCCACCCAGGGATGCATGGCCTAGTTGGCTCAGTCAGTGGAGCATGTGGCTCCTGATCTCGGGGTCATGAGTTTCCGCCCCATATCAGGGACAGAGTTTATTTAAAAAAACAGAAACAAACAAACAAAAAATCCCAATGTGTCTACCTGCAATGATTCTGTTCCTTTTACAGACGGACGAACAGAACCTCAGAACTGAATTGCATCCCCAAGGTCACGCAACTAGTAAATTTTGCTTATCCTTTACTATATGCCTTCAGCAGAGAGAGACAGAATACTAAGGGAGGAGGGAGCCTCAAGTGCAGACTGTTTACCACAGAGGGATTGACGATACAGGGTGGGGGACAGAGTGAGAATGTGTGCGTGCCAGGAAGAGGGGACAGCATGTGCAAAGGCCCGGAAGCCAAACAGTGCCTAGCAATGGGAAACAGTTTTACGGGTTTAGAGCACAGAATCTAAACAAGCATCAACCTTAAGAGTTGGGATCTCATATAAGGCCTGCAGAGAGCTATTAAATATTTTGCAGGGGGAATTACATCATTACAGATGCAGTCTATCTTCAGTGGGGAGAATCAACTAACTTCAGGAGCAGGACTAGAGCTGGGAGGTCATTGAGGAGGCGAGAGGTGACAGTGATCAGTGGCCTGGATCACGGTGATGGTGGCAGGAATGAGGGGAAGTAGAGCCTCAAGGGAAAAATCGGAGATATGGAATCTACCAAATATGAGTCCAGATTTGGTGACTGGAGGCAACGCATGGGAGAAGTTGGGAAAAGCTGAGAAGTGACTCATAGATTTCTTTTTTTTT
>CM053620.1:23479323-23510769 GCA_028646535.1 Procyon lotor
AGGAGCCTGCTTCCCCCTCTCTCTCTGCCTACTTTTGATCTCTCTCTGTCAGGTAAATAAATAAAATCTTTTTTTAAAAATGTACATTGGTGGGGCGCCTGGGTGGCTCAGTGGGTTAAAGCCTCTGCCTTCAGCTCAGGTCATGATCTCAGGGTCTTGGGATCGAGCACCGCATTGGGCTCTCTGCTTAGCGGGGAGCCTGCTTCCCCCTCTCTCTCTGCCTGCCTCTCTGCTTACTTATGATCTCTCTCTCTCTCTCTCTGTCAAATAAATAAATAAAATCTTAAAAAAAATGGACACATTGTGTTTAAAAAAATAATAATAATTAAAAAAATTTAAAAATGTATATTGAAGAATTGATGCCCCCAGAAGCTAAGTCAAATAAATCATTTCAAAAAAGAAAAACTAAGAGTCAGGACTGCCCTGGCAAATTTTAGGATGTCCTGCAAAGCCACAGGAAGACAAAAGATAGAGTTCTGGTGTAAGACAGATAGTCTAGGAGAGTTTAGAACCATGTCTCTGTTTTTATGGAAACAAACGTGCCAAGACAAAAAGAAAAGCCAGTTCGAAGTCACAGAACGGTGTGCTCTGTGGAATCCTCTTATTTCTGTCCCAGCATACAGGCATTCAGTATGTAGGTCTTGTAGGTGGTGCGAAACGAATGACCTCCTAAAGAACCCCACAGAGAGGCTCACATTCATTCCGACCAGACTTCCAAGACACAGATACTTTTATCACGACTTGACTGTAGGGAACTCAGGCTCCGAGAGGTTAAGAAACTTGCCCAAGGTCACACAGCTAGTACGTGGCAGAGGTGGAAGGCAAGCCCAGCTTACTCTGACCCCAGAGATGTTCTCTGCCTGCTTCTTGCTAGGCAGCAACCCCCCAAGAAAGAGAAAGCAGTGTGGGCTGGAGCCATTGAGAAAGCCTAGAAGCTTCCCAAAGCTCTTGAGCTCAATATCTGAATTTAGGATTTAGGCAGTGGCCTGTGATGGATTGTTCTGAGCCAGAGAATCCAGCGTGGGAAAAAGGGCTCAGGGAGTGAGGGTTTGGCCAGTGGGACCACAGCACAGGATACCCACGAGGGGTCTTGGGAGATGGGGAGAGAAGAGAAAGAGGAGAGGTCAGGCTGATGAAGAGCCTTGAATGACAGAGAGGAATTGGGACTTTGAATCTATTTCAAGTGCAGCTTTGATTTTGCCCCTCTCCTGCTCTACAGCATTCTATAGCTCCCTTGGCTACTGTCTCCTCTTTAATACTCTCATATGGAGATGGAAAGATGTGGGGGGGAGCGTGGAGACAGACCTATTAGGCATCACCGTCCAAGAGGGAGAGGACAAGGTGTGCAAGGGAGGCAACAAAGGAGAGGCACGCACTCTGAGGCAGGGTTCTGTGAGCCTGTGAACCGGCATCCTACTACTCTCACCAAAGTAAGGGTCACTGCCCCACTGAAGCATCGGATAGCATTTCCAGTCTAGCAAGGAGCAGGTGCCTTATTCTACTCACAGAAGGGAGCCACCAAGGGCTGGAAAATCAGCTACTGCTTTAAGCAGCAAAGAGCAGCCGACGGCTCCCTCCTGGTTCCATCGAGGCCCAGAAAATAAGGGTCAGACATCCTAGGGGCTCATTTCCGGCCCCAACTCAGGCAAGTAAATCTTTCAGTGTCCTGGTTTCTTCATCTGTAAAATGGGGGATACTAACCGTACCCACTCCATCGGTTCGATGAGGTTCTCCTGAGATCACGTCCGTAAAACCTTTCATATGATAACAGGCATATACCAGGAGCTCAATAAGGTAGCTGTTACTGTTGATAACCAAATAATCGCTTAAGTAAAAAGTCCATCCTTGAACCATGGGACTAACAGCAAAAAACGGGGGTTGGAATTCTCAAAATTTATGTATTTTATACGCCCCTCACTCCCGCCACGAGGTAGAGACAGGTGGGCCTTAGGACTAAAAAACTGTGTCAGAAGATGAAACAAATTCCACTTGATTCAGTTCAAGAAGTTATGAATTGCCATTCTCCCTGCTATGGAGATTGCTAATTATAAATGGATAAAGAGATAGATGAGCAGATGGTGAGGAAGGAAGGAAAAGAGAAAAGAAAGGAAGGAAGGAAGAAAGAAAGAAAAAAAAAGAAAGATCAGTTCTCCTTCCACAGGCCCCTGCTTGTGTGACAGAAGTCCACAGTGTCACCTCTAGGAGTTTCTCATTAGTCAGCAGTTTTGGGAATGAGTGATTGATGTAATTAAAGTTATTGGTAAAGAAAGACTCAGTCGCCAAGGAACAGATGAATCAGCAGAAAGTTTAAGTAATGAAATAATGTTCCAAGGAGTGATTCTTAAAACAAGCTTTTTTTTTTTCCTTTCTTAACTCTAGACATCTTAACCACTGCTGGTCAGCAAAAAGCTGTGAAGTAGTTAAGACGTGGGAAAAACACACACGCAATTTGAGAAATTCTCAGGTGAAGTCGTTTTCAACCCAAAGAAATCGTATGTACAGAGTAATATTACGAAAAGTATTCATTTCTGGAGCGTCAGCCGAGTGCTCTGGTAAGCTTTGCTCACATTATCTCATTTAATCCTCACCTCAGAGGGAGATACCATTGTTATCCTTGTTTTATAGATGAGGACACTGAATTTCAGAGAGGTTCGGGAAATCTCCCAGGGTTGCCCAGCGGGCACATGGCACAGAAGGAAGCCAGGCAGGCGGGCACTGGGCCCACCTGTTCAATCCCCTCAGCTTCTGGGCCTTTCTGTGTAGATTTCTCAGTCACTTAATCTGGTTCACAGATACACTCTAGATAATGAGTACCGCCCAGATTTGAACTCACCTCGGTCTGACCCCAGAGAGGTTTCAAAATTCCTATTTCTGGGGGAAGATAGAGACCAGTGCCTTGGCTTGGGGTCCGTTCATTTGTTTGCGTTTCCACTGACATGTATCGAATCCTCTGGCCACGTCAGGTGCTGGACTCTGTTGGTGTTATGCAGGTGACTGGGGAGGATGTGTGGCCATCCGGGTGACAGATGGCAAAGGCTCAGACCAGAGCAGCGGAGAGGAGGCAGTTGAATGGGATCCCCTAGAAGGATCTATGGGACCTGGGGAGTGTGGCTGTGTGAGGAAAGAGGCGGCGCCCTATTTCTGAGGTTCTTCCACTGAGGGGAGGGCCCACCAGATGAGCAAGCTGGGCAGAAAGAAGGTCCTCACCCAGGAAGAAAAGAGGGGGCAGATGGGGGATGTGGTGAGGAGTGTTGACTCCAAGTGACACGACAGCCGGGGGCCCAACAGTCCCCCACTTATTCACAGCAAACAAGGTTACCGTGCGTGACCATGGGTGGCTTCGGGAGAGAAGAGAGGGGGATGGAAACGTGCCACTTGTGAGCAGTTGGAGGAACAGGACATGAGGGTCAAGGACTACCCCTCAAGTCCAGTACCCCCCCCACAACTTTGTTCAGAGCTGGGGGCCCCAACCCCCTCTCCTTCCCCTAAAGAAGGAAAGAAGGGGCCAGAGTCTTCTGTGGTGTGAAAGGGCACATTGGGTAGTAGGTCTTGGCCATTTACCCCCAAAGAGTGACCCACAAGAGAAAAAAAGGGTTTCGGCCTTGTAGACGGAGGGGGACAGAAGCAACACCTTTGCAGAGAGCCTCCCCATTTGGTCCTGCCTTCTCCAAAGTGGGCGTGGAGATGAGGACTACTGTCCAAGGGACTTAGTAAGAAAGGAGCATGGGGGGCTGGAAGCCGGCTGGGGGAGGGGAGGCAGCCATCCCTGACTCTGTCACCACACAGCTTTGTGATCTTGAGCACGTCAAACAAGTCGGGGCCTCCGTTCCCGTATGTAGAAAATGTACAGTTACCATTTTCCAAAGTGTGGTCGGTAAGCCCATCTCCGGGGCCACACGAGGTGATGTTAGCTAGGGTGAAAAGATGCTTGCAGCTTATAGCCTGCTTGTAGCCTGCAAAGCAGAGGAATGGGGCTGGGGAGGCCTCTGGGACCAACCAGAGACCCCAAGAAGGAGGCCGCTCACTTTCCGAGCCCAGGGCACCAAAAACCTCACGTCACGAATTTGCTTTTTATCATTGTCTTGTGTTGATGGCAAGAGATCTGGTTTTTCAGTTACAGCACCAGTATGCATATCCCTTTCAAAATAAAGAGATGGTGACAAAACTCCAAAACTTGCAAGAAGTTACTATGGAAATAGCGGTTGCAATTGTCGGGTGGCTGGGACAGGATGTGGAGGGTGGGAGCCATGAGGGATTCGAGGGGCGTTGAGCAACGTAAAGGCTCATTCCTTACATACTCAAGTCCTATAGAGCCTTTCAGACATTCCTCCTGCGTGGTGTAGGACCCTGCAGGTGTTTGCCAGAGTAAAAGGGAAAATTAAAAAGGGAAAAAGAAAGTGAGTAAGAAAAAAAAAAAAAGTCTAGAGAGGAAAACAACCCCACCAACCAAAATAAACCAGGCCAGTGATTTTTCTACCACACTCTTCATGAGCGCAGAGAGGTGGTGTTTATTCTAAATGAACCCTTTTCTCCAAGTTGCCGCTAATCCACGCTTTTTACGTGATCCGGGAAAATCGGTCCTCAATGGCCAATGAACATCTTTGCACGTATGAGTGTTTGGAAAAAGAGCCACCTATTACCACAGGATTTGGATTTAGATGCTGGATACAAACAGAGGGCGAACAAAACTAACAAACAAATTAAAAAAAAAAAAATACAAAAACACAACCCTTGTGGTTTGGATCTAAAAAAAAAGGTCTCAGAAATGACAACCGAGTGGGAAGTCCGATGTCAAACCAGGTTAGCTGGGAAGGTATCTGGGGTGCTGTGGAACTGTGAGGGTATTCGGAATCTGGGGCTAACAGATGTCTCACTCTGCTTAAAAGATGTCAAGATGCTGTTCCTAAGGGCCTATGGGTTCCCTTGGGGACAAAGCCACTGATAGTTTTACAGAAAAAATGCCCAAGCTGACTACCGTGTATCCAACACAAAGAGTCAAGAAAAGAATGGGGGGGGGGAGAAAAACAGTCAAACTGAGACATAAAGAAAAGAAGGAAGGAAGGAAGGAAGGGAGAAAGGGAGGAGAGAGGGAGGGAAGGAAGGAAGGGAGGGAAGGAGGGAGGGAGAGAAGGAAGGAAGGAAGGAAGGAAGGAAGGAAGGAAGGAAGGAAGGAAGGAAGGAAGGAAGGAAGGAAGGAAGGAAGGAAGGAAAGAAGGGAGGGAAGGAGGGAGGAAGAAATTAAAAAATAAATACATAAAAGATCCACAATTCAGGGACTTGCCTCCTATTCAAATCTTTGTTTGATACGAGGTGCTCTGTGAACCTAGGGGTAAAGGAACATTGATTTTTGTTTGCATTATGTAGGATAATGGCGGGCGGGCAGATAGTCACTTCCAACAGGAGAAATGAGCAAATCTTTTCAGCTAGCAATGATTTACGGAAGAAAACCCTCCTTGGCAGGGGCAGCAGGCTCAGTCCCTCCTTGCTGTCGAGTATCTGGGTGAGATGGCCCATTCTTAGCTTTCCCCTCATCTGTACTTCACACACGGAGTCCTGAAGAGGCGGCCGTCCTCCAGCAGCATTGGAGGAGGGCTAAGATGTTTCCCGGCCCAACCTAAAAATATCTCCCCTGACAGCCTGTCACCGTGTCTGAGATTCCACCATTATAAATTCATTCCTCTCTGTTAAGGCATTTTGTTTCCAGCTCTCTGTTAAAATACAGATATCCCGGAGAACAGAGCTTGGGTGAGGCGCAGGCAGAACACAGCCGAGGAGCGAGCAGACCCGGATCTCTGCCTCTGTTCTACCTGGGAACTCACTGTGTGAGCTTGGGCGAGTCATTTTCACCTTCTGGACCTCAGTGTCGCCGCTGATTTAAAAAAAAAAAAGAACGAGAGAAAAAAAAATACAGAAATAAAAGAGCCGATGTGGCGGTCAGGGAGCCCGGAGATGTCTGGTTTCAGGAAGGAACATAGTTGTGTTCATTTTGGGGTTTGTCACTGGAAGCCCAGCGAGTCCCCTGGGGCAGCTCTTCTGGGCCAAAGGGCATGGGGGTCAGGTCAAATAGTGTCTTACTTTCTCCCTCTCAAAAAATAAAAATAAAATAAATAATACAATGAAATTCCTGCTCCTCTCTTATATTTGACATCTCAACATATGGCATCTTGGCATCTCCCAAGCCCCCCAAATCCTTGGAGGCATCCAGAATTCCCCTCTGCCCACCCCCCATATTCAATCTATCAGCAAAGCCAGTTGACTCTACTTTCAAAATATGGCCTAAACCTGACCACTGGAAGCGACCACCACTTCTCTGGCGACCACCATGGTCCAAGTGAGCATTCTCTCTTCCTGGGTTCTACCATCAGCCTCCTAACTGGGCCCTGCTCTGATCTCACCCACCCAGAGCTTCAGCTCCTCATGCCTGGGGATGCCTCGAAGATGTAAATTAAATCCTATCAGTCCCCCCAGACCGTACCTCTCTTCCTTTCTCTCTCTTTCATCATTAAATCCAAAGATCTCACCAGGACCAACAAAGCCCCTATAGCCCGAACCTGGGTTTGCCACGGCCTCATCACCTCCTGCAAAGGTCCCCTTGCTGTTGCTCAAATCTGTTCTGACCTCAGGATCTTTGCACTTGCTATCCCTTTCACCCAGTAATCGCCCCCTTCAATATCTTCATGGCCTACTCCCGTTCTTCTTTTGGGTGTCTGCTCAAATGCTCTATCCTAAGGGATGCTTCCCAGACCGCCCTGGCTAAAGGAGCATAATCCCTTCCACATCCTCACTCTACTTGATTTTTCTGTCAATACTTATCCAGACATTGTGAGAAGCCATCATCCCACTCATTTGCTCACTTTCTGTCTTCCCCTCCACAGTATAAGGTCCAGGAGGGCAAGCTTTGTTTTGTTCATTGCTGCAAAATCAAACCCGGAGTGGTGCATCCGAGATATTTTAGGTGATCAGTTAGTATATATCCCAGGAAGGGAACAGAACAGGTTAAGCAGAACTGCACTAATCCGGAGGCCAATCTACGCATTCCCCTGGATAGGGTCAGTGCCAAGGTCTTTCCTGCACTATTTCAGCAGGAGAGGATGTCCTGGGGAGTCAGAGGTAGAGCAGACTGTTGGGAGATCAAGGTGGGGCAGCATCAGGGATACAAAGTAGGCAGGGGAGATAATGAATCTCAGCCGAATTTACAAGTTCATGGGCTGCAAGTTCTTGACTGAGACCAGAGGAAGCTAAAAGGCCCTTGTGGACAGATTCCAAAAGACAGAATCCTGCAGACAAAGGGCTGGTTGCGACTGGGAGGAGTTCTGAACCAGCGGGAGGACTGCTCTGAAACTGATTCTACCCCAAGGCATGTCCAGCCAGCTTCCCAAAGCCCGACTCCGATCATCAGGTCACTCCCCTGTCTAACTGCCTTCCCAGGCTCCCAGTGTCCCCCCCATCAAGCCCCAGGGAGTGCCACGTGGCTACAGAAGGTGGGAGGAGGGGCAGTGCTAAGGAACATCAGCCGTTCTTGCAGGATCCTCCCCAAAGCCTCAGTCTCCTGCCCTTCTTATTCTCAGGCCTTGGCTAGTGTCTCTAATGAAGCAGTCTTAAGAGAGCGTGACCCAAGTAACTGTATTAAAGGACAACTGTGTGCCACTCACTAGAATCCTTACAAAACCAGGGGTGGTACAGGCCTCATTTTTATAGATGATAGGACTTAGCCACCAAGGCCCAAGCACCCAACCAGTGAGCCATAAGGACTCTGGATGACAGCCCATGTGCCCCCATCCTCGCGATGCCTGGGGGGGTCCCCTGATCACACTCCGTCCAGCTATTACAAGGCTGAGGCTGCAGTCCCCCCAGGCCAGAGCAGCCCGCCCGCAGGGGGCGATGGTGGCACGGCTACAGTCTCCCTGAGTGCAGGGTTGGCCAGCAGAAAGCAGCTAAGGTCAAGGAAAGCGCCCAGGGCCAGGGCCAGGCCCTAGGGAAAACCTTGGAAAGCGCCCAGGGCCAGGGCCAGGCTCTAGGGGAAACCCCTCTCCCCGCTCCCCCCAAGGAGGTACCCCGAGTGTGGTGAGCGCCGCCACCAGGCCGCCAGTGCCGACCCCGAGCTCTCCCGCCCTTGTTTGATGAGCGGCGGCCAATAAATTCATTAATCATCATTTTATGCCTCATCAAACCCCCTCCAAGCCCCTCCATGGGAGTTACACAAATTAGCCCCTGAAAAGACAGTAATTTCAGTATAGCGAGGTAAGTGCTTTCTGATGGGCTCCGCGCACAGAGATCTCCTGACAAGCCAATCCATCAGCGCCTTGGGGATGGGGCGCTGCCCTGACGCCCAGCCTGGCCTGGCCTCACCCCTGGCCAGCCTCCCCTGCTCCAGCCCGCCCAGTCCTGCCCAGCCTAGCTTCCGGGGGGCTACCTGGAGAGGGTCTCTGACCAGGGCGCACCTTTACCCCCACGCACCACGGGCTGCTGTGTCCGGTCTCCTGTCCTCACCCACCCCGACCTCCACCCCAGCCCTTCCCAACAGAAGAAAAATTTGGTGATGGGAGGAATCCCAGGCCCAACTTGGGGAACCACCCAAGGATGGTGGAGGAGGACGGGCCAGCGCTGAAGTTCTGAACTCCTGCCCGGGGGGAAGGAAGAGCCAAGCAGACTTTTCTCCTCCTAATGCCTAGATGTCGGGTTCCCTGAGCCCTTGAAATTATTGAAGGGCTGTGTGTATTGCGTGCACACACTATGGGGCAGCGGCCTGGGGCGGGGGAGGGGAGGGCTGTAATCCATGGCGTCCTGACGATTCTGAAAGAAACCCCAGGCTCCAAAAGACAGCCATCTGGGAACAGAGAAGGGGGTCTTTCTGTCTAAAGGGCGGCTCCACGGGACCCTGGTGGCGGGGGTGGAGGTAGGGCGCGCCTCGCCTTTTTCGTGGCCCTGGTTTCTTTCTCTCTGAGCCCGCCACCTGGGGTGAAAGAGGACGCCTGGGGAGGAGAGCAAGAAGGGATTTTCTATTGAATGGGCCGGGCCAGTTGGACTCCAGCGTGGGGAGCTGAGTAAGAGAAGAGAGGGGAAAGAGCCAGAGAAAATTGTGCCGAGGTTTGGGATGTTTGCAAACTCGAAGCCCGCGACGCGCCTTCTGTCTTTCTGGTCCTGGAGCACAGAAGGTCCCATGGGCGCCCTACCCGGCGGGCAGGGGCCATGCAAAGGAGGTCGACGAGGAGCCGCAGGCTGAGCCGAGCCTACGGGCCAGCACAGTATAACCGTGGAGAGCTGGAGCGCCGGAGCGACGCGCAGCTCCTTCATTAGCTTCTCCTCCGCGGCGCTGCATGCCTCGGAAAATAAGTTAGCAAACGGGGAGCCGTTTATCTCTTTTATCTTGGGGCCTGATCCAATTAAATAAGTGCACATTTACATTTGCATCCATCAGGCGGGAGCGCTGAGAGCCCGGGGTTTGCTCGGAGCAAATAAAAGCAGATTTCACCGGGAAAAAGTGGCGTCTGGGCGCGCCGGGCTCGTCCGGGCGCCGGAAACGAGCGCAGCCAGGAGGGCCGCCTTGGGGACTCAGAGTTGGGGCCTACGGCCGGCCGACAGGAGGCCAGAGGCCCCCCGCAAGGCCCGGGGAAAGAGGAGGCCCGGGCAGGGGGTGCATCGAGAGCTACATCCCCGCCCCAGAGGCGATCCTCCGTTAGGCCACTACCTGGGCCCCGTCTTGTGTCCTGGACCCAAGTCGCATTTAAACGAAAACGAAAAGGAGACCAGCTTTGGCCAGGTCACCGAGGGAGACCCACGGGGTGGGTCTAGGGACAGTCCTGCCGTTTTGGCCAGTTTGGAAGGAGGGCAGGTGGCAAGGTCTCAGTCAGGCCCGATTTTCCTAGTCGGTGGCCGAGTGAAAAGGGATTCCAAGAGCCAGGCTGAGGACGCGCCTCCGCGTTCCCCCAGTATCTCTGCACGAGGGGGAGACCAGTTGACACAACCGATTAGCGCTTCGGGAGGAGTGAGAGCGGACGCCCAGGTATGCACCTTTTGCTTTGCTGCGCCGACCTCATCAAGATGCTTTCGAAATAGGAGGGTTTTAAGAATGCAAAAGTAGTTTTGTTTTTCCTTTTCTTCTGGATGTCCAACGCATAGGCCAAAAGACAGAAACGGTTTTGGGGCGTGCGGTTGCGTGGTAGATCGCGGATAGGCCAACCCGCAGACGAAACAAAACTGTGCGGGTTCTAGAACCCTGGCCCAGAAAGGCCAGCAGGAGCGGAAGCGCGCACCTGAAGCGGAGCGGGAGGCCGGGCGCGCTGCCAGGGCCACGCATGGCTGCGGCCTCCCTCAACCCCCCCGCACACTGTTTCAACCTTGGGCATAGTTCCTCAATTGCCTGCCGCCTGATTTCGGAGACTGCCCAAACCGTGGCGGGAATCGGTAGGGTTAAAACGTTCTAATCGCGAATCCCGCTCTCCAAATGTCCAATGCTAACTGGGTTGTGGGACCCGAGCCGCAGCGAGTGCGGCAGCTGGGCAGTTTCAGTTTGACCCGCCTGGGGTTCAGAGCTAAGACCCCGTTGGGGGTGGAGGACATAGCCCAGTCTTGCCTTAACTCCTCCTCTCAGCGAACCGCGTGGCGCCCGGGGACCAGTAGGCGGCGCCCTTTCAAAACTGCATCCGCGCTCGGCTCCCTCTTGGGAGCGCAATCACATTCCTTTCACTTTGGGCGCTTTGCAAAGCGCTATTCCTTGACTCTACCCAAGGTGGCAGCTAGTTGTGGGGGACAGGTAGGCTGGGAGGTACGGCCAGTTCTTAAACTGCACGTACGACCTTCCCCCGCAACCTTCTAGGCTCCAAAAGCTTCGCACCTCTAGCAAAACGAGAGGCCCCGATGGGTTTGCAAACCAGGAGGCCTCGATGCAGGCCCCGCACCCAGGCCAGGGAACGTTTCGGGCCCTAGCACCTCGAGCCGAGGAGCGGGAAGGGAAGCAGCAATGTCCCCTTTCTGTAGCTCCTCCTCGGTGTCCGCTTATGCGCCCTAGGGGACTGATTGGGTTGATTGGCTCTTCACCCCCAAATCCCATGAACTGATTCGGACCCGCACAGTGAGGGAGGTAAGAGAAGGGACCGAGGCAGTCGGAATTTGGCGCTGCCTGCATGGACCCCACGCAGTGATCCCACTGCCCCTGCTGCTTGGGATTCGGCCCTCCTGGGCCCTGAGTGCCAAGCTAAACGCTCCTCGAGGGGGCCGGAAGCAACGCAGCCAAGCGCAGGTGGCAAACGACCGCGCTGCCCAGGCACCCAGGTGTCTTAGGCACTGCCTCGCGCAACTTCCGCGCCCCAGTCCAAGCCTGCGAACAAACCTCGACCCCACCGCACGCCGGAAGTTTGCCCCCAGCGTCTCCAAGACGCTGTGCCTTCCAGACGGCCCTAGACGTGGCCAAGCGGGGCTCCAGGAGGCACTTGGGAACGTAAAGACACGAAACTACTTCTAGGACTGAACGCGGGAGACATCTCCTAATCATCCGAACCCGAACTGCCCGGCAGGCTTCCCCCAAACTGGAAAGTCTCTAGACACCAGAAAAACCACTGGCCGCGAAACCCAGCTCTGCAAAGAGCAACCCCCAAACTTAATTGGAGGCTTGTATTCAAGATGAAGTACGCAGAGAAACCCATAGACCCAGCAGATGCCAAGGGCAGGAGGGATGCGGACGGGGGCAGCGTCTCGGGTTCCAGCCTTCCGGCCCCTGGTGGTTTCGCTCCCTGGCCGAGAGGCTCCTCGCGCCGCCCCTCGTTGGGGAGAAACGCCGCGGGCTCCCCGGTGCTCCATTCCCGTTCCCAGGGAGCCCCTCGGGCATTCGGCTCCCAGCCCCGAGCCTCAGCGCTCAGACTTGGGAGGCCCGCGCCTCGCCATTTGCATATTCCCGGGAACACAGGGAGGCCTGTAATTTTCTTTTTAAAATCGTTGGGCAGGGTTTAGGGCCAGCGCTTCCAAAACCCCGCAGAGTTGATGTGGTCCTTAAACTCTCCCTTAAGAGAAGGGGACTGGCCTATTCTTTTGGCTTTTTTAGAAGAGAAGGTGACTCCTGGGGGCTGCATATTCAACAGGGGGGAAAAGCTGATTGTGAACCAGGCAGTCGGCGGGGTGGCTGGAGGGGGCTGGGGCGCGGGGGTGGGGGGGGTGGTAGGGCAAGTCAGCTCTGGAATTCAATTGTTTAAAAAAATCATTTATAATTAAAGGGACAAAATAAAATACGATCATCTCATGCATATTTAATCATTCACACTTCCAGCTTTGAAACCGTTTTCCCTGCGTGAATTTTCTCACTAATTTAAACTCTGAAGTCGACTGCTGTTCGCAAAAACATCTGGACAATGCAGTTTGTAAACTTGCTTAAATTCGAATAAGCGAATGGAGCCCCGTGGCAGGTTTAAAAAGAAAAAATAGCAAAAGTTAAAACTCCGGTGAAAGTTTGCGGAGTGTTTAACAAAAAAAATAAATAGTTAAAGTAATCTTGAGTAGAAATGCAAATATGTGCATTCTAATTTAGGCTAATTAAACCGGTGTTATGTGCAAACACATTCACTCTACACTCAAGCTTGGGTTTAATAGAGCAAATTAATTCCCCCGGCTGGAGTATGTTTTTGCTGTAAACCCTCCCCTCCCCCGACCACCGAAAATTTCCCACGTAGTAAAACACGTCCGCGGTTCCACCTCTCGGGCGCAAAATGGAGACGCGAACACCGACAGTGTTGGCGGGCCTCGGGCACAGGGCGGTGTCACTTCTCCATTTGGGATTGAGACTCATCCTGATTTTTCATTTTGAAATGAAACATGGGGGATTAAAACGAGAAAATAAAACACCCAAAATACTTTTTTAGCTACTTGGACTCTGGAATCAGAGACAGGGAAAGTGCTAACGCGACAACAAGCCAGATCGAGTCCACAAAAGCCTCATTATCTAGGCAAATGTCTTGGAACTTTTGAAGGCCACTTGTCCAAAAAGGGGCCTGTGCGGGAGCGGGGGCCGGGGGCGCCCTCCATTCCGTTCGGGGCTCCCCTCACTGCCCCCAAGCAACTGCAGCTCTCCCTCCCCCACTTCCGCCCACTCTCTCCGATCCCCGACTCTGCAAAGTGCAGGCTTGTAATTCAGGACAAGTGTGACACCTACCTGTGAAAGGGGGGAACCGTCCCCTAGCCGGTCCCGCGGCCCCCAGCCTCGCTGCTGCGCGGGGATCTACGGGGCTGCCTACCACCCGCACTGTCGCGCGGCTGGAACGTTTACTCATTTAATCAAATCCACCAAAGAGATCAATGCCCAATTTTGAAGGGGTAGGGAAAACAGTGACTTGGGAAAGCCTTCTCCTTGGCATCCCCTAACGCTCCCCGCCCGCATTAGCCCACAGCACCTTTGAAATAGTAATAAGAGCTAAATCCGGCATAAAATCGAACTCATTAGCAAAGTTCACCAGCTGATTGCTTTGCATAAAACACGACACTGATTGGAAGTAATTAGGTTAAGCGATGGAGCTCGGGTGGTGCCTGTTTCTAGCAGGCTTTACCATCTCTTTTCCCTTCCGGGCACACTCTTGGGTCTCTCTCCTCCCTCCTCCAGGGTCCAATCTCCCCCAAGCAGCTCCAGTCAGTGATCCAAATCTGCATTCCCAGCAGGGCCAGGGTCCCAGGAGCTTGCTGCCTAATTATGGTTTCCCCCTGGCACACTGAGGTTCTGGGGAACCTTTCATTCCCCACTTCGGAAAAAAAAGAAAAGAAAGAAAGTTGCAGTTTCCACCTTTTGTCCAAGGCGATGGACAGTTTATTGAGGCTTCTAAAAAGTAATGAGTGGCTCTGATTATGTTAAAATCTCTTTTAATTAAATATTTTGCATTTTACAAAGGCGGCTGCAGTTTCTTTTACTTTTTAAATCTAAGAGTATAACCTGTTTCCTTTCTGTAATAATACTTTAGCTCATACCCAGAAAAATCAATAGGTGTAAAAAATTAAATTAAACTTGTATTTTTAACCTATGAAACAGTTTCAGGGGAAACACAAATGTATATATTTATATTACAAAAAAACATTAAATGCCTGTACAGGTGTCTTAATTTCATAATTTACTTCAAAGATATTGAATTATCAATTTAAATACAAAAATGCTACATTAAATATACAGAATAAGATTTAATACAAATCCTTTTTTAAATTTTTTTCTTTTCGGTTGGTTAAGACATTTTTGTGTGGGGAGATGTACATGGGTATGTCATCATCTCCATGAACTATAAACTTTTTAATAGGAGGGGTAGTTTTGTTTTTCTCTCCTGTTGATGGAAAAATAACTGCCAAGGCCATGTTTTTTTTAATAAATTAGGAAAGTCCGGGACCGACGCAGCCCGCGTTAAATGTCGGACATACCTTTCTTCAATTCATAGGGAGAGTCTTTGCACAGGTCTAGCTGAGACTGGCTCCTCAACATTTTCGGGTCTTTAGCCAAAGCGTCCGCTCGGTTCAACACGGTCTGGTTTAATCCATTGAAATGCGAGCCCGGACCGGTTGTGGGGCCTGGCCCCGGCCCTGGGTGGCCGTGAAGGTGTCCGAAGGAGCCATAGTTCGTGTAGCCGGGATAGAAGGGCGCCGTGTAGTAGAGAGGTCGGGACAGCACCGTCCCGCCTGGAAAGGGGCACTGCGCCGAGGGCGAGCGCGATGGCGCCGGGGCCGGCGACGCGCGGCTGCCTCCTAGGGATTGCCCCGCTACCGGCCCGGGGCACGGTGGGCACGGAGAGCCTTCGCTCCCGCCGCCCCCGTCCTTGACCTTGTCCGAGGATGTGGCGATCTCAGCCAGAGACCACAGTTTGGGCTTGGCGAGCACCGCCTGCGGCGGCGGCGGTGGCGGAGAGTGTATGACCGAGGGCCCGCCGGGAGCGGGGGGCAGCTCTCCCGCGGTTGGGTGCGGGCCCGGAGCCGGCGCGCCCGAGGGGTAGTGAGGGGCCGGGTCCTCCGCCAGCCGCGCTGCCGCCGGCCCGGCCGGGGAGGGCCCGCCCGCGCGGGGGGGCCCGGGCAGCGCGTCCAGACGGCCCTCGGACGGCGGCTCCTTAAAATCCGAGTCGCTGAGGCTGCCCTCCGTCTCCTTGCCGGCGGGGGTGGGCGGCCCCTGCAGCCGTTCGCAGCCCGAAGCCGCCTTCTGTTCCGCTCCTCCTGCGGGCGAAACCCCAGGCCGTCAGGGGCGCGGAGGCCGCGCGGCGGGGCATAGGTCCCCGCCCGCAAAGGCAGAGAGACCCTAGCCCCCAACCTCCAGGCCCCCCTTTTCCTTCTTACTCCCGCTCCAACACACCCTTTCCCGCGTCCACCAACCTGCTTCGGGGCCCTCGGAGTCGCCCTTGTCCTCCGGCTTCTGGGGCTCATCCTCGTCGTTCTTCTCCAGATCAATGTTCTCCTCCTCCTCCTCGTCCTCGCTGCGGTTCCGCGGCGTCCACGTCATCTTGTTCTCCTTCTTGAGGCGCCGGCGCGCGTTGGCGAACCAGGTGGACACCTGGGTGAGGGTCATCTTGGTGATGATGGCCAGCATGATCTTCTCGCCCTTGGTGGGGTAGGGGTTCTTGCGGTGCTCGTTGAGCCAGGCCTTGAGCGTGGCGGTGGCGTCTCGCGTGGCGTTCTTCCGGTACGCGGGGTCCCCGTAGGGGTACGAGCCCAGGGGCGCCGCGTAGGGGTGGTACCCCAGGGAGCCTGCCATGCCCGGCGTGTGATCGTAGGGAGAGCCCTGCAAGGAACAGGCAAAGAGAGGGTGAGAAGGGGCTGTGGTCCCTAGTACCACCTAGACGACCGAAGCACGCTTTCCCTGCGCCCAGGGGTCCGCGAGCTGCGGAGGCCCAAACTCCGACTTCCCCTGGCGGAGGGCTGGCGGGCTCAGACCCAGGGGCAACTCCTCCTTCTCGGTAGGGAGCGGGGGCGCCGACTTCTTACTCCCGTCCTTCAGGGGCGCTTGAAGCCGTCCCGGCCTCAGCGGCACCCTGTAGGCCCCCGTCTGCCGGGGCAAGTCCGCCCCCCATGCGTAGATCGGGCCACCTCGGCCAGGCCCTCCACCCAGACAGAGGCCTGGGTAGCAGCGGAGACTCGGCACTTCGTGCCCGAGTGGCTGCACGTTAGGCGCAAGGGGAGAGAGCAAGGGAAGTCAAGGCATTTTTCCCCACCGACAGAGAAAGGCAAAGGAAAAGCTAAGCCTTGTCCCAGCACTCCCACCCTTCCAAAAATGTTACCCCAAACCGAAGCCACGGCGTTTTTCCAGAAAGTGCACCCGGCCGAAAAATCCCGGATGCACCGCAGCTCGGCCGACTTTTCAGAAATCTAATACCTCCAAATCGGATTGCAAAGATAGGATTACGGATTTGCAACATTTTGGAGGACTAATTAAAGGCGAGGCCAAACACATTTACATTGACTTAACGCGCTTCTGCTTGGCTTTCTGGTCCATTTCTTTCGAACTACTTTTCCAAAATGGCAAAACCAAAACAAGAAAATAAAATAAAATTTGCAAGGCGGCTTGGAGCTCACGTTTGAACCAAACGCTGCTCTTTAATTGCGTCGACCTCTCTCCAAAAAACCCTCTCCGCCTGCTCAGCGACCCAAGCAGGACGTGGTTCTGCTCTCCGAGCAACTCCTGAGCCCGAGGCCCGGGCGAAGCCGAGTGAGACAGTCGCCCAAGTTTGCAGGGGCCGCGAAGCTAGGCGGGGGCGGTCCGCGGTGGCGCCAGGGCCCATGTCCTCCGCAGCCCCCACCCGCCCCGCGCGGCCCCAGCTGCCCTTGCCCGCCGCGGCTCCGGCTTACTCACCACGTACGAAGAGAAGGCGGCGGCGGCGGCTGCCGCGGGGTCGGCACCGTACTGGAGGTGCGAGTTGTAGCCCGGCGAGGGCGCCGTGAAGGCGGTGGAGCCGGCGTAGGGCGAGAATGCGGAGCCCGACGACGAGCGGCCGAGCTCATCCGTGCGGGGCCCCGAGATGACGCTGGTGCTGTACGCCGGGCACGAGTAGAGCGCCAGCGAGGCGGACGGCTGGTACAAGTAGCCCTGCGGGTAGGACATGGCCACACACGGGCATGGGGCGCGCCGCGCCGCGGCCGCCAACGAGCCGGGCGGCGCCCTGAGAGGGCGAGCGGGCGGGCACCTGGCCTCCGGCTGCCCCCGGCTGCCGCTTCTCGGGCCCCGGCTCCCGGGCTCCGGCCCGCGGCGCCTCCTAGCTGGCTTCCCGCGCGCCTCCGGCTGCGACTGCCGAGCCCTCTCCTCTGCGCGCCTCGCTCGCCCCGGCTGGGTTTCCCCCCCTCCCTTGCTGCTTTCTCTTTTTCCCCCTCGCTCTTTGCACTGGGGGGCTCTGCTTTTGGCTTCGCAAAGGTCCTGCCAAGATGCTAAGTTGGAAATTGAGGATTCTGACGCCTTGTGCGCGCCTGAAGCTCCTCCTTCCCGGGGTGTAGTCGGTGGGAGGACTGGCAGGAACCTCTGGGCGGCCGCAGCCAACCCGGCCGCCAGGCGCGCCTCGCCCTCTCCCTCTTCCTCCCCGGCTCCCTCTCCCGCTCGCTGGCGCTCCCCTCGCCCCTCCCTCGCGCCCGCCTCTCCTCCGCGGCCCTCCTCTTTTTCTCCACCCCCCCTCCTCTCCCGGGTGTCTCTCCCTCTCTCTCTCTTTCTCAGACTCTCGAGCGCCGGCCCCAGGATGACAATCACATCCCAGGCGCGCCGATCTCTTCCAACTTTCCTTCCCTGCTAAGTCGGGGTGGATTGGCGGTTCCGACACAAGGCGGGCCCTGGTGGCGGGTCCGGTCGCTTCGAAGCACAAAGGCAGCAAGGCGGCGGACTGGGCGCCGGCGAAAGCTCTGCTCTGTGCTTGCCACGGTAAACCACGGAGTTAGCGGATTTCTTGTTCCGCAAGAGGCTGGGCTCCCAAGCGGACCGTCACCTACCCGCCCCTGGCTTCTCCCCCAAGCCAGGGAGCCGGAGAGCAAGTTGGAGACCTGGAATGAAGGTCCCTGGGAGAGACGGAGGGATGCCCTCGTCCTGGGCGCGGGGAGGCCCAGCTGACTGTCCCTCTCCCCCAGCAGCAGCAGGTGGGCGAGAGACAGGCCTTGGACACCTGCACCTCCCTGGCCTCCCTTCCACCAACTCCCCGCCAAACGGCGAGGGAGAGGCGGGGCCCGGGACTACCGAGAGAGCCTGTCCCTAGAGGAGAGGTAATGGGCAAGAGCTGCGCATGAAGAAGCAGCTGTACCGGAGTAGGTCCCTGGACTCCACTCCACTCTCTCCGGCCCCGCCAAGCCTCGCCGCCTCTTCTTCGGGGCTTTCCATCTGCAGCTCCCTCTGCCAGGCCGGTGGTGGTGGTGGTGGAGGGTGCGGGTCCCTTTCCCCTTAGCACGCACTTTAGCACCCGCCCACACTCCACTGCAAACACTCGGCATTGCCCAACCCAACCACTGTTTGTTCAGCGAGGCGCTGGCAAGGCAAACACACACAACTGAGTCACAGGCAGAGCCCTTGCCCACGACGGCCACACAGAATACAAAACAGACCCCCTGCCTGTCTCTCCACCCCGCGCTGCCACAAGCCAGACGCACTCGAACTCCGGGACAGACAGGGGCGCTGGTGAACCAAAACAGGGGCTGGCACAGTGTTGGGCACTCCCCTGGAGCTGAGCATATCACGGACTTCATGACGTTTTATAAAATTGGGGCACACGCAGGCCGAAGGACAACTACGCGGTTTCCCGCGAGGACTTTGACAAGCAAGATACACTTTATTTACGCAGCTCCAGTCCCCGCGCACTAACCCACTCAGTAAACTCGGATGCGCTCGCTGCGGGAGTTCACGCAGGCGCGCTAACTCCTCCCCCATCGGTTTCCCCCCCTTCGACTCCGCCCCTCAAGCAGACATTCGGCAATCTTTCGGTCAGCCCCGCCCTGTCCCTCCCTGCCTCCATTTCTAATTGGACGCTGGCCTCTGCTGGCCCCGCCCCTCGGCGACGTGAGCCCGCTTCCCTCCGAGTCACGGCGCCGAGGGGGTGGGGCCGGGCGGGGCGACGGCGCGCTATTGTCATGGAGACGAGAAGCCAGTGGCCTGGGAGGCGGGCACGGCCCGGCCCAGGTGGCTGCCAGCCCGCTGAGACTGAGGCGAGACCAGGCGCCCGGGACGGCCGGAGCGGGAGGGAGCGCCAAGCTGGCCAGTGGTGGCTTCTCGGGTAGCCAAGGGGAGCTCGGTCTAGTCCGGGTGGTCGCGGGGAGCTACCCCTCCCGGTTGCCTTCGCTCCCGCCTCTCGCGGCCCTTGTGTTCCTCAGCGCCCGCCCCCGGCTCCGCCCGCCGCCGCTGCCGCCGCCCCTGCCGCCGCGGCAGCCCTTCGCGCTAACGGTCGGTAGCGGCCCGCGCGCGCCGCCCGCCGGGGGCTTGCGCCAGCCACGAGGGAGCGTCAGCGGTCCGCGCGCTCGCGCGGAGAAGGAGAGGTGAGTCCTGGGTCCCCCGTCCCGCCGCGTTCCCGCCCGGTCGCGGCCCGGCTCACTGCCCCTCGCGCCGCGTCCGAGTCCCTTAGTGGACCGGATGGACGCGGCGGTGCCCCGCGCGCCCCAGGCGCCAGGTGGGCGTGGGCCGCGTGAGTGTTGGGCGGGCCTCTCCTGATGTCACCGTGCCCGGGCGGGAGCGCGTGGGCGTGTCCCCTCCATCCACGCGCGGCCGCAGCACCCTCTCGGCTCTCGCCCAGGATGCTGTTTCCTGACATGGAGCCATGGAGGTTTGTGCCACCGAGAATCCGAGTCTGTCACACAGACATCCTCATTACATCATCCTGCCACTCTGGGCCGCTAGGCTATCCCCCCCTTGCCCTCCCCTTTCCTTTTACTGTCTTCTTTTTGGTGTCAAGGTCTGGAGAGAATCCTGAAAGATATTGAAGCATTTCGAATTTATGGTTCTGTTGCTGTGGTTGTCACCTCCGCTCTACGTCAAATTTAAGACTCATTTCTTAAGGATGTCTCTATTTTCTGCTTTATTTGCACATTGATGGCTCTGCTGCTCGGCTGGCCACGGCCGCCTGGCGTCTCAGACTTGTGTTAATATGTGAAAGAGAAGAACTGATCATTAGCAGGCAGATGGGATTCAAATAGCATCTGGCGGGGTTTCTCAGTATTCCTGTGAAAGTTTGTACGTTTTTGCTGGTAAACACGAGGTTTTTACCTTTTGATCCTTTGTAGTGGTGACGGTTAAGTTTCCCTCTCCCCTGCCTTTCTTCTCCTTTATTCATCAGCTTTCCCGTTTGGGAACCTGCTTACTTGTTAAGCTGTAGTTTCACTGGTCTCTGGTCACTGAACCCCCCCCCCCCATCTCCCACAGAGGGAGAGCCCTCTCCTTCCACATTACCAAGATGACTCCTTTTGTAGGGGGGCGCGAGGGTGACTCTTGCATTTATATCTTTCTGAACATTTTAACGTACACTGGGGATAGGCATGCCCTGATTGCTTTTACCGTAGGACTTTTAACAGATTGTAATTTTAAGACGTCCCAAAGGCTTATTGGTTTGTCATGTCTGCACGGATCCAGTTATGCCTAACTCTTAAAATTTCAAGCTTTAAAATAAGATACACAGTTGCATTGCTAAGACATGGCTGCAGAGCTTGCTGTTCGAGTTCTGGCCGTGCAGTTGTCATTGTGTAAATCAAGTGCAAAAGAGGTTATTCCTGTTTATTTAGTGTAATAACTGTTTACAGTTAAAACTTTAAAGACTCATAAAAGTAGGTCTGCTGTATTTTAAAGATCTCATCATTCTTGTGGGTGAGACACAACACCGGCGCTAGGAAAGGCAACAGATTGCTTCTGTCATATCGCTTTGCTGTTTTGGAGTGTACTTAAAGGATTATGATTGATAAGGCTGTCTTGCCAGAGAATGTTGACACAGGTGTGCATCGTTATCTTAATTAAGATCCTGAGAAAATGTTGTCTATAAAATGGTGACATAAGAAGGGCGGCCTATTTTTGTACAGTTTTGCTTTTGGAGAATTTAATTGCACTTGAAACCGGTCTTTGAGCTTCCAGATTTTGTGAGCACTCTGGCAACCGAAGTTTTAGAGAGAAATGGTAGTTTAAAGTTAAGTGCTCTGGCATGTAGCAATGCTACTTGTGGCTTTTTGGCCATGCCTTTGTCAGCTTTCTTTGTGCTCTGTCTTTGTGGAGTCATGGTTACTAATTTAGAAAGAAAAGCATAAATGGGACAGTCTGTTATTAAGCAAACATTTATTAATGTTGAGAATAAATCTGTAGAGGAAGGCTCGCTTAATGTGCAGAAGCAGGGATATAATAAAAAGGTAAATATGTGAGAAATTTATGCCACTTTATATTTTGGGAAACCCTCTCCTAGAATGTTCTAATGATCTAAAGTAGTTTCTCTTTTTCACATCACCAAGTACTTAGCTTAGTTGTTTATGGAATGCCTTGTTTTTATTTCCAGGAATAGAAGAAAACTGTTTTATTTCTTCCAAAATATTGTCTATAAATTTGAATTATGAGCAAGTGAAGGTAGTGCATTTGGCCTCTTACTAGTTCAATGATCTGAATCATAACCCGTGTGACCACTAAAATAATATTGCTGTCCTTTACTTCAAATTTCTGAATGCAAAAACAATAGCAAGAGGGATGCTGCTGATTACATTACCCTTGGCTCACCCAGTACCTAATACCCTTTAACATAAGTATTGCATTAAGATTTCCCCCCTCTCTTTGTAGCTCATGATTTCCTGGAAGCTGGCTGTCCATCAGTGATGTATATAAGATGTGTGAGTGTTTTTCTTTAATATTAAAACTCATTTCTACAATGAGGAAATGAAAGTGGAGGAGGCCATAGGCATATGATCGGAGAAGCCAGGTGGACAGTCACAGCTCATTCGTGACTCCAAGGATAATTAGCTGGCTAGAATTACATGGTAAACTAAAATCAAAGAAAGACTTATTTAGATTTGTTTGCTGAAACTAAAACAAGAGCATTAATTTTGAGATAATTGCTTTCCTTATCCCCCAAGCTCCCCCACCCCCCCGCCATCAACATTGTTCTGGCAGCAAAAATCAGCATCCCTCTGCTGTTACCCATGCGTTATTTTCAAATTTTATATGCTGCGTTAAAAGAAATGAAATAGGAATGGGAACTAATTACCTATTGTCTGTCTTGAATAACACCACGTAATTGTTAATGTATTTTTACATTATAGAAATCTTAGGAAGAATTTAAATATTCTTCAGTTGATAACGTGCAAGTAAGTGAAATCATGTAGTCCTAAGTGACTCAAACGTGTTCTTTAGAATGTGAAAACAGTATCATATTTTGGAATAATGTTTTAACTCTGAGGTAGCACAGCCTTTTTTGTGTGGTAATAGCACAATATCTGTGTTTTTCCCTTCAATTTCTACATTTTATTGGCTCCTTTAATTTTAACATCTTTTTGGTATATTGGTAGCTGTTTTTTAAAGAATAATTCTTCTTAAAAGATGCAACTGATATAACTCTAAGAAGATGTAAAATCCTGGAATTGTTTTTTTCTTGTGCAGTAATGACTGGGGTTTGCTGTCACAGCATCACTCTGAAGTATGATACTTATAACTTATTTCTGCATAAATTTGCAGTATTTTTATAGGTAGAGTAAACCTAAGCACCAATTTAGCTCGGCAAATTAACTTAGATGCTTCAAAATTGAAAACCAGTATATTCTAACGTGGTTCAAGTTTAAATCTTTATTAGTAAGGATGCACTTAACATTTGTTCAGGAGAAGGAAATATAATTTTCTCCTGCAGTTGTCATTTATGTAATTCATTTTTCTAGGCTTTTCTCAGGCTAATGCTATTCCACACCTCGATACAGCCTTTATTTGTTTATTTGGCGTAATATGGAGTGATACCTTGGAGGAAATTAGATTAGATATTCATATCTAATATCCCCAAAGTATTTAACTAGTCTTCTGTGTTTCTTTAAACAGAATCATTTTCTTTCTTTTTTCTTTTTCTTTTTTCTTTTTTTGTGCAGGTTATAAGTACGATGCTTCCATAATACATTTGGATGTTTTCAGCTACGTTCACTTCTGAACTATGGGGTTCCTCCAAATGGTGGCTGCAGTTTGTCCTTGCATATCACTAAGCTCATCTGCAAGTGAGTGTCTGCAACACAGTGTGTTTGTGCTTGGAGTAAACCCAAAATAGCATCCCTGTTGGTTTTACCAAAGTACTATATTAGTAATAGGAACTAAGTACAGGATATAAAGAATGTCCCTTGAGGCCTTTGAGTATTAAAATTCTACTAAATGCGTTCAACAAAAGTTCAGTAAATAGAAAAATTTCTGATTCATGGAAATTTACTGAATAATTAATTTTTAATGATATCATTGGATAGTGCAATTTGTAAACTCAGTGCTTTCCATGAAAGTCAAGACTGAGGTTGTATTTTATAGAAATGGATTTATTACTTAAAGGAAATAATCTGTTTATGCCAAATTACAGTGTTTGATTATTTCCATGACCCAGTTCTTTTAAAAAGAAATGTAATGGGAGGATCAGCTCCAGGCACGGGTACCAAACTCTTTTAATGACAAAGGGTGTACAGGTGTGTGGGAAGCTTGTCATTTCTCATCAGAATAGGGACTGCTGAGTATAAGCAGATGAGAAAAAATTATTTTGCAGAGTATTCGTGTTGTCTATTGGGGAGAGCAAGGAACTGGGTTTAGTGATAGAGAATATTTTGTGAGGTAAAAAAGATGGTTGTGCGACCAAAGGAAAAAAGGCTAACTGAAACAGAGGGCAACTCTAGTTAGTACAGCCTGCAGCGGAGGAAATGCTTCTCTGTACACTTTCAAAGGGCTGAAGGTGATTTTTTTAACATAAAGGTGAAGTGATATATAATTGTTTTAAAATAACACACTTGTGTTCCCCTGTCACCGATTGGGTCTATGGAGACGGGGTTTCCTGTGTGACCAGGAGCTGATACCTTCCAACTAGTTAGGAAATACACGACAGGAATGTAAGGAAGATGTGAAGCAGTGAGCAGTCTGATTTGCCCTGTTTGCCTTTAAGCTTCAACTTTGTTGTTGTTGTTTTTTACCACGTGTAAAGTTGTTGAATTTAAAAGACAGAGGATTGGGTGGGGCTCCCCCCCCCCCCAGGAAAAATATAGGAAAAAGTCTAAACATATATGCAAATTGGTTTTGGTTTCTATCCGTTGTCAACCAAAATTTATATTAAGGTTCATAATTCATGTGTATTAATGATACTCAAATGTATTAACATTAGTACTCCTTTTAGATAAAATAGGTGGGAGGGTCCCCTCTTTAAAACAAAATAGGAAGAAAACATGTCCTTTCAACAGTAATGGGTTATGGGTGATGAATTGAGAAGGTTGTACTAAATGTTCTCTAGTGGAAATAGCTAGAGTATGCTTTTTGAGAAATGTGTCATTCAGGAATAAAACCAATTCAAGTATTGGTAATTAAATTGTAATTCCATGAAGGAAGGAAGTGGAAGGAAAGATGAAGCTAACTATTGCTGTTTTTCTTTTTAAGAATCTACAGTTCATAATGGAACTACTGTACCGGCTCTCAGAAGGAGGAGATTCGGCAGATAGGGAGGTAATACTATCTCTTTTAAAAGAATACTTTCCTCTGTAATCCTGAGCCTTTATTACATATAAGAACTTTATCTACCAGCCAGCAATTTCTTTAAATGTGGGGTATGAAACGATCTGCCTTTCCTGTGCTGAGTTTTGAGCTGCTTCGGCGAGGGCCCCGGGCCCTGCCGGGGGAGCTGAGAAACCTCCTCTAGGCCTGCTCAGCCCCCTTAAAATAGCTTCTTTCTGAGAAGTGGATCTGTGATGGGGCCTCCCCGGTTCTAGTAGACGTCATTGGACTTTGTGGCTCATGTGCGTGCGTTCAGCGTGTTGCTCGCCTGTCCCCATTTACCTCCCAGTCTTTGTTGCCTTCTCTGGGAGCGCACTCTGTGCCTGGCGATCTCCTGCCGGCCTCAGCTGGACCCTGGGTGGGAGCCTCTGCTGGACGAGGGGCTCCAGAGCTCTGCCGGGGAGTGAGCCGGGCCCAGCCCGGGCTGCCGTGGCTGGGGGGCTCGCGCGCACCGCACCGGGGTCCTTTCCCTTGCTCACCCCTGGAGGTCCCTTCCCACTTTGCTTGCAGTCCCGGGCGAGGGGTAGTACTTTCCTTTCCCTCTCACCAGGGCTGGCTTGCTGCTTCCTCTGCAGCTGTTGCCGGGATTCACATGGAATGGGAGGACTCTTGTTTTCCTCTGGAAGATGTCTTTGATCATTTACCCGGGTGTTTGTTCATTTTCAAAAATCTGATGTTAGTGTTAAAGAATGACTCTGAGAGTCTTGAAGGATGAAATTCACACCCGGGTGGGATCCGTAAGAAAAGCCTCTGTCTCCTCACGAGGTGTTGCCACACTGAAAATGCAGGTGAAATTAAAAACAGAGTAAAAACCCTTTTACGAGAGACCAGTGCCTGGGTCTTAGAATGTTTATATAGGCTTAAGTTGTGGAATGGTATTTGTAGCTATTTTTTTTTCCTTTTTGAGAAAAACGATACACTTTTCCAGTCACCAAAACCATCTGCGTCCTGAACTATACCTATGGAGGGATATTAATAGGATAATAAAGGCTTTCATGGTGTCCAGTGATATAATTCGGAAATTGGTAAGCAGTGTGGTAGCTAAAAGCAGATTCTTCCACTGAAAGGGCTAATGTACATTTAAAAAACAAAAACCTGCAGAAAAAAGACTCTTTGATCTTTAAGTCAGATGATGTTTTTGGTTAACAGAACGAGAAGGGCAAGTACGCCAATCTCAGATTCTGTATTGATGCCGAGGTAGAGGTTGCAAGCCGAGGGAGCGATGTAAATGTAGCCTAGGAAATAATGGTGATATCAAAGTGATTACTTGGAAAGCAGTCGACATTCACAAAACAACTCGGTATTCTGACCTTGACCAACTTTTACACTTCAGGTACTTGGGTTATTGCTTCAGTTTTTAAAATATCAGTCTAGAGCTTGGGTGTAGAATGCGAGGGTATTTTTGAATTGACTGGGTCTTGCTGGTCACCTTAAAATGGGCTACCATAGTACAAAGTTGAAATGTAATATGTATTAATAGAAAGAAAATATAAAATTTAATATCCGGGCAACTGAGACCTTTAAACCTACTTTAAAAGTATAATCGTGACATCTATGACACTATTTTTTGTCTTTGTTGTATGGGCAGAATTATGGGTATTCTACAATCCAGATGTCTTATTTATTACTTCCAAGTTTCATTCTCCATAACGGACATTGAAAATAAAAGGTGTATGTAAGAGAGTCGTTTTGAGTCAGAGCTCATTTATTAAGCATTTGTACGTCCGTAGAACAGCAGCCTTGATTAATGCAGGCCTGTGAAAGGGAAAGGTGAAACTGTTTTCAGCTGAAATTTACTAATGCAGCAGCCATTAAAATTAAATGTTTGTTAACATAATAGCGACGGCGTTTTCTCCTCCTCCTTGTGGTTTTGTCCGACTAGATGTTACAGTGGCGGCTGCACTGACTGTTGAGTGTTTAAATGATGACACCATTATGTGAAGTGATTTTGAAATGAGAGATTTCAGCCAAGAATTACATCTGCTCCCATCTCCTTCAAATCCTACTCTCTGGCAGTACAGATTATGATTGATTTGTTTGTGACAGATTGCAGGAAACAGTCATTGATTTTTCAATATTTTACCTTAAAATTATTTACAGTTGTAACCATGGGGAGGTATTTCCATGGGCTGTCAGCCCCTGAAAGACTAGGATAATATTCCCTGCTCTCTGACAAGACAAATTACCTGTAATGAGTGCAGTAGCTGAAGGGTATACTTTTATTTTAAAATATGTCAATAACCCCAGTGACTAAACGAATATTGATTTAGCATAATGAAGCCTGAGTAATGTGAAAATGAGCTTTTTCAAGGAGCCTGGTAAAGACTTTCTTTTTAGCTTGTTGTAAGGAGCTTTTCATTCTTTTCAACTAGCTAGTGGAGATAAGGAGTTTTATATGCAAACCATCAGGAATGATAGTGTTGTTTGTGACAACAACCAGGGTCCAAATATTTTGCCTTTACTTTTATTGATTCTTTTTTCAGATCTTATTTTGAGTCTTACTTTCAGTTACTTTTCAGTTACTGATTTGCTTGATCTTATCTTTAACTGACTATATTCACAATTTCAACATATTTTGCGTTAGGATCTCCAGTAATGAATATTAAAATATAACTATATGTACAATCATTTGTAGATGACATAATCATTATCTTAGGACATTTCAAATGGGTTATTGTAGTATTTAATGTGCCGTATTTTATGGTAGAATAATTCCCAGTCCCTGGACATCAGATTGCTTTCAGTGGGAATGAAGATTAATTTACTTGGGCGTCAGCGCGTGTTTTCATTTTCGTCCGACTTCACTTCCCGTTTTTGAATGTAATTCTCAACTTTTTATAGATTCTGATTCCGATACATAAGGTCCTTCAAACAAGAATAATAGTACAGAAGTATATCGCCCTATTTTATAATCCATCAAGGAGCCTGTAGACTTTGTGCCTGAATGAGTGTCTTCATACCTAACTTGGTTGGGTGAGAGTAGGCTAAACATGGGTGGTAGTCGATAGCAGGAAAGTAAGAATGGGAACAAGCTGTCAAGCTGATACTTCATGGGAATCCAGCGTGTTTTATGATAACTAACAGTAACTGCATCTTATTAAAAAAGTAGTAGGTGAAGTTCCTCTAAAAATTCGCAATGAGCTCCGATTGAAAGAGAATTCAGATGGCTTTTTGTGAGTGCTAGTGCTCTTGTAGGGTGGCATTGGAAATATTGCGGTAAAATGAAAAATATAAACCTGTCTTTTAACGGAGAAAAGGATAGACTCTAGAACAAAAAATTACCGTTTTTTTTTTCTTCCCCAGGATTTTGCCTAAGGGTGTGACACAGATGATCTCTGTCACTCGTCCTAGTTGTGTTCTGCGGTAGATTGGATGCTTTATAAAATACTGGTCCCATGGTTTCAAATGCTGTAAGATTTCATTTCTCCATCACCCCCTCCCCAAAATTCCTTCCCTTTTTCTATAAATGGATCTTTGAAAATAGAACTTTGAAGAATACAGCATCACCATATATAAAACTGGTAGCCCATTAAACTCTTCAATCCTTAATTTGCTTTATAGTTGTTTTTCTTTAAGTTGATGTAGTGTCTGTACAACTTATCCATGGATGAGGTGATATCTAGAGATATGCTTTTCAGAAAAAGAAATGAATAGAGGTTCTTTTTCCTCAATGGTTTTTTTAAATGAAACACTTTTTTTTTTCAGGCAAATCTGGGCTAATGAAAAATCTATATTGTTGTTTAGTTTATTTTGGAGTTAAGTAACACATGTATTATACTCAGCATCCCTTGACCCCATCATATAGTTTAAACCTGTGTGTTCATTTTTTTTTTTACAGTGCATGCTTACAACTACTTATGTGAAGTAAGTTTTAATAAATATATAGTTAAAGGAAAGCTTTTTCTGGGGAAATTATGCGCTTTTGGATATAACGCCCTTTTCCAGTCTTCCCCCCTCGGGGGGGAAAAGAAATACTCTGCCCTTGTTCTTCTTTAGGGAAGAATTATTTATATAGAGTGTTTTCAGATCATGCAAGTCATTGCCTGGGGTTAGTTAAAACATTTATTTTTTGAAAAGGAGAAAATGCTTGCATTTAAAAAAATCTTTCTTGTATTTGTATCTATTAAGATAAACAGTTTACTTTGATACGGTACATACCAATCTACTTAGTTAATTTTTTTCCAGAATTCATTTTGCTGTGTTTGGTCTGACCTTCTATGATAACTTAATATAGGAACAAATTAGCATATAATTCTATTTTCCATGTGACCTCAACCAGTTGCAGAATCGTACCACCACTTTCGGAGGGCAATTCGATAGTGTATGTAGACTGTAGCATTAAGTGTTTGCAAATGTTCGGTGCATCCTGGCTAATGTGACATCGAAAAGGTTTCAAAGTCAGCGGCAAGAGGAAATACTCACCCCTATTACTAAGGTATGAAAACACCTCCTAGAGGTAGCATTTTTAATTAGTGTACATAATTGATTAGTGATTTGTCTTCCCCCAAGCTGAAGGCAGCATGGGGAGGTTGAGTGCAGTCAGGGAAGTCTGAGATATTAGGGACTGATGGTGACAATGATCATGACAACTAAATGGATCTTTCTTTTTTTTTCCTTTTAGATTCAGCTATCGGGCTTTGAAACTTCCTGTGGTCTGTTCAATCCAGATGCAAAGGACCTGGAGCAGTCAAGTACTCAAGAGGTTTAAATTGTTTTGGATGTTCCTATTTATAGACAAAAATATTTTTGTAATTCAGATTCTCAGTTGTTTTGCAGAAGAAGTTCATACTCTTCTTGATCACCCATTTTATTTGAAATGATTAATATTGTTGAGTGTTATCAAACATTTTCTGTTTGAATCAAAGTATAGAAAAAATAAAATCAGTTCTCTATGTTGACTTTTTTTCTAAAATGTCTTTATTGGATTGAATGAATGTTCCTACTTGAAAAGGAGAGGTGTTCTTCTAGCAGTCCAACGTCACTGATATAACCACTACATTTATGGGAGAAAAAAGACTTGAAAGGAACCCATACATATATTTTACTTCTCTATATTAGTCCCCCTGGAATAGAACACTTCTCACAAAATCTTTTCGCTCAACTCAGACAGAAGAAAATGTTGCCTTAATGGGCAGATCATTTGTTATGTGTTGGAATGTTTGATTTCTGTAAAGAGGGCGACATCCAGTTCTCTCACAGAGTTCTTTCATTTAGTGCAGACCAAGTAATAATGGGTTGCCTTGCCATTGGGCAATGCCTCATTGTGGCCGGTGGCAGCTGGAGGAAAACAGAAGGGTTCCTCTGGCCTCTGCGGTGTGAGCAGCACGAGGTGGTCTATCCGATCAGAGACAGTGCTCGGTGAGAGAACTGGGGAGATTCACAGATGCTGGCGACACCAAAAAAACTGCTGTGGATCACTATTTTATTCTTGACCCAGTCCATACTCTAGCCACTTCTGTAGTTTCTACAGAGCATCAAAGGTGCTGTGATGTATTCTCGAGCTCGGGTCTCCATATCAACAAGTAAATTTGTTAGGCTAGAATAGTTCTTCTTTGGAAATTTTTAACTAAACTTTATATTTCGAGATAAGTACAGGTTTCACGTGCAGTTGTACTAAGTAATGGAGGGATCCCTTGTACTTTTTTACCCAGCTTTGCCTAAATCATGACACTTGGAATATGGAATGTAATAGTACCACTGCTGAGCATTAACACTGATACGCTCAGGGCTCAGAACATTCCCTTCAGCACAGGGATTCCTCCCACTACCTTTTCCCATCCATACTCACTTCTCCCCTGCCCCTCTCCTTAATCCCAGCAACCGCCCGCCTGTTCTCCATCGCTATCGTTCTGTCTTTGCCCGAGTGTTCTCTAAATGGGATTCTATTGTGTGTTACCGTAGGGGATTGGCCTTTCTCATGCGGCATGTTTTTTCTGGAGATTCAACTTGCCCTTCTCAGGACTTTGTTCTTTTTTATCGTTGGGTAGTAGTCCAGGGTATGGTCGCCCGCAGATCGTTTAACCATCCGCCCGTCGGGACTAAAGGCTTATTTCCGGTTCCTGACCGTTATGAACAAAACTGCTATAAACATTCGTGTACAGGTTTTTGTGTGAACATAAGTTTTCATTTTTCCTGGGAAAAATGCCCAGGAGTGCAATTGTGGGTCATATGATAATTACACGGAATCTTTCTTTTTATGACTAGACTTGATTTTGTGTGTGTGGAAGGGGAGACAAGGCGGACATCGACATTTTTGCGGTGTCTTTGCTTTAACTGGATTTGTTTCTGATTTTAAAATATGCAGACTCGCTTGAATAATGTGTAGCCAGCTATCAAAAACAGTTCTCCACAATCTAGGTTTTGTTCTTGTTTTTAGAGAAATACTTTTTTAAAAATTGACTTTTTTTTTTTTGTAAATAATGTGTGCGTAAAGGTAGATATATACGGTAGAGAAGATGGTGCACAGCTGATGGGTTACTTGGATAAATGTAGGGAGAATTTTTTTTTTAATTTTTATTAACATATAATGTATTATTTGCCCCAGGGTACATGTGTGTGAATCATCAGGCTTATACATTTCACAGCACTTACCATAGCACATACCCTTCCCAATGTCCACAACCTGGCCACCCTATCCCTACCCCGCCACCTCCCAGTCACCCTTAGTTCATTTTGTGAGTCTAGGAGTCTCTTATGGTTTGTCTCCCTCCCCATCCCTTCCTGTTTCATTTCTCTCCCCCACCCCCCCACAAACCCCCACCCTGCCTCTCAAATTCTTCATATCAGAGAGATCATGTGATAATTGTCTTTCTCTGACT
>CM053620.1:23511269-23570266 GCA_028646535.1 Procyon lotor
TTTTTTTTTTTTTTTGTTGTTGTTGTTGTTGTTGTTGTTGTTTTTTAAGATTTTATTATTTATTTGACAGAGAGATTACAAGTAGGTAGAGAGACAGGCAGAGAGAGGGAGAAGCAGGCTCCCTGCTGAGCAGAGAGCCTGATGCGGGGCTCGATCCCAGGACCCTGAGATCATGACCTGAGCTGAAAGCAGAGGCTTTAACCCACTGAGCCACCAGGTGCCCCGACTCATGCTTTTGTCACTATCCTCTTGGTGGCAGTTTTTATTTGTAGAATTAATTCGTTATCTTAACAGTTGGTTTTTGGTAGTGTTGCATTTCATGCTCATTTAACTCGACCACAAGACTTGTGTTTGTAAGAGAAAGAAGGAAATAAAAAACAAAAAGTGTCTTTTCCTCGTACACGAGCCTTAAAAATGTAACGACTTTATATGATGCTTACCAAAAGAAACAGCTCTGTTCCCAACCCTGGTGGAAATTATACTGTTTTACTATATTTACCTCAATATAATGAGACATGTACGAAACCATGTGCTATATCTGGGGGGAGATCCACTGAAAAGATTTTTCGACGACCATTTTTACTCTGATTTTTCACCGTTACATATATTAACTTTAGAACTCCCAATAAAGACTGAACTCCATTTCATTTTTAGAAGCATTGGATGTCATTTACTGGTTACAATGATCCCGCTAACAAAAGTCAATATTATAAATCTTTTAACTTTTTGTGAGTGAGGTGCTAAGCTCAGGGGGCCCCAATCTTTCAGTGTTTCTAAATACAGTTTCTGTCTGTAGCCCATTATGTTTATGACCACAGTGACAGAAATGACCTAAGACAATGAAATGGTCCTTGCCCTTAAAAAGACTTTGATAAAACGTAACATGCACGTATGGTCTTTACATACTAGTAGGTAACTCATCATTAAGCAACTACCGAAGCATCCCACATTCCGGACACTTTTAGGCCAGGAACTGAACAGGAAAGAAAGCAATACAGACCCCTCTTCTCTTAGCCCGGTCCTCATAGGGCATAGATTCGGGGGTGAGGACAGGGAAGAAGAAACTGAGAGACTAAAATGACTACTCATTACTAGAAATCCAGGACCTTCAGAACTCAGGAGAAAGCCATGGCCGGCTGCAATGGGTCGAACAGGCCTCACGGAAGATGGCAGACTGGAATTTTGAAGGAGCCCATATGTGATGTGGACGAGGATATCAGCAAAGAGGCGGAAATGAGCTCGTGTGTGTGGTTTCTTGAAAGTGGAGTGGAATCTGTTCTGGCTAAAATTTCCTGGGGGCATCGAAGGGGTACGACACTTGCCCAAAAGTCTTCCTATGTTTTAGGAGCTCACCAGAAATGAGGCATGCTGTTTAAAAGAGCAATACTTGAGTTTAAGTACGTGGGTTTGAGTGAAAAAACAAATGGATACTCTTCCTCCTAAAACCAGGGCTTGGAAGTGTGTTTCAGCTTTTAACCCTCCGTGTATGTGTGTGTGTGTTTGTGTGTGTATGTGTGTAAAACAAAATATTTTATTTCCTTCCCTTTATGTTTGATAAGGAATAAGAGGTTTTATACTATTCTGGTGTCTTAACTGCGTGATCTATTAAGACTATCATACCTCTTAAGATCTTTGTTTATTTTGGGCTTTAAATAGCAAAAGAACTTAAAGTTCTTAAAGCTCTAAAATGAAAACTGCAAGATCACATATAGATAAAATTTCTATCAAGAAAAGATTTGTAATGTATAAAGAGAGCCGATGGCTTTCCTGAGGAACTGTTTTGAGTAAGCTAAGAAAATACAAGTATTTCTGCTCATTTTTTTTTTTTAAGTGTGTAAGGTTGGTAAGATTGCCAAGGGCCTTTTCTAAATATGCGTCTCGTTTTGGGAAACTAAAATAGGAAGTTAAGATCTCCGAGGCTCCTTGAACTTGGAAACTTGGAAGAGACCTAAGGGTCTATTAGAATTTCTTTACATTTGTATAAATCATAGATTTGATCAAAGCAGTTATAAAAGACATCAAAATTATAGTACTCAGGGTTTTGTATGTGATAATATTGATCCCAATATACCTGACTCTATCGCATCACCAACATGAACCATGTTTTATGGAAGGGCTACTCTAGGTGGGTAACTTAAAAGTTTTCAGTATATATGAAGAGGAAGCATTGCGGAATCATCTTGTCATATTGTTTAGCAGTTTAAAAAATAGAACAGTGCAATTTTAGTCAGTTTTTAAAAATTTTTTTACAAATACTGCAAATCATAGGTTGGTTACCACTAGACTTCCTGACTCTGCCATGATTGCTGTATTCTCTGTATATTCTTTTAAATTAGCAGGCACTTTATAATTTTGTCTATAATTGTTTATATATATATTCTCCACAAAATGTTTTTAGAACAACTTATTGCTAAATTACCTTAACCCACTCACCATCTTTAAACTTTTATGTATGAGCACACTGAAGTGTGAGTTGTGAGACAAGTTGGTCGAGTATTTTAATTTTTTTTTTTTGAAATGAGTATTTTAATTTTTCCAGGAGCCTTCTTATTCAAAATACCTTTCAAACTCAATGCATCAAAACAACAGGCCACTTCCTCTTGCAGGCTTTTGAAGATGGAAAAGACTCATTTGATATATAAAGAAACTGAGTCCCAGCAAGATGAGATGACCAGCTAAGTAAGGACGAGGATCTTTAGACCCAAAAGCAAAAAGCAAATGCAGCCCACTTGAAGATGCCTGTCCCCAGTTCTGGGAATTCAACTTAGGGTTGCTTGTATCACAGCCCTATTCTTGGTGTATCTTATTCTACGTATGTTGGAAATACATGTCCGCTTGCCATCTGTACAAGTCATACTGACATTTGGGCACCAAATATGGGTCTAAGTACCAAGTTCAAGGGTGTTAATCTCAGAACTGAATTTCAGCCCATAGAATATTGCATTCGTTCACTACTTTTTACGCCTACCTGCTGTACCTAAGCACTGTGATAAATCCAGGGAACCAAATATGAATCCGACATGTTTCCTGAGTTCAGTCAAGTGAGCATGGCGCTCAGGCCTGGAGAAGAAATGGTGAACAGCACACAATGCTTGCTTGTCGAGCGTAGAGCTGAGCCTCTACTGTGGAGACAGAGCGTTTCACCCTTTCAGCCCAGCACAGTAAGAGGGAAAGCCAGATGCTGTGGGACCACAGAGTCACAATTCCTAACCAAGCCTGACAGACGGCGGACAAGGTCAAGGAAGGCTTCCTAGAGGAGAAGGGCATTAGGGTTGAGCCCTGAAAGGAGAGGGCTCCAGGCAGGGGAAAGCCAAGACCGAAGAACCGGAGAGCCTGATGCAATCAGGAATCTGAGAAGTTTGAGTAGAGCGGGAAGGGTGTGGGCAGAGATGGGAAAGAGAGACGAGAGGCAGCAGGGCCGGGCTGCAGAGGGCTTTCTTCTGCCTGGCCTGGAGCTTGAACTTCATCTTAGGTCCACCTGATCAGGTGTGCATTTTACAGATACCTCTTTGGAGGTGGCAGGGTGGGAGGGTAGGATTGGGTGGGGAGAGACTGGTGGTCCGATGGTTGTGTTCAAGAGAGAGGAAACAGTTGTCTGAGCTCGGAGAGGGGCCAGGGAAGGAGAAGTGTTGAAGGACTGATTGGGAACACCGGGGTGCTGGAGATCAAAGGGCTTGGTGACTGGTTTCACATGAGGGGAAAGGAAAAGTATGACCACGAGGGTGTCCACAGGATTTAAGCAATCAGGTCGTGGTGTTGGTGTTCTGGGACCGAGATCCCAGGAGAATAGGTCTGATGGGAAGAAAAGACAACATGTGGGCTAAAGAGTTGGGTTTGAGGTGGTAGTAGAATGACCAAGGAGTTTGGAACTCACCATCTAGTAAGCAGGCAGGGACCAATTTGACATTCATAGTATTCCTTTATTATCCTTTTAGTGTCCATTGGATCTGTGCTGATGTCCCCCTTTCATTTATGATATTAGTAATTTGTATTCTCTCTCCTTTTCTCTTAATTAGCTTGGCTAGTGATTATCAGTTTCATTACTCTCTTTCAAAGAGCTAGCTTTTGGTTTCATTGATTTTTCTCTCTGGATTTCTTGGTTTTAATTGGTTTCTGCTCCAATTTTTATTATTTTTCTTCTGATTACTTTGGATTTACCTTGCTTTTCTCTCTCTAATTTCCTAAGGTGGAAACTTAGATTATTGTTCTTAGAACTTTCTTTCTTTCTAATATATGCATTCAAAAGCTCTGAATTTTCCTCTAAGCTCTGCTTTCCTTCCACCCCCACAAAGTTCACTAAGTTGTGTTTTCATTTTCATTTAATTCAAAATGGTTTTGAAAGTTCTCTTTAGATTTCTTCTTCAACCCATGGGTTATTTAATCTTCAAATACTTTGAGGCTTTCAACGATCTTATTGGTTTCACTAAGTTTAATTCCAGTGCAGTTTGGGAGCATATATTGTATGAGTCCTCTTCTTTTAAATTTGTTAAGGTGTGTTTTATGACCCAGAATGTGGTCTACCTTAGTGAATGTTCCATGTGACCTTGAGAAGAATGTGTATTCTGATGTTGTTGGATGAAATAATCAATAGATGTCCAATGTATCTAGTTTATTTTTTTTTTAAAGATTTTGTTTATTTATTTGACAGATCACAAGTAGGCAGAGAGGTAGGCAGAGAGAGGGGGAAGCAGGCTCCCTGCTGAGCAGAGAGCCCGATGCAGGGCTTGATCCCAGGACCCTGAGATCATGACCTGAGCTGAAGGCAGAGGCTTTAACCCACTGAGCCACCCAGGCACCCTTATATCTAGTTTATTAATGGTGGTGTTGAGTTCAACTATGTCCTTACTGATTTTCTAACTGCTGGATCTGTTCATTTATGATAGAAGGGTGTTAAAGTCTTCAACTATAATAGTGGATTCGTTTATTTCTCCTTATAGTTCTATCTGTGAATATCCATTCATCCATCAGTGGATTCTTAGGTTCTCTCCATGTCTTGGCTATTATAATAATGCTGCTAGGAACATGGGGGTGCAGATATCTTTTTAAGTTAGTGTCTGGTTTACTTTGGGTATATTCCCAGCAAGTGAATTGATGGATTATTGGTAGTTTTATTTTTAATTTTTTGAGGAAACTCCGTACTGTTTTCTGTAATGTACTACTTTGTAATCCCACCAACAGTGCTCAAGGGTTCCTTTTTCTTCACATCCAGGCCAGCATGTGTTATCTCTTGTCTTTTTGGTGATAGTCATTCCAACAGGTGTGATGTGATATCTCATTGTGGTTTTCATTTGCATTCCCTAATGGCTAGTGATGGTGAGCATCTTTTCGTGTTTCTGCTCAGCATTCCTGTATCTTCTCTGGAAAAAGGTCTATTCAAGTTTTTGCCCATTTTATAATGGATTATTTGTTTGGTTAGGGTTTTGCTTGTCTGTTTTGTTTTGCTGTTGAGTTGTATGAAATCTTTATATATTTTATGTTTATTAGATATTAACTTCTTATCAGATATATAGACATTTCAGATATATGAAAATACTTTTCCCCATTCCATAGGTCATCTTTTCGTTTTGTTAATGGTTTCTTTTGCTGTGCAGAAGCTTTTTAGTTTGATATAGTCCACTCGTTTGTTTTTTATTTTGTTGCTTGTGCTTAGGTATGATTTTTATTTTTTTTTTTAAGATTTTATTTATTTATTTGACAGAGAGAGAGATCACAAGTAGGCAGAGAGGCAGGCAGAGAGAGAGGGGGAAGCAGGCTCCCCACCGAGCAGAGAGCCGATGTGGGGCTCAATCCCAGGACCCTGAGATCATGGACCTGAGCGGAAGGCAGAGGCTTTAACCCACTGAGCCACCCAGCTGCCCCAAACATAAGGTTCCACCGAGATTTGAACTGATTTTTAAAAATTCATTACCAAGACCCAAGTCAATGAGCTTTTATCCTGTGTTTTCTTTTAGGAATTTTCATGGTTTATATTTAAGTCTTTAATCCATTTTTAGGTAATTTTTGTAAGTGGTGAAAGATAGTGGTCAAGTTTCATTCTTTTACACTGAATTTCCAATTTTCCCAGCACCATTTATTAAAGAGTCTGCTTTTCTCTGGTGATTATTCTTCCCTCCCTTATTAAATATTAATTGCCCATATATGCTTGGGTTTATTTCTGGGCTCTCAGTTCTGTTCCACTGGTCTATTTGTTTTTTAACAAGTAGATTACTATTTAATTACTATGGCTTTATAATATAGCTTGAAATCAGAAAGTATGATGTCTCCTGCTTTGTTCTTTCTGAGGATTACTTTGGCTATTCAGGAGATCTTTTGTGGTTTCATATAGATTTTTAGGAATATTTTTTGTATTTCTGCAAAAAAAATGCCATGAGAGTCTTGGTAGTGATTGAGATAGCATTGAATCTTTTGGTAATATTGACATTTTAACAATGTTATTTTTCCAATCCATGGACACAGTATACCTTTGCATTTATTTGTGTCTTTTTCAATTTCTTTCATCATTTTCTTATCTTTTCATCAATGTCCTTCGCTAAATTTGCTCATCAGTGTTTTATTGTATTTGGTGCTGTTAAAAATGGGATTTTTAAATTTCTTTTTCAGAAAATCTGTTATTGGTATGTGGAAATACTACTGATTTTTGTATATTTATTTTGTATCCTGCAACTTTACTGAATTCACTGACCCAGATATTTATTATCAGCTTGTGACAAGACAAATACCAAAGATAAGGAAAAGACTGGAGATACTTGTACAGCAATTTGATATTGCCCTGAAACCCAAGGGCTTGATTTTGTATTTTACAAAAATTCCAATATACAGAGGAGTAGAATCACAAATAAAATCCAACAAAAACAAACCATTGATCCATCACTACAGATAGGTGGAAAAGCATGGGACAGAGAGGCAGTTGAGAAAAATGGTGATTTGGGGTGGAAACGATAGACTTTTGCAGGTGTCAGGAAGTGCGCTGAGAGCCCAGGGAAGAAGGTGGAAATAGCCTGGAATACACTAGAGAAGGACGATTAGGGAATTTCAGAGTGGACATGGTGGGAAGGGTAGAGAAGCATATGGGAGAGCAGAGACAACCCCCGTCTCCCTTTTACCTCACCCCTGCTGCCCGAGCGATCTTCCTAAAACAGAGATCTGATCCGGTCACACCCTTGCTTAAATCCTTCCGGCAGACACCCTCCTGCCTAACACTCCTCTGCCCCGCAGCCCCATTTGCAAGGCTGCTCAGTACCGGACAGGGGACTCCCTTAGCATCGTTGTCCACCCTCCCAGCCAAGCATCCTCCCCCGGCAGCAGCTGCTTTTCCGGACCAGACCCCCGCAGGCACTGCCACCTCCTCCCTAAATAACTTTGAAACCAGCACCTGGAAAGCTCAGGAATGGGGCAGAGCAGGGATGGGGCTCATGGGGCTCATGGAGTTAGCCCACGGGCTGTAGTCTGTCAACCCCTGCTCAGAGGAGAGAGAATGCCCCCATTCTCCTGCCCTGTCTCTAAACAGCCTTCCAGAGGCCTCGCTGGCTTTGCCTTTAGAGTTTCTAAACCCCTGGATCTTTTTATTTTTTCTTCCCAAATAGCACAAACAGTGCGTCATCTGCTTCTCCTTGCCTCTCAGTGGCAGAAGCTTGACATGCCCTCTACCAGTAAAGATGCATGACAGGCCCTGAACACCGTGGGAGGGTTTGTAAAATCAGTCCTTGACCCAGGACTTCACGAGAGAGATGGCTGAGATTCCCACTATGGAACTGTTTGGGAAGGAAATGTTGCTATGAAGCAAATCTGGAACGACACCCTCACCCGACCCGGGTTTGGGTGGGCCGTGCGAATGCTAGATCTGGACAGCCAAGTTAAACTTTTCCTAAACTGGGGGACCGCTGGGACTTCGAGGACATGCCTGGCCACGGTCTAGATGGACTGTCTAGAAGTCGCAGCCTGTGTGGAAAATGGCACAGGTTACTAATATCTTTGAGTTAATAGAGCAGTAGACGGTAGAACAACATGTACCTTAAGCCAGTAGACACTGAAGGCAAGCATGTCAATTAAAATCCAAAATAATGGGGTTACTAAAACCCGACATAACCAGCACCAGGCAAGGGGATGAAGGAAGATATAGCCTTTTCCCCTGCCTTGGCCCCCAAGAGGCTCCGTGGAGGTCACTCGGCTCCCAATCTCCTCAAAGTCACAAATCAGGACATCTTCTGTTGTCATGACTGAACAGGACCAGCTGGTAATGACGCTAGTGCCCAGGGAGTGGTGAGGCTGGAACCCTTACTTGGTCCTGGTCGTCTCCTGATGCTATTTGGAGAGTGACCACCATCCCCGATTCAGAAAGCGAACCAGCATGTCCTGCTCTTAGATGCGGTCCTTGTCAGTGCGTCCTTAGTAGCTGGCAGTGGAGCAATGTCCTTGAAGATCTCTGACTCTTTCTCTTTCCTGTGTGTTCGACACCTAAATACTCCCAGGAAACATGGATGATATTCCTGATATTTCCTGCCTTTAATTTTTAGGACATTCAAACTACTTATAAATTATATTTCCAGGGAACATCAACTTAGTGAGCACCTACCACATCTCTATCATGGAGAATCAAATCAGAATGGTGTAGAATATTGTCTTGTTGTCACACAGATGTGTACACTAGCTTTGTTTTCCTATAGGCTCTTCTCATAGGCTCTATTTAGATTTACCAGAAGGGTGTAAGTTAGTGATTTTAATAACTCCTTTCTCACCATTTATCTTTGGACCTTTCTTTCTACCACCGAAGTCCATTTTGAATAAATGTATCCAGTCTGAAAAGGATCAGTTTTAGTTTATTCCTATGTTATGTACTTTTATGCTTGAATTATTTACTACGGGTTTGGTTATTGACCTATTTTATTTGTCATTTTATGACATACATATTTTCAGTGGAGACGCTTAGGCTAAGCTATATTTATTTCTACCACAGTACATTAACCATAAAACTATCTAACTACAGTAAAACCACGATAATCTGGAACCCTCTAGGGAGTGGGTTATACAAGATAGCCAAGTTTTAAGAATTAACATTAACTATTTGTGATGGAAACCTTTTAAAAATGGATCATGCCTGGGGCGCCTGGGTGGCTCAGTAGGTTAAAGCCTTTGCCTTCGGCTCAGGTCATGGTCTCAGGATCCTGGGATCAAGCCCTGCGTGGGGCTCTCTGCTCAGCCTGGAGGCTGTTTCCCCGCTCCCCACCCCCCCCATCTGCCTCTCTGCCTACTTGTGATCTCTCTCTCTGTGTCAAATAAATAAATAAAATCTTAAAAAAAAAAAAAAAATGGATCATGCCTTTCCCTCTTACCTTGGAAACTGAGTCTCATTGAACTTTGATAGTAACTCATGGTCATCAGTAAGAATCGTCCCATAGAACTCAGCTCTCATTAAAGGACATGGGAGTTTTATTTTGTTTTATTTTTAATTATTATTATTTTTTTCCAGTTCTCCTTCTCATTTGCTAACATGGTCCCGTTTCTTCAGTTGCTGTCAGCTGTATTTCTCACCAGCCCTACCTATAGTCTTTCCTCTGCCCTTCACATTGCTGTTTTTATGCTTCTGTGCACTTGGGGACCAGCGATGGCACTTATTAGAATACAGGCAGCCCCGAGAAAGGACTTCGGGGGGCCCACTAAGGGTTCACATACCGCACTGGTGTAATTAACGCACTGCTCTTGTCCTTCCAAAAACTCTTGTTGCCTAACATGTCCATGTTCTGTGTGTTTTAGCCAACTGGATATTTAGTTGGGGGACAGCTGCTCTAACTCCTTCCCTCAACATGCTTCTCTGCTTGGCAGGACTCTGCAGAAGTCGATGGTCCCCTATAGGAGACTCATCTGGGCCTCATGTCTGTGACTGAATGCAGCTAGTTGAACACTCCTTAGAAAAGATAATCAGGTTTAAAACAGACCTCATTTTAGTTCAGGGTTTATTAAGTGACGACTATATTGTGATAATATCCTGCTAGGTCCCCTTTACTTATTTACCTATTGCTTCTTTTTCCCTTTTTATAAAATGGTCAACCTATGTTCTTTAGGCTTGTAATTTGTTGGGACTAAAGCTAAAGCCTTAATTCTAAAAGGATCTCTAGTCAAAACCGTGGAGTTCTTAATTATTCTAATGGTTTTTTTTTTTAAAGATTTTATTTATTTATTTGAGAGACAGTGAGAGCATGATTGGGGGAGAGGGAGAAGCAGACTCCCCGCTGAGCAGGGAGCCCCACTCGGGCCTCAATCCCAGGACCCCAGGGATCACGACCTGAGCCGAAGGCAGATGCTTAACAGACTAAGCCACCCTGGGGCCCCAATTATTCTAATTTTTTAAATGCACATGATTATGAATGCAGTATATACATTTTTAACTGCAGGATTTTCACACAATAACAGAAGGAAAAATGCATTGTTAAAGGTCCCAGTCGGTCTTGGTTGTCTTAACATTTCCATGGCACTTTGCCACTTCTCCTGTGTTTTCACCATATTTCCTTGTGGGGGCATCTAGTGACCTGCCCAAGGTCATACCACAGTCAGTGCTCTCGGGACTGAGCCCAGATCCTCTGCTTCCCGGGCCAGTGAGCTCCCTCTCCCCACACCCCCAGCTCCCACGTAATTGTACTGGTGAGTAATAGGTGCAACTTAGTGCCCAATGTGCAGATTGAAGCTGCCAGCCTCTCTAAGTAGATGAAGCATGAGATCATCCAAAGCAAGAGGAGGGGAATGCGATGGGCATGTGATCCCGAGGGGAAGAAGTCTGTTGTCCCATTGTCTTCAACCAGCCCTGATCTGCTCCTTCCTTTCTGGGATCTGAGGGCCTGCTGGTCAATAATTTAAGGACCCTGGGATGAAATACAGTGGTGTTGGTTATTACGTGGATCACTGCCCAGCGTTTTAGGGAGCCTCATATTGTTTTACTTAGTTATGTTTCAGACATAGATTAGTACTGTTAATGAAATCCTTATTTTTCAGAACCAAGTACTAAATTATTTTGAACTCATATCCTACCTGTTCCTTAATACAAACAATATCTTCACCACTTGCGTCTTTATTTTCAGATCTTAAAATTTGAGCTCTTCTTCGGGCTGGAAATAAGATAATTGGCAACACTGGATTGAATACATCATTTACAAATTCTGGGGCTTTTTGTTTTAAGAATTGTTAATGATTAAAAAAAAAGAATGGTTAATGATAGGCTTATTAAGCCTACGGCCAATGGTTTTGAAGGTCTGATAAGATGCTATGTTTATTGAAATAAACCTTAAGCAGATGTATATTTTTCTTTTCATTTTAATGTGTGGGTGTGTATTTGTGGACAGACTGGAAATGCTTCCTGAGGAGTCACCCCAACCCCCCACATTCTAAAATACTCTATCTACTTTAGTTCTTAAAAAAAAAATCAGAAAATTAGGCTGATCTATTTATATTAACAGACGGGTACTATCAAGTTAATCCTGCAATTAAAGTTCACTTCTCAAAGATGTTACTAAAATCTTCAAAATATTAAAGACTTAAACCCTAAAAATTGGTATGGCAATGATTACATGTTCCCTATTATTTTTCCCCTCTCTCCCAGAGTGATTAATTTCACTTTCCGTGTCTTATTCCATGAGCCGTAATGCTTTCGCGGAGGTTCCTAATTCAGTGAAACCTGTTTAGGGGATCATCTCCGTTAGAAAGACAGCTGCCGAAAAGGCATTCGCTTTCCGAGCATGGATTTTAGATTATGCCCAATCAAGACTCGGAACTGGTGGAACAGCTGTCAGAGACGTTTTTCTACAAGGAGATGGTCTCTTTAATCAGATTTCATTGCACTTCAGAGAAAGGTTCATTTAAAAATGGGGGTAAAACAGCATCTGCTTTTATGATTCATCCTCGCCATACTTTTAAAGCCGAGAAACCAATTTAGAACTTATTTATGACATCGTTCTGCAGGAGAAGGAGAAAGTGCAACAGCGTGTTGAAAAGGAAGAACTTTCCCAGACGTTTGGTTTGGAACTTTCTCTGGTGACAGAAATGTCAGAATTTATTTTGGGGGCTTTTTGTGTGTGTGACTGTAATTAACGACAAGAATTCTTATGGGGAAGCTTTTTAAATGGCTAAGCTAAATTGTGAATACCCGAAATGAAATCCAGGGGGCCTTCGTCTGTTGAAATCTGTTGCATTTATCTGTGAACAATGCAATGCATTACTGATACCGACTGGTGTTTAGAGAAGCTACGCTTGACTTTCAACTCTGCTCTAATTAGAGGCACCGTTAAGTACAGAAAATGTAGGTACTTCCTCACATGTGCACACTCTACTGAGTGTAACTGTTAGAAGACAAACTTCATTCTGCAAACCGGAGTTTAATGGTGTAACTCTGCAGACCAGAACATCAGTTAATTTTCAAAACATTTTATTCTACACCAATTAGCTCAGGTCCTGGAGGGCAAAATGACAAGAGGTTACTCGTTCGCTATGTATTTAATTAATTGAAAAATGCTCAAATTGCTTTTACAGTTGTTATTAAAAAGTAGAATCAGTGTTGCCAGTGCTCAACCATAATTGGAACCCCAGGGAATTAAATATTTAGCATTAGTAATGTAACAGCACTTAGGACACAAATTTCTATTTTCGTAATGAAAGCTATACACTGTGAGTACGAGCGGCTAAGACGACAGCCGTGACAAGTGAACTGGCCTGGGATATTTCAATAAGACACCTCATTGGACAGCAAGTCTTACCACATTACTCGTTTGTAAGAGATCTGCAAGTTTAATTCCCAGTAGAAACCCGTTACCCAAGTATTTAGATTTCTAATTGCATGCAGGATGAACGGTTGAGCAAATGTCTTGCTGTAAGTGGCTGAAATGTATAGTGCTCTCTAAATAATCCTATATAAGTTCGTGCCTTTGTCAATTTAAAAATAGCAGGACTGTCAGGGAATAAAGATCTTGTTTGTTTTAAGTTTAATTACATTTTAAGCATAAATGCTTTCGGTGTTACAATGAGAAAAGTTGGATGCTGGGCTCTAATGAGCCGCGCTCGTCGACGGCTGGAGACCCTAAGGGATTCCTTCCGTAAATTAACTGGATAAAAGTACTTGGTTAGGATATAGTTGATGGCTGAGCTGTTCTTAAAACCCAGTTATAGAGCTGTCTCTCCCTCCTGTTTTCATTCTAAACAGGCCCTGTAGAGACTTTAACAGCTGCCTGTTACAACTGTTCAACTTGTCAAAATGTATTATATTACTCCACTAATAAATAGCATTAAAGGGTATTTGACTTCATTTCTCATTTTCAGAGGGGATCAGGTTGATAAACACAACTGGCTTAGGCTGGCCTTATTTTAATTTGTTTATGTCATTGAAGTAATATTGCAGGCCCATGGTTTGAATTTTGCAGACATTTTCCAGGGGACGTGAAACTCACAAAATAGTAGGGACTTTGAAAACAATTAACGGAGGTTATTTGTTGTAGAGTCTTTGTCCTTGAGAGACGTAGGACTTAGACATTTTTAGCCCACATTCAAAGTGTTTGCAAAACCATAACTCAACTGACGCACTTTGAAACACAACCAGACGAATTCCTTTGCCACTCATTCTATCTTTTCTTGGGGAAAAAAAAGTTGCAGGATGACTCGATCTCCTAATTTTCTGTCACTTGCCACTGTCTCTAAGTGTTCTGAGAATGTATCCTAACTGATCACGATTTTCTTCTATTTTATTTTTTGTAAATTTTAGAAAAGTACGTGCTTACTTTAAAACAAAAAGTGGAGGGACACGTAGGTGGCTTGGTCGGTTAAGTGTCTGACTCTCGATTTCATGGTCTCACGGTTGTGGGATCGAGCCCCGAGTTGGGCTCCCTGCTCAGCCAAGAGTAGACTTCACTCTCTCTCCTTCTCCCTCTGCCCCTCCCCCTGCTCACGCCCTCTTCTCTCTCTCTCTCAAATGAATAAAACTTTTAAAAATAAATAAATAAATAAATAAATAAATAAATAATAAAACATGAAGGAGAAAAGAAAAATGTAGGAGTTTATTGGATAAGTTCTCCTTTTCACCCTCACCCCTGATCCGACTTACCTCCTTGGTGGTCACCTTTGCGAACAGTCTGATAACATTTCAAACATTCATGATGCTTTCTGTGCATATATACATGTGCATATACAGCTATGTATGCATGTGTGTGTGTGACATATAACATATTTAAAAAACAGAATTTGGATCATTCTGTAGATGTCTGTGACTTGTTTTTCCCTCCACCTAACTTGTCACAGATATCCTCCTATACTAGATCTTCCGCCTTCCTTTTAAGAGCTAATTGCCATTCCAAATTTTGGAGATGTGAATTTTTTTTTTTTTTTTTTTTTTGAGATGTGAAATTTATTTGTCTACTGCCTATTCCCGTCATGTAAAGTCATCTCTAGTTTTTTGTTAGGGCAAACAGTGCTGCAAACTTCTGAGTGTGCCTAGAAGTGTGTGTTTGTGGGGTGCATATGTGTATATTTGTGCATGTGTCATAATAAAATAATGAACTAATACTTAGTGATTATTCTGTGCCGGGCATTATTTGAAGCACTTTCCATGTATTAACTAATTTAATCTTTACAATAAAGCATTAAGATACATTATTATCCCCATCCTTATTGTACATAGAGGAAAACTGAGGCACAGAGAGGTTAAGGAACTTGCGCAAGGCCACTGGTGAGAAATCAGCAGAGCTGGGCTTCAAACCCGGGAGGTTTGGCACACCAGAGTCTGAGTTCTTACCCAATACGGTGTGCCTGCAGAAATACCTCGTGTTTTTTCCTTGTAGTATGACTTTCTTCATTAGTGATTTGTGTGTAGTTTCATAGTATTTATTGCCCTTATGTTTCTTCTTCAGAGAGGTGACCTGTTCGTGTCCTTTGCTCATTTTCCTGTAGCATTATCTTCCTATCAAATTGTAGAAGATCTCTATTGAGAATGGCTACTGACTACTTGTTATATCTTTAAAAAACTATTTATTTATTTATTTATTTATTTAAGAGAGAGAATGAATGGAGGGAGAGACAGAGGGCGAGGGAGAGAATCGCAAGCAGACTCCCTGTGGAGCACGGAGCCTGACCAGGGACTGGATCTCAGGACCCTGAGGATATGTATGACCTGAGCCAAAATCAAGGGTCAGATGATTGACCCAGCCACCTGGGCGCCCTTACTCCTTGTTATACTTTATTAAGTGTTTTTCTAAGCCCATTGTTGTATTTTTACTTGGTTTTATTTTAATATTACCAAGTTTTACTTTATGGATTGAGGTCTGAGAGAGCCTTTTGCTATCAAGATTTTAAGTATGGTTGCCTACATTTTCTCCTACTACTTTTAATTCTTTTGAAGTTTTGAACTTTAAATCACGTGGGATTTACTTGGGTGTGTGGTGTGAGGTAAAGATTAAACCTTTTATTTCCAGGAACAACCACAGGTTCTTTCTGTAAACCATCTGTTCTTTTTTCTCCATGGCTTAATATATGACCTTTGTCTAATGCTATTTTCCACCTACACCTGTCTCCAGATTGCCGGTTCTTTGTAATATTCCATTTGTCTAATCCTGCAACATCATACTTTTATCATTAGAATGTAAAAGAAAGCTTAAATCTTTTAAATTTTAAAAAATAATCTTTATCAAGTACTCTTAATCTTAAATTATAAAAGCAATATGGACTTATATTAACAAATTTAAATAATTTAGAGAGGTATAAAGTCATGGTAAAGAGAGATGTCTATGTCCTAATTTTCAGAACCTGTGAATATGTTCCATTATGTGGCAAGGGGGAGTTAAGATTGCAGATGTAATTAAAGCCACTGATCAACTGACTTTAAATAGGGAGATTATCCCGCATTATCCAGGTGGGCCAGTGTAATCACAAGGGACTTTAAATGTGCAAGACGAAGGCTGCAAGGTCAGTGTCAGAGTGATGCAATGTGAGACAGATCAACTGAATGCTGCTGATTGCTGGCTTTACAGTTGAGGAAACAGGGCCATGAGCCAAGGATGATGATATTTGTGCTTTTCTGTGTTGGACTCTGTTTTCTCAGTTCTGTATCCTCCTCTTTCATGCTTCTCATTTTCAGGGAGCACATCCTCCCACCGCTTTCTAAAAAGTCTACATGGAAACAAAATATTTTTGTCTGAAAATGTTTTTACTGTAGGCATCACACTTTTCCAAAAGCTCTATTTTATACTCGGATGGTTCCTGTTTGGTAATAGCCTGTTCTTGTTTCATAGATATAGTATCTTCTCTTATTTCTCTGAGGCTATTAATAATCTGATGGGTCTTATTATTTTTTCTTTTGCTTTATTTTTAATTTGGTAACATCCATGATAAATCCTGACAACAAATGTATAGGAGTATTATTATCCACAATTTACATTTGACAAATTCTGGGAAAGCCCAGGTTTGAACACAGGCCCATCACCAAAGTGCCATCTTGTTTTATCTGCCTTCTAATGGATTTGGGGAAGTTTGCAAAATTAACTCATGAATGATATTAGGGTTTTTGTTTTGGGGTTTTTTGTTTTTTTTTTTTTTTAGAAATTTCCTAGACTTCACTTTAATCAGTTACAATTATATTCAATCCCTAGGCCTGTGGTTAGTTTCCTATCAGTGGTATAACAAAGTACCACACACTGAATGGCTTGAAACAGCAGCTATTCATTCACTTATAGTTCTGGAGGCCAGAAGTTCAAAATGAGTCTTACAAGGCTAAAAATCTGGGCTTTGGCAGAGCTGATCTCATTTGGAGGCTCCAGTAAAGAATCTGTCCCTCGTTCCTCCAGCTTCATTCCTGGAGCTCGTTCCTCCAGCTTCTGCTTTTGCTCCTTGGCTTGTGTTAATAATTTTATTTTAAACACTATATTCTTTCATTCCCTGCAGGGTCTCCGTTTCCTCCAGATCCCATTTTTCTATTTGTTTGGGTGTGTTTCTTCCGTGTTGGAGGATCTCCTCCAATGTCTTATGGTCAGTAGCTGTAATATTTAAGATGAAGTCCCTAAAAAGCTAATTGGAAGCCCTTTGTACATTTGTGGAGTTGTTGGTAGATGAGTTTCAGTTTGGGATGATCAAATGAGATTCAGAGCAGGGCACTTAATTGACTGGGCCACTCAGGCCCCCCTGGGATGGGGGGATGGTCTTCTTCTGACTTGTACAATGTACCTGTTGACTTTAGATATGAGGAATGGGTGAGCATCATCTCTATCAGTAAAGTAAGTGCTGGTGTTCAGAACAATCTCCGAGGAAAGTCATTGATGTTAGACTGAGGCCAGTCCACGTGAAGGACTTCTGGTGGGAATGTGCTATCATGAGAAGTGGGAAGTTCGAAGAGTCTCAGTCAAGGGTTTAGGTCAAGCAGTCTAGCACTTGTTCGAGGGGATTTGAAGGATCGTGAGTCAATCTAATGGTGAAAAGATGTAAAAGGTTGCTAGAAGAAAATAATGAAGCAAAAGGAAATGAAAGGAGATGAGAACCCAGCTCCTGAAATTCTTCCGGCTGAAGCCTCTCAGAGGAAGTAGTTTGGGGGGAGAAGTCCGGAGAAGGAATGAACATGTCCTGAGGAAGGAGGACTAGTTCACAGAAAATCCAACTGGAGTCAAATCCTGGTGAAATCTCGGTTGGGCTTTAAGGTGAACAAGGAAGCTCAGGAAGCAAGGACAGCCCTGAGAAGGACTGCCTTGTCTCTGGAGGGCTCCCTGGTGTTGAGAACACACAGCTTTGCCGGGAATCTATATCCCTCTCTGTTGCCACTGAGTGTTGCCTCCAGGATGGTAAAAAGAACACCCACAATCAAACACGTCGTCTTTCCTCCAAGCATCCTCTGCCAGCTCTGTGCTCTCCGAGAGCTTACATCCTCCGCGAAAAGCAGTGGATGCACAAGGGGTCATAGAGGTTTGGGATAGTTTCAGAGAGAGATCAGTCCTAAGCCCCCCTTTGGCGAGATCCTGATCTTCCTGGCCCATGGCTGTCCTGATGGCTACTGCCAGTTGCACAGATGATTTATGGGCACGTCCTGTCCTGCTAGTTGGTAAATGCCACAGGAGCAGGTGCTACCCCTTTCAAGAGGCCAATTCTCATGGTGCCGTATATGCAGTAAGCAGGTGCTCCATTTGTGCTCCCTCAGGGAGAGGACAGGGCGGCCCGAAGGACAGACTCATGAATGGAGACTTGGGCATGCGCCGGCTGGCTCGGGAAGCAGAATAAACAGTAGTCTCGGGGATGACATCATTTCTGGCTTTGGTCTTAACCCACACCAAGTGAAAAGGACGGCTAGGACTAAGTGTCTTAGTTGCTTAACTGTGATTAGTGTGTGACTTAGAATTCCTGCACCTATTAATAGCGTGAATTCCAAGGGAAGAACCCGCCTAGGGGATGGTTGGGGACAAGGCAAGCAAAAAGGTGTGTGAAACCCCACACCCGAGCCCCCTACCCCCTTCTCATTTCCTGAACCGAGGCACAGGAAGGTCACCCTGGTGGTCATTTTCCAGTTGTGCAAACTTCTGAGTCCTCTTAGCATTTGGGTCTGATCCACCTCAGTGTAATTATAGTTTCTTCATTAAACCAGAAAAGAGCTGAGAGGCTTCTGAACGTTGCTGGCTGCTTGTGCTCTCTGAGCCCTGTGGAAGGGTGTGGTAATAATCTCCAGATGGAAGATTCTGGAAGGACCATGGATACCTGGTGAGCCCCACCCCCACCACCCCCCGGGGTTTTGCTGTTGCTGATGGACTTTTCGTGCTTCGCCCTTTTCCACCTCTAGGTCTTGTGTTTTCTTTGCCTCGAGCTCTTTTTTTTTATTATTATTATTATTTATATTTTATTTTATTTTATTATTTTATTTTATTTTATTTTATTTTATTTTTTTGCCTCAAGCTCTTGTCCTCTTCCTTCAGGGCCTTAGCTCAGCTAACCCCTCCTCAGAAACCCCCTCTTGGGTCTCCATTTTCTCTCTCCTGGATTCTCTCCTCTTGAAGCTGAAAGTCACATCTTTTATTATCACTCTACTCAGATTCTAGCACCAGCTTCGTACATCTCGGTTGAATGAATAAGCGAGACTAACCAAAGCAGGGCTAGATTGTTCTAGACTGGAAGAAGCGCCTGGCCTGGAGGAAGCTGCCACCAGAAGCACCTCCGTCACCTTGTAATGTCGCCAGATCCGGAACGGCATACTGCTTTATGAAGAAGTGACACTGGGATCCCCGGGGAGAGGAAGAGTCTATCTGTTTCTCCCCCTCCCCCATTCCTCCCCTCCTTGCCCCACATCTGTGTTCCAGCTGTGACTAGCGAAGCTCTGTTCTTTTGGGGGAAAGGGTGTAGATGAGTGCTCTGGGGTTAGAAGCTGCCCCCCAGTGTTAAATAATGATAACTCACATTTACGGCACAAACACTGCGTGCTGGGCACCACGCTACTCATACGACTTGCGCGATCTCATTTAATTCCCGCAGGGGGGTAGAGTACCGCCATTATTCTGATCTCACAAGTAAGAAAAGGGAGGCTCAGAAGCCAAGTTCATTGCATTCATGAACGCGAGGACCAGTACTCAGGCCCTCACTGGTCCGATGCCGACTGTTTTCCGCGGCTGCCTCACAGAATCGCTGCCTGGAATCGTGACATCTCCAAGGAAGAGTGAAGAGGGCATCTATCTGATCCAACTCCTGTTGGCATGGAGGAGCAACGACATTTCCAGTCACCGGGCTTTCCTGGCATGAATACCAGCGCCTTGCGGCTGATTCCTCACAGGACAGCAGGACTCGAACGGGCAGCTTCCCGAGGCAAAGAGGAGCACAAAAGCTGGCCCCAAATCATTTTCGGCAAATGCACAGATCTGGAATAACAGAAATAAGTATAGCGCGTAGCCTGAGAAAGACCCCGGAGGGACTTAGCCAGGCAAGTATTTCCTTTTGACTTCCCGCTAATGCAAAACACCAAAGATTCCAGCGGCCGCCTTTCTAGAGCCCCCAGTGCCCCTGGGCTTTGTGTTAAATGCAGCCTTCCAGCAGCCCGAGATCACAGACCTGTGGGACATCCAGGGGGAATAAAAGCAGCAGGACCCTGTTCCCGGATTTACTGTACAGAACAAATTCTGGTCTGAAAGCACAAGACACTTCTCCCCGGCGTTCCCCCCAAGTTCATCTTCTCCTACGGTTTCTTAAGCTTGAAAAGCTTTGAGGGCAAGGGGAATACCATTGAAATAAGTAGGTTTCACATCCTGGAGATGTTTTCCTAGCTGCCACATGTGGCCCCGTGTTAAGTAGCTGAACATTTCTGCATGCTGGTAGCCAGAGTCAGCCCTCACCTCCCACGGAGCTCCTCCGACTTCAAAAAGCTTTCCATGGGGTTGCAGCGAAGAGGAAAAGGAGGACAGAGTTACCACTTACACTGCCTGAATTCATTTTCCATCCTTGTGCTCTCGCGGCTTCTTAGAGCCACGCAGGAGAACAAAGTGCAGAGGGACTTGAGGGGTTGTCTTCAGAGAACGTGCTAGAAGCCCCAATATTTGAGTGAGAGACGGTATTCTCTTAGAAGCCACATTTTTGATAGCATAACTAAATGCAATTTCGACTGGGAAGGGCCATGGGCCAGAAGCACAAGATATGCTGAATCAGTTAAGGAAATCTTTGTTATATGTATAAGCTTATCTCTTTGCCTCTCCCGAGAAGGAAGCAGCCACTCGCAATGTTGGCCACAGTAGGACAATTCCCTTGGTGGTGCGCAAAACCAGCCCGACAGGGCGCTACGTACCGAACAGCGAACAGTGTAGGAAATGTGCCCTTTGCAAGCCCTCGCTGTGCGTAGCTGGAAAGCATGAATGAGGCTGGACATCCCTGATCTGAGAAGTCTTAAAGGTGGCTAGCCTGTCAAAGTTTTGATTGATTTTTTTCTTCTGCCTGTGAGTTTCTCCGAGCTCCAAGGGAGCAATATAGTCTTTTCCATAGTTTTCCCTATTGGACGTAAACTGGCACCACCCATATTTTGTCCTACTTTATATTTTGCGCGAACATGTGAAGCAATAGAGTCATTGATTTTTTTTTTTTTTTAATCTGCAGACATGGGGCAGAATTTCTAGCACAGTACGATAGGTCGCTATAGGAGCCTCCTTAAGTCCAACCAATCGGAGGTTGGCAGACTTCGTTAGGTCGAATGAACAGTGGTTGGCTGACGTTTATTTTAGAACGGCGTCAGGCAAGAACTGTTGGTTGTACATCACAGTGTGTGAGGAACCGTGTAATGTGCTGTGGGCATCACGTTTGTAGCAGGGAATGACTTATGTCACACATTGGAGCCCTTCTGTTTTCCTACTGCAGTGGTATGTATTGAGTCTTGAATCTCACAGGGTTACCATTCTCTTGGGGAATAGAAGGGTGGGGCCCTCTGAGCAGCCCCTGCCCCTGGAGCTGTCCCACAGTGGTCTGAACTTGACGTGAGCCAGTCCCTTTGTCCCTCCCCCTTCTAACCATGCAGTGGGCGGAGGGGGGACTGTGGCTGGTGTTTCTCTGCATGAAGTCAATTGGCCCATTTGGGGCTTACACTCAGGTTCTTCGACTTCTTAGCACCTTTCCTTAGACAACTTGGCACTTGGGATGTCAGTGCTAATTGTTGAGTCATTAGCAGTGGCTTTCTCTAATGGGGTCACTAAGGGAAGGGCTCACTGTTACCATGTGAACTTGGTCTTTGGAATAGAAGCAAACAGAGTTTGGGCATCGTGGGGCCATTAGGTCCCCTCCCCCTTTCCACAGTTCGCTCAGCCAGGCACCAAGACCGAGCCTACACCAAGATAATATGCAGGTATCAGCAGCTAAATAGTCCCTAGAGATTGTGGAGCCACGGAGGCAAACGTATGAGCTATAACACTATCTTTTGATGGTGACCGAAGGGCCACCATGCTGACTCTTTGAGGGAAAAACGTGTCTTCTCTAAAAATGTGCGATACTCTGGGTTAGTCAGCTCAAATTAGAGCAATCTGACAAGTACTTCAGCTGATGGACTTTGTTAGCTCAAGACGGAATGTTTTCCTTATGTTCTTGAATAACAAAGCTTGAATGTCAAAAGACATATATGTTTAAAGGAAAACATTTACTTTTTATTGTGTTCGGAATTGCTGAGTTATGGTGCTCAAATATACGTAATACCCACAGGAGCCTGGATCTTTGATGGGCCTTAAGCCTACAAGAGGAGCCTCAGGAGGGCCCATTAGCCAATGTCCAGATCCAGTTACTAACCACTCAGCTCACTTACCCCCGAGCTCCTCCCCCCATGTTCAAACAGTGTCCCTCATCCACTGTGGCACTCCTGTCTGAGCCCAGATATGTCATCAGAACCTTTCTTTAAAAAAAGCAAAAAAAAAAAAAAAAAAGATTTATTTAAGCGAGAAAGAGCAGAGAGAGATAATCCTGAAGCAGACTCTCCACTGAGTGAGGAGCCCCACTCGGGTCTCCGTCCCAGGACACTGAGATCATAACCGGAGCCCAAATCAAGAGTCGGCCACTTCACTGACCGAGCCACCCGGGCGCCCCATGTTGGAACCTTTCTTAACACAAGAGTTCAAGACAGGTGAGTGGAAATGCCCGTGAGATGGCCTTTACATGCCACCTCTGATCTAGGTAGACTTCAGTCCAGGAAATTTCAGCGTGCTCCTTGTTGCGATCCACACTGGTTTGTGTTTGGATATGGCCATCCTCTGTGCCTCATGACTTTTGTGTGTGACTGGCCACGGCGTCCACCTCCACCCTACAATTACTACACATGCTCTGATGACCAAGAAGGAGAGGAGCTTTTCAAAGTCACGTGCAAGTTCCACATCACAGTATGAAGCAAGGTAATGGTCACGGACACTTAACCCTGTTCTCCAGACCTTCGTAGTTTGAAAAGTGAACCATATTCAACCTTTCAATTAAAGTTTCATGAAGTCTATTGATTGGGAAAAAAAAAACAAAACATTTTTCAGATCATGTTTGAATACCTCAGGGTACATGTTCTTTAAGCCCAAATAAAGACTATGAGTTTGTGCATAATCACAACTCAACTAACAGTAAAACCCTTTTGAGCCCTTATTATTTGCCAGGTACTGCGCTAATCATGTTAAGTATGTTTGGATTCGTTTTCTAGGACTGCCATGACAAAATGCCACAAACGGGGTAGCGCCACAGCAGAAATTTATTTTCTCACACTCCTGGAAGCTCAAGTCCAAGATCAAGGTGTTGGCTGGTTCGGTATCTGCTTTCTTCTTGGTTTGCAGATGGCCACCTTCTCCTTGTATCTTTCCTCTGTGTGTGTACATCCCTGGTGTCTCTGTGTGTCCAGATTTCCATTCTTATTAGGACAGCAGTCAGATTGGGTTAAGGCCTGCCCTAACATTCTCCTTTTTACATAATCACCTCTTCAAAGCCCAGGTCTCCAAATACGGTCACATTCTGAGGTCCTGGGGGTCACTAGGGCTTCAAGCCTCGCACATGTTTGTACTAAGGATGCTAACTGACATCATCTCCATTTTAGAGATAAAGAAACAGAGGTTCATAGAAGCTGAGCCCTTTGCGTGATGACCTTCATGTAGCAAGACCAGCAAACCATTGGCATATTCCATATATCTTTATTCTGTTGTGTGTATCAGGGATGTAATTTTGTTGATGGAGTGACTTTTATTTTTTTTAAGATTTTTTCTTATTTATTTGGGAGAGAGAGCATGTGTGCAAGCAGGGGGAGGGACAGAGAGAGAGAGAATCTTTTTTTTTTTTTTTTTGAGAGAGAGAGAATCTTAGGCAGGCTCCATGCCCGATACGGGACCGGATCCAGTCCTCCATCTCACCACGCTGAGATCATGACCTGAACCGAAAGCATGAGTTGGGTGCTTAACCCACTGTGCCACCCCAACACCTTGATGGAATGAACTTTAAAAGGCCCAGTGAAACTTCTAGATTTCTTTCAATGGAGGTGTATGTAGCAAGTTTGTTAATGGAGCTTCTGCCCCTTACCAGCTGTGTGACCTCTGACATGTCACTTCACCTTTCTGGCCCTTGGTTTTCTTCTCTGTAAAAAAGGGTGGTAAATAATAGTACCTACCTTCGAGGGCTGTCCCAAGGTGGAAGTGCGATAATGTATATAAAGTCCCTATAACAGGCATGAAATATGTTGGTAGCCATTATTACTTATGTGTTGTTTGTCTGAGGAAGACGCATTTTCACCATGGGACAAAGTAATTATTATCACTGCATTTTAACATTTTAAAGTGTTATTACATCCCAATTATTTGGCGCTATATATCATCACGGTTTCGAATATTATTGTTTTGAGTATGTCATGTCCTTTCTACTGGTGGCACATCAGAGACTGGTGTAATATGTCAAAAGTGATTGAATTCACTGGCCGTGTGTCATAAAATGCAACACAGCACCGAGAAACAGATGGATGGTACCCACTCCTAACCAATGCTGGGCGTACCAGTGGGTTTTCCTTGGGGTTAGGTGACGTGCCAGACTGTTGGAGCAGCTGAACGCTTTTCTCGGGAATCCTGAGAGACTAGAAGAAGTGATAATTATTCCCTAAAAAAAACCACTGTTTAAATGGCCCCTTACTCTACAGTCACTCTGTTACATGGAGGTCTAAACTGGGCCAATGAAATGTTGTGGAATAAGGTCCACCAGAGGCCACGTTGAGTGGTGGAAGGTGGCTTATCTTTCTCCACAAAGCCCTTTGTGCTCCTGGTCTTCCGTGTTTAAGAACAAATTAAAGTCAAATTGAATGAACTAAGGAATACTAGAAACGCTTTGTCTGTCCTTAGGTTAGGCTCCTGGAAAATCCATATATTAGGTTATTGTTTTGTGAGTATTGCTTTTTTATTTAGAGAAAATAGTTGAAATAAATGGTCTAACTGACTGATGTGATTGGTGGTGGGTCCTGTATTTAGAGGCTTCGTGCTTACAATGAAACGGAGAGTGCAGTCAGGAAACTGGAAAACATGAATGTAATAGGATCAGATGACCTAGTTCCAGGGTTGCATATAATAGTCCCAATTTTTTATCTCTCCTCCCTTCTCCCAGTAGTTAGATATTAGTCATATCATATTTAAAAATATACCATCTACCCCTGAAATTTTATGTATATTGAACATACGTAACCCAAATAAGGTCAACTTTGTCAATCGTTACACATGTTATAGCAAAACAAATTGGAGGGATATTAAATGAGAATTAAAAGAGAAAGATAGGCACCATCACCATCAAGAGTTGAGTTTATTATTTGTGTGAGGTTTGTTGGAATTTGCTGTTATTGTCGGCTGCTGATACACACCCAGGAAAGTATTGTGTCCGTCTGTCTGGGTGTATAACTGGAACATGACCAGATAAATAAATAAAAATAACCAATGCCATTTCATGAGTGTTTACTATGTGTGAGGCTCTTTATATGAATTCTTATTTAATCCTTACAGACACACTGTAAGGTAGATCCTCATTTTACAGATGAGGTCCCTGAATGTAGCAGAGACGATTCTATGTATTGGGAAAGTCTCATTTTTAAAGACTGTACTCCCTGGCTCCCATGCAGTTAACCTGGGACCACATGACTAATTTTGGCCACTGGTAAATGGAAATGGCATGTGTCACTTCTAGAGGAAGCATAAGTGAGTATAGGCATAAGCATGTGTGCTCCACACTCTGTCTTCCCATCATGGCAACCTGTGTTGAGCTGGTAATGTCAATTCAATAATAGAGGCTGGGTTGCGGAGTACATGGTGGACCACTGTTGTTTTGTTTTGTTTTGTTTTGTTTTGTTTTTGAGGCTTATTTGTTAATGAGGCATAGCCCAGCCTATCCTGACTAATGCATTGAGTCTCATAGGAAATAACTTACCTGGTCATGATTTCGTGGATGCTGATCTAGAACTTCTGCTCAGATCTATGGCTACATAGCACCCTTTATCCTTCCTAACGTTATCTCTTTGGTTAGAACAGAGAAAAGAGCTGAACGAAGTCCAGAATGAGACATGGAATGCCCCTAGAGTATGCTGATACAGGACATTATACTCTTGATTCTGTCTTCTTCTTTCTCACCGGCCTGTAAGTGATGATCAGAGGAAACCCAGTCGGAAGTCAATCTGAATGATATTTATTCTTCCAACCCCAGATGGTTTAACCCCATCCCTATTCATCCCTGTTCATCCCTCTTATGACCAGGGAATTTACCAGAGGGCTGAGTGGGATAAAGGAAGGAGTTAGAGCCCTGGATTAGAGAAATCACATGTAAAGTTCATGTGGGTCTGGGGTTATAAAATTGTAATTCCTCTAGAGCTTCTAGATGATTCCAAAAGGAAAGGGCGAGAAAGATGGCTGTGTTGCCCTGCATGGATTAAACCAGGTTTGCAGGTAGTTATTCACCAAGATTTGGTGATTTTTATTGGACCTTCATTCATGTATTCATTTATTGGGCATTTTTAAGGTCTCCAAGTATTAAACAAAGAAAGATCAATAAGACCAGTGCCCTTGCCCAGCAGGAGCCAACCATCTTGAGGGTGATTCTGACAAGTGAACAATTATAACACAGTATGATAGATACCACACGCTATAGAGACAAGCATGGAGTGCTGTGTAATTGCCAAAGCAGGCCCCCTGATTCAGCTGGGCTGGACCTGGAAGAGGCAGGAAGGTCTTCCCATAGGAGCAGCCCAGCAAGGTCTTGAAGGCCAAATGGTCCAGGCAAAGAGCTGTGTATAAAATTATAAAGCTGGTGGCATTCCGTCCTCGACATTCTCTAGGGCGGCTGATCCTTGACCTTGGGGCCTTGAACCCACAGAGTCCATGGACAGGTCTTGGGTGTTTTATAGATCCCCAAAATAGGACCCAGAATCTTGTGTGCAGCTAAATTCTTCTGACTATGCTTTCCCTGAATTCTCAAAGTTTTCCATACCCTCCAAAATTTCTCACCATTGCTCCAGAGGACACAATAGTTCTTTGGGAAATCGAGCTATTTCATGGTTGAGAAATCTGCTTGCCTGTGGCAATTTGATGGTGAAGATAAGTTTATGGAGAATAATATCACTCCAAAAATTTTTCTGCAATATTCTGACATCTGAGACTTAATAAAACAAAATGGCTTATAATCTCAATGCCAAGGTGTTGATTGCTTTCTCTCTCTCACACACATACACACACACACCATTTTTAGAAAATTCAAAAGATAAACATATAATTGAAATGAGAAGTCTTTCTCTCATCCCTCAACCTTACCATAAAGGTAAATAGTCTTAGCTGCTTCTTGTATTTCCAGGATAAAAAATACCAATTATAGACTAATATATACATATTTTTACTTAACCTAAAAATATCAAAGTATACCCACTGCTTTGTCCCCTGCTTTTCTGTCCTCTGTCCCTCTGTGACTGGTACAGCTGAGGGGACATTCTGTAGCAGCATGTGCTGGTCTAGATGATTCTCTGGATGGCTGTCACCGGCTTCCCTTGCTGGGTTGCTCTGTCCCGGGTGCCCAGCCCTCTGGCATGATGCTCCTTGAGATTGCTTCCAGACATCCAATAAAGCCAATACTGTTGCACTGGTCTACTTTCATCCATCTAGTTTAAGGCACTTTCGCCAATATTTTCCCAGATCGAATTCCTCACAGCAGAGTTGCTGGTTTAGGGTGTAAACAACTTCACAATTTTGGTAGATAGTACCAAACCGCCCTTTAAAACAGCTGAACCAACACATTTGCACCCACGGTGGGCAAGCGTGCCTGTGTCTGCTCACTCCTGATATTACCGAACATTTTGATTTTTGTCAACATGATCGGGAAGAACCATTCTTTCACACTTGCTTTGATTTGTATGTCTTTAATTATGAATAAGATTGAGGACCATTTCATACGTTTATTCAGTTTGTGTTTTTTACGTCTCCATGTGAATTGCCTATGCATATCCTTCATCCATTTTCCCACTCGGTGTGCATTTTTCCAACTGAATTATTAAAACCCTTTGTCATTTAAGGAAATGAGCCTTATGATGTATGTCGCAAATAGCTTCCCCAATTTATCTTTTGTCTTTCGCCTCATATTTGGAGTACCTGGGGCCATGTTAAGTTTTTAAAATTTGTTCATATTTAAATTTATCAACACCCAGAAAAGCTGTTGAGTTGAACCAGGTCTCAGGATCCCTTTAAGTCTAAAGAAAACTATAAATAGCTAGTTACACTAATGACCACACAGCCTAAAGGAATGCACGCCCGGAGGTGAGTTTTGCCTGACTTTGGCAAGCCAGTGTTGGGCCCTCTGCTATGTACGATTTAACAATTGATTCTTCCCTCCTCTAAGATTGTCTCTCCTCTACGTTACTCTGGATTTTAGTCGCTAATTGATACTACAATCAAGACATGATTTTTTAGGGACGCCTGGTGGCTCAGTCAGTGAAGTGTCTGCCTTTGGCTCAGATCATGTTCCTGGATTCCCAGGAGGAGTCCTGGGAGGGGAGCTTGCTCAGGCCCTGATCTCAGGGTTGTGAGATCGAGCTGTGCGTCAGACTCCGCGTTCAGCCAGAGTCTGCCTTGGATTCTCTTGCCCTCTGCCCCTCCCGCTTGTGGCCTCTCTCAAATAAATGTTTAATAAATAAATAAATGAATGAAATACACAGAACCTGAATTTTCCTCCTCTGCTCGGTTGCCTCTGCTTCCTTCCTTCTTTCTCTGGGCACAGATCTGATAGTATTTTGTGCACGCAAACACATGCTTCATATATCTCTTCATATTTCTGTTTTCTAAAACATTAATTGAGAAATAGGCCACTCACTGTTACAGAAACCACAGTGTACTTCATGATAAACCATTGGGTCCAAGGGCAAAACATTGACAAATTGATACTTTTTGGCCTGGTCACGCCTGATTTAAGGGAATGAACCCCAAAGAGGCTATGGGCATTGGAAACTGACTTGGGCCTCCTCTAAAATATTAGCAGCCAAATGTGTAAACCAACATTTATTTTCTAATCAAAGCCTTGCGGCAAACGGTTTATAAACGAAAGAGATGAGGAAAGAATGCTTCGAGATGTTTCTAGTTAACAGGAATGAAAATAGGGTATTTTATTTCTTTAAAACAGCAGACACGGGTCTCAACTAAAGAAAATTCATCCTGCCCTGGTATTTGGAGGAGAAACTGACCATTGTTTGAAAGGCCAGGGTCCGGGTTCCTATGCCAGTGGTCATAATAAATATTATTCGGTGGAAAAAAAAAAGTTGAAGATTCAGCCACATTAAGGGAGAATCTATTAACAGAATAATTGTATGGCAAGGACCTCTGAAGAAAAGCTTCCAAAATTCCATTATCTTAACTGTCACTCGCCACTTTGAGTTGTCTCGGTGCTGTGTGTTTTCATGAATTACCCGAGCTGTTTGTTTTTGCTTTATCAGTCATCACCCTGTCAGCTGGGCCATTCATAACAACTTTTGGCAGCTCATCAGGGGAGTTCAGAGCTTGAATAGGCCCCTATCCACTCTCACACCTCGTTGTGTGAAACTGTTTACCAGCATTGCCTTTTTCTGTAAATATTACAAGCAGAGTCCTGAAGGAGAGACGTGTGAAAACAAAATGGCCTAACCTTGTCGCGGTCGGCCGAGCTAAGCAGCTCTGGGCTGGCTGAGACTTTGCCAGGCCTTGTGTTTCCTGTATTCAGACGGATAATAACCTAGTCACCGGTCTTGCAGTCTTGTGGATGCTAGTTAATTAGACAATATTTAATTTGACTTAACATTTGTGTCAGTTGGGTGGAAGTGAGACTTTGTAATTAGGGAGTACAGAGCGGCTTCCTGTCACCGATCTGCACCCATATTCTAATTTAAGGCACACTTTTGCAGTGTATTGTCACACTTGATGTGTGGAGTTTCACCCCCTCCCCTCAACTGTCTTTCATGCTTGACTAGTAACAAGGTGGCCCATATTCTACAACCAACAGCAAATGGACTCCGTCTCCTGTACTCAAGGGCCAAAAGTTTCTGCGTGATTCACCCACCAGAAACAATTTCCTAGCTGAAATGAATGTCAACAATTCTCTGAGGAAGCTAATATCACCAGCCTGCAAATGGGTATGATTTTTTTCTTTTTTCTTTTTGGTCTTTATTTGAACCGAAGTTACGGATGCACAGATTTTTTAAAGCGTCAACAAATTCTAAGTTTTGCGAAGAAAAATAGTGGTCTCCCCAGCTCCCCTTCCCCGGAGGTAACCACTTTGGGCTCTGGTGGCAGATTGTTTAGAAATTAATTTCACAGTGAGAAATAGCTTGTTTCGCTTTGCCTATCTTTGAATGATCTGTAAATGGAATCAGATTGTTCTGACTTGCTCCTTTCACTTACCATTAAGGTATTTGTTTTTTAAATTACTCCTTTTTATTTTTAGATCGAGGTGTAATTATATACAATGAAATGCACAGATTTGAAATGTACAGCTCAGTGAGTTTTAACAAATGAATACACCCCCATAACTGTACACCAGTCCAACTGTGGAATATTTCCATCACCCCAGAGAATTCTCTAGAACACCTTCGCAGTCAGTACCCCTCCAAGAAGCAATCGCTTTATTCCATCATCATAGATTATACTTACGTTCTCTAGAACTTCCTATATGGCATACCAATTTTTATGCAATTGGCTGCTTTTGCTCAAAATGATGTTTTTAAGACTTCTGTAGAAATCTATTCCTTCTAAGTGCCAAATGATATTTCCACTAGGAAACAGAGAGCAGTTTCTACCATTTGCTTCCAAATGGACTTGCGGATGGTCGTGCCGTTGTTTCCAGGTTTTTGCTATCAGCTTGTCTACCGAAGGGCAGAAGTTCTTGTATTCCTAGATAACACGGCCTTTGTCAGAAATAGGCTTTGCAAATATTTCTCCCCATCTGTGTTTTGTCTTGTCGTAATGGTGTGGTTGGATGAGCACAGATTTAAAATCTGGAGTATGTCCCATTCATGATTTTCTTATGACGAGTCCTTTTCATATCCTGTTGAAGAAATCTTTGCAAACCACTAGATCTTATTGATATTCTCCTATGTTTTCTTGTAGAAAACATTGAAGCTTTATGGTTTCAGATTTTTACAGTAAAGCCTTCTCTCACAACCTAAGTTTTGCATATGGTGTGGGGTAGAGAGCAGGTTCTTTTTTCTTATTAGTAATTTTTTAATGGCTAGACAATTATTCTAGTGTGATTTGCTGCAAACATTTTTCTTTCCCCATCGGATATGTGTGTGGGCGTGTGTGCGCACGGACCTTTGTTGAAAATCAGCTGACCATGCATGTGTGGTACTCTTTCAGGCCTTTATTTGGCCTCATCGACTTGTTTATCTAGCTTGATGCAAACAGCACAGTGTCTTAATTATCGTGGTTTTAAAGCAAATCCGGAAAGCACGTGGTGTAAGTCTTCCTAATGTGTTCTTCTATGTAAGATTCTTTTCCCTATTCTTCCTCTTTTGCATTTTCATAGACATTTGGAATCAGTTTGTTAGTTTCTACTAAAAGCCTCATGAAATTTTGATTGGGATCTCACTGAACCCACGATCGCACTGATCAATATAGGGAGAAGTGAGACTTTAGCAATATTAACTTTCCCAATCCCCAAGCATGTCACGTGGCATATATTTTTATTCAATATCTTTCTGCAATATGGAGTAGGTTTTGGAATATGGGTCTTGCATATATGTCCTTAAATTTATCTTTGAGTTGTATGTTCTTCTGCGATGGCAAATAAATTGCTTTCAGACTTCATCTTCTAATTGCTGGTAAAAAATTGAAGTATAACTCCATTTTATATATTGACCTTGATTCCTAGGACTTTGCCAAATTCACTTTTCAGTTCTAAAAGCTTTCTGAGGTAGATTTTTTAGAATGTTTTATATGTACGGTCATGTTGACTGTGAAAAAGACATGTTGCTTCTTTTTAATTTGTATCCCTTTACATTTTTCTCACATTGTTGGACTAGCTAGCACCTTTCAGTATATTGCTGGATGGAAATGGAGACAATGACTACCTTGTTTCCGAACTAAGAAGCATTCAATATTTCACCATTGAATATGAGATTATCTATCATTCTTTTGTCTGTGCCCATTATCAAGCTGATGAAATTCCTTTCTTTTCCTAGTTTTTTGAGAGTTGTTTTTTTTTTTATGAAACTGTGGAATTTTACCAGAAATTTTGCTTCAAAATATATTTTTTCTCTTTGATTCTATTAATGTGGTGAACTACAACTATTGATTTTAAAATGTAATACCAACCTTAGAATTGTGGCCTAAGTTCTACTTATTAGTAAGATTTATCCCCATCATAAAATGCTGAATTAGATTTTTAAAATGTTTTTATCAAGGACTTTGTATGTATTTACTCATGCATCATCTTGGTCTCTGATTTTCTTTTCTTATAATGTCTTTGTCAGGTTTTGGTAATAGGATCATGCTGGCCTCATAAAACAATTTGAAAAGCATCTTCTATTTTCTCAGTTTGGGATAAGACTAAGATATTGGTGTTTTCCTTAAAACTTCGATAGAATTTGTGAGTAGGGCCATCTGGGCCCAGAGCTGGCCTTTTCCAAAGGCTTTAATTATGACTTCAATTTGAAAATAGATTGAAGGCTGTTTGCATTTTTCTAATATTGGTGCTAAAATTGGTAAGAATTGCTTTTCCAAGCATTTAACCACTTGCCCTAAGCTTTGAATTTATAGGGATAAAATCATCAATGCTTTTCTCTTTTTGCAGAGTTGAAGCCCCTTTCATTATGTAATAAGCCCCTTTATTATGGTAATATTTCTTGTCTGAAGTCAACTTTTTTTAAAAAAAGATTTTATTATTTATTTGAGAGAGAGAGAGCCTGAGTGGCAGGAGGGGCAGAGGGGAGGGAGAAGCAAGCTCCTCACTGAGCAGGGAACCTGACATGTGGCTTAGTCCCAGGACCCTGAAATCATGATCAGAGCCCAAGTCAGACCCTTAACCAACTGAGCCACCCAGGCACCCCTGAAGCCAACTTTGATATTAATAAAGCTACTTCAGCTTTCTTTTAAGTAGTGTCTACATGGCATGTCCTTTTCATCCCAACCTGTCTCTTTATATTTAAGGCGATAGTTCTAAAGGCAGCAGATAGCGGGCTCTTGATTTTTTATCTAATCTAACAATCTAAATTTTAATTAGTGTGGTTTATATCAAATGCGACTACTGAATTAAAAACTATCATCTAATCAGCTGTTTTCTATTTGTTCCCCTTGTTCTTTCTGTCTTTTTTCCCTTTCTGCTTGCCTCCTTTGTGCTTAATCGAGCCTTGTTTATGATCCAGCATTATTTTCACCACTGGATTATCATGGACACCTCTTCTGAAAAAAAAAAAAAAAATCAGTAGTTACCTTAGAGTTTACCTTACACATCTTATGAATTAAAGTCTACTTTCAAATAATCTTGTTTTATCACTAGTGTGAGGACACCAATACATCCCCAATGTCTTGCTAACATTTTTGTTCTAATGCTGCCTCATGTTTACTCTTACATATGCCACTAACATACGAGACAACTATTTTTATTGTAGGTGATTATCTTTCAGAGCAGTTAAAAACAATACAAAATGAATGTTGAACTTTGTTTACCTTTAGTTATGTCATTTCCGGTGCTCTGTTTCTTTGTGTAGATTCCAGTTTTTGGCTGCTGTTAGATTCCTTCTGTCTGAAGCACTTTCTCTAACCTTCCTTACAGCGTGGGTCTGTGGGCAATGAGTTCACTCAGATTTGGTTTGGGTTTAGGCTCAGCACAGTCTTTATTTCTCTCTTTTTTTCTACTTTTTTTTTTTTTTGAAAGACATTTTTGCTGGGTATAGGATTCTGATTTGACAGATTTTTGTTGTTGTTCACTCACAGAGACATCATCCATGACTTCTGGGTTGCATAGTTTCTTAGGAGAGGTCTGCAGTGATTCATCTCTTTCATTTGTGTTCCGATATATGGAATGTTCTTTTTGCCCTGCCTGCCTTCCTAATTTTCCTGTTGTCCTTGCTTTGCAGCAGTTTGAATATAATATGCCTTTGGTGTGGTGATTCTTGTGGAAGGGGCACATTTATTCTGCTCGGTGTTCTTTCAGTGTCTTGGAATGGTTATTTGGTATCTGTCATTCATTTTAGAAGACTCTTTTTTTTTTTTTTTAAAGATTTTATTTATTTGACAGAGAGAAACACAGCGAGAGAGGGAACACAAGCAGAGGGAATGGTAGCGGAAGAAGCAGGCTTCCCGCCGAGCGGTAAGACCGATGCGGGGCTCGATCCCAGGACCCTGGGATCATGACATGAGCCAAAGGCAGACACTTAACGACTGAGCCACCCAGGTGCCCCCATTTTAGAAGATTCTTGCATATTATTTCTTTTTATCGTTTCTTCCTGGCATGCCAATGACACTTGGTTAGATCTTTTATCTACATCTCTTGGATGCCCTGCTGTGTTTCTCCCTCCACACTCCATCCTTCCCCAGTGTTCTGCAAATCAATGTTATAAACTGTTATGAATCTAGTTTCCATATGTATGAGACTGACTAAAGAAATTTTGTTGCTGTTGTTTCCTCTCTTCTTCTCCATCCTTCTCCATCTCTTCATCCCTTTAAAAGATTGTTTTCTGCCATTTTAGGAAGCTGAGAGTAGAAGTAGATCCACGTGTACAGTCTTTGATCTTTACCAGGAAGTTGACTTTGAATTTCATTATTTAAATTAAGCTTAAGTGGTGTTAAGGACTCCATTTTCTATTATCTTTGGAATGAACTAATGTGTTATAGCTTATCTTCTCATTTGGAAAGACCTTCACATTCTCAGAAATAGAGAAAAGAATCACAAATAACGATTGCTAACATTTATCACAGTTCTCTGTGCCAGTCTTGTAAATGCCACTCTTGTACTAACTAATTTAATCCTCACAGTGACTTTATAGTATAGATAATCTTATTATCCTCAGTTTTATGGTTGAGAATAAACTGAGGTACAGTTAGATTAAGGAATTTGCCCAAAGATGCAGAAATAGAAAATGATAGAATTTGGTTTCTTCACCACTCTATGCTGAGTGCCTTTAGCAATGGGAAGATAAATGCTTCTAGATAATATCTTTGCTTCTAGTGTCTGGAATTTTTCATGTACCACTATTACCTCTCCAAGAATCTTAATCTATTAATCAGCAAGTACCTATTTAATGCTTAATGTGTGCCCCAAATTGTTTTGTTCACTGTGGGGGTATAAAGAATATAACAGGGCTGTTTCCTTCAGGGAGTTTACATTTCTCCAAAGAAAAGGCTCCCCAAAATGTTAAAATAAGTTTTATGGTCCAGAGTGGTATCACCATTCAAAAAAAAAAAAAAAAAAAAAGCTTGATTTGATCCAGATGCTCAGAAACCATGGAAAACACATTAAAAACAATGATGATTATTCAAAAGTTTGCTCAGCCCCTGGATTACCCATGGAGGTTTTCACTTTTCCTTTTACTTTTTTTTTGTCCCTAATTCTTAACTGTTGAACTGTTTATAAATACTTCTTCTGTAGAACAAAATGAGAAGATTGTTTACAAACTCAAAAGTTCTTTATGAAAGCTTAAAGTGGAAAGAGTCTCAAATTCTTGGTCACACTCAAATTCTTGGTCCAGATATATATCACCTGGAAGACACACACACACACACACACACACACACACACACACACATTAACTGAGAATTGACATGTATTAGTGGTGTTCCCTAGTATTTCTGGAATATCTGTCAGTAAATAGGGGGTGTAATTGATACAACATTATCTTTAGATTGGCTGGCACAGCATCTGACTCTTAGGCGGCACCTAACTAATATTTATTGTTTCACTGATTGAATGAATGAAATAAAAGGAATCCTAAGGTGAACCTTCTTATAAACAATAGTCCCCGTGAGTTTGTATTTTGATTTGAAGAGATTTTCCTACTGCAGTGTGCATCAACATATCTCAGGGAGAAATGACGCCCTCTAGGATCAAGGGGCTGCATTCATTTATAGTCATGTCTCCCCTCTGCAGTGCGGCTAACTGGCAGATAGCAGGCGTTCAATAAATAAATACTCAATAAATATTTCACAGTATCTAGTTTGATGCTGGAGAAAGTCTCTATGCCACATAACAACCTATCCAAGGGGAAATTCTGGACAAAACTAACAGTAACAGTAGCACAGTTTTTAAGGAAAGACTTGACAATGTAGTGGTCAGACCATCCACTCTGGAACCATACAGACCTGGGATCTAGTACCGACTCTGCCACTCACAAGCTAGCTATGCAACCTCAGGAAAGTTGCCCAGCCTCTGCAAGTCTTCATTTCCCAATTGTTCAATGTGAGGCAGTAACAGTATTTCATGTTTGTGATAATGATTAAGTAAGATATTCCACATGAGTTTATTTCATGACCAACCCCCTTAAGTGCTCAACAAATGGTATATACCAAGTTATTGTTACACAGAGATTACAAGAGATGAGGCTGTGGCCATTTGGATCTCTAGAGAATTTTAACAAAAATAAGGAAACCCAAAATGGAGGGGTCAACATCCTTCCTATCCATCCTCTTTTCTTTCTTTAGGAATTTCGAGTGACCTTTATTTGGCCGTATGGGTATGTGGAAAGGTACAGGATGGGGTGGGAGCTAGAAATCCTTTCCACTTCCAGAGAAATGTCCTCTACCAAGGATTTATGCTGACAAGGCAACATAGGCCCACCCTATCAGCTGAGGATGAAAACAGCCACAGACAATGGGATATGACACAGTAATGAGTTCTCATTTGTCAGGTGTCAGCTTGCTGATATGGTCTAAGGATATGGTGTTCAATAATTCTTAGAAATTGGTAGTAACAATACCATTTATACAGCAGTTCTTCCTACAGTTTTCCAAGCACCTCCACATACACTATCTGTTTTAATTTCCACCACAATGCTATGAGGAACCTGACATAAATATCACCATTCCCATTTTATAGATGAGTCAATACATTCTGAGAAGTAAAGTGACCAGGCCCAAGGCCACTCAGCTGCTCCATAATTGACCTCGGACTTGAACCCAAGTCCTCACTCTGGGTTCATTTCTTCTTTTCATGAAACTTTAGCAGGCTGTTTGTCCTGCAGAATCCATCTATTTTGATTATGAAGTATGCTTGCAAACATGCTAGATCCTTAAGCATTTGTGTTTATAAAATCATTTAGTAATTGGTAGTATCAGCCTGTTTTTTAAACTTTATTCTCTTTTTGATCTAATGGGAAATGAAGGTTTTCTTCTGGATACCCCAGATCTTTGATGATGCCAGTGAGGAAACATCCATACCCTTTGGTTAAACCATGAAGCATGAGGCTCGGGTTATTTTGATCAGTTATGCCATGGAAGGTCTGCTAAGCAGAATGAATCCCAGGACAGAGAGATGTGGAACTCCAGAAGGTGTAAACTTACCAGCAGGTGAGGTCTTGGTGGATCTTCCTGATGGTAGTGTCCTTTTCATCCTCAACTCATATTCCAAGTTGTTACCTAGAATAAATACCACTATTTCTAATTAACGCACTAACTGTCTTTGTTTTGAATGGAAAAGAGGGAAAATACGTTGATACCCCTGTAGCAGCACAGGAAATATGCCTAAAATGGATTATCTTTCACCATCATGATTAACATTCATCTTTACAGTTGTCCAAAGTAAATAATTACTGTAGAGTTGGCTTCCTACCTATATGAATTGGAGGCATCTTTTGAGTCTCCAGGTAACAGGAATTCTCTCCAGAAACCATTCTTAAAATTATTGTCAAATTCCTTAATGAGAAATTCGAAACTAAAGTGGCTAGGCTCTATGTCCAACCAATTGGCAACAGACTGATCTTCTCCCTTCTGGATTCTTCAGAGAGGGTTGGCTGATAAAACTCTGAAGAGCTGTTGACCATGCCAAGTCTTCTGGCGTGAGGGCAGCCGCCATGTCACAGTCTATCCTGAGCCTGTCTTGTGTATTTCCAAGTACTCGAGCATGTGATCCTTGCACACACCCATACCCTGTGATGAGATGATGTAGTAATCGTGAACATGAGGAGGTCACAGGCACTGGGCTACATTCATTCTCTAGATAATCTCACTTTATTCCAACAACAACAATTGGAATTAAGAAGAAATGTTAACACTTGGCACATTTCAAAGCAAGAGCTCAGGTAGGTGACCTACTTTGTCCAAGGTCACATAGCTATTAAATGGCAGAGTAAGGACCTTCTGAACCTAGTGCTGTCTACCCCCGACTCAGTGCTTTCAACCATCACCCTCATCGTCGCCAGCAAGAAAACGGCTTCCCCGTGGTAACTGCTAGAGGCTGAAAAACATAGACCTGAGAGAACTTTCCAATATCAAATGATAACTCTTTGCCCACTGAGATTCTTATTTTAAAAAACCCAGAGGAAGATTATTTTAATATATTTATTTAATATTTATGTACAATATTTACATTTACAAAATGCTTTAGAGTATAACGGAATGGGCAGAAATTTTTATTTGGGCATATAATTGTCTTTTCTTTCATATTCATTTATTCCTTTGATTTGTATAATATGTTCTCCACTTGGTCTTCTGAGAACATGTACAATGGAAACAAATTTTAAATAAGATTAATAAAAGATTACTTCGTATCACTCACAGGGAAAACTGAGTAGGGCCATGCCGGTCTCTGTTCTTTATAAACGTTATGCAAAAGAGTATAATACCGTCCCCAGAACGCTGTCTGTAACACCAGCTGTGCTTATCATGGTGCTTTAAAAATATATTGAGCTCCTATTCCTCATTTATTTTGTGGTATTCACTTCCTGCCCTTCAGGTGGTTGGGGAGCTCACCATTTCAGATGAGGAAATGACTTTGGTGAGCATCCTCTCAAGGAGCCACACTACGCCCTCCTTGCACTGATCACCAGGCGAGAATCCTCTACCCAGCCTTCTTGCTAGCAGTTCGCTCCACCTGGAAATCTTTTCCCCACATGGTCATGTAACTGCCAGCTTCAGTTTCTTCAGGCCGGAGATCAAGAGGCACCTTCTCCAAGAGGCCCGCCCCAACCCCAGATCCCAGAGAAGGCCCTGTCCGGCGTGCAGCCCAGCCTGTCTTTTACTTTCTCTTTAGCACATGCTGCCTTGTGTTAAGAACCCTAGAGTTCCAGGGTTTGGTGAGAATAGATTTTAAAAATATACTGATAACCCACTATTGTGTCATTTTAAATGGCCATGACCTGCTGTAAAATTCATCTTTGAAGGAATCTCTGTAGTGAAAAGTATTCGGAGGATTTGCAATACATTCCCTGTCTTTTTAAGGACCTAGATCATAACGGAAGAGGGTATGCAAATGTGTGGCTGGGGCAAATGCCTATATTTAGGTCAACTTACAGGTTCTAAACAACTTGTATGTGTCAACAGTGGGTTAAAAATTATTCTCAAAAAAAAATTTCTCATCCTTGTGCGCATGTGTGTGAATATTAATTTTTTTCCTTAAAACTTGTAGGCAGGAGTGCTTCACTCAAATTTCATTAGAAAGATCAGGGCAGGGGCGCCCAGGTGACTCAGTCGGTTAAGTGTCCGACTCTAGGTTTCAGCTCAGGTGGTGATCTCAGGGTCGTGAGATCGGGCTCCACGCTGGTCTTTGTGCTCGGAGTCTGCCTGAGTTTCTCTCTCTCTCTCTCTCTCTCTCTGCTCCTGTCTCTTCCCTAAATAAACAAATAAGTCTTAAAAAAAAATCCAGAAAGATCAGGGCAGAGGCCTGTACTGAGGTGGAGGGTTGGGGGGATAGGCAGACTGGTTAAGTGGTTCTCAACTCATACCACACATTATTAATAATGTTATATCCTACCAACCTGAACCAATCTAACCCGGATCTTGTGGGGTAGGGGGTGAGCTCAGGCATCACTATGTTCTCCTGATTTACAGCAAGGGATGAGAACCAGTGTGGGTCAGCAGGTGGCTAGCATCTGCTCTGAGCGAAGTGACAATTGCCAGCCTCTGCTTTCCCCAAGCCGCCATGTAGAGGTGCCTGATTCCCGCTCAGCTCAGGATCCCTGTCTCCACCTGTCCGTGGTTTCTGGAACTCGTCTCGCTATCTTCAACACAGTGCCAGTGAGCCTAGCGATGCTTCCCGCACCCCAAGCCGCCAGCTGGGGTCCTGCTACAAACCAATTGGATCACCCAAATCACAGTGGAGCCCCCCCTGGCTTATCACAGCCTGGAAAGGCCTGCTGCTGCCGAATCTCCTGACAGGTCAAGGTCCTTGAACACGGACCCCTGGACAGGACCTTTGAGTTCATGAAGCAATGAGTTCACTTCTGTAGCAGAGTCGCACAGCAAGGAGGGAGGGTGTGAAGAATGGGGACTATTGGGGCGCCTGGGTGGCTCAGATGGTTAAGTGTCTGCCTTCGGCTCAGGTCATGATCTCAGGCTCCTGGGATCAAGCCCTGCATCGGGCTCTCTGCTCAGCAGGGAGCCTGCTTCCCCCTCTCTCTCTGCCTGCCTCTCTGCCTACTTGTGATCTCTCTCCTCTCTGTCAAATAAATAAATAAAATCTTTAAAAAAAAAAAAATGGGGACTATTAATGCCATTGGTCAACCCCAGGTAGGAGGCCAACAGAAGAGGTACTGATGGAGCATTTCTGGAAAGAAACAGACATCGTAGGAACATCAGCTACACAGGGAGTTTCCTTTGATCCGAGGTGAAATAAGGCGTGATAAAATCACAGTGGTGATCACATTGCCGTGAAGTGTCCCAAATGTGGCATCTCAGCGTGGCACATGAAAGGTGTGCAAACTGTTCAGATGGGTCACGAGTGGAAACCTCGGAGTGCCACTCGCAGGCATGAGCCAGAGGAGAGAAGGGGCTTGGCTTAGATCCCGCCCAGGACGGGTAGGTCTACACCGCAAAGCTGCCTTCTCTCAGGGAAGCAGGGCCTACTACAACTACTGCTGGGGTTATTGGAAAGCCTGCATAGACCCTGTGGTGCTGGGTGCCCTGGGTTCATCACTTGGCTCCTGGCACAAAGGGCTTCAGCTCTGAACCTCCTCTTCTCCAGGAACCTGGGGGGATTATGTTTTCCCACCCCTTTGAAATGTGAGAGTAAGTGTGTCATCTATAATGTCCTCATGGAAGCAATCAAGAGCCACTGCTCTATTGTGTCATTGTTGTCGTCTTCCACACCCCCCCTCACCCCCAAATTATGAACCTCATGTTCAGATGGTGGCATCAGGAGATGGCGGAGCCTTGGGTCCCTGAGTGAGTCCACAGAGCGCAGTCCCTGCTCACCCACACTGGGCAGATAGCATGAAAGAGAAAGGACCCTGGATTGCAAGTTCATCCTTGGAGCAGCAGGAGATGGTTTTGGGGCAGTAGAGCCTAGCTGATCCTGACTCCTTTAAGGACTTTCCCCCTTGAAGGTGCTGCTGCAGATTCTCTAGAACTTTAACGTTTCCCTCTAGCCTGGTACAGTAGAGGAAGCAGGGTTTATTTGGTTTTTTGGTTTTTTGTTTTCACTGAGAGCAGGAAAGAGTTTCTGGTCTTATCCTCCTGTGCTTATCCAAGTGGGTGGAGGCTAGGGGGCAGAGAATTCGTTATCTTACCCAGTACTGTGCGTGAACTCGATGCGTAAAAACATTCGGCTAGAGGATTTTCATTTTTATATTACAGACGAAAGAGAGCTCCAAATAGGTTAAGTCCTTTGCCTAAAAATCTCATGGGGACCAGAACCGAAGCCCATCTCGACTCCAAAAATCTGTTTCTTTCCCACAGCATAAACATACAAGCGGTGAGCTCTTAACTCCTAGCTTGTTCGTGCTTTCCTCCTCACCATAATCTCTTTCAAATAATCTTTAGTTAGGTCAATCTACTATTCAAAGCTATTATTCTTAGAATTATGTCCTTCTTTCATTCCATCCAGATTTGTTTTTACTGATCTTTGACACCTGAGGGGCTACAAATCTGTGTGTTTGTTTAAACTCTAGTCAAACACACTCATGTTTGTTTTAAGTTGGAATATCACCACCAGGATATCTGGAAATGCCTCCTCTTCGGCTGCCACAGGTTTTCAGAAACATGAGGGCTGCCCTGTGTGGCAAGGATCTAGGAGGAGGGAAATGGAATGAGACAGAGAGGGAACGGGTTTATTTGTGAAAGGGGGAAAATGAAAGTTTACTCAATTAACAGGCCTTTTGGTCCAGACATCATCTCACCTGCCATATCGGTGACCCTGAGAAATGTACAAGGCGTGTACCCCAGGAAAGGCCCCCCCGTGCCTCCCGCCGGGCCTCACCAAAAATAAGATGAAATCACAATGCAGATCCACACCTCACCCCCTCTGTGCACGTGGAATGGTTCACTTGGCTTTGAAAGTGCATCCCAGCCGCCTCGCTCAGACGTCGGTGGAGGGCGAGCCTCAGCCTGCCTTCTCTGACTCCTGACACGACTTTTCGATGGAGGGCCGGGGTTTTTCTCAAGTGTAACAATATTAATTATCAAGTCACTTTAAAACACGTGTGATGTATGTGTGCATTTATTTCACAGGAATGGTATAAAGATTAAATACTTAATGAATCCATTTTTCATATCGAGGATATATTTGCCCTATGCCTAAATATATCTCTCCCTTCTGTTTCTCATGAGAAATAGAGCTATCTTTATTATGTAATCAGTAATATATCATTCCTTCTAAGCAGGATCTAATTTTAGCACCATGATGAATGGCCCAGGAATGTATTCCACTGCCCTCTGCAGAAAGGAATATATATCAGACCTGCTCAGGTGTGTGTCATTTCTTGATATCGAGAGCTTTCTGCTCCCCAAGTGGCAGCCCGAGTTTTTCTGGCTGAAAGCCCCAAGTTCTGTCTCTGTTTCGGCTTGTGCGGACCCCGTTAGGAAACGACCATGTGTGAACAATAACCAGGTTTACCGGGTCCAGCCAGTGAGGGATGGGGCTCTCTTGAGCCTGTGTTTATATCACCAGCTAGAAAAGGACCCACTGGGTTTTGGGTTTTTTTTTTCTTCAATTCATTTCTGTGCAGAAACGGCTTGTGGGGGACTACCCCAGTCCCTAACCACCATCACTCATTTTTTTCCCATTTTGCCTTTAAGCGGAGACATTTCTTTAAAATGCAGGAATAACTTTAGTTGGACTAGCAGGATAAGGAAGGAATACCTTCTTTTTTTCTGGAGCTTCCAAAGAGAAAATGTTCATTTTTCTTCTATGCTACCTGTGAGTTTTCTGGCTGCTTCCGAACGTTCATCATAGGCACCTGCAGCCCACATTTTGATGAAATTTTAATTTTAAGACAATTTTGAATTTATTTGTAATTTATCTGTAAGAGAGACAAAGCAGTATACTCTATCCCCATTTTGCACCTGGAAGATTGAGGTTCTGCTAGATTAAAATATGACTCGTTCAAATTTTGAGATACAACTCCATATCATATTACTAACCATGCTTAATATTGAATGGTATCTATAAGAGATGGAAGGTAAAATTTAGGGTTTGATGTTGTTGTTGTTGTTTTGCAACAATTGTATATGTAAAGTCTGAAATTCTTTGTGCAACTACTGTATTTGTTGATTCTAAGATGTCTTTTTTCTCTCTCTCATATTCACGCTTTTGAACCTGGGATGCATCCTACAGTCAATGGTTTCTTTCTTAGTGGTTGCAGCAGACTGATCCTTAAAAGGTCCTAAATCTTCACCCCCTCTTTGTCTCCATGCCCTTTGCAATGTCACTTTGTTAACTTCCCATCAAACAGGTCAGTTTCCTCATGACTTGAAAATGGGTTGGTCTCATCTATACTTATTCCTGTAGAGGGCGCTATTGGTGCCCTACCCATTCCCCTTTGCTCTTACCCACTTCAGCCTGCCTGACTTCCAGAAGCACCTGCATTTCTTTGCCTGAGGGTCATTTCTGGCTGCCAAAGCCCGCCTTGCCTGCTGTGAGGGCTTAAAAATATGTTCACAGATTCTTTGACACTCCTCCCTCCTCTCCTCTTGAATGTGGGCCAGACTTCATGACTTGACTTGCTTCTATCAGATGGAATGTGGTGGAAACGACAATGTGATTTTGAAAACTAGGTCATAAAAGGCACTGTGGCCATGCTCTGTCTTGGATCATTGCCTCTGGCATAAGCCGTATGTTGTGAGGACCCTGGAGTTGTCCGATGGAAAAGTCTACATGGAGAGGAATTGGCCAGCCGCATGAGTGGGTTATCTTAGATCCTCCACCCTTGGTCAAGTGTTTAGATAATTAAAGTCCTGCCGATTTTTTCACTGCAACCTCAAGAGGAAACTCAAGCCAGAATTAACTAGCTAAGCTATTCCAAAATCCCTAACACTCACAAACAATATGAAATAATAAATGTGTATCATTATATTAAGCCACTAAGTTTTGGGATAATGTATTGCTCATCGATATAGAACTAAGCCCATCCATGTGGCAGGCTGGGTGACAGATTACCTCTTAGAAGCATTCCTCAACCAGTGACAACAGTACGTTGTATAAACACCATGGATTCCTCACCCCTTGGGTAGGATAACTGAACTCCCAGTTTCCCCAGGAGGATTAAGTTCCAGTTGCCCAGAATAATAGGGCTTGATAACACCCTTAATTGGCCACTTTCCCTTCCCTGTCTAACTTCTTCACTTCCCTACCGGTGTTTCCCTAACTTTCCATATTAAATACCTGCTCTCAAGTCCTTATCTCAGAATCACCTCTTTAGAAGGAATTAGGAATGCAGACTAGATCAAGTCCACATAACCAGTTGCCAAGGCCCATACATTTTCATTTAAAATTCTCTTTCCATGGCTGCAGTTCAATAGCACCAATCTGAGCTGATGCAAAGAATAAATGAATGAATAGGGGTCACCTGGGTGCCTCAGTCAGGTAAGCATCCGACTCTTGATTCCAGCTCAGGTCATGATCTCAAGGTCATGAGACTGAGCCCTGCCTGGCTCTGAGCTTAGCAGGAAGTCTGCTTCTCTCCCTCTGCCCCTCCTCCTGCTCTTTCTCTCTCTCTAAAATAAATAAATCTTAAAAAAATAAATGAATGAATAAATAAACAAGTGAATGAATGGGTAAATAAATAAAATAAACAAACCACAACAAAAATATCTTTCTACTTCACCCATACATAAGTATGTGGGGGAACACCTGCCCCCTCCCCAATTCTTAATACAATTTCAAACTCAAAACCAAGAAAAGAAAATCCACAAGTGTCAGAAACAGACAAGATACTCAGCTGCAGTGATAAGAGAGAGGTGAAATGAAAATTCTCCTGTGTGAACCAATGGGACAGAAAGACATTAGCAGCCAAAGTTTGAAGCACTGTGAACAGGAGGGTGTAGGCCTGAGTTGGCCCTGTGGGTGCCAGGAGCAGGAACCAGGCTACCTGTATGAATCCAGGGGTCCTGAGGAGCTTATCTAATATCCTCTGAGTCAGGGACTAGTAAAATCATCCATTAGTCTAAGGGGATAGCAGGGAAGCTTGTAATTTTTATAGTCTGTGTGAGTAACAGAAATCACCCAAAAGAAATGGCAATTTGTGCTTCAAATGGTTGTAGACCTGGTACCATTATTCAGGTACCTCAAATTAAGATTTTCCTAAAGTCTCATCCAGAATTGGTAAATGTAAAAACACCACAGGGATGCTCTGGAGTGCATGAAACTTCTATAGACTCCCTATCTCTGTCATCTCCATAAAGAAGAGTTTACAGGAAGAAAGAAAAGAGGAGAAGAGAAGAGAAGAGACCACAGAAGGAAGCCAACCACAATAGAGGGGACAGATGGGAAAATCTGCATCTCAAGAACTAGAAATAATAGAACAACAATCAAAAAAGACTTTCAAATGAATATTTTAAAACATTTCAAGACATGAGAAAAGGAATGGTAACAGTAACCAAGAATGAAACTATTTGAAGATGGGCAGATATGGAGGTGGGGTGGATTCTAAAAATGAAAAAAAAAAAAGGAATGAAAACCCAATAGGCCAGTTGGACTGTGAGTAGATGTGGCTGATGGGAGAATAAGTGAACTGGAAGACAGATCCGAGGAAATCACCCAGAATATACACAAAAGATAAAGAGATGGAAAATATGAAAGTTGATTAAATGAGAAGGTCTTACATATGTTTCTGAAAAGTTCCAAATGGAAAAAGAAATAGAGCAAAAAGCAAAAAGACAATAGTTAAGAATTGCCATTGTCTAAGACATGAGTCTTCAAATTAAAGAAGCACAGCAGGAACCATGAAATAGAAATAAACCTACTCTTAAACACAGTAGTTGAACTGCAGAGTGTCAGCCTTACAAACTAACAGAAAGAATAAAAAACACATTACCTACTACTAAGAGCATACTTCTCAAAAGTAACACTAGCAGGCAGAACACAGCTATTGTGTTGTAAATGCAAGGATAGGTGCGCAGGAAGAATGCACTTAACTGCTAATATACACTATCATCTCAGTGTGGAAGTAAAAGTCAACTTCAGACATCGTTAAGACTATTTTGGCAAATAATATTTTTCGAGTAGTATGTGAAGATTTACTTTGGCAAAAAGGGGAAAGAAGTAAAATACAGCATTTAAGGAATGGATAGAGGTGTGGCTAAAGTGAACTAAACTCTCAGTAGTATAATTTAAAATGTCTCCTTTATGGGGTGCCTTGGCTGGCTCTGTTGGTAGAGCATGAGACTCTTGATCTCCAGGTTGTGAGTTCGAGTCCCATGTTGGCTATAGAGATAACCCAAACATAATTTTTTTTTTAAGGCTCCTTTATGAGATTAAAATTAAGGTAGAAATAAGTTTCTAAGTCATGAAACCATGGATGATAGGAGAGCAGAGTAGAGTTAAAGCACATACGATTTAAAAAGAGGTCAGTGGTATTGATTAATTCTAGGCTTTAACTCTAGACTTTAATTAATTCTAGACTTTAATTTAATATTAAGGTGAGGGTAGCCCTGAAGGATAGAAATCAAAAGCATAACTTACATAGCAATAGGAGAAATATGTAAAAATGTGAACTGGAATGTCACTCACCAAATCACAAGAGTAGATTTTTCTTGGGAGAGGGAAGTGGTGATTATAACTAGGAGAGGCTGGGGTGGGAGAAGAAAAGAAACTTAAACATTTTTGAAATGTTCTATATTTTTAAAACATGTAGAAAAAGAAAGAAACAGCACATGCCTTGTATCTTTCTTTATCCCTTTGTGCATGGGATAGGATGCTGATTTTTCCCTGATATTCAAGGTCCCTCCTAATTTGCTTCCTTTTTTCCCAGCCAGCTTAGCTCCTCCTCTTGGCCCACATTTCCCCTTTCCATCAGGCAAATCTCCTCCTTTTTCATACATAATCTTCTTTAGGGTTTGTGTCTTCATTATCCAAGTTCTGCCAGTCTGTAAAGACCCTTCCTCCTGTCCCCCAATATTGACAACAGCAAATAGAATGGTCTGTGGCACATAATGCAAACTATATTCTGTTAACTCCCATACATATATATATATATATGTTAGCAGTCCCTCTGGTGGAAAGACAATGGGGGAAGACAAAAGGAATAAAAGAAATTTTGACCATTCTTTGGTGGATAAATTGCACAGATGAAACAATAAGTCACCCACTTCAAGGTTCTTTTTTAATTTTATATAATTTACTTATTTTAAGTAGGCTCTTTCTCCAACATGGAGGTAGAACTCAGGTCCCTGAGATTAAGGGCTGCATTCTCTACTGACTGAGCCAGCCAGATGTCCCCCCATTTCAAGGTTTTTTAAATCAACCTCAGTGATCTGAAATGTATTTGAGACTCAGAAAAAGTTGGTTAAGAACATGGGGCTTTGGTGTCGGACAGATCGGCTCTGAAGATCAGTTTAGCTGTGTTATTACTATCTTTATGGCTGTGTACAAGTGAAGTAGGTTGTTTGAGTGTTAAATTTGTCATGTGTATAAAGGGGAAAATATGTATTACATGTAAAAGACTTAGCACAGCACTGGCTCGCAGTAATATGAGATAGAATTTTTATTAGCTAAGATATATAAACCCAAAGCCATGCATGGGATAACCTAGTTCTCCCTCATCCTCATTGCCAGCCCATAACAGAATTACATTTGTCTGCCTTCTAGAAATTAAATGCGGCCATGTTATTTATGTTCACCAATGACATATAAGCATAAAGACATACGTGATTTCCTACAGCATGTGGAAGACCAACTGAGCAGTTTGCCCCTTCCCTTTTCTCTACCTGGGACTGCAGAAGCATGTATTGAGCCTGGTCCATGAATGATCATGTCGAGTAGAGCCCTCTTGCTGCCCAAGGGAACACATGAAATGCATGAGAAACTTTTGTGGTATCAGACCCTGGAGATTTTGCAGTTGACTCTTCCTGCAGCAAAACCTAGCCCATCCTGACTAATATAATGCACAAAAGGTCATACATTTCCACCCCCAGCTCAGAAAGAAACACCTAATGCCACGCCTTAGAACTCACCTGCTCTGGCTACAAAAATACCTCTGTCCAGCCTGATGTGGCTTCCGTTCTCATGGGATGTAAGGAGCAAAACACTAGAGGAGGTACGACCCGAAGTCAGCCCTGAGCCCAGGGAGAGGGGAGAACTGCAAGACTGTACAAAGAAATGTTAGGGAAACCAGGAACAGGAGCTAAGGAGCTCGGGGGCCATCTAGGGTAGGTGGAATGAATTATGCCTACTAAAAAGCCTTCAATGTCATGTCTGTATCATAGAGATGTTCTTTCCATTTACTATAGTTTTTATTACATTTCATTTTGCTTATTCATTTTTAAAAAATATTATTATCCACTTTTTTTCAACTACGCTTTTATAAAAGATGCTTACCATCTCCCAAGCGTCATGGGGAACACTAAATCTGTAGCAGGTGCTGAATGCTCCCAGCAACCCTCAGAGGCGGGGAGCCCTGGCCCATCACTGGGGATGGGAACCCAGCTGTGCTCAGAGGTCATTAACTGTCCCAGGTTCATGCAGCCACAGCAGGAGGAAGTGTCCTGGAAAGCCAGCCCACTCAATGCCAGTCCTTGCAGCATCGACCCTTCTCCACACATTTAGCAGAACGCCACAGGCTGACCCTCAACAAAGACTAAGTTATGTTTCAGGAAAGTCTGTTTGAAAGGCTGCAAAACACGTGTGACATTTTGGAAATTTTTATCAAAAAAAAAAAAAAGAGAGAGAGAGATCTAACTGTAATAGGTGCTGGTGCTTCAAAGGGTAGAAAGCTTGGGTTATCAGGAAAAGCCACATGTGGGAAGCAGCTCTCTCTCTCTCCCATTGCTGGATCAATGAGACAGTCTTGAATTTCAGTGATCTTATAAATGCAACAAGAGTGATAAATATAAATCTATTAAAGTTCTTTCATTTAGAACAAGGAATCCGTATTCTTCGGCCATATAACTTTTTTTTTTTTAACTGCATCTTTCAGACAGAAAAAAATTGCTGGCCACAGCTGAGTCATTTTCTTGATTCTTTACAATGTGAGGAGAGGGGTCGGGGCGGGGGGTGAGGGTGGGGAGGACTGGAGGGAAGATAGAGCACTCTTCGGACTCCAAATGGTTGCCTGAGAGGCCCCCTGTTGTCATTCCATCCTCTAGTTACTTCCTTATGGAGAGGAGGGCTGCTGACACCCAGGGGTCTTTGCCTGGAATGAAACAGCAGAGAAGTACCAAGATGGGCATCCCAGAGATGTTTCATTGCTTATAGAAAAGTCTGCCAGAATGACATCTCTGGGGGCTCCGCTCTCTTGCTCTGGAAACTCGCATTTTCCCCCATGACCCACAAGCAAGATTTCATTGTCATTGGGCATTTGATTTTTGTTTTCATCTTTGCACAACCACTCAACAAGGAAATGAACATGGCGGTCCTAGAAGTGTAGCACCATTGTTTCAGCGTGACCATGGCAATGCCAGTTTTCTCTGGAGGGACGCTTAAGGACGTAGGGTCCCTTTCCCTGAGCTGTGTTTCCGACCCCCATTATCGCGGGTGCTGCACCTTAAGGTGCCTTCAGAGCAATTCCGATAGGCCAAAAGGAGGGGGTTGAGAGCAGATGCTTACTATCAGACTGCTTCTGACAATTCCTAATGTAATCCATATACTACACACACATTCTGGTTACACAATTTATGAGGTATAACAAGGGGGGAGAAGTGAAGCCGGGATATAATTGTGACTGATGTGAAACAGACATGGAGAATGAATGGCCTTACAACATTTTCTTTGAAGTTTGTTAAAAGCAGTAAAGTGATATTCACTATAAGTGAAACCTGCTGTTACAGATATCCACTGGCTTGAGGAGCGTTTGCTCTTTTTTCTATTTCTTGAATTTTAATTTGCCGCTCGAAGTTTTTGAAAAATCTTCTTTCGATGTGTGATGGAAGAGAAAGAGAGTAAAAATCACAGAGCGCCCACTACGTGTTCGAACGGTACTGGCCCTTGACCTTCAGGGCTGGTGTAAGAGCCGCAGAGCCCACAGGAGTGGTGTTCGTTTTAATTTCCTTTAAAACCAGAAGAAAATAATAAATGCAACATCTGAACATACTAATTAATATAATATCCGAACATATTAATTAATTCATATTTTTTGGTATAACGAGGTTAAAAATTGATATAATAATGAACCTAGTGATGAATCCCACCTAGATGATATTTGTCCTTTAATCCCTTTTTATGGGGGAAGGAGCTCATGAAGGCAGAGTGCCCAGGGCCCACAGGTTTCATAATGTCGTCCTACTTTTATAACTTATCTCATTTAGTTCTCCTGGGTTATTCTAAAAGACTGGAAGACAAGGGGAAAGTGATGCTTCTGAGACTCAAGGAATCTTTCAAAGGCCCTAAAACTAGGAAGTGGGAGAGCCAGGTCCTCAGACAATTGTCTAACTCTTTGCCCTGAAGAAGATCGCAATGCATTGGCAATTCTACACCTGAACACCTGGTGCAGGGAATGAAAAATGTCACTTGTATATTTCCTAACAAAGAAAGGAATGGCAAATCAACTCTGAGGTTGGCACGTGTTTTTCCATGCAATGTGGGAAGATGTCTAGAACTATATGGAACCCGGATGTCCCCAAGTTCGCCTGTTCAAGGTCAGGACTTCTTTGTGTAATCAAATAATACTCTAAGCCCTCACAGAAGCTCCAGGCTCTAGCCTATCCCTATCGCCTGCCCTGTCTTTCTTCTGGAGTCCCTGAAGCCCCTTTCTGTGTTCCTAACCAGCCCCTCTTAGTCTCAGGTGACTGCCTCTCACCAGATAAGTCACTTTCAGGGCAGGTTCTCCTCGCTCATGGATGCACACCCCTGCCCTATTCTCCAAAGCACAGCTAAGACAGAGCTGGGATGGCCAACCAGGTTTTTACCGAAGTTTTGGGAGATAGCAGTACAACACAAAGGGGAATATATATGCCTCATACCTGAGTTGACCAACCATCCCAATTTGTCCAGGACTAAGGGAGTTCCCAGGAATGTTTGGTTTTAAAACTGGGACAGTCCGAGGCAAGCCTGGATGAATTGTTCACCCTGTTAAAGCACAGGTGTGTCTTGAACCCACAGCCCTGACTTGACCTTACTTAGGGCCTCATCTTTGCCGTTAGCCTGCCTTAGCTTTGCTAAGCTGGTTCATCTCCATCCCTGTAAGCTCTCTAAGCATGCGCTTTCTCCTGACTCCAGACCCAAATTTTCTGCATCTAAGGAAGAGGAAGAAATCTTTCCTCTAGTTTAAGACCAACCTTCTCTCCTGATTCAGCCTGGCCAATAACAGGGATATTTCTTTCCCTGTGAAGAAAGACCTGTGCTTTTCCAGTAGCATGCTTTGATTTTGAAAAAACCAAAAAACAGAAAACAAAAACACTCTTAGAAGCTAGGAATAAAAGAAGGCTTTCTCAATCTAATGAAAGCATCTTTGAGAATCCTATAGCTATAATAGTGAAAGACTCAACACTTTCCTCTTGGGATTGAGCACATGGTAAAAATATGCTATTCTACTTCTTATGTTCAATATTGTGTTGGAGACTGTAGCCAGTACAATTAAGGCAGGAAACAGAAATAAAAATATATAGTTCAGAAAGGAGGAAGTAAGCAGTAAATCTGTCCTTATTCACAGATATCCTGATTATGCACACAGAAAATCCCAAGGTAACTACAAAAAAAAAAAAAAAAGTGCCAAAATACGTAAATTTAGCAAGGTGCCAGGATACAGGGTAAATGTATGAAAATTATTGTATTGCTACATTACTAGTAGCAAAAAAATTGGAAAGAAATTAAAAATGTTTTCAATATCATAAAAAATATATCCTTAAAAATAAATTTAATAAAATGTGTAAGACCACCATACTAAAAACTGTGAAATATTGCTGAGAGAAACTGAATGACTTAAATTAATGGAGAGATATAATATCCATGGATTTGAGCACTCAGTAGAGCTAAGATGTCAATTCACCCCAGAATGATCTCTAAATTAAATGCAACCGCAATAAAAATTTCAACAGGCTTTTTGTCTACATTGACAAACAGATTATAAAACTCGAATGGAAATGACAGTGGTCAAAAGAACCTCAAAAATAAGAACAAATTTGGAAAACTCATACTACTTAATCTTAAGACTTACTAAAAAGGAACGGTAACCAATATAGTAAGGATTTAACATTTAACAATTAAACAATTGTCACTGGAAGAACTGGATATCTAGTGCGGATAAAAAATAAACCTTGACCCTTACTTCACACCACACAAAAGTTAATTTGAGATGAATCATAGACCTCATTGTAAAAGTCAGAACTATAAAGTTCCTAGAAGAGAATATAAGAGAAAATTTTCATGACCTTGGGGTAAAGATTTCTTAGTAAAGATACTGCAAGAAATAACCATAAAATTTAAATCAATGACGCATCAGATTCCATCAAAATTAAAAATTTCTGCTCATCAAATCCCACCATCAAGAATAGGAGTAGACAGACTGGGAGAAAATATTCATAAAAAACATATGTGGCATAAAACGTGTATCTAGAATATATAAAAAAATTTCATAACTCATTACTAAAAAGACAACACAACTTTTAAAATGTGCAAAAGACTTGAACAGATAATTCACAATAGAAGAGATACAAATGGCCAATAAGCACATGAAAAATCACTCTGCATCATTAGTTACCAGAAAAATATTAATTATTAATTAATTAATGAGCTACCGCTACATACCCAGAAGAATAACTATAATTTTTAAAGCCTGGCAATTCCAAATGTTAGTGAGAATATGGAGTGACTAGAATTTGACTACATCACTGGTGAGAATTTATTGTGATACAACCACTTGGAAAACTGAAATTTTCAGTTTTGCACTAACCATACACTTATTCTTTGGTCCAGCAATTTAGCTCCTAGCTCTGTACTTAAAGGACATGAAAACACAGGTTCATCAAAACATGTATAGAGGAGTGTTCATAGCAGCTTTATTCATAAAAGCCCCTACTTGTGAGCAGCTCAAACGTCCATCCTTTGGAGACCGGATAAACAAATAGATATATTCCCAGAATGAAATTCCACCCAGGGGTGCCTGGCTCACTCAGTCAGAGGAACATGTGATTCTTGATCTTGGGGTCATGAGTTCGAGCCCCATGTTGGGTTGAGATTCCTTAAAATAAATAAGGTTTTTATTTAACTTAAAAGAAAACGATTCTAAAACTAATCTGGAAATATAAACAGGCAAGAATAGTCAGAAAAAGAACAGAAGTAATCTTTCTTCTACCAGGTATAAAAATTAACTAATTAAAGTTGATACAGAAAGAGGGAGGTCCAGATGAACGTAATTAACAGCCAAGACAAAAACTACCCATAATTATGGTTTGAGACAAAGTGAAGATAGCATTGGAATAATTGGAAAAAAACTGGATTGTTCACCAAACAATGTTGGGACAATTGGCTATCTGTAAACAAATTTGGCTACTTATTACACACCTGACAATACAACAAATTTAAGATGGATTAAAGGTTAAACATAAAAACAAAACCATTAAAAGTACTAGAAAAAATAATGATTTGTTAACTTTGGTGGAAGAAGGCTTTTGAGGAAGATTTTTGAAGCGTATCAACAAAATTAGACACTAAAGTGGGAAAGGATTAACTCCTTAAAAACGAAACACTTCTATCCGACAGAGACCTTCAAAGTAAAAGGCAAACACTGGGGAAGGCACTTGCCACATTTGTGGCGGACAAGATGGGAATATCTTCAATATGTGATTTTATAAGGCTGCTTCCACCTTAAGTGGAAATAATCCAGTTCAAATACTGCTGAAACATACAAGAGGATTATGGCTTCTGTCACTGGCAAGCCCAGGGATGGAGTGGCCCAAAGCTCTCTTCATAAGGAAGCCATGTTGGTTGCTTGTAGTCCAGCGCCTCCCACCCTACCAGCTTGACATTCCTCCCGGAGAGTGTCACTTCTCTGAAGCTCGAGCAGAGAAGCTTTTGGAAGGATTGGCCCAGCTTGGGTCCCAGGTCCATTGCTGCATAAGCCCGTGGCTGGAGGGGGGTTACTTTCTCTTTTTGTTCTTAAGTTCTAGTGGTTTATCACTGATGTTTCTGGCCAGACATGCTTCCTACACTACCTTTATGGCTGGGAAAGGAGTAGGTCAGTGCCATACAAAATACTGGGAATGCATTTTTCATAGTTACCAGAAGAAAGGAGAAGAGATGCAAAGGATCAAACCCAGCAGATTTTCACTAACATATATAATTAGTTCTTACAAATCAATAAGAAATAGAATTCTCAAAATGACGTGAAAAGCCATGAAGATTCGTCATTAATTAAATTTACTGTTCCTGAATCCTCTTCTGTTATATTTGTGCTGAAGGCTTTCCAACATTGTAGTCTGCTAATTTTACAAATTAAGTGATAATATTTTATCACAAGAGACTCATATGTTATAATAAGCTTCCTTGCCTCCTAACATTTAGAGTATAGAAACCTTCTGATGACAATGTTTTAATTCAAAGGAGTATCTCTAGTTGTGAGAATTTGAGTCATGATGATTAAGTACAGTCCCTCGGGCAGAATGAATGCTCAAATCTTTATTTCACTAGAGTTCAAAAAATCTTCTTCTTTCATCTTTGAGAAGTAAGGGAGGGACTTGTTCTTATTATTTAAAAAAAATAACCTATAATTTTGCAGTGATTTTACGTGCATGTTTCTAAAATGAATTTAGGGATTCGAACTTCACTGATTGTGTTTTAAATTTAGTTTGTCTCATTGAGAGAAAAATTAAGTTATTACTTTTATATGTTTTACTCATTTTTTCTGATTATAAGTTTTACCTATTAGATTTCACATTGCTGCTTTTTAAAAAATAAAAGCTGTATGTTTCAGTCCTTTATAATAATATTCATGGACAATTAAAAGTCTAATTTTTAAGAAAATAGAGAATTCCTATGAACCTAGAATCCTCGAACCCATGAAGCATGACTCTTTCGGTTTTTCATTTGTTTTCTTTTGTAAATAGTGCACATAATTTTTATGAAAGACGGAGGAAAGAGAGAAAACTAACAGCCAGGAGTCAGCTCAAGGGAACGTCTGTAGGTTGTATTCCATTGAGTAAATAAAAATATATGCTCCACCATTTACAAACTGTGTGCTTGGACAAGTCATTCATCTTCCCTGTGTCTCAGGTTCACCATTTATGAATGGGGATTACAAGGTACCTACCTTACAGGGTGGTTTTTTGTTTTTTGTTTTTTTTAAAGATTTTATTTATTTGACAGAGAGAAACACAGTGAGAGAGGGAATGGTAGCGGGAGAAGCAGACTTCCTGCAGAGCAGAGAGCCCGATGCGGGTCTTGATCCAAGGACCCTGGGATCTGACCTGGGCCGAAGGCAGACGCTCAACGACTGAACCACCCAGGCCCCCTACAGGGTGGTTTTGAGGGTGCAGTGAATTTAAGTGCTTTGAAGTGTACCTAGCCCAAAGTAAATGCACAGACAGTAGGCTACAACTATTATTTTGGGTCCTCCCTCACTCCCTCTCTCCCCCTCTTTTTTCTTTCTTTCTCTCTCCCTTTCTTTCTTTCTCCCCTCCCCTCCGCTCCCCTCCCTTTCCCTTTCACAAGCTCCATGCCCAGCATGGAGCCAAGATGAGGCTTGAACTCACAACCCTGAGATCAAAACCTGAGCTGATATCAAGAGTCAAATGCTCAAAAGGACTGAACCACCCCAGGGGCCTCTGGGTCATTTCTAATCTTAGCCCAGCCTCCTGATGCTATGTAGCCGATGCTGTTCAGGGCCCCTTGTCAGGTTTAAAAGTACTTCCTGCTTGACAGAATGCAGTTAAATAGAGTTGAATAAACTTATATCCTTGAACTCAAATTCCCTGGAAATCAGCATTTCATCTATGGATAAATAAATGGTCACTACCATTAATCAGAGGCGTAAGGTGGTCTCAGAGTTCCTTGCTACCTCTCTGTGGCCCTGATTCTAGGGCGATTTATCTGCAGCTGCTTCTTTCCTCTACTAATCTGTGAACTCCAAAGAGGGCTATGATTTATTCACTACTAACTCCCCTGGATATGCTATGGGTCTATCACAGAAGGCTCACTGAATATTTGTTGAATGAATGAATGAATGAATGAGCAAATGTATAAGCAACTGAACGGGCATTTGGCCCTCCAGCCCTCTTATTTGAGTGGTGCTCCACTGTCAGTTTTGAACAGCGTGCAAGTCCGAACTAGAAGCCCTACAGGCTAACTACCTGGATGGCAAAAGCACGTGTTTCATCTACTTGAAATCTATTAAAAGATCATCCTTCACAAATTCTTTCAGGCTTCTTAAGAAGAGGAAATTCTGTCATCGTATGTGCTGCGGCCATGAATTTCGAAATTTCTTCTTTGAAAAACATGAAATATTATACCAACTTAGATAAAAATCTTTTGGCTACTTTTTGGGGGTCATTCACGCATTATATATTGTCAAAGATGAAACAGAACGGTAAAGGTGGTGATCAAGAGAGAATGTGATTCAAGTTGAGGGAATTAAAAGGCAGAGAGGGAAGCAATAAACATGGTCAAATTTGCTGAATATTTTTCTCAGCCTGGAAAAAAATATTCCCCTGATATATATCTGATATTAGAACTGAATGAAATATCAGCTTGGTTCAAAAAGTATCTTGAAGATTTGTTTTTGCTTCAATGTCATGGGTGAGGTCTTTGGTATCTATTTCTCTTTGGTGAAACATGGCTTATTTCGAGTTGAATAGGATGAAAAGTTGAATTCTTTTCAAATAAACAAGTGCTATGTTTCATGCTAGTGCGGTTGGTGCTGCGGTGGTAGTCACTCACATTTGGGTATATAGCTCATACCTCCAGCACCGACACGAGATTCAGGGTTCTCTTCTGGAACGGGAGATGGAGACCCAGAATGGGATCAAAAGGGGCAGACTCCTTCAATCAGAAATGTCTGTTGAAGAAAGAGATCTTTCTGTGGGGTCCTGCCGTGGTCCAGGGGTCCATCATTCAAATCAAAGCTAAAAGAATGTGGACAACCCATTGGACTTCTGGTAGTGGCTAATTTAAATGCTTCCCCCTCGGAGTTCAGAAGTAATCAAGGAATAGCTACAGGAATCAGATAGGTGAAAGTCAAAACATTTTTATTGCTGGCCTCCTTCAACTAGAAAATATGGCTGGAATCGGTGGCCCTGTGATTGGGCTACCACGCCTGTCTCTCACATCCTCCCCCAAGACAAGGTGTTGGGATGGCCCCTTGGTAGAGCAGACACTTTCTTGGTCAACTGCAAATGGGACCACTGTCTCCCATCTAAAACCCCATTAGATCAGATTAACAGACATGACGCTTAGAAGCTCTGATTGCAACCAAGGGCTGGGACCATTTGGGTTATTTCTTGAGCACTTAATGTAATCATACCCTATATTAGAAGCCTCCCTGGGGAATTTTACTATTCCCTGTATCTATTGGATTTTTTCCATGTTTACCGAATAGAAAAATCAAAATGTTGATGCTGTTGTTGACTGTATTGTTTGATTTTATTGTTTTGTCCTGTTGGCCATATGCGTGTTAGTCCTAGGGCAGGTAGATTCATTCCTTTGCTCATTCATTTATCGATACGCTTACTAATCTTTATGGAGTGTGCTTGCCACTGTCCTGAACTCTGGGGTTACAAGTAGCAATCATTCTCAATTCCTATCCTTGGGAACTCAGTCTGGGGAGGGGCGGGGGAGGGCGGTGCACATAGAGATATTTTACGATATAAGCAGGTAAACCAGGTCAGGGAAGCACGTGGACTTGCGTGAGCACTCTGTCCTAAGATGCAGGACATTTGGGTGTCACTTAACCTGGGTCTTGAATGAAAGGTGCAGGAAGAGCGCCTCCCTGTATAAAAGCGAGATCTCTTCTGGTACAAAGGGGAGCAGGAGGCACAGCAGGAAATGTGAAAGGCAGGCTGGGCTCAGTGTGCGGAAGGCTTTGTAAGACAGAGGAAGAGGTTCAAGCTTCATTCCGTAAGCCACAGGAAGCCAGCAGTGGTTTTAAGGAAAGGTGTAACTCGCTCAGATTTTTATTAGGGAGATAACTCTGCATTGGAGGGATGGGATTCATTCTCAGTGAAGTTAATCCTTAAAGGGCAATAGGCATTTGGCCGCTGAGAAGCCCGTTTAGCTTAGTGTTCGGAGGGTCTCGAGTGATATTGATGTAATTGAGCTTTTAGCAAAAAAAAAAAAAAAAAGGATAAAATCATAATAGTATGTTTAAAATGAAAAGGACGTGATTTGCCTTATGATAATGCACCCCCTAAAATAAATCTTTAATTCAACCTATGAATCTTTAATGGCCAAAACGCAGCATAATACTTTGAAATGGAAACTCGAGAATCAGGCTTTGCCACATCAGCCCTACCGTGGGTTTGGAGCACACAGACTGAGCAGTGTGAACTATTGACACCTCCTGGTGGCAGCAGATGTGTGCCGTTTGCCTGGTCAAAACAAGACGGAAATGAATCGATGGC
>CM053620.1:23570366-23630730 GCA_028646535.1 Procyon lotor
GCAAGACCCCTTCTGACATTCTAAACCCAAAAGGTAGATCACACAGATAGGTGTTCTAGAATGTTCGCCGGCAGTTTCGAAAGGAAATTGTTTTCATTTTTCTGTTCTAAACATCCAGCCCAATAAATGCTTTCTCGTGGTAATCTTTTAGCTCCATAAGGCTTTTTGAACCTTCCCAGAACCCCTTCGCCTATGGGGTTGTATTTCATATAAATGGTGGGCAACTCGAGGGAAGAACCAGCTAGAGTCACTGCATTTCTCACTTATGCTTTCCCTATTTACGTTATTTAAAAAGTCACAAAGACACGACGGTTAATACCTGTGAGATGTTAAATGGCAAAGAACAAAAGTGGATCAAAGGCCATTTTAGATGGACGCCCCTAGAAGAAGGAACAGGTAGAAGCTTTTGGTTTCCAACTCATGGCAATGGCTTGGAAGCGAGATGGCAAGATCAAGGGTCTGGGCTTAATCATCCACGTGCTACGCTCGTCCACCTAGGACATATCCTGTACCCTTCCCAGGCCTCAGCGTCCCTCTGTGTAGAGTGAGAAGATAGACTCCAAAAGATCTCTAGGATCGAGTGGGGGCAGAGTTGCTTTATGAATTTCATGGGTCTGAAATATTGTTGTCTTCGTGGTCCTCTCCCTCTCCTCCAGAAATAAATAATAAATAAATAAATAAATAAATGTATATATGCATGTAAATAGGCACTATATATATATAGAGAGAGAGAGAGAGAGAGTTTACTATGGCTTTGGTAGAATAGAAATATGACCAAGTCCAGATTGAATTTGCCTTCGTGCCAACAGTCGAGAGACATACTTGATTTTTGCAAGGAGTGAAGCATTCTAGCACCAGGGGGCTGTGCCCTGAATGGGGCCGGGCAGATCTGGGCAGCCAGGTGAGGTCAGAGACTGAACTTAGCTTTCAGAGAGTCTGGAATTCACCTTGCGCTCAGCTACTTCTGGCTGTTTGGCTTCAGGCAAGTTACTTCGCCTTCCTGATCTTCGAGCTTCTCCAAAGTCAGATGCCGATAATAAATCATAACGACAACATAGGATTTTGGCGAGGGCTAACTGCTACTGTGCCTCCAAATTCAGGCCTGACATTGAGTAAGCTCTCAATACGTGGGGACTGTTACTCTTCTTATTATTGTTTTATTGTTGTTGCGGCCTTCCCTAAAGGTCTGGCCAGTTTGGAGAGTGTGGGTGCTCAGCTCAGAGCTCGGCTCAGAGCACCTGTCTACCCTTGAACTTCCTCCCTGCGATAGGAGCAAGGCTTTTTCCTCCTGCAGGCATTGGGCCTAATTCACACTAGCGTGGCCTTGGGGTGTCTCTCCAAGAGCAGGTGGGGCTGGCAGGCTGGGGAGGCAGCTGGTGGCCGTCCCCAGCCTTAAGCACAAGCGAATGAACCTCGTTTGTGCTCAGAGTTTGGGAGGAGAGCAATTTCAATGTGGCGCCCTATTGCATATGGGGACCCCCTCGGCTGTCTCAGAACCCGGCAACCGCTGCTCATGCTAAAAGGCCTGAATCATTATTTAACACACTTGATTCCATTTTCAAGTGCCCCCCCCTTTTGTTATGTATACAGATGCGTAAAATTTGAAAACACCAACAGTACCCGATGTAAATACCTGAACCTGGCATCGCGCGTTACAACCGGCGAACAAAAATGTTCCACGAAGGGTGTGCGTGCGTGCGTGTGTTTGGGTCTCTTGCTATCCTAAAGTTTCCATAACTACATCTGTTTAAGATTCTGCGGGCAGGGAAAGCACATATTGTGGATGGAGGAGGGCTATTTTTGCTGTACCAAAGGCCAATCACACAGGTCAGTGGCACCCCTGTGCTCAACCACTATTCTTTGAGCATTCATTTTAATGTTTAAATAGCCAAGTGCATTTTCCAAAGGCTGCATAAAGCACTAGATAAGTAGAAGACCACTGGCTTGGGAAGAAAGAATGCTCAGCGAAGCCTTTCGCATAGAGAGAAAGCTGAATACCTGGACCATTAGTTAGCATCAGAATCAGTTATGGTTGTCTGACTGATGGACAATTTTTTCCCGACCTGCTCTCTTTGCCAGTGCCCTATACTGTCTAGACAGTTGCATATTATTTATACATTCATTTCTGATTTTATGGCTTTTTTTTTTTTCGTTAAAGTTGTGTGGGCTTCATGCAGCCCAGGAACTATTGGAAATGCACTTCACGGAAAGCCATATAATTGTGCCTTCTTTCTTCCAGTTGTGTCACCATTAAAATAAAAAAAAAAAATGTTTTTCTTTTTAAAAGACCATCCTACGAGGTTTGAAAGAAAATGAGACTCAACTTCTCAACCTCCACTCCAAGCACACAGAGACAAAGAAGCACACACAGACACACAGAGACACACACACACACACACACACACACTCCTCTTGTCTTCAGAGTACCAGCAGCAGGCCATGGAGGGAATTAAAGACAGCTAATTTCAAAGGTTCTTAATCAATTCAAGTTGATCCCATTTGTTGATTAGGGAGTCAAAATGCATTATTTGCATTCTGTTTCAAATTCAGACTTTTCTTGCAAAGGTTCCAGGCTGGAGAAATCTCTTTCAGAGCGATCCCCTTGGGCAGAAAGGGAGTTAATTTGAAAACTCTGGTGAGTCTGATGGGTTGTGAAAGTTCCACATGAAACATTTATAATGGCTCCTTTCAGGGTGGTGGGTTTGGGGGTATGCGTTTGTGCATGTGTGCATGTGTGTGTCTGCGCGAGCGTGCATGTGTGTTTGTGTGCATGTGGCCTTCAGTAGCCATGAGCTTTGTGTAATTAACTGAGTAGTAAGCAGACCGCCCCCTTTGGATCCAGACCCTCAGGTTGTATAGAACTCACTTGCAGCCACGGGAAGGGGAAGGACAAAGTTTAGAGATTAACTGGAGGGACATTCCCTTCCCGGGGTCCCTCTGAAACTGGGGGTGGGTAGTTCTGTATGGGCCCGGGGCCCCAAATCTGACCACCCCCACTGCTCCAGCTGCAAAGTTTAAAACGCTGGATTTTCCTGGCTTCATCGTGGGGTTACTTTCAACGGGAGACTCAAGTTTGAAACTGGTTCCTTCAAGCCCAAGCCGGTGACTTGGTGAACTCTGGGGATTGTGCCCTGGCCTGAGTCAGAGGAAGGGACCCAGAGTGCCGGTCGCCTGGGCACCACAGGCTCAGTGTAGCCAGACCTGAGGGCACGAGTCTGGAGGTCCCTCCCCGCTGATTTCACGCACTGTTACTTTTCACCAGGAAAAGCCCAGCCCAGCTCAGAAAAGAAGTGTGTTGACGTGTTATGTCCTACATACCACAAAGACACTACCTCTTTGGGGCAAGATTATATATTAATCTATTTGCATCGCATTTCTGTCAGCTGGAGACAGTGGTGGGGACCACCATCATGGGGATGATGTGAGGGAAAAATGTCACTCCAACTGGATACAATTGATTTCTGGTTCTGTGTCTCTGGACCCTCACCCCTCACCTCCCCCCAATACCTACCCACTTGCTGCTTCTGGTGTCCCGTTGGGGGCCACAACTGACATCTTAAAATTTCCCCCCAGCTGGCCCACCATGTCTCCGGAGCAGCCAACGCCGCCATTAAATTGTAAAGCTTGCTTATCGTGTGGCTCATGTCATTTTGGATGTAAAGAAACCCCATGAGGAAAGCCTACAGTCCTCAACAGTCTCTTGGGGGGGGACAAAGTTTTCCTTGTCCGAAGACCAATTCTAAAACACACCATTTGCTTCGGTAGCAACCCAAACTGGCCCCTTTCAGAGGCTATTTCTTTCTCAGCCTTGATTTTATTTTCTGTTCCACTTCCACGGTAGAAGATTAATTCCCGCATTCTGCACATTGCCTGGAGTCCAGCGTCCATGTTTACTGAGGTGTACAGCCCTCAAATAACTTCGGTACTTCTTTCACCCACTGTTAGGAAGGATATTTAAAAGAAATTGCCTTTTATAGATTTAAATTACAAAAGTCCTGATATCATGCAAAAGGCAGTTTAACTCATGCAAGCATACAAATAGGTAAATCTTAGGGAAAAAGATACCAAGGCTAATATGAATGTAAATAGGATTAGCTGCCTGCATTAGCAAAGGCTGTGAAATTTAAAGTACTTTCCATTAGGTTATTCTTTAAAATACACCTATATTTCATGTGTGCATTTGTAGATATTTGGGAGTATATTTCACTTGGTCTTGGGCTTGGATTTCAAAACAAGGGGAGACAATGGCAGCCAACGCAGACGTGGGATTTAATCTTCTCGATGCTTAAATATTTATTGACATAAAATTTTAAATCCCCCCCAAAAAAAGGAAGAAGAAAAAGTTCGACCAAGAAAACATAGATAAATAGTGCGAAGAAATTAGAACACCGAGGGTCTGGGGTTTGTTATTTTTCTCTGAAGGGAAGCCTTGTTTGTTCCCAAAGGTTGATTGGGAGGCAAATGAGCAGTTTTGGACAGTTTGGCAAACAGTAACACACCGGCCGGTCCAGCACACTGCCTGTTTTTGTTCATCCTCCAAGGTGGGAATGGTTTTTACATCTTTCAAGGGCTGTTAAAAAAAGAAAAAAATCAAAAGAAGAATACTATTTCATGACACATAAAAATTATATAAAATTTGAAATTTAGTGTCCCTAAATAAAGTTTTATTGGACCACAACCATGCTTATTTGTTTAAGCGTTGGCCGCTTTCCCACTACAAAAGCAGGTTCGAGCTGCCATAACTGACCCTGTGGCCGCCGGGATGTAAAGCATTTTACCATCTGCCTTTCACAGAAAACGTTTGCTAGCCCTAGATGTGGCATCAAAGTGTCTTCATGCACTTTATTGTAAAGAATCATAATTAGGTAGTTGGAGTTGGAAATCGGCTCTAGAAAGAGACAATCTCCGGTGTCTGTTTGAATTTGGGCTGTTTGCTTAGCTGGAAGCATCGCAAACAGATTAGCGGTAAAGCCTATTGGTTTTAAAGAATGAAGCCACCACCTCGCAAAGCCCCCCGGGGGACCGCAGGTATGACACCCTGGGAGGAGGTGAGCTTGAGTGAGGAGGGGAGAGCTCCACTCTGGGTCCGACTTCCTGGAAGCACATCTTCAGTCCCACATGGGATGGCGTATATTTCCCTTCTGTGCGCCATGGTGTTCTTCCGGGGAAAACCAGGGGCAATAATGAAAACTTGCCTCATAGGTTTGTTGCCGGAACTAAATGAGATGATGCGTCATCTACTGTTGAAAAGAATGCCTGGCCTTTGCACAGCTTAATTGGTGTTAGCAATTATTATTATTATTACTTTAGATAGGACGTTTGCATTCAAGTCCTTGAGAATTCTGAGCGATGACTTTTATTACAGAAGCACCTAGCCTTCTGGTCAACATATCTTCAGAGGGTCCCTTAGGTGCTGGGGCTTTGGGTTTGGTTAGCAGAAGGTGTCCAAATGGTGTGCACGGCAGCTGAGGATAAAGCAGCAAAAATGCACCTTCCAGGAGACCTAGATTATTTGTCCGAAGCTATGCTAATCCAAGCTGTTGGATGAGACCAACAGAGTGGCCGAATTGATTCACTTCTGCCCAGTTTGCCCTATAGAACATAACTTGACATCTAGTTAAGGACATTCAAGATCATGGAGCCCATCGTTTCTGCATGAGGACATCAAGGCCCAGAGACCGGGACGAACTTGGCCAAGGCTGAGCAGTAATGCAACTTTGGGGTCATGAGCAGGACTCGGGTCTTTTCACTGTTAGACCTGGAGCTTCTTTAACAGTAAAAAACATGCACTGAGCACCCTTTTCTTCAGCACCATGATACTGAGCACAGGGCCCAGCCCATAGCAAGTCCTCAGTAAACACAAGAACAAGGAAAGCGACAACGAAGAAAAATGAACGAGCTACTTGAGATCTTCAAAGCCCCTAAAACACACACAGATATAAAAAAGAAAGGATTATTTCAATGGTTAAATGAAGAAAACTGTCCACAGGGAATTTTTTTTTATAGTAGATCCGCCCCCTTCAGCACTTACCATGATCATGAGAGTCTAGTTCATCATTCTTTTGCCATGGAAGAGTCTGAATTATTCCTGCCTCAGCCCATACATACTGAGTTTATGCCTTTCCCTCTTTAACCTACTCTTTATTTATATTATAGTGGTGTAGTTTATGAATCTCTCTAAACCACCTTCAATCCATATTGGAATAAGGTATGGTGTGCCTAAGTGAATGGAAAAAATATGTGGATGGATAAAGAAGTAAATTTAAAAAGGCAAAAGGGGAATAAATGGATAGGTCGGGTGAAAGAGAGTCAATCAACCAACCATTAATCTCTTTTGGGCTGGCACGCCCTAGGTGCTTAATGAATATAGGTTGACAGCATAGCGAGATTAATATATTTTTAAAAAGCTTTTCGACATGAGAAGTTGCCACAAAACCAACCAGGCTATCAAGTTGACTAAAGTGGGCATGTTATTTCAGAGGCCTTGAGTGAGACATATTTTTTGTGAAGGAGCTGGGAATACACAGGCGCCTTCTTGCTAGAGCAAGACCGATGCATGAAAATCTAGATTCTCAAAACGGATCAAAGAGGGGTGCGTCTCCCTACTCATTCACTCAAGGGGTCTCTACGTTCCTGCCACGCCAGTGCTAAATGATGGCGATCCAAAGCCTTGTTCCTGCCCTCACAGAGTTCCTGGCATAGAAGACAACTGGGATTCAATGTCAATCACCAACCGTTACAACATATGTCTGCTTCACTGAGGAATGTGCTGCAGAATATGGCCTGTGAAGATTGGTTCGGCTAAATGGTGCCTTTATTTGCACAACTTGAGTGAGAACTAATAGGGGAGGTCAGATGTGATGACATATACGTTGGAACACATTCTTCCTGAGGTTTAATGGTGTGCTTCCCACAAGTAGGATGCACGATCACACTCCAACCTCCAACACTTTAGGAAGCTTCTCTCTCCACTAGAGAGCTTGGAAGGCCCAGAACCAGAGAGACCCATCGGATCCAGATCTACCTTGGTCCACGCTGGCCCCTTTCCTGAGGTTGTGCACCCAGAGCCGAGATTGTTCAGCGAAAGTAGGAAAGAGCTCAAATTTTGAGATGTGTCAAGAGATCAGACGGCCCTGTGGGTTGACTGTGTGTCTGGCTACTGTCTCCACATGATGATGAATATTCATCTCACATAAATAATACATAACCAATATTTTTGTAAGCATCATTAACAATTTATGCGTTTGATGAGTGCCTGGATTGGCACACTGTGGAGGCGGTGGCCATGAAAGTGTGCCACTCACATCCCCCTTCAAGGAAGAACCTACCGTCCAGCAGCCAGCCAGCTGCTGGCCTTCAGAACCCGCTGCACTTTCAGCCACGACCATGCTCTTTCTTCACAGTACCCAGGTCATGGCCATTTTTGCCCGGGGCAGAGCCTTCCCAAGACGAAAGCTTTGCTCGGAAGCTCCCCATTGAGCTGACTTTATCAGATGAACCTTGTGTTCTAAGACCCTGTCTTCCTTATCCTGTTTCGGCATCGCTCCTCCCATCACCGTGTCAGGACTGCAGTGTGGCCCAATGGCTCTCCCTAATCAGTCCTGCTTCTTCCTTTGTCCCAGGCTGCCTTCTAAGATGGCGCCCAATGATCCCTGCCTCCTGGAATTTATGTGTTTATGTAACTGCCTCTCCTTGAATATGGGCTGGACCTAGCGACTCACTTTTAATAAGCAGAAATCAGCAACAATGACGGGCTGACCTCACTTTAGGTTACCAAAGACTGGAACTTCGGTCTTACTAGCAATCTCTTGCTTGCTCTCCCATTCGCTCACTCCCATGAGGTAGGCTGCCATGTTGGGAGCTGCCCTTTGGAGAGGCAAGAAATTTAAGGTGGGCTGCAGCCTACAACCATCTGTGGCCCTCAGGGCAATTTTCTGCAAGGAACTGGATCCTGCCAACTATAATACCAGTGAAACTAGAAGAAGATCCTGACCCATTTAGGCCTTTAAACAAGATCAGGACTTCACTGATGCTTTGCAGCCTTGCAAGAGACTGTGAGTCAGATGTACCCCATTACCTTGTACCCTTATTCTCGACCCACAGAGACTATGGGGCAATTTGTTATGCAGCAATGGCTGAACAGTACAACCTCTTTTATCTTTCGTAGGCGTGACCCCCTAATAAATGTCCTGACTCCAGACTCTGTTTTAGTCTCTGCTTTCTGAAGACCCGGCCAACCCATAGGCCATCAACTCTGGTGTTTGGGAGAAGACTCAAGCTGGGAGCGCACACGTGAATGTCAGCAGCATGGATGCGGATCAGGAGATGTTAGCGTTCCCAAGCATGAGGTTGAGAAGAGAAGGGATCAAGGATGGGATCTGGTGTCACTTCGGGCCCTGGAAGAAGAGCCAGTTGAGGAGATTGAGGAGCAGATCTGACACCTGAGAACTTCCTCCTCCTCTGGAAAGTTTCCCTCCTGCTTCCCCGGCCCCTCTGCCCACCTTCCCCCAGAGGCTGGTGAGCTGTGTCTCCTTCCTTGTCAAGCAGACATATGATCACTTCTCGCAGTATCCACCTCCCCAGGAGCCCATGAGGGACCCTTCAGGGCGGGGATAGCATCTTACCCACTGTTGACTTCCTAGTGTTTCACGAGGCTGGCGGTTAGAAGGAACTCATTTAATTTTGGAACACATGTATGATGAGAATGTAAAATAGGATGTGAGTTTGACTGTGAAACCCTAAAGTCAGTAACAATGCTGAATAGTGCAGTTAAAACCTTACAGGGGGTGGGAGGTCTCAAGTGTTCTTACAATAATTAAAAAATACAAGCCCAAACTATAGCTTAGCTCTGTCAACATCTACCTTGTAACGTATGCAAAGTAATAGACTCAATTTCCTCACTTAACATATGCAGGTAATATATGCAAATTTTTTCTCATTGACCCCTCCTACCCCATGAGACAGAACTATTTCCCATTTTCCAAGGAGCAGACCAAAAACGATGCATTGCCCGTGGGCAGCAGAGCTAGGCCTTCAGTGGGGGCCTTGAATGTTGGGAATTTGCGGTCCTGCTCTGTGTGAGATCCCAGAGTCAGGCCTTCAGTCTGCAGTTAAATTCTGCTTCTAGCAGCCGAGGGTGGAGCCGCCAGGCAGCAGAATCTGCTTTCCTTTCTCCCTTCAGCCATTTAGACACAGGGAAGTTCATCCCCTTCTGCCGAGATCTATGAGGTGACTGTCACATACCCAATGCGGCCAGGTTGGCTGAAATGTCTGAGTTCAGCCTTCTGAGGGGGAGTTCCTGGCTCACGAGCAAGAATAACATGTTAACCATCGATGACCCACCTTGTTCAGGTGCCACTCTGCCCATCTGTGTTTCAGTGTCACAGAGACAGGGACAGAGTCTACGTCTTGAATTATGCCACAATCGTTTGTCAAAAAGCAAGAAGCTTAATCAAGTAGCCAATTCGTACTCTTCGTTTGGGATCATTTCTCCTTAACCGTCCCCTACTCCGCCCTGAATTGACCAACTCTGTGGCTAATACACCAAAACAGTTTCAATCAACTGATTTTTCCAGCAACCGCCGCAAAGAGAAGACTACAGGGATTACATCCACGCAGGTACGAAAGCTCTTGAAACATCAGGATGAGCGTGTTTTCCTTGTAGTCTAGAATCTTCATGCTGAGTGAACATCTGGTGGTTACACTGTATGCATATTTCGGCAATAGCCAGAGAGTTGCACAATTACTGAACCAATTTTGGCTAGACGCGTACCATGTTTTTCCAGTGGAATTGAAAAATACGCGGAAATGGCCACGGAAGGCGGTTTTGTTTGTTTGTTTGCTTGTTTTTTGTTTTTTTGGTTTTTTTTTTTTTAAATTGGTTGGACTCATTTAAACAGCTATTTTGAGTGATTTTTTAAATTTGAATTTCTATACAAGACCCCTGGTCAAAAGCTTTATCTGTTTCTAATTTCTGATGCAGCAAAGAGGAAATTTATTTCAGGGGCCAGGAAATGCTTCCTTCATCTTGATGTGCTTCTATCGCTAGCACGAGTAGCTTTGAAGGACTGGAGGCAGTGACTCAGCCAATGAAACCAGAATAAGGCAAGGGGGCTACTGTGACCGAGGGGCCAACTGGTTCCACTTCCAAAGAAGCTATAAGGGACCAGGCTCAGGGACACTGGCATCCTACTTTCTTGCTTCTTTATTCCAAATGTGGTCCATGGACCAGCAGTAGCCACATCCCCCTGGGAGCTAGTTAAAAAGGCAAAATCTCGGGCCTCCCCCTAGACCTACGGACTCAGTAGCTGCCTGGGAGCAGGAGGCCCGGGAGGTTCTTATGCATATTAATTCTGAGAAACTGAGGCCACACCAGCCTTGCCTGGAACCAACTGCATTGATCAGAGTACTTCCCATATTTAAAATGAGGATTTGGGGCACCTGGCTGGCTCTGTATGTAGAATGTGCGACTCTTGATCTCAGAGTTGTGAGTTCGAGCCCCGTGCTGGGTGTAGAAATTACTTAAAAAAATAAAATCTTTAAAAAAAATAAGGAAGTTGACCTAGAGCAGTTGCTTTCTAAAGTAGGAGCTCCCAAACACTAATATCATAAGGTGCTCCCTGACAGAAAGGATTCTGTGGCTAAACATGTGTAACAGGGTACCTAACAATGCATACTAGCTTATTAAAGGCTCAGAGAAGTCCTGCAATAAAGGGGCCTTTTTAAGTGGCATACATTTATGTGGTTGCTGAACCATTTTTCACATAAAATTGAATGTCATCCCACGGAATTTGTGCTCCACTGAGCATGCTCTGCAGGAAATGTTTTCTAAAGTCACTTTTACATCTTTCATCCTATACAACAAACTTCCTCCATGCACTTCCCTTGGCATTTGTGTTGTGACAGACTGTCCCTCTCAGTAATCCTCAATCAGATCTAAATGTCACTCTTCTCAGCTTGTTTGAGCCTTTGTTTTTTTTTAAGATATTATTTATTTGAGAGGGAGAGCAGAGCGAGAGAGAGAGAGAGAGAGCACAAGCAAGGGAGGAGTAGAGGGAGAGAGAGAAGCAGACTCCCTGATGAGCAGGAAGCCCCATGCAGCGCTCAATCCCAGGACCCTGAGATCATGACCTGAATCGAAGGCAGATGCTTAGCCGACTGAGCCACCCAGGCATCCCTTGTTTGAGCCTTTCAAAGGCTTGACCTGGAGCCTAGATCAAAAGAAGACTAGTATAAAATAGCCAACTATCCTGCTTTGGTCTGGGACTTTCCTGGTTTTCGGATTAGAAATTCTTCATCCCAGGAAACCTGCTAGTCCCGTGCCAACTGGGACAACTGAGCAGCATGGGAAGGGTCAGTCTTAACAAGACTGGCAAACCTCTCCCCTTCTGTCTCTTTTCTCTCTCCTTCTCTCCTCAGTCAGTTCCCATCCCTACTCCTTCCCTCAAATGATTGACACAGGAAGAATTTCCTAGTAGTATGGTCAGATTAAAAGCAAAGCAAAAGAGAGAGAGAGAGAGTTTGACTTTGCAGACAGAGGTCACACGGGCTTCGGTTCCAATGAATGGATTGTCCCGGTTAGCCACTCTGCCACAAGAAGAAATCCCAAGGTTAAGGTGGACTGTGAGCCTTTGCTTCGAAAAAGCGGATTTATCACCGTTGAAATACAAAGATCTGGGGCGCCTGGGTGGCTCAGTCGTTAAGCGTCTGCCTTCGGCTCGGGTCATGATCCCAGAGTCCTGGGATCGAGCCCCGCATCGGGCTCCCTGCTCGGCGGGAAGCCTGCTTCTCCCGCTACCATTCCCTCTGCTTGTGTTCCCTCTCTCGCTGTGTTTCTCGCTGTCAAATAAATAAAATCTTTAAAAAAAAAAAAAAAGAAATACAAAGATCTGCTTTGGAGGAAACATTATTAATGTTAAAAATGTCAGATGTAGTTTTGTATCTTTAATCAGTTCTTGAAGAAATCCGGTATCCCCAGGAGGAATGAAACCTGGATCACTCGGGTTTCTAAGTATGAACATTTGGTGCAGGTAGCCTGCCCCAGCGCTTGGACCTGTTTTCCTGAGGCTTTCAGATACATTCTATTTGATTGACGAGATCCACACATGTGTCCAAAATTCCTAGATCAGAGATTCTGTTTCCTTGTCATGGTCCAACCTCAGGGAAGTAGACCTCTTTATTAAAGACTTATGAAGTTTCTGCTTCCTTCTTGTGATCCCTAAATTCCAGCCTTACCTCCCTGCCTTGCATTTTCCTAGTTTGAGTTAAACTGAACATCTCAAAGACGCCATTGCGACCAGAATTGGATACATTCTTTTTTTTTTTTTTTTTTTTTGCAAGAGCAAAAACAAGTATGAGCATCCTTTAAATAACAATATTTTCTGATGTTAATGTCGAATTAATCCAAGAAATGAATATGTATTGATGGTATTCTTTTGGGTTTTGAAAATCCTTACAACCACATAATTAAATGAGTGCCTTTAGAAATACTGATAAAAGCCCATTGCCATTCAAATATCTATACAAGACAATGGCCGTAAGCTGTGGGCTTGGGAGATTAGTTTGGCCACGAGCCAGTGTTTATCACAATATTTCCATCTCAGCTGATAAAATTTAATCATTCTTATTTAAATAGAAATCAGAATTAATGCAGGTTTTAAAGAGAAGGAATAATAAACAAGCCGCACTATCTTTATCTCGGAGCTCTGTACTCAGAATGGAAATGCTAGTGGTTGTCGTGCTGTTTTTCTACCTTGGACTTTCATTCCGGAGTCCTCAAAAATAATGAGCTATTGCTTCTCGAATATTTATTTCTCCAGCTCTGCTTTAAGTAAAGTGGTTTCCACCCTCCTCTCCAGTGGGATAAACGGGGCTTTGTGTGAGACAGGACACAGTGTGAATCGGAGTCAGCAGTGCTGTTTCTCCCAGGGTGCCTGGGGGATTGGGCTGACCCATCGTCATCGTGGTCATTGTCCTCATCGCTGTCGTCATCGTCGTTGTCGTCGTCCTCATGCCCGGTGTCCTCTGAGCCCAATGGCAGGAAGTGAGAAGGTCGCTGGTGGGGAGGGGTGCCTAGCCGGGCTCTGGACCCAAGCACGGGGCTGCCAGTGGTCAAGTCCCTGAGTCAGAGGTCCCAGGGAACAGATAACAGCTTCGTACAAGCAGTTAGAGCCCAAAGAAACCTAATTGGCCATTTAGTTCCACCCCCCTTTTTGTGGGTGAGCAAGGGGAGGTCCGGGGAGCTGAAGTATCTTGCTCGTTCATGGTCACCTGTCAAGTGAGCAAGAAAGCCACGAGGCCCTTACATCTTCAGAGCCCGCCCTCGTGCCTGTTGTTGAGAGTCCTCAATGGTCCTGTTCATCCACAACAACTCAGGACCATTGTGTTTTGACTCTGTCTCTACTGTTTTGTTAATGTTCCAAACGCTTTATATCAAACCAAACCTTCTCAAATTAAAATACGTCCCGTCCACAAAGTAAACAAACCAAAGAAAGGAACTCAGTTTCCCCCAGGAATTTTATTTCTTGGGTGAGATCTAGAGAACCTCCTTTTCCTTCAGTAATACTGTTAAAATTTTACACGTCTTACTTTTAAATATAAAAAAGAAAAGTCCCGGTTTGTCCATGACTTCAGTGTCTCAATGAGATAACCAACATTTAAAAAAAATTAAAATAATTCTAATAGGTCAGCCTTACTGATCATTTACTGTGTTCTAAGCCCTTCCCTGTACTGTCTCATTTAACCCATCCAACATCCCGATGAGGTGGGTACCATTCTTACGCCCATTCGACAGAGAAGGAAGCCAAAGGATGAGGGGTCCGGCCACTTGCCCACGGTCACCGCAAGCACGTAGCAGAGCTGGGATTCCAGCACAAGCAGTCTAGGATCAGGGCTCACGTTCTTACCCACGGTTCTGCTTAGCCTCAGAAACATGGATTCACAATTTAGCCAGCACTAAGGACTTACCTGAGTTTTAGGTTTTATTTCATCTTCAAACTTTATTATGCATCTTATTGTTTCCATGGCCATATAATCTCTCCCCAGTAAGAATTAGGCCCCATTAAAGTCAATGGGTGTAAACAGTCAGGTTTGTTAGAAAAGACATTTTGGAATCAATTTGGCTCTATTGCTTTTGACTTTGTTATGAATTTCAGTTTGGGTTAAGGGTGTATCAGACTTCAAAACATCTGGTTAGGTCATTTAAGAACTTTCCTGAGACTTCACAACCCCTTAAGACTTCCTTTTGAATTCAGACATTTCCTCTGTCACCAGGCTCTTAAAAATGCTTTGAGAAACAATGAAACAATGCTTGATTCATTTAAGAAAATGCATAGAGGCCTCCTTAATCTGGTATCAATGGGAATAAGATGTTTTACATAAGTAAAATCTCAAGAAACTAAACCTTAGAACTTTAAGAGCTGAAAAGTGTGTTGTTTTTTTTTTCAGTAGTTTTTGGTGGTTACACATCCTTTTTCTTTTCCTTTCCTTTTCTTTTTTTGTTTTTGTTTTAATAATTTTGCAATAACCCCAAGCTGTGATTACAGTTATTACTAATATACTATGTGCCCTAGTGAGAGCCTCCAGGAAAACATTCTTTTGGGACCTAGGACTCCCTAACAAATGCTACTTGGTAATCATGTCCCCTAACTCACGTGACACCCTTAGATCTTAATATAGAAACAGAATGACATCACTTGATGGCGATGCCACAGTTTGACTACAGATGCCTGCTTGCCTTCTGATAGTGCGATGGGCTGTTAGGGTTATGAACACAAGCTGTGAGTTGGAGAACCGTGGGCCGTCAGGCCCCTGTTCTCTGTAAGAGGCATGACTCTTCCCAGGGGCCATTCCCTAAAGGGACAAGACACCTCAGTTGGTCCGTGCTACTGCCATTGTCTCTGCCGCATCCACTGTGGGACGGTTGCCCCCACCCTGATAGGATGAACTTAATCTTCTGGGACCTTCTGGCAAACAGGCAGGAGGACATCACTGTCTTCCTACTCAAAGACATTTAGGTGGTTTCTACTTTTTCACTATTAGAAGCAGGGTCATAATGGACATCGTGGGAGTTGGGGGGGATGCTGATGTGTCCTTGAGCATGTAGACTAAGGCTATCTCTGGGACAGGGACCTAGACCTAAACTCAACCTCCCCGGAAACACAGAGTTGCTCTCCGACGTGATCATGCCGACTTACATTCTCATCGGCAATATGTAAGCCGGGGTTCCCGTTCCCTACTATTCTCAACCACGCTTGGTGTTCTCAGTTTTTAAAAAAAATTATTACAGCACTGATAGTAATACTTTTTTTAAAAACCACTTTGAGGTATGATTGGCGGACAAAAAGCTGTACATATTTAATGTAATACAACTTGGAGAGGTTGGAGAGAAGTACGCATCTGTGAACCCATCACCTCGCTCTATGTCATAGCCATCTCCAGTACGTCCAAAAGTTTCCTCCTGTCCTCTGTATTGGTAACAACATTGTTATTATTGATAGGGACACTTAACGCATTATTTTAGCAATTTTTTAAGTGTATAATACAGTCTCGTTAATTCTAGGCAGTGTGCTGTGTGGATCTCTAGGACCCATCCTGTATTACCGAAGCTTTGTACCCTTTGACTGATGCTCCCCATTTTCCCCTCTCCCCAGCTTCTGGCAACAACCATTGCATTCTTGGCTTCTATAAGTCTGACTATTTTAGATTCCTCGTATGTATAAATGTATTCCATTTATTTGTGATCTCATTTGAGATCATGGAGTATTTGTCCTGTGTCTAGTTGATTTCCCTTAGCTTAACATCCTCCAGATTTATTCATGTTGTTGCAAGTAGCAGGATTTTCTTCTTTCTAAAGGCTGAATAATATTCCATTGTATGTATATACCACATTTACTTTATCCATTTGTCCATTGAACCTCTCGGTCGGCCCCTCTTAACCTTGCCATTACTCTATGCCTTTTTAGCACTCACACGTCCAATACGTACTAACCTTGCCGTCATTTTCGTGCATTGCTTTGCAGTTTCTCCAATGGTTTCATCTCTGTGTTTGTCTCATGATCCAAATGGGAGCTCCCTAGGGTCAAGCCAGACACTGGACTAGACTCTGGGGAGGCCCCTGCCTTCAAAGGGAGGAGACAGGAAGGTACTGAGAACGAGAACCCCTGCTCCTCAGGCCCATTCATGACTCTGGTCGTAACCTCTGAACTCAGCTTCATCAATACAGAGGGTCCCTTGCCTGAACCACCGCAGAAGCCCCTGACTGACCCACGAGTGCTACTCTGGGCCTGTCCAGACCTTTGAAATCCCTGTAGCCACAGTGCGCCTGTTATGTTCCTCGGGGTTGCTCACATACTTTTAAAGCTTCTCACTACTGTATATTTAGAGATAGCCCCCAGGCGTCTAAGAAGACCTGCCTGCTTTGTACACCCTCTAGCCCCATCTTCCGCAGCCCCCTTGTCTTTTCCATTTCCATTCAATTCTACCTTTTCCCCTGCCACTGGGCCTTTGCACATACTACTCCCTATTTAGGCTCTGCCCTTTCCCAGGTTAACCTCTTCTCAGAAGCATTCAGATCTCAGCACAAGAGTTGTTTTTCATGAGGAAAGCTTTCCTGAGCCCCCAGGCCAGGTCAGGCTTCCTGCGATCCACGGGACTCCCAGCTCTGTGAGAACAGAGGTTTTGTCTAGCTTCTTCACCACTAAATTCCTAGCAGATTGCAGAAGACTGGCACAGTGTAGGCATAAATTAACTGCTCGAGGCATGAAGACAGCCAGGAAAAAGAAGGGTTGCCACGGTGTGATTTTAGGGCTACCTGTGAGGTCCCTCTGTCCTAAAACTAGATCCTCATCTGTCTCTTCTATCATAAGATAAGGTCTTTAATTTTACAGTAGGAAATACGATTAAAGAAAAGTCATCCTTTGATGTCCTTTCCCTGAAAGTGGAGTTGAAGAGTAGCAAGGTGAACTCCTGGGCAACCAGGAGCATTGACTTTTGGGCCCACCCCTGCACCAAGGACCACCTGGAGACCCAGGCAAAATGTAAAGGAAAAACAACATTTAAAAAAAAAAAGATTTTATTCATTTATTTGTGAAAGAGAGAGCACGTGAGCATGGGTGGGGGAGGGGGACGACTTGTGTAGGACTAATTGTGCTGAGAAACCTACTCATATGAACTCATTTTACCTTCCTAACAATCCCACGGAGAACCATGATCACCATCCCATTTCACAGATGAGGAACCGAGGCAGTGAGAGATCAAGTAATTTCCCCAAGATCACATGGCCACTGAGCGAATAGCAGAGCTGATATTTGAACCCATGCTGCCAAGCTCCCCAGTGCATTCATCTCAAGCTCTGTGTTTTACACAGAAGATTATTAAATGAAGAAACACATTCATTCTGCAGATCTGTAAGCAGCTGTTATGAACCAGGCCCTCTGTGTGGGGATCCAAAGGCAATAATAGCAATCCCTTACCTTTGTGTGGTGTTTTTCAAGGTGTATTTCCTCGTGGCGCCTGGGTAGCTCAGTCGGTAAAATGTCTGCCTTCCACTCAGGTCATGATCTCAGGGTCCTGGAACCGAGCCCCACGTTGGGCTCCCTGCTCAGTGGGGAGTCTGCTTCTCCCTCTCCCCCTTGCTCATGCTCTCTCTTGGTTTCTCTCTCTCAAATAAATAAAATCTTTAAAATAAAATAAAATAAAACAAAATAAAATATATAACATAACATAACATAACATAACATAACATAACATAATACCAGAGGAGATCAGATAAACAGACCTGTGATAGGAATGAAACTGGGCAAGAATGATTTGTGCTTTTATGGAATATATTAAATACCACAGGTAGATAGAGATTGCCGTGGTGTTGTGGACGAAATGCCACCATCCTGATGGAGGGACACATCTCCTTTACTAGCTCTCCCAGAGAGGTGTTGGCATGGGTTGTTTTAAGAGGGTAAATATAAAATATCTTTCAAGGGGCACCTGGGTGACTCAGTAGGTTAAGTGTCCGACTCTTGGTTTCGGCTCAGGTCGTGACCCCAGGCTCGTGAGATGGAGCCCATGTCGGGGTCCATGCTCAGTGCGAAGTCTGCTTCATATTCTCTCTCCCTCTCCCTCTGCCCTTCCAGCTCATGCTCGCTCGCTCTCTCTCAAAATAAATCAATCAATCTTTAAAAGACAAAATAAAATATCTTTCGAAATGCGCAAGGAAATGGGCCCCAATTTCCCTTCAGAAGAAAGTATTGCCCTGAAACTCACAATGGGATCTAGAAAGCCCTCTTCGCCAGTTGATGAGAATGATCTGGGAGTCCACATTTCTCCCCCTTGTGGATTGACTTGCCCACTTAAAAGGTTGCCCCTTCGTGATGAACTCTCATTAAAATGCCCAGTTAGCAACATCGATAAGTTTATCCCTCTGAGAAGGCAAGCATGCTGGGGCTCTAACGACATGGTCTTTCGGTGTTCTTAAGGCATCGATCGACCCTCACCTGCCAGAAATCATTAGCGAACGATTGCTATTTTCTGATAGTTTTGAAAGGAGGATAACTCTTAGTAAGTAATCATTGGCTGCTTTCCTGGGGGGGAAAACCAGATTGGAGCCGCTCTGCCACGCCACATTGGTTTACTTTTTAGTGGGTGTATTTAGGAAGGGGTGGAAATTGCATTCCGAGCAGCTAATTATAGGATAAGTGTGCTTACTTAGCCAGGCAGCAGGCATGTCAACTCTGCACGGAGCTATCACATTATATACATTTTCTGTTCTCCGGATAATTAACAGGATCAAAATATTACTGTCAGATTCAAGGGGAAAATTAACACATTATCTTAATTGTCTTTTCTACTCAGGTACAAGGCATTACCATTTCAAAAAGGACTTGTCTCATACATTGGAATTTTAAACTACAATTCCTGAAGATGTCATTAATCCCTTTCCAAACTTTGATCTACTGTTGCAATATCTTTGGATCCTGGTTTCTCTGTTTCACATTTGAACTCTTGGGTTAAAGCTATTATTCAAAAGTAAACTTCACATAAACTTACAATTTAAAAAAAATGAGATCAAGACAAACTTGATAAATACCTAAAACCCAGCCCTTCCGAATTATTTTATTACATTTTACTCTGATCTATGTTATTGGGATGATTGTATCTATATGGTGGAAAAACCATATAGAGGGACTTTGTACTCTTCTTTCCCCAGCTCTAGGTTGGGTGACATTATGTGGGTAGCCCGACATCAGTGGGGGTGTTTACACTATGGAAAAAGGCAAATACTACAAATCGAGGCTTTGTATTGATTGTATAGACCAGGGTTGACAAACTACAGCCTGAGGGCTGGATGCTTATTTTACAGATTTTATTTACTTATTTGGGAAAGAGAGAAAAATGAGTGGGGGGAGGGCGCAGAGGGAGAAGGACAAGCAGACGCCCCGCTGAACAGGGAGCCTCTTCCAGGCTCCATCCCAGGACCCAGAGATCATGACCTGAGGGGCAGTCAGACACATACGGGACTGAGCCATCCAGGCGCCCCTGGATGCTTATTTTAGTAAATAAAGTTGACTGGAATACAGCCTCAGCTGCTTGTTTGCATATTATCTATGACTGCTTCGTTGCTAACACCGAGTTCCTACAGAGACCTATCTTCCACCAGCCTAAATTATTATCTGGCCTTCTACAGAAAAATTGCTGATTTCTGGTGGATAGTAAGATAGTGATGGGAGAAAATATTGATAATGCTGCTGCAATTTATAAGTGTATCATGCCTGTAACCAATGAATTTTTTGACTAGCTTGTGTCGCTAGAGAAAACAGGGATCATCAGCTTCAGGCATGGCTGTATCTAGGAGTTCAAATGATGCCATTGCAATGTCATTGGATCTGTCAGCTTTCTTCTCTTTTCTTCTCTATTAACTTTATTTTCAGGCAGGGTTTACCAAGATGTGATGAAATGACTCCTCCACGTGGCTAATATCCTAGCTATAGTCTAAAACCCCAGCTAAGAGAACATCACTTTCACTATATCCCCACGTTGGGTTAACCTGCCATGGATTATGTGCCCATGTAGGAGCCAATCACAGAGATGGAGTGCCCTGATTGGCTAGAGGTAGGACCTGGGTTCTCGGGCCTGGGGGGTCAGGGTAAGCATCAGCCTTACCTGAATGCCCTAAACAAGAGGGAGGGGGTGGGGTTCTCCAAAAGAAAACCGGGTGACTTATTGAAAAATGAAGATGTTCTAATCGTTGGATCCTGGGTGAGCAGTAGTAGCGCTTGTCTACTATAAACATCATCTGAGTCTTCAAAGGGTGGTTTTGAAGGTTTTACGAGGGCCCGCGTAGCCGCGGGGGGCGGGGGGGAGCTTATTGGAAATGCAGAGTCACGGGTCCCTTTCCCAATCTCTTGAACTAGAATCTGCATTTTGACGAGATCCCCATGTGATCTGATACCTATTATGGGATTAGAAATGCTGCCCTAGGCCAAACTTGTCACTCTGCAGGAAACCACGCTCAGAAGGTTCTGTGACTTTTCCAAGGTCACCAGGTTAACCGCAAAGACTGCCACGCTACAGCCGAGCTCTGAGCACCACCCACTGTTCTCCCTAGAGCCCCAGAACTCCTGCCAACACCCCCGCCCTGCCCCCCGCCCAGGAAAGTGCTAAGGGAGCTCTAGCTTCTCCCTGACTCCTTCCACGGAAGCGGATTTCAGTCCTGCACCCGGTCAGGAAAGAGGTTTTAAAGTAAGACGGGGTGGGGGGGTGGGGAGGGGGAAGAATCCCAGTGTTTCCAAAAAAGAGCTTATGCAGCCCTCCACTGACAAGACATGCAACGTTAAACTCCTAACCCTGTTATTTACGCACACGTCGCTGGTGTGACGTTCGTCCCCGGGCTCCAGGTGGTCTCGTTGCGTTTCTCTTGGGCTCGTCCTGAATCCTGTGTGTTTTCATCATCGTCGTTACCACCACAACCACAACGGGAATCATAAATACCTATTTCCCGAAGCCAGCGATGCCCTTTTCCATTCTGGGAGCCCGAGTGGAAATGCACAAATGTGAGACCGCTCCCATATTTCCTTACCTGTTGACATCAGGAATGACACACATGGTTAACAGATTTTCCACATGTTTTTCTCCTTGGCTGACATCTCCCCACTCAATCAGAGTGAAGTCTGTGATCAGAGAGAGTGTTGATGGACTGTTTAGAGGGCATGAGCCTTCATGAAAACTCAGGAATGACAGTTTATATAAATATCCTGACACTTTTTTCTTATTCTCCCCCTTCCCTTAAATTCCCTTTCTTATTTTTCCTTTGAGCTTAAAATTAATATTTTCTTTGTGGACATGTAATATCCCGGCATGCCTCAGTGCTTGCTCAAGCAGCTTGTTAAGCATTTCCTACTTAATTGGATCTTTTTCCCTCTTTACCCATATGGGATTCTCTTAGCCATGGATTTCCAGTAGATCTAATGTCAAAAAATGAGCAAAGAGACCAACCGCCTAAATCACCGAGTGTAATATATTGTTTGCTTTCATAAGATAACCACAAAGATTCAGTCTTAGGCTGATGTTATTTGGGGAGACCAGGTCTACAAAGTTCCAATGATTTGGGTAATTTGGGCCTGCAGACCCTCCCTCATTTGTCCAAATGAGTTGGCTAATTGCAGCTTTTCGGTTCTGACCTAGAGGGATTTTAGCAGCTTCCAAAGTACAGGGAAATAAATGATGTCGTTTCCTTTGGAACAACATTAAAGTTGGAAAGATTTTAATACGTGCAATTTTCCCACCGATAACATTTTACTTTCTGGACACCCTGGAGTGGAAGGAAGATTATATTGTATTGACAGAGGTGAAATTAGTTTTTTTGGTTCATGGTCTCAGAAATCTGTCGTAATTACAGAGTACGTATTTCCAAAAACGACTTCAGCAACCAGAGGAGACTGGTGAAATAGTCACCTCTAGTCATCTAGATAATTCCAGCTGGCAGCAGGCTGAGCCCAAGCTCTGTCAACATCCACCTAAGATCTTTGGGGATTCGGAATTCTCCCCAGTTGGTCCTGGGTTGGAATTGGCCATGACACCATTCCTTCACCGGTGCTGTATTTTACCTGCGGTAGACCTTCTCCGTCCTTTGTCTTCATCCTAGTATCTGCTCCGAGTTGTGGTTGCACCAAGTCTGTCTTTCCCGGCTTTGTCCTGGTCCCTGGCATGGGGGGGACTGGATTGTTCAAAGGTAGACCCTTGGATCCTTCTTGAATGTGTGATTGCTAGGCTTACTCTCTCTTCTGAGAGCCCAATGAGGCTGCCTCTTTGCATTCGCTAATACCCAGGGGGTTACATGTCCTAAAAAGCAGCTTTTACCAGCAAAAGTCTTACCTGCTCCCCCCCACCCCAACCCCAGTTCCTGGATACTTGACAAATATCTCTGAGTTCACCTTTGCTTAGAAGCCATGGACAGCGGTCAGTTCAAGAATTCTGCCTTCAGATGGTTCTGACTATCTTGCTGTCTGACCTTGGAGGAGGGCATTCATTTCTAGGCACCTCAGTTCTCCCCATCTATAAAATGGAAAGCATTGGCCAAGGTCTAGGTTAAATCCAAACCTGAAAGATTAATCCATCTGAAGAGAAGATTATCATACACCTAAATTTAAAATACGGATTTTCCCACCTTGGGGAGGATCCCCAGTGTTATGTGTCTGTAAGATGTGGCAAGATTATGACCAGTCTGGAAAAACAGCCATGTGGTCATTGCCCATAGCATGTACAAAGTGGTCGTGTCTTTCTTCTGCAATGAATGTTTTTGTCTCTGCTCCTGTGAATATCTAAAGACTTCTAAAGAGAAAATTTCGACTCTTGTTTTTTCCCTTTGTGGGCCAATCTTTTGAACTGCAAATATATGAGCGGAGACTATTTAGGCATTCAACTTGTCCTGTACATGTTTGTTTGACTTTTAAGATGGAAGGTAAGGGACTATTTCCCGATATCTTGGAGAATAATAGAAGTACACAAGGGGGCCAGGAATAATAGGTTAACATCACAGAAAATGTAGGTTGGGTATAAACTTCTCAGCAGTTTGCATGATTCAATTATGAAGTAGTATCCCATAGGAAGGGCTTTGATCATCCGCTCTGGAGATGTTTTCAATTTCCTGGGATTTTGGAAGAATCTCTCCAAGTGATCTTTGCAAAAACAGCAGGCTAGGCTATTGAATTTGGGGTCTTTTTCTGCATTAATTTCTTTCTCATTTTTTCCCTCCACTTGCTAATTTCTTTGAATAACTGTTACAATGAGGTGTAACAAAGGATCCGTTCAGGATTTCAGAGCAGCCACACCAGGTGTGTATTTTGCTATATAAGCCTAATCCAACAGTGTTGGCTCCTAGGTAAAGTGAAAATGTTTAACTTATTACTCATGACTCGTAAGTGTATGTAACTTGCTTATCACTTACTTGACCTTATATTTGAAGACTAGAATACTCCATTTTCTTTCTTCTTCCTATATTTTTTTGATGTTTTAAAGAAGAGAGAGGAAAAAACACCGCCCCCAATTTGTGCAACTTAGATAGTTACTCTAAGACAAATATCTTTGTAATCACTACTCAGATCAAGAAAAAAGACTTGGCCGGTCACCCCAGAAGATCTTTTATGTGCCCCGTAATTCTTTCTCCCCACGAGCCTGTTATGTCACTCACTTGCCTTTCTTTGTGGTCAAGTGGGTACCTCTTTTAAAGGCATTTTATATTCTTAAAGTTTCTCTTCACCTATATATTTCTCTATTCCTTAAGACCTTGTCTTGAAGAACTTAGGACATTTGATCTTACGAGTCTTTCAGTCTGGATTTTGCCAGTTGCAAATCCAGGGTGATGTTTGACATGTTTTTCAACCGTTGTTTTTCCTGCAATGGGACCCAGAGGCTGGATGACCCACGTCTGATCTATTTGGGAAGAATATAGTTGGTGATGTGTTCTTTCCTGAGAAGCCCATGAGTGGGGTTCTTTTGTGACATTAACAGCCATAGATGTTCAATGCTAAGTTCCTTTACCTCGTTTGAATTTGCAAAATGATAATATTTTTACTTTATTATTTTTATTGACTTTATTATTTTATCATTTAATAGAAATACGAATATAGAGAGAGGCTTGCTTTCATTTATATTTGATCACCCAGTGGCACAGTTTGTATATTGAAAGACTGGGTAAAGGCTCATTTCTTCCCTTATATTACTAATTTTCAAGATAATGAATGGGCTCCCTCTATCAGTATCTTTAAAAATATCATTATAAATGGTTCATGAAAAAAAGGGAAAAAAAGAAAAAGTTGATCACTAGAAAGGAAGAAATAATGGAGGAAGAAAGTGATGGAAAGGAAAGAAGGGAGGGAGGGAGAGAGAAACAGAAGGTAAGGGGAAAAAAGAAAAAAGAAATACTTTGATATAAATCTAACAAAACACGTGTAGGATCTGTATGTGAAAAATTACAAGATCCTACTGAAAGAAATCAGAGCAGATCTAAATAAATGGGGAGAGATGTTTCAGGTTAGTGGACTTTAGTTAAAAATAACATGTCAATATCAGTCCATTAATTGTAACAGACGTATCATACTAATGCAAGATGGGAACCATAGGGGAAAGTGGGTGTGGGGCATATGGGACCTCTTTGGGCCATCTCCAAAGTTTTCTGTAAACTGAAACCATTCTAAAATGAAATGTTTATTTACAAAATGTCATTATAAACTCATGAATTTAAACATGTTTGATGGGATGCAATCAATCATAATGTTTTGTTTTTGAAACTTCAGTGGTCCCATTTTTGGCCTGTTCCAAGTTGGCTCTTGAGACCTTTTCACATGACCCAAAGTTTTGAATGGTCTCTGGATGTCTGATGTGACAAGATATTTCAGGCTCATCTTTTACACTCCTGCCCTAGACATAAACATCAGCCCTTATTCTAAGAAGCCCCAGTCTCTTCTGTGAGTGGGAAATACTATTTCAAGGTTGCACTCCTTCTGCGATAGATGGCTATTTTTAGAACTCTTCATTGGACCCTATGAATTTATACTGACGATTCTAATTCCAACTTCAGACCAGAGTTGCTGCTTTAAAGAAAAAAAAAAAAAAACACATTAACTTAGCTGCTTCTACCATGTCTGCATCTCCCTTTTCTACATTGAGAACCCTGGTTCCCAAGGACACAGGAAATGACAAAAAATCAGAATATCTCCTATTACTCATTTACTTTACCCCGAATTAAACAAGAGTTTCAGAATTATACTAACACTGCACCACGAGCATAACCATCGGGAAAAGCTTAGATAGAACAACCCACCCACTCTGAGACCAAATCATGCTCTCTGCAGCTGGCTTCCAGGGGCACAGAAGGGTGATCTGTTCGGGTCATCCATTCTGATCTTTGGAGTTTCCTGTTCTTGGTGCCATCTGCCGACCAGGTGACCAACACCATATTGGCATCACAGGGCTGCCCCTCCCTGGGTCCTGGACATGTACGAACAATGTCCCCTTCTCTTCATTCCAGCAGCTAGGGCCCAGCAGAAACATTTAAGGAAAACATTATCAGATATTTGACCAAAGGGAAGGAAATCCTGAGTCAAGTCCAACTAGATAATATGGCTCATCCTTCATCACTCTCTCATATTCTGCTTTGGTGATTTTCAACTTAACCTATCATGAGCTACTCCACAAAAATACAAAGAAAATAAATTTCACATAATTTTGGGGTTAAAAGGGAAAATAAGGGATCCCTCTTGAAGAAGTCTAATCTCTTTTTACAGGGGATGAAGTAGAAGCTCAAATATGCTATAAGATTCATCCAAGGTTACAAAGGAAGTAAGGGACAGTGTCAAGGTCAGGCTCAAGGGTCTGGATGGTTCCAGTCCAGTGATTTTTCCATCTGTAGTATCCTGTCTTTTAAGACAGTCTTTAAGAAAAGGCCTCTGACTATGTGTTTCACTGCTAGCAGCAAAACTAATAGTTTCTGATGCTCCCCAAACAACATTTCTCAAACTGGATTCCAGGCCCTTGAGATTTTGCGGGTCTGTGTGAGTTTGATTTTTCTTTTCAAAGGGAATTGACCGAAGCTGACAATAAAAGCCAAATAGACTTGTGTCGAAGTGGATCATCTCAACATCACAGAGGATGGCAGCATCATCCAATGTCAATTATATTTTTGTTTAGTTCCTATATAGTGTTTTTTCTGTCTTTAGTTATTGTGTAAGAGGTTTTTTTCTCTCCTTACAAATCCTTTGTTCTGTGTATTTATTTATTTATTTATTGGGTACAACTAATTAGAACGATAAAAACAATAAATTCCTTTAACTTCTCCCTATCCACTTAAAAGACACTGTTAACCCATCATTACATTTGCTGGTCTGAGTCCTTCTCTCTTATTTCTGACTAACGAATGAAGTCTCGTGAGATCATCAAAACCTCATAAGGATTGGAAATCATGGAGTAAATTTGTTTTCAACAAATAGGTGCTTGCTATCAAGTTATCATGAATTTTTTAAAAAAATTTATTTATTTGAGAGAAAGAGTGTGCAAGCTGGGGGAGGGGTAGAGGGAGAGGGAGAGAATCCTCAAGCAGACTTCCTGCTGCGTGCACAGCCCTCCATATGGCTCATCCCGGGGCTCAATCCCAGGACCCTGAGATCAAGACCTGAGCCAAAATCAAGAGTTGGACACCCAACTGACTGAACCATCCAAGCACCCCAAGTTATCATGCCTTTTAAGGCTTTTGTTTAAACGGAATATTTGGTGCCTCTCTATTCCAAAGGAATGGATGTTTCCTTATGGAATAGTTAAGAGGTTGACTTCTGATCTTAGAACTTTAGATGCCAATTTGTCTTAAGGAGTCCCAAGTATCAGAGAAAAATTAATGGTGAGCCCATTAACACACACATAGCAGCCCTTCCCTCTTCAGGGCCGTGTGCTTTGTAGTGTGTTTGTGTGATTGAGCGAAGGAGCCTTTCGGTGAGGGCGCAATTGCTCAGAAGAGGATGGAAACTGTCTTTCAGGGATTACCAGCATCATCGGTGGAGAGGCCCAAGAGTCCATCCAAGTGGGCTCTTCAGTGTGACGGCTGGCCCTGGAGCTGGGCTCACCCATCATCCATGCTGATCACTGTCAGGGAAGAAAATTTGCTTTCATCTGTTTAGATAAGAGAGTCACTGTTTCCGGGGTACTTCAGGGTTTCTCCTGGAGGAGACTGGTTCCAAGTGGAAGGTTTTTCTAAGATTTGGGCTCTTCCTTGGGCTGACTCAGGAGCGGAAGAAGGGGAAGGCTGCTGTGGGATAGAGTGGGATCTCAGGCGCGGACATCTCAGAGAGGCCTTGAAGAGGTGGTTCCAGGGGACTTGAGCAGCCGGGGTGCTAGCTCTGCCACCTGCTGGGGGATGTCTCCAGGGCCTGGCACCTAGAAAGTTCTCACCAATGGTTACCTACCACTGCAAAGTGAAAGACCTACAGCGTAGTCCATTCATTCACTTAACTGCTTACCAAAGTACATTCTCCTGTTAGCTTAGTGATAGAACATTTCTATAGGGTAAGTTTTTTAAAAAGATTTATTTATTTATTTATTTATTTGGGGGGCGGAGGACAGAGGGAAAGGGAGAGAGAGAATCTCAAGCAGACTCCCTGTTGTGTACGGAATTCAATCTCATGACCTTGAGATCATGACCTGAGCCTAACTCAAGAGGTGGGTGCTCAACCAACTGAGCCTCCCAGGACTCCCTACCAGATAAATTTTTGAATAATGCTTATCTCTGAACACAGAAGACCTTTGACAAACGTTTGATGAATGAAGAAAAGAGTGCGTGAACACTAAAAGGACACACATGGACATAGGTTTGATTCCTGGCCATATCCAGCATTAACTTGCATAAGGACACAACTCTCGTTGACCCTGATTTTTCATCTGTAAAATGGAATGGTAGTCCTTCCTTCACAGGGTTGTCAGGATGAATGAAATAACCTCTAAAAACAGTGAAATCTCTGTAAATAGAAATGGATTTAAAGTTCCAAGTACAATACCTAGCACACTCAAAGTGAACTTGTATTTTGCTAGTCTGTATTATAAATGAGGATATCATGACCTAGGGAGTTTAAAAGGATTGGTCTAAGTACATTTGATTGGAATCAGTGGGGTGGGTATTTGAACTCAGGTCTCCTGGCTCTTAACTTGAGCTTGAAAGGGACACTAAGGGAGGAATACCAGTATCTGAAAGGTAAGGAGACTGTAGTCCATGCTCTCCATCACTAATATTTCAAGAATCAGGCTATTTTAAAAAATACTTTGTGCCAGGGCTTGTGTGATACTCAAATACCTGGTCAGTTTAGACACCTTGGGAAGAAAGTATTTAAATTAATTGTATGGTCTTGTGTAGACAATATGACTAGAGAATTGGCAGATCCCCGACCCCCACACTGCTCCATTTTTTTTCCCTCTATGTTTCTTCCTGTGTTCTTTCTAATGATGGACTCTACCAAAGAAAACCATGAGCCTCCTTCCTGAGTTTTTTCTTTGTACATGGCAAGCATCTAAGCAAACATGCAGGATTACACATATGGATAGAAAGTGGAAAGCTAAATGCATTATTTAAATGTCACGTAGGCCAAATACTTGAGATTTTTTCACTTATCTTGTGCCCTTTCTGTTGAGCCTGGCACAGCTTATGAGTCTTCCTTTTGTCTGTTCGCTTCTGATCTTTCCCTCTGAAGATGAGAAGACTAATGATATTAAGAGAGAGGTGGAGGGAGGGATGGAGAGATTGGGACTCTGTACCTCTACAGCTTGTATATACAGAATATTCACAGTATATATATTTTTACCGTGTAATTTCTGGGACTTTGGGGTTGGGGATTGTCCGTAAGGGAACATTCGTCCCAGTTTGGTCCTGTTTTTGCCTACCTCACCCTCTCTGATTCTCCTGCTTCTGCAGGTGGCTCCCCCATCTGTGGAATGGTGCCCTTCCCCCTCTCTGCCCCTGCTTCCCTTGTACCCCCTTTGAGGGATTGTACTGCTTACTGGAGGAGGGGTGCGTCATGGATGAACTCTTGGGGTCTCATCGTCCTGGTACCAACAGATACTTGGCAGTCATGGTAAAGGGTACCCCAGGTGCCTAGAGACCATGTCAAGCCAGTCTCCCATCAACTCCCTTGGTTGGGGCTGAGTTCTGACCATTGCTGTCAGAGTGAGAAGTAGAACAGTACGGGTTCTTGGGCTTAGGCACAGCCTTTGTGTTTATCTTTGGTTCCTCATAACATCCCTCTGTTTCATCTGTTTTTCTTCTTTGGAGATGTTCTTTGATAGTACATCTGATAATAGCACCATCAACAATAATGAATAGCACTATAGGGGTACAGTGAGCACCCTACCACGTGCCAGGTACTTCCCTGGTCCCTTTGTAGACATTACATCCAAGCTCTGGGCAGCCCTTGAAAAGCAGGTCTATTATCTTTATTTCACTGATGGACAACTGGGGCTCAGAGACATCGTGACTTTCTAAGATCATTCATTCATTCAGTGACAGCATTTGGGTTCAAATTTGAGTCTCACTTATTCTGTAACAAGCATCCCTTGTACTATACAAGCAACGCCCCCATTGTTGAACACCCACTTCTGGAAACAAGCAAGATGATGTTACAACCTTCCAAGACAGTGCACTGAATCACCTCGAATCAGTGGTAACTCAGAGATTCCCGTTCATGTGCTCCTTCCGTAGCACCAATTACCCAAAAGAGGAAGTCTCAGTTTGCTGATTGAGCCTTCGACACCCGTCTAACATTTGTTAACCTCCCCTTTCAATAAAAACACAGAGGCCTCAAGCACTGAGCTCTGAGCAAGCAATTATGTCCAATGAGAATTTCATGGTATTGTTGTCTTTGTACTTGTATTTATTTTGTATGGCAATTTCTTCTTATCCCAAGTGATATTGATTTCTCATTTATAGTAGTGATGAAAAGTTTCCTTTTAAAATAGATCCATCTAGGGGTGCCTGGGTGGCTCAGCTGGTTAAGCTTCCAAATCCTGATTTTGGTTCAGGTCCTGAACTCACGGTTGTGAGATTAGCCCTACAGTGGGGTCTGTGCTCAGCAGGGAGTCTGCTTGAGGATTCTCCCTCCCTCTCCCTTGGCCCTTCCTCCACCCCTGCTCACACATGCACTCTCTCTAAAATTAAATAAGTAGTAAAATAAAATATATCGGTCTAGATTTTTTTTAAAAGTGAGTCAATTTAGGGGCACCTGGGTGGCTCAGTTGGTTAAGCATCTTATTTCTGCTTGGGTTGTGATCTCTGTGTCCTGGGATCAAGCCTGGTGGAGAGTCTGCTTCTTCCTCTCCCTTGACCTCTGCCCCTACCCACACTCATGCTCTCATGCTCTTTCTCTCTTTCCATCAAATAAATAAATAAAATCTAAAAAAAATTAGTCAACTTAAAGAAAAATGTTAAATAAATAATATTGTAGATCATATGCAGATAAGAGAAATTATGTACAATGGGCATTCAAACACATGTTGGAAACGTGACCTCAATATTTCTCTTACCTATGGCCTGCAGGAAGCCAATCCTGTGTGAGGCACAGAAGGATACAAGGACACATGGGTGCTTGGGTTTTTGTGACACAGGCACTGTTTTGTGATACTGTAGTCCTTTCTCAGCATTAACTCATACAACTCTTCAAATTACTCAATAGACATTTTCCTAAGGCTCATCTTCCATGAGCTCCAGGCTAGAGGTCACCAGGACCTATAACAGAAGGTGTAACGAGATAAGGGCTGGAAGTGAGGTGTGGGCAGAGTGTGTGGTAGCAGCTCTAGGCATGGGGGTCTTGTGTAAGTGGGGATCAAGAAGGCTTCCTGGAGGAAGAGGCATTTGAGTCAGGCTTCAAGGTATGAGTAGCTATTGACTATGTGGATATGGGAATGGGGACTGCGGGGGGTGGGCAGAGAGACAGGTATCCCCAGCAGAGTGGAGAAGTGGGAGCTGAGTTGGGAAACCACTGGTACCCAGTTTGCCTGGAGCCCTGGGAGATGTGGCTGGAAGTGTAGATTGGAGGAAAATCCCCATGTCCTTGAAAAGAAGCCAAGGAGATGGGGCTTCTCTTAGAATGGAGCAGGGATTCACTGAAGGCCCCTCAACAGGAAATAGGAATTGTTAGGATCAGTCCCTCATAGAACTCAGTTGCCCCGGGAACCTGCATTTCCCCAAATTTGTCTTCTCCTTGTATATGAGGTGAGCTATTTCTGAGGCCTCATTTGCTCGCCCAGAAGTCCTATCCAAAATGTCTATTATGCTGCTTAAAATTCCACCAGTATAAATCCATCACTCAGGACCCAAGGGTTCAGGTTGAATACTCCAGGAGGGGCAGCATTTTTAGTTCTTGAATGCTGCCCTGGGGCAAGAGAGTCTTGCTTCCATGTGGGCAGTTGGCCAGGATTGGAGGGCTCAAGGATTTGAAGTTCATGGCCATCTTTCCATCTACACAAACATGATCATTTCCCCTTTGTGTTCCCTGGACTCTTCTTGGGGAGATCATGGAAGGTCCTCTGCCAGAAACCACATTCCTGGGGAAGTAGAACCATGAGCAGGGTTTGTGGGGTCAGAGAGCTGGTGCAGAGATGAATCTCTTTTTTTAGGCAGTCAGACCGTTCATCCCTGGATGCCAGAAGAGAAGCCTTGGGGCCCCGCCTTTGGGGTACCCAGGAAGCTGGCTTCTCTTTCTTGTGTCTTGTAATTTTGCATTGTGACCTCATTGTCAGTGGGGCTTTATGAGAGGGGAACCCGTGGAAGCTGGTCCAGTGTGCTCGTTTATATCTGCTCGTTTATATTCCCCACCCGTGGGGATATTCCCAGCAGACATCCCCCAACTTGTGGATTCAAGATGAACCCCAAGCCAGGCTTGTCACTATGGATCCTCACGGGAGATGGTAACATTTTGTTTCCCACCCAAGCGCAGCTCTAGACAAGTTGGTTCTTTATCTCTCTTTGCTGGAGAGAAGATTACCTGGTCCACCCTCTCAGAGGATGTAGCTCTTTGCGTGTCCAGACTTTGAGTCAACATAAAGCTCTAATTCCCATCCCTGCGTGGTGGTGAAAACCTCAGCCCCCATTTTGCCCCGACTGGGCCAGCAGCAGTATCGTGTCCGAGTAAGACTTCAAATGCTTCTTTGTTTTAAGCCTTTGGGGATTTCCTTGATTCTTTTTTTCTTTCTTTTCAACCTCGGCTTTGCTGCCTTTAAAAGGATGTTCATTGTATGCCATCCGCTAGTTCTAGAGGTTTTTGTAATCTGAGAGTCTTCAGTTCTCTGGTCTAAAATAGTCCCAGAAATGAAGGTCGGCAAAGGAAATCAGAAAGCCCCTTCTTCAGTCGCTGTACCTGCCATGACGGGGCAGTGGCTGAGTTTTCTCAGAAAGTAAACGTTTTGAGGATGTTTTGCGAGAAGGGAGAAGAAAGAACCAACCGAGAATGTGCTATCTCCTTTTTAGATGAAGACATCAGCGGTGTATCAGGCATCTGTACCCTCTCTGAAGGAACAATGGCGCTTCGTCTATTCATGCAATGTTAGGGTTCCTTTTTCTTAAATTAGGGAGGAATAAGACAACGGAGAGAAGGATATTTCCTTTTAATCTTTGACATCAGTTCACAAGGTATAAAAGGATAAAATCAGGTAAAGCGGGGCTCTCTTGAGAAGTTCATATTTTCAAAGGCTTTGGGCATTAATATGTTTATTAATTGTCTTAGATCATCGTTGTCATTGGAAGAATCTGGTATATTATATGATGGCCTTCGGAGGGCTAAGGGAGAGAATTTCAAGTTCCTCTCTTAACCCGAGCCACTTAAAATGAAGCACAACGGCCATTAAATCCTGTTCATCTGAAGTGGATCCTAAATATAGTTTATTGGGGCTCTTAATTCACCCTGAAAAATGCTGCAATTATTAAAAGTGTCCAAGCTGTTAACTTGAAAACAACATATGCCGCATTTACATAATGATTTGCATATAATTTCCATGTAATTCATTTAATGTCAAAATGTACAATTATGCTTCCAGCCCCTCTGCCTTTTACCCCAGTGCCCTTCCCTGGCCCTGATGTGTTAAAGTGGAATATTTTAACTTGTTGGAAGCTCTTGATGCATGATTTTCCAAGGGGTGGTTGGATGGATGTGGTCTGTCACTTTGATAAAAAAGGAGTTTGGGTCAACCCTACTTATTTTCTTAGACTGGATTGGTTGTACTGACTATCTGCATTGAGACACAATGGGTACCAGTGACTCAGTTTTGCCTGAGACATACAGGCCTATTTTACAGATGAAGAGACTGAGGATCCTAGGGGATCTACCTGATCTGCTGGGATCTGCACTTGCTTTCTCTGGTCCATCAATCTGAAGGCCTCTACCTGCCATACAAAAGGCTTTTCTATAATTCTTTCCTGTAGGTCACTCCTGTATGTTTTTTAGCATAGCGAATATGTTTGCTAAAAAAAAAAATCATTTGCTGTTGCCCATGTGATTATTTGTGATGGCAAAGAGGTAGCTCTTGGGTTTGCCATCAAGGACTGGGAAGAATTCTTCCATCTGGTCCCAGAGACAAATTTTTCAAACTTTCTGACTGGTTGCAATCATGCAAACATGCCATGTGTCTCTAGCTCCTCCTTGGGCTTTCTGCATGGGCCACATTTCTACCTCTCCCTCACCATGCATCTCGATTTGCCCCCCACCCACTCACCATTCAGTGGTCAGTTGATATGTTATCAGGATGCCTGCCTCCGTGCCCCTGAGAGTAGGTTTGATGCTACTATAGAATGAACTAGATCACTTTGCTTGACTTGGGTCCCCCGAAAGCAACCCTTGAGACCAGGACTTGGGTGGAGGTAGCTCATTTGGGAGGTAAGAGTGAAACCAGGAAGGAAGAAGAAGAACAGTGTTATAGTCCATTATTGAGATTGCAGATGGGAAGTGTCTGGCGTGGTGTCCACCAGAAGCATGGGAGGCTGGGTCACCTGTCCGCTGGTTCAGTCCCCACTGGCCAAATGTTGCCCCAGGAGTTGCTAATTTCCTTGCACTTTCTAGTTGTGAAGGAGCATGGGTTGAGCTAGCTCACCACGGCTTCTAAGATGTCAAGGGGCATCCAGCAAACAAAGGTGTGTGATAATCAGGATGTTGGCTTGCAATGGGGCGCCCCCCCGCCCGGCGCTGTCCACCCAGCGCTGGCTGAAATCGGAAGTAAGGCAGCGCATGTTTGAGTTGGTCACTGCACTCACCACTCCGTATTGTGTTTCTTTCCTTCTCTAGACCGTAAGCAACCCAAGGACAGGGGATGTGTGATCACTGGGTCCCTGGTTAGACACCGTGTTTGAGAAGAACCTGTAGAATGAATGCATCAGATACCCCCGTTTAGTTCAGCTCCAGACAAGCAGATGACCACTGAGCTTAGGAAAGTCCTAAGAGTCTGCTTCTTTAATTTAGACACTTTCCTCCCCAATTCTGTCCATTCTAAAAAAGTTGGAAGAAAGTAAATATATCAAGGGAAATACCTCGCACACACATTATAAAATGTCCAGAAACAAAAAGAAAACCAGGTGAGTCAGGATTCTTCACTTGAAGGACCCAGTAAATTCTGAGGCTCAGTTGTAACTGATTTTTGGTTTCATTCATTCATTCATTCATTCATTCATTCATTTATTCTTCATTAGCCTCAAATAAACTAAGTTAAATGGGTAACAGCCAAGGCCACGGTTAGAGATACTTACAGTGTTTTCTCCTAGGGGCTGCTCATCTTTTCCACGTTCCTCTTGGCTGTCTCTTCCCTTGTCCTTTGGACTCACTCCTTGGCTTCTGCGGTTCTCCTTTCCTTCTTAACCCTCTGTTCTTCCTCAGGTCAAGCTCTCTGGCTTATAGATGGGTCCCCTGGGGGCCTTTGACAAGGCTTTGACAGTGACTCCCCACAAGGACCGGCCATGGCTCCCATGCCACTCTCCTCCCAGCATCACTGTCCCCCGTGGGACTCTCATGGTGGCAGAAACTTGGGCTCGTTGGCTCATTTGAACAAGTACCTTTCATACAAACTTAGATTCCCCCTGCCCCAAACTGGGAATTGCACCCATCTGCCTGCCCGAGGAAAGTTTGCACAGAGCTGCTTCGAAATGGCGACCCCTTGCAGCTTTTTAATTGCTACTATCTCTTTGAACATTTGGAATTTGTAATGAAATCACTTTCCAACCCTGATTCATCCCAAAGTCAATATTCTGTTTCCTTTCAGCTTTTTTGTTTCCCCAGCAATGAAAAGATTGGTAACCTTATAAAACATCTAAAAGCGTGCTGGAAGTTTCCTGGGGCTCCAAGTGTTGTGTTATGTTATCTTTGGGATGACTTTGATGTCCCACCGGTGTAATAGAAGCCGTTATTATGTCACGGAGCTGATTAGCATGCCCGTGGGCAACATTAATTCATGCTGACATCATAGCTGGGCTTGCAATCAATCAGTTTGTTTTGCTTCTCTTTGCTCTCCGCGACCACCCCCCCCCCTACCTACCAGGTAACCCACCCTCTGACGCTGTCAATATAGCGGTGACGTTTGGCTTACTAAGGATGATGGAGCAGGTACGGATGTCCCTAGATGTGGCTGAACCTCACCCCCACAGCCGCTGCCTCCTGACGGCCCTGGGAGGAAATGGTGAAACAAAGCTTCTGGCAGAAGCAGGGAGAAGTCTGCTGGCCCTTTGATTTGCCTTGAAAGGTTTTGATTTAGTTGGCATTCAGACTCTTGATATATTAAACTTTTAGACTCAGTAGTCAGCCTGGCTGCCTGAATCCATTTGGTTCCGGTCATTTATGATTAAGCTGATTGCTGGTGGCCCTGCTGTTGCAGGGCGCGGGGCTGCCCTTCGTTGGGGAGGACTGTCACATTCCAAACCATCTCTTTCTCCCGACAAAAGTACATTTCGTTGACAAAGGAAGCTGTAAAGAGGAGACACGGAGGCTCCTATTATCTCAAATTGTTAATATTTAACACGCATTAAAGAGCTGTCTTTCTGTTCGCCACGTGCAATTAATTGAATCACCAACGCACTGTTAAGTATCTATCAGAAATGTGAATTTTTTTCACGATGTATTAATCTGGTAATGACGTCTTTCCGTTTACCTTTAGGTTTAGTGTCATTATTTTATGTTACATGAAGTGGTCTCCTGGAAGCAGGAGGGAATTAGAGCAAATATTTGGGAGAAAACCCAGTGACATCTGATTTGGGGTGGGGAAAGGTCAGGGTATGTCCAGTTTGAACACAAACTGGGACTCCCTTCCTCCCTTTAGGGCATGTCCCCCCTTCCTCTCACCACAAGATCTCCATAGCTCCAAGAGTTGGGACAATCATCTCCTGGTGTCACTGTTTGACCTGGAAGATGGGCATTGTTTCTTGTGAACCAAGGTAGGAGTAAATTGGGGAACAAAGATTTATTTTAGCCGTGTATGTGGATGGCTGCATTGTTCTACCTGTTTGTTCTAGCTTTATGGAAAAAAAAAAAACAAAAAACAACCTGCATATTTTCAGAGGTTTTTGTTTTTAAAATTGGCAGGTTAAGAGGGGTTCCTGGGTGGCTCAGTTGGTTGAGCATCAGACTCTTGATTTTGGCTCAGGTCATGATCTCAGGGTCTTGAGATCGAGCCCCGCATCAGGCTCCGTGATAGTGCAGCGTGTGCATGTTCCTCTTCCTCTGTGCTGCTCCCTGTTTGCTCATTCTCTCTTTCTCTCTTAAATAAATAAATAAATAAATAAATAAATAAATAAGATCTTTACCCAAAAAATTGCAGGTAAGGGACTGTGTACCGGAAGCACATTTTACTCCTCTGTTCTGCCTCTGATAGACACCTCTGCATCCCCAACTCCGCCCATTCAAGCAGACCCCATCCATGTCTTGCTGTGAGCCTTTGGAAGGCTGTCTCCGGGGTAGAAACCCAGAAGCAGCAGTCCCAGGGTCCCAGGACTTACGTGTACTTAATGTCGCTAATTACTGCCCGATTCTTCTCCAGAGTACCTCACGGCTTACACTCCCGCCAGCAATCCATGCAGGAGAGGTCCTGTTTCTTAATATCCTCCTCATCATTGAATATTATCCGATGGTCCGATTTTTTTCCCAATTCGATGGCATAAAATGCCATCCTGGTTTGTTCTCATTTGTGTTTTTCTGACTCTCTGTGAGCGTGAGGTTTGTATACATGTTAGCTATTTCTGTTTTTCTTTCTGGGACACACACATTCAGATCTTTTTGGTACCCCCTGCCCTTTGTGCCCCTAGTCTATCATTTGTTCTTCTGGGTTTTGACAAAAGAAAAAAAAACCAACATCTACTCCAAGGTCACAGAGATATTTATCACATTTGTTTACTATATTTATTAAGTTTCACTATTCATATTTCAGTCTTTAACTCATCTCATCTAGTGCTTACGGTTTTGCATACAGTGTGAGGTTGTGATGGAGCTTCTCTATGCTGTGAGTTCATTTCTCCATTTACTGAATTATCTGTACTTGCCCATTCATTGGTGATGATCTCTCTCTTAGGTCAATGAAATACAAAATCCTCTTTGGGCACTGATTAGAACTATATGTATTTTTATTTGGGGAGATTTAACATCTTTGTATTGCCAAGCCCTTCCATCCTAGAGGATGTTATGTCTCTTTATTTATTTTTTTAAGATTTTATTTATTTATTTGAGAGAGAGAGAGAGAGAAGGGGGCGGAGCAGAGGGAGAAGAACAAGCAGATTCCCTGCTGAGCACAGAGCCCAACACCAGGATCGATCCCACAGTCCCGAGATCATGACCTGAGCGGAAATCAAGAGTTGGATGTTCAACCAACTGAGACACCCAGACGCCCCTTACATCTGTTTATTAATTTGAGTCTTCTTTATGCCCTTGAAAAATGTTTTCATTTTAAAATTTTTCTTCTTAGAGGACTTTTGCACACTTTGGTGCTTTCTAATTTTACTTGTTGTTCTAGGTAGTATCCTATCTTTTATTACTACATTCTAGGTGGTTATTGTTATCTGGAAAGACACTAACTTACTGACTTACACTCTCTTTTAAGGAGCACATGCAATGCATCTCCACTGAGTATGTCTTTTGCTATAGTCTTTTTATCAGGTGATGGCTGTTTTCTGGTAGTCTTATATTTCAAAAAAATAAATAGAAAGAAATTTTAGATATATCACGGCTATAAAACATTTTTTCTTCTTTCTACTAAGATTGTCATGGAATTATTGTCCTTAACTTCTTTCACGGGGTTAATGAAACAACTTCTTCTCATGTAAACAACTTCTTTCTTCTTTCTCTTCTATGTTGTTCTTACATGGGTCTCTGCCAGATGAGAGAGTTTGGCTTTCAAGTCGCTACAGTCCTGGCCTCCAAGAGACAATGACCATGTTTAAGACAAATTGTGTATGACGTGTATGTGAGAGAGACAGACAGAAACAGACACAGCTGTCCTGGCCTGGAGGAAGAATATGGTTAATCTATATATGAATAGGACTTTGCCAAATGAAAATGACACTAGATGTGCTACAACAAATGGAAAGAGGACAAGTTCTTTGGGTTCTTTGACTTCTGAAGTGACTGCAGTATTCTCAGGCAAGGCACGTTGTAGTCCGTCTGCTTGTTTTGTTGGGGTTATTCTTGGAGACTCTGCTATGATCATGATCCATACTAGCCTGAGATATGGTAAATGGGGAAAATAAAGTATTTCACGGTCTTGGTCCTAGAACTGAATGACTGTGACCTGACATATTCTTAGGAAAAAAACTTCAAAACATCTGGATGGGAAAAGGGAACTAATTTCTTGTGTATATCCTATGTACCAGATGCAATGGTAGGAACTTTATATACTCTATCTCACTTAGTTCTCACAAGATCACAACGAGTGGGCTATTATAGCCCCAATTTACAAATAAGGAAATAGAAACTCATAAACCAGTTATTAAGTAGTACAGCAAGGATTCAAATCCAAATCTGTTTGATTCTCTGAGTTTTTTTTAATTACACTTTTATCTTGGTGTTACTAATCTGCCTTTCTCATGCCTTGTGAATGTATATCCTTGCTTATTTATTTATGACCAATCAACCCCACATAACCTCCTTTCCTTTTGCTATGAAAATAACCCAAGGGCAGTAGTTGCCAAAGCAGCTTGCATTAGCCTATAAATGTTTTCTTCTTCCACCTTAAACCCAGGGGACTCTCAGGGCTGGCTGCCACAGGAACCAAGAACAATAGCTTTGGAGATTCTGTCTGCCCTCGAATCAGATCAGGGTCTCGGAGAAGTGACCTATTTTACAAATACAACAAGAAAGAATAAATCTATAAGTAGGAAATTTCCATTTTCCATTTTAATACCTCTGATGAAGGGAAAAATATACCTGATGGCTGAACTTGAAGAAATTTGAAGTTCACAGAGACTCTCCCATTTTGTTCTAGAAACGAAGAAATGGTAACATTTTTACAGTATTGCAAGTAAGTAGAAAGCAATAAGAGCAATAATTGTTTACAAGCTATAGTTCTTTATAGTTATCAAAGCATTCTAAGCTCTTCCTCTCTTTTGATGCTTCCAATGATGTTTTAAAGAAGGTAAGGCAAACCTCCATTTTTGCAGGCAAGGAAACTGAGGCATGGAATTGTACCCAAGTAAAGTTGATTGCATTGATTCCTCCACCTCTTCGCTTTTAACTTTATACTTTTAACTGTATTCATTCCCTTTGTCATCTATCTTTGAAGTTCTTCCCATTGAGAGGGAGAGTACATTTCCTTGGCCCTTGATTCTGTCTTTGACTATGTCATTTGCTTTGGTCAATAGGATGTTAGCAGACGTAACTAAAGCAGATACTTGAAATTGCTGGTGGGAGTGTGTGTTTGCATTTCTCTACTTGCTTCCTTGCTCCTCAAACATTGCCGTGAGAAGAACAATCCAGGCTGGCCAGCTCTTCCAAGAAGGAAGACATGAGACATGGGGAGCAAAGCTTCCCCAGCAAAGATGCACCAGCCAATCCCAACCTGGAGTAGAGCCTCCCATTGACCTGCAAATTGATAAGCTTTAGTCATATAGGATTGTTGGTTTAAGCCACAGAGTTGGGGAGGTAGTTTGTTACATAGAAGTAGCTAACTGATTCATTAGATAAACCATTGAGTAAGTTATAGAGCTGGAATTAGAATCCAGATCTTCAAACATATAGTTCTTTTGACCTTCGACTATGCTCAGTTGCTTTTCATGCAGAGAGACATTTATTTGAGTGTGAGGATGGAGCCTTTTTGGTCAGGGATCATGTCACACCCATTTTTGATTCCTCAGTACCTAGCTCAGTGCCCTGTATATCATAGGTACGCGGGATGTGTTTATTAAGCAAATAAGAGATAAAAATATCAGAAACGTACCTCTATTTTTTTTAAATTCTTTATTTTTTAACAGATTCTTTTTAATAAATATAAAATCAAAGAGGAAGGAACATTCTACACTGTCAGTGGAAGCTTCTAAAAATAGGTCCCAGTAACCACACAAAGAGGGCACGATCATCATTTTCTTTTCTGACATCTGTCCATATGTGGCATATTTCCTCTCCAAAGAAAGATCAAACCCCATAAAATGCATCATTTGTATGCCACTCCCCATTATGAAGCAGCATGGAGACCATTAATGAGAAGCAAAGGCTAGGAGAAGAGTTTCAAGAGTTGCTTTCAGGCAGACGGCGGCGAAAGGCACGGTCCTGTGGGACTGAGGCACACAGGCACACAGGACAAACATGGTACCCGATTCCCTGCCCATCCCCACCCTCACCCTGTCCCCGCTCCCCCAGTTGCCACAACAGCTTGAGGTAGAGAATTTGTAAAACCCACATGGAGAGCTTTCTCCTCTGATTTTTTAATCTCAGAAGTCCAACAGTGCCGACGAAGGTAGCTGTGACATTTCCAATTTTCCATGCACCAGGCCCATTCCATTTTCCTTCCTGGCGCCGCTTCCGTGGTACAGTGAACCTCCAGCTCTGACAATAATTACAGCCAGAATAAAACGAAGGGAGTAATAGGAACAAAGCGTGCCTGTAATTGCCTTTTCATTATTCGCTAACAGTTAGTTATTCAGTCACAGGGAAAAATTACACAGTAATTGGATGACAATGGGGAAGCAATCACTGAATCCCACAACTATGATATTTTTGCTTGTTGGGCTTTAGACCTTTTATTCATATTTTGATTAAACAGCTGGAGCATTAAACTGACATATGAATGTATCCTTGGTCAAATTCCGATGTGTTTGTTTCCACCCCATTCAAAATGTTGAATTTAAACTAGCACGTACAGTAGACCTGTAAATACTGTAGTCTATTGACTTTCAAATAAATCTCTCCTCTTTAGCCCAGTTCATAAAGAAAGCATGGCGAGTGTAATAGCACGGATATTTTTTTTTTTTAACCCATCAGTTTTCAGTTGGTGTTCTAAAAAGGAACAGCGTGAAACCAACATGGTGCATTCTTCCTGCATTCAGATTTTTTCTCTAATTTAACTTTCGAAACCCAAGATCATTATAAATGGATCCTTAGAAAACATTTACTCTTCCTCCTTCCTACAGTAGAGAAACTGAGGCCCCGAGAGGCAACTGAGACATTCAGAGTTACCCCAACTCTCTCTTCTTTTTAAGACTTAGAAACCAGACCTCTGACGCTTGCTACACTATCAAAATGTCTTCTGTCTCCACATTTGGTTGCAGGAGGAGGACGAGAAGAGCAAGATAGGTAGGCTCTATGCCTGCATAAGCATATATGTCCGTATGCACACACATACACTCATACACACACACACACACACACACACTCCACGTGGATGCTACACAGTGCTTGGCCATGAAATGGTCATTTGGGGGTTTCCTGCTCCACGTTTATAATCTTCATAGTAAGTTTCATGATCCTTTCATGATCTCAGGGTCCTGGGATTGAGCCCCGCATAGGGCTCTCTGCTCAGAGGGGAGCCTGCTTCCCCCCTCCCTCCCGCCTGCCTCTCTGCCTACTTGTGATCTCTCTCTCTGTCAAATAAATAAATAAAATCTTAAAAAAAAAATGCCTGTCTTCAAGGATCTTAGCCTCTTTTGGCAGAAAGCATGAACCAAGGCATGAATAGGTCAGTGCATTGTCAAAGCCAATCCTATGACTGCTCACCCAGTTTGGGTTCCCCCATAAGCAGATCCTGAGACAAAGATTTAAATGCAACCAGTTTATTTTGAAGGTGATCCCCAAACCTGGAAACAAGATAAGGAATGAGACCAAAACAAAAAAGGCAAGAGGCCAATACAGGATGCACAGAAGGTTACTGCCAGGGGCATGTGGGGCCATGCCCCCCGGGGAACTCTGGGAGACAGTGGAGAACAGTGTTAAGCTGATCCCCTCCTGAATGGTGAAGGAATGAGGGTTATCCTAGCGTCCTGACCGGCATGTGTTCCGGGCTGTTTCTGAGGGCATTAACTGTTTACTCTGTGCATGAGCCCAGGGTCCACCAGAAAAAGCTCTTGGGAGAATCGTGTAAGCATTCTCGGTGAGCATCCTTCCATGTCAGCAGGGCAGTGCTGAGGTGATACAGGTGGGACGCTGACAGTATCTACCACTGTGTCGAAAGGCAGTGTCCCAGAGGGTGTGGCATAGCCGAGCAAGACTTGGAAGGTGAAGGAAAGAGCATTCTAGAACAAGGCACAGACCTGCATGAGGGCATAGCTCCAGACCATCCTTTCTGAATGACCTACTAGACTCTACCAGAGGCAGAGAGTGATCAGTTTCTTCCTAGCAAAACTCATTATATACGTTTTATATATATGCTTTCCTGGCATTCAAGGCTCTTCATAATCCAGCCTTCGTTTACTCCTTGACAAGTTCTTAGCAATCCATCCTGGGCTCCTATCCCTGCCCACATTGACACCTGTATTGCTGCCTGAGTCCTGCCTTCGTGGCTCTTCCAATCTCTGAGGGTCTCAGCTCCAAGCCTGCCTCCTACAGTCTTTCCCCATGATGGTTCTCTGCACCTTGCTCCCGACCCGACACACTTGGGCAACCTCCAGTCACTTGCGCCCAGAAAAGCCACAATCCTCTTTGCATTTCCCAAACCCTCAAAGCTTCAGAAACTCAAAGGATTTTGTTTTTGTTTTCATTTGTTTACTTTGCTTTTTAAAAAATCTTACATCGTGGCAAAACTTGACCCGAACTGACTTGAAACTATTTATAGTTTTTATTTGATCTAAATATTCATACATTTCACCGCATAAATATTCATGTCGTTTGGTTACAGAATGAAGCCCCACACCCTGCTGCAGTTTTTTATGGGCTTTGTTTCTTTTCTAAAATGTTTATGTGAGCACCAGATTTCTTTGCTAAAATCTGAGCAATTCTAAATTATAAAACGTATATATCTGGCTCAAGAGATTCACATATGGGGTTATGAGCCTATAACAACAACAATAATAGTAGACACTACCATAGTCCATTTTAAGTGAGATATATATATAGTGTTTTTGATCCTTACGAGGACCTGATGAGAGAATTCTAGTAACTAATATCCCTTAGGAAAGTAAGGTTCAGAGATGTTATGCAACTTGTCCAAGGTCACACAGCCAGTAAATGGCAGAGCCAGGGTCTGAACCTCAGACAGTCTGGCAGAGTCCCAGCTCTTTCTTGTTTCACTGAGCTTCTAAGTATGAGTGCCTGCCTTGGGGTTGTTCAAAGCACTCAGCGCAGACTAATCTTCTGGTTTGTCCCTAAGTGTCTTCTTGGGGACCCTCTCTCCTTCCAACTCTGAACTCTCAGCTCTGAGATCTCAAGCCACCATCTCGCCCTGGGCCATTGCTCTGGTGCTGGGTTTGGGGTGAAACTTCCAGAAGTTTCTTGCAAACTTTAGTGATCTGCAACTCCCCCACACCACAGCCTCAGGGAGAGCAACCTGTCTCTTGCAGCCTGGCCCTGGAACAGGCTGTTGAGCACCCCTGGATCTGTAGCACCCCCAGGCCCCTCTTTCCAGCCCCCAGAGCTTCACCCCTGACTCCCCACTGTCTCACAAGCTTTCTAAGGTTGAAGACCCCGTAAGTGTGTGTGCTGAGCATTCATGATCCCAGGACACTGCGTGTAGCCCTTCATGATGTGGGGAAGCAAGAATACTTAACTGAACGAGGAAGGCCAGAGCTAGGTTCCTTGCTAGTGTAGACATGACCTTGGTTTTGAAATCTCCCATCTGGCTCTCCTCCCCTCCCCCCAGCAGTCTGTGCCAGAACAAAACAATAAATGGAGGAAGAGACCATGTTCTTAACAAAGAGGATGACTTTATTAACTACTCATTCTGCGTGGGTCACTGTGGTCAACGACTTAGGTGCCTTGTCTCTGTCGATCCTCCAAACAGCCCTGTGAGGAGGCCTCACCACTGTGCCCTTTAGGGCCAGGAAACGTAACTCGTTCAAGGCCTCACATCTACTCTATCAGTCAAGTGTCTCCACGGTAACTGTGTAGCAAATTGCTCCAAAACTCAGTGGTTAAAGATAAATCATTCATTCTTGCTTCCACCGAGGTCAGCTGGGACAGCTTTCTTGACTTCAACTGGGCTTTGGCAGGCTTACGTCCCAGCTGTGGTTGGGTTTAGGTCTCCTCCAAATGCCTCTAATCCAAATGCCTCTTCCGACCAGGGATTTTTCTGGACACGTTTCAATCCCAAAAACATGAAAAGGGAAACCTCCGAGCCTATCAGAACCACTAACACCTCATTGGCCACCGCAAGTCACGTGACCAGGCCCAACATCCTCGCGTGGGAAGTACACCTAGCCCGGCATGAGGCCACGCCCAACATCTATGGAGGAGGGACGCGTACTCCTTCTGAGGGCACTTTGGGGGACGCGATGCAGAGAAACCATCTATCAAGTGGTGAGCTTTATCTACCACCCAATTGGAAGGTCGAGCCAGAAATTACCCCGGGCTGGCAAGCACTGGAGTCAGAGTCTCATAAGCACTGTCTTGTGTAGTAACAAGTCGCCAAGGAAGATCCTGTCCTAGGAAACAACGCCCATGCAGGCTATTGGGTTATTGTCCTTGAGTCTGAAATCATAAGGCTGCTCCCAAGGTGCTTGAGAGGAGGTGGGGTAGATCGAGCAGTGGACGGTGCAGGTAAGAGTGTGCTCTGCCCGGCTGACATCCGGCGCCCCCTTCACACATGCACAGGACATTGCCTTTGCGCTTCCGGCTGGACTCGGATCCATCGTTAGACGTTGAACTTCCTCGTCCCTCTCCATGCAGTCTTGGAAGGCATCATCAAAGTCCAGAGCAAGCACATTTGAATTCTTTGCCTGGAAGCAGACCTGTTTTCTTGTGTTTAAAGAGATTGTTAGAAATTCCTAAATTTTGGAGCTGTGTTTTTACTGGGAGGGAAGAACAAGTAGAAGAAGCTCCCAGTGGATTAATTTATTTGTATTTTGCTCTAACTCCTGACATTTGGAAAAGGCTTGAAGATCTTATTAATGTTTGCTATTTTTGATTTGCTTTGGAGGATGCGAGACTAAACCACAGAGTCCTGGAAAATAGACTCGTTATTTTCCTTTTCACAGGCGCCAGTTCTGAAACTATTTCCTCAAGGGCCAAGGTGGCCGGTCCTCGGCTACCAACTCGTCACCACCCTCACCCCAGCAGACATTGTAAATAGATCCCAGCATTGTCGCCCACTAAGCCCAAAGATGGGCCTGAATGGTCCCCACACAGTCCTCCAGATAGCCGTTATTTTTTCATCAGAGTTAATACAACCCAATTGCCATCCTTGCTCTAAAACTTTTTAATTTTTCACATGCCAGTAAATTTTTCCAAATCTTTGCAGAATTCTGATAAAGATGCTGCCATCTTCCGTTGTAATTCTTATTATGCTACTACTCAACTCAAAAATCGTCAGTCTCCAAACTCCTTCACTTGCCATCAAGGTCCTCTAGTTATTTGACACTTGAATTCACCAGGAATTCACCTTTATCACCCCTTGGGATAGGCAAAATTCTAATCAGGCTCCTAAGATTCCTGCCCCCATGGCATATACGGCCCATGTCATCCTCTCCCCTTGAATGTGGGAGAAATCTTTGACTAGATTTACATTACTAATCGGTTGCCTTGGAGTTCAATCAGAAGAGTTATCCTGCCTGGGTGGGTCTGACCTAATTAGGTGAGCTTTTAAACAGAGAGACTGGAACCTCCCAGAAGCGACAGAGATTCTCCCTCTAGCCTTGAAGGAGTAAGCTGCCCTTTTGTGAGAGGGTCCACAAAGGAGAACGGGACGAGGACAAGAACCTCAGAGTGGCCTCCAGGAGCCAAGAGTGGCCCCTGGCTGACAGCTGACAAGAAAATCGGAACCTGAGTCATTCAACAGCAAGGAGCGGAACTCTGCCAACAACCACATGAACTTGTGAGAGGAGCTCCAGAGAGGAAGACTTTGATTTCAGCCCTGCCTGGAGAATCCAGCTAGGCTGAGCCCAGACTTCTGACCCACAGAAGCTGTCACATGATCCATGTTTGTTATTTCAAGCTGTTAAGTTCGTGGTGATTTTTTTACATAGCAGTTGGAAACTAACATTTCCCTCTCCTCGACCCACATGCAAATCCTTATTATTATCCACACCCGGGCAAGTTTTCCTACCTCTGGGAAAATGTTGATCAGAGCCTTTTCTCGTGCTGGGAGGCTTTTCTCATCTCTGTGCCTGAACCATACCCATATATCCCCTCCTCTCTGAAGCCTTGTCTTGGTAGGTCTAGGCATATGTTGCCTGGTCATTTCTTGTCATGCTGCAATTATTTTTCTTTGCTTGGGCCTTGTATTGTCAAATGCCCCCAGGCATTTGTTTTTAGCTCCTGTCAGACTACAGGCTCTCTTGGGGAGATTTCCTATCTGCCTCATCCTTGTGGCTCATTCCGACCTAACTCCCCGAACTGGTCAACACACTTATTTTAAGCCTTTGGAAACGGGTGAAAAGGGCTGTTGATTACAGTTGAAGTCCATTTCCACAAGGCTTCTAATTTACAGTTATGTTTATCACTTGGTAATTAACAATAATGAGGCTCTTTGGTAAGGTCCATCATCGACAGTACCATGGAAAGTAAATATATGCCAGCCATCAATCACTGAAATAAAGGCCAGATTCATCTAAGAAATGAATTTGGGGTTATGGGAAACTGCAGAAGAAATATTTGAGGGAGGACGTGGTGGAAGACAAAAGTTAGGTTATGAATTTGGGGTGCCTGGATGGCTCAGTCATAAAGCGTCTGTCTTCAGCTCAGGTCATGATCCCAGGGTCCTGGGATGGAGTCCTGCGTGGGGCTCCCTGCTCAGGGGGAAGCCTGCTTCTCTATCTCACACTCCGCCTGCTCATGTTCCCTCTCTCGCTGTGTCTCTCTCCGCCAAAGAAATAAATAAAATCTTTTTTAAAAAGTAAAATAAAAAAATAAAGTCAGGAATCTAGGAGGATTGGCTATTTCTTTCTTAATTGGCGGAATCGGTTGAGAAACATAATCCTTGCCCCATTTGTATCATGTCACTGCCCTCCCAAAATAATAATGCAATCAGGTGTTCATTCATCCCTTGCCCACCTCATCCTCTGTGCTTGAATTCAAGTTCCTTGCCACCTAGAAACATGTGCATCTGACCCCCTACTGCATGAGTGCTGCTCTTTGAGGCAGCGTTGCCTGATGAGTAAGCAGGGGGAAAAGCATAATACATGAAAAGCTACCATAGAACATTCATCCTGAAGACCCAGAGAATGAGTAGCCCTCTGAAAATGATTTACTGCTGGAAACAGAAGAGGAAATTAGAAAGCTATTTAACATCCTCCATAGAATACTGAAGGAGACCATTATTTTTTGAAGAAGCAGATGAAAGCCATAAAGCAGATACAAATTGACAACAGAGTCTCATACAGTGAGAGAGAGTGTAGAATTGTGAGCGAGTTAAAAATGCCCAAAGAAGAGGCCCCTGGATCCTGGGATCATGTCCCACATCAGGATCTCTGCTCAGTGGGAAGTCTGCTTCTGCCGCTCCCTCCCCCTCTGTGCTCTCTCTCTCTCTCAAATAAAGTCTTAAAAAAATTTTTTTTAATGCCAAACCAAAATTAAAATCCTCATTAGAGGCAAGAGAAAGCAGAACTGACAGAAGAAAACTGAGTGAGCGTCAGGAAGAACAAACTTGAGCCAAGCTACCAAGACCAAGAGAATAAAACAATGAGAAAGTGTGGCAATGCAGGACCGGCTGAAAAAGGTCTGAGTTTATAGATCTGAATACTTTATCACATTTTAAGCAAAACTATGCAGAAGAAGTACTCAAATTGGCCTGCATACTGATTTCAAGAAATTATAAACATCTGTAGGGGCGCCTGGGTGACTCAGTTGTTAAGCCTTCGGCTCAGGTCATGATCCCAGGGTCCTGGGATCGAGCCCCGCAACGGGCTCCCTGCTCAGCGGGAAGCCTGCTTCTCCCACTACCAATCCCTCTGCTTGTGTTCCCTCTCTCGCTGTGTTTCTCTCTGTCAAATAAATAAAAAATCTTTAAAAAAAAAAAGAAATTATAAACATCTGTAAAGAAAAATCAGATGATCTAAAATAGAATGAAAATCAGGTCACCCCTAAGTTCTTCTGGACAAACCTGAATCTCAGAAGACAATGGAACAACGTCTATAGAATTTGCAGGAAAAAGCTCGGAAATAGTATTGCATGTGTATAGCCAGGTGGTTTTTCATATATGAAGTCTTTGGGAGGACAGACCCCAACACGTATGTAAGAGCTCTGACAAAACTCAAGGAAAAGAAATGCATATTTATTATTTATTAATAAATATTAACTAATATTTATTAAATATTAATAAATTAACTAACATTTATTAAATTTTATATTAACTAATATTTATTAAACATCTTTTATGTGCCTGGCACACTTCAAGGCACTGGAGTTTACAATGATGATCGAGGCAGATGAAGTTCCTGCCATCACGAGACTTACATTTTAGCAATGACGATGGAAATACAGAAATAAACAGATACATGGTATACTGTCAGGTAGATAATGCTGTGAGGATAAAGAAAGTGGAACAAGGTGATGAAGAATGACAAGGGTTGGTATTTTAGATAGTGTGGCCTTAGAGGACTTTTCTGAGAAGGGAACACTAGAGAGTAAATAACAGTGCAAACCAAAGTCATGGAAACAGCACGTAAAAGACCAAGAGTGGGAAACTTGCTCACCATGCTTGGGGAAGAATGAGGACAGGACAGTTTAGCAGAGTTGGAGGGTACGAGATGTAGGAGATGAATTTGGAGAGAAAGTCATGGGGTAGATCAAGTGGGGCCTTGACACTGGGATTTCAAAGTCTGGATTTCATTTCAGACACAATGGAAACCATTGTGTGGATTTTGTCTAGGGGAGTAATATGACCTGACTTACGTATTGAAAAGATCACACGGGAGTTGATGTGGAAAATTAGACAAGGAGAGGTGAAGGGTCCACTGGAGGTGGGGGGCCTGATCAGAAAAAGCCACTAGAATAGCCCAGGTAGCCTAGGGTGGTAACTTTGGTCAGGGTGTCAGATGCGGAACCATTACAAATGACCGAATTTTAGATATATTTGTAAGGGGTTTACTGATGGGTTAGATGTCAGGGATGTGAGGAAGAGAAGAATCAGGACACTAAAGTGTTTGGCTTGAAAAATAGATAAATGGAGGTGCCATTTTGAGATTGGGATATTGGGAAAGGAGCATAGAAGAAAAAAATTAAGTTTCTGTCTCAGACATGTTAAATTTTAGATGGCTGATTTTAGATGGTTGATATTGCCTACCATAAGCTAAGCCCCCATATTTCTGTGGCTTAAAACAAATTTGTTTCTCACTCATTAAACCAATGCAGACATTCTTGTTTGATGAGAGACCTTCATTGTGGTGACTCAAGGATCTGGCTCCTTCCATCTGTGGTTCTGCCTTCCCCTCGGGCTGCCCTCCATTGACAAATGAGACAAAGAACTAGTAATATGGCCGTGCCTATACTCAGGGAGGCTGAAGGATGGGAGAGGAAGGCCTTACCAGGTAGCTGCTTCCCAGCTGCAACTATGCTCTGGAGGGAGACGCATGAGTAGAGGACCATTACTCATCTCTGCTACAACATCCAGAGTGACAATACTGAGTGCCTGGTAGGATGCAAGTATCCCAGTTAGGGGCAAGACTAGAGTCGGAGAGATCCACTTCCGGGGGTCATTTGCATGTCAGTGATAAATGACATATCAGGCCAGGGAGAGTGGATTCCATCCTTAGGGCAAGGGGCCACAAACTACAGGTCACAGGATGGCCATCTTGAGCCATTAAAGTTGTGTGGGAACACATTGTTTCTTGTATCATCTTTGGCTGTTTGGCTGTTTTCACACTACAAGGGCACCACTCCCCAGAAGAAAGAGCTGGGAATTGTTTTTTGTGTGTCCTTCTAGAAGGTTTACCTGTGTCTAGCTGTCTGTCATCCATCATCCATATATCTATCTACTCACTATCATACAAATACATGCATCAACATACATAGGGATGAAATATCTTTGTGTATACATTTATCTGGGACATATATGTGTACCTTTTTACATTACTTAAAATGACTGTGCTATATACATTGTTTTATAACTTAGTTTTCTTGTGTTTAATATACCTTGAACATTTTTTGCATGACAATGTATATAGGTCTCTTCTCTCTTTCTCGCTCTGTCTTTAGTTGCTGCCGAGTATCCTGTTTTATGGATTTACCAAAAAGCAGTCCTCCATTAATTGGCAAGTTGATTATTTATTTATTTATTTATTCCCCACCCCCCCCACATGCTGTCATGAACATCCTTATACTTTTTTTAAAAAAGATTTTATTTATTTATTTGACAGAGAGAGACATCACAAGTAGGCAGAGAGGCAGGAAGAAAGAGAGGGGGAGGCAGGCTCCCTGCTGAGCAGAGAGCCCGATGCGGGGCTCGATCCCAGGATCCCGAGATCATGACCCGAGCTGAAGGCAGAGGCTCAACCCACTGAGCCACCCAGGTGCCCCTATTTTTTTTTTTTTTTTTTGAGCACTAATACAAGTCTACCTGCAAGATAAAGATATTGAAAGGTAAATGGCAAGGTCAAAGGGTATATACGTTTTTAATTTTATTGACTATTTGCCCTCTGAGAAAGCTGTGCTAATATGCATTCCCATTAACAGTGTAGGAAAGTGTCTATTAGTTTTAAAACCATTTAAAATTAAGAAGGATTTGAATATGATTATATAGAAATATATTTTAAAGTGAGTAGAGCAGTCACCACATTGTGTATATGACTTTGACTTCGATTCCTTTAGAAAATGATCCATAGTGTAATCTTTAATATGCTGTATATATCTAATGTGAATCTTAGTTGACTCAAAGAAGCATTTTATAAGACATTTAAAAATTTGAATTGGGCCTTACACAGGACTGCATGACTCCAATGAAATCATATTGCTATACTAGCTCACTTTGCCTTTCACCATGACATACGTAAAAAGATATATTAAATATATCTATCATGTGATAGAGGAAATGTTTTCTATTAAAAAAATGTCTACCACACTTCTCCCAGGTTCTGTGGCAATGCAAATTTTGTATTATGGTTCTTCATACATTTTTTTCTTACAGCTAGATCTTTATTAAAGTCAATGAAAGGCTGTGCTTTTCATGTTGTGAATAGGCATCATAATTATCTAATGCAACTACTCCAAAAATCAGATTAGTAATTAGCTGGACCAACTGATTGGTATGACTTCCTGGATGTGGCTCTTTAATGTTGAACATTTACTTTGTGCTTGAAGGATTTGTTTGTGTGTTTCCTATGTGTGATGAGAGCTTTTCAATAATTAGCTCCTAAGGGATGTCGTATTCCAATAGTTAAAGAATAATTACAGCCTTATGAAAAGTGAAATGACTTCGGCTTCCTTTTGTTGTGGTTTAATTGTATGCAACAAGTCTAGGAGGCATCTCATTTCAAATGATGATAGTGAAGATGTAGCTTTCATTTAAAAAAAAAAAGGTGTGAATACCGCAAAGTGGCAAATTGATATAATTTTGAAAACAAACAAGCAAACCACCCTATTAAAACAAACCTTGTGTTATTTCATTAGTTCATAATTTTGATTACAAATTAAACTGTGGCAGAGCGAGAAGTTGTGAGGTTATAGCTACAATGAGGTGGAACTTAAAAAAGTTCACATCAAAAGGTATCAGCTGGGAGACAGGCATTGTAATGGACTGCCAATTAGTGCCAACCACAAAAATGAAGAAGAGTAGAATGACAGGCCAGTTCTCACAGATCATACAGTCTGGGGGAGAAGTGAGAGTAAAATACTAAAAAGAGTATTCTTTTTTCAATGCCCTTCCTTTTATTTTTGAAAATTTAGCTTTTTCAGGAAAAGAAAAGGTTGTAAATCCAAGTGTACCAAGATATTTTCACTCTAAGTTCCTGTGAGATTCTAAAAGTTGTTACTTTATACAGTAACACATCAGTCAGTTCTTGCTGAAATAATACTGTGTAACAAAACACCCCAAAACTCGGTGCCTTGAAATAACAAGCATTTATCTGGCACCCATAGGTCTGTGAATTGGCCACAGCTTGACTGGACCAAGCTTGGACTCCAGGATCCAAGCTGTAGGTAGGGCTCAGGTCTGCTTCATCTATTGGACCTATGGACCCGTCCATCTTGGACGGATGGCTGCCCATGACATGTTCTTCTCATGGAGAACAGCAGAAGCACAAGAGCCAACCCAAAATGCACGAGGACACAAGTTAAGATCCTCTCACATTTATTGATATATATACAACCCATCTTTTATATCAGGCCACGCTTAATTGAAAATGTTCAAGAAGGGGCACCTGGGTGGCTCAGTCGTTAAGCGTCTGCCTTCGGCTCAGGTCTTGATCCCAGGTCCTGGGATCGAGCCCCGCATCGGGCTCCCTGCTCCGTGGGAAGCCTGCTTCTCCCGCTACCATTCCCTCTGCTTGTGTTCCCTCTCTTGCTGTGTTTCTCGCTGTCAAATAAATAAAATCTTTAAAAAAAAAGAAAATGTTCAAGAAAAGGAAATATGACGAGCCCATTTTACTTGCAGCACTAAATGTAACAAGACACAGTAAAAAGCCATACATCTTGCGCGGTGAGGTCTGAGACAGTGGAAACCTGAAGCCGAAAGAGTTAAGGAATATTCTCCTTCTGTCCATCTTGAAAATCCTCTAGGCCAAATGTGTGGCATGAAAAGTAGACTTGCTTTGAAAACGCTAGAGCTTTGCCTAAACTTGCATTATTATCCATTCAAAGTCTCTTCTTTCGAGGTATCCTATGAGATTGTTTATCCTAGCACTGATGAAATTAGTAATCCACAGAGCTGCGGCAGCCCTGGTAAAGCCCACCTCGAACATATTTGAGCCAGGGTATAGTTTGGAAGGAGGAATAACACTGTAGAACCTTCCTGGCCAAGTGACATCATGCATTTCAGAGTCACTGATCTGTGATTCCGAAGCAGATCATGGAGGAATTCCAAGGCAATCCGTGTTTCTTCATCAGATAACTGGAGGAGATGAGAGATGGTTTTTTTGCACAGCTCTGTTTCGACCATTACATGATGTCAACAAGGAAAACTCACGGCTTGTGAACTTGTTTTTGGAAATTGCCGCATCCCTGGAGATGGTGAAACGTTGCCCGGAAGAAATTCCACAGTACCTGTGTGTAGCAGACAATGTCTGCGCCCTGCCGGCATCTCCTTTGCGCTCACTGTCTCTGCATTCTGATGACTTCTTGCTGTAAACACCTGCCACTCTCTGCCTGAGAATATTTTCTGGCTGCTGGGTAGGCTTGGCCATGCACCAGGCAGGCCCCAAAGGCTGGAAAAGTGAGTGTCTCCAGGGGAGCAGCCTCAATCAGTGATGGAAAGGCATTGATGTTTGAGCACCCGAGCTTCCTGCCCCCTTGCTTGGGACAGTTCTGAATCACATCTTCGGCTCTTCCCAGGATTTGCCAGCAGGACTGAGCCTGAGTGGCCCACAGCACCAACCTGCTCCACAATGCACTCTTTATTGTCTTCTTTCCATTCTCTGACTCACTTCCCCACTCCCCTACAGGTGCTTCCTGGGATCACCTCCAAAATAAACTATTTGCACTCAAATCCCCATGTCAGGGGCTGCTGGGGGGAAATCCAACCTAAGACACTGTACACCTGCAAAGCCTGACATTTCATCTGGATCTGCTACTTGGTGAATCAAAAAAGCTCTGTTCATTATCCTAACTCACCACTTTTTTCCAGAAGATTCTGTCAATGTCAAAACAGTCTGCCAACAATGCTGACAGGCATCTGGTCAACCGCAGGGAAGAGTCTCCATGAGATCAGAGCCAGGTCCTGATTCTCCACCTTTCCAGGGGGCTTGGCAGAAAGCGGGAACAGACTGTGAATGCTTGCTCAGTATCCTGAAACTGCCGAATTTTAACATGTCCATCTGAGAATGAAGGAATTAGGGGGTGGAGTCTGATCAGTATTAGTGGAATGCCTTCACAGATACCCCTGATGGTGGCAAATCCTTGTTAGTTTGGGGGCAGGTAGAAGTGGTTGGGCACCTGGAGAGGCTACAGTGGGTTTTTGAAGTTTTCTTAAGCTCAGGGATTCTTAACTCTGAAACGCATAACCTTCAGGCTGCCTCCAATGGTGTCAATGAGACAGAGGCTAAAACAGATGAATGTGATGTAAAACACATTCCACCTGAAGTCTTGGCGAATTCTGGCATTTCTCTGACTAGCCTTGGGTCCACACGGCCTCAGGAGCCACCGGGATTCTGACATCATTTGTCACTGTTCGTGTTTGTGCCTTCTCAACTCGTAACTGCTCTTGGAATGAAGAAGAAATGAAATAGGTCGCATGTCACCGATGACCATGTTGGATCCCCGTGTTTGCCTTCTCGGTCATTCCAAACAAAAGAACCTTCTGGTGGAAATTTACTTTTGAGCAGAATGAATGTTTACTTTTTGCTGGCTTTAGGAAATCTGTATCTATTTCCTTTTGAGGGAGGGGGAAGTAGCCATTCATTTTTGTCTGGAAACAAAAAGCCTGAAAGATAAAACTGTATGAAGATCGATTTGATTGATGACTCTATGAACGGAATATATTTCCAGTGCTATAAATGAGTTATATGTACACTTTCGCGTGGATGTGCTTGTTCCAGAAGTTCACAGATTCCTTTTGACTTTTCAGTGGGATTGCAGCCTCCAGAACGTTATTTTTTTGATTACTCATAGCTGATTCTCTTTGGAAACTAAGGCTTGTAGAAGTTTAAGTGACGGATTCCACTATGAATATATAGAGAGCTATTTTTGAGGTTATTTTAAAGTGTATTTTTTCTTGATGGAACGAGTTCCTCTGGGGCTGTTGATTTATCTTTATTATCCTAATAATCCTTAGCACACTTTGTATAGAATGCAAAAAAGAGAAAAAGTCTGCTACTTGGTCCAATCACAAATGCTCTCACTTAATAAGTTAAGCTCGATAAGGTTTTGGCACCAGGGTCTTCTTTGTTACTTTTGCGTGAATTGTAATTCCAGTCTGTTTCCTTGTAAACAGTGGATAATCTTGTAGGAATGTTCTCTCCTTTTCTTAGGGATGATTTGCCTTTTCTGCTCTGCTGTCTCTCCTTGACTCTACCCCCTCGCCAAAAGTCTTCACATATTTCTTCTCCTTCAGAACTTATATAAATATATGTTTCTTTGTGATGCTAAAAACTAATCTTTGTTTTTTCAGGCTTTTAGAAGGGATACTTACCTTAATCCTCTTAGGTTTGTGTGCCTTGAAGTGATAACACTTGGGAAGTTTCAAGTTTCAAGGAGCGGGCTCTCCTAGGACCTGGCGGGAGGGAGCTTCTCTGAGATTCCTGTGCTATCAGCCTTGTGCGCAGCACTTTCAAAAGATGTGTGTGTGGCTCCCACCATTGCTCTGTGCTTGGCTATCTACCAATGGTGCATTTAAAGAAAAGAGCAGAAAAGAAAAGAGAGGGGGTGTGGCTGGCAAGAAGGGAAGAGAGGACAGAAGAATTCAAATGACAATACCTTGATTGTTTCTACATTTCTACCCTTTACATATAATTAATTTTCTAATTATGGAGGCGGGTTTTTCTTTCTTTTCCTTTTTTTCTCTCTCCCCCTTTTTAAAACAAATATTTTAGAAGTCCACTTATTTTATGAAAAGACTGTATTCCCATTATCAGGCTTATGCATTTAATAATAAACTGCAGTGTTTCTGATCTGGCATTCAAAGCCGTTGGTAAATCCCATATGTCTCCACCTTACTGATCCACAAACCAGCCCTCAGCAAGTCGCCTTGATAAAGATCCTCATTTCCCAGAGCGTTTATTAAGCACCTAGCACTGCCCAAGAGGTAGTGAGAGGTGCTGATACTGGGAGAGAAATTCACACAAAGCAACTGTCAAGATTTGTTTAAAAAAAAAATAACAAAAAAACAAAACTCCCTCTGGCTACTATTTGGGATTTAGTGAAAGTCATTTATTTAATACTCAATAGCTGGTCTCCCTCGCCAGGATCTAAACCAACGTCTCCTGAATACAGTTCACAGGCCTCCAACCACATCACTGTCAGGGCAGTGGTTAAAAATGTGAATTCTCATGCCCCAGACCTGCTGAATTAGAATGTCTGGGAGTAGAGATGAGGAATGTGCATTTCTAACAAGCTCCCCTCACGCTTCTGCTGTAACTGAAGTTTGAGGACCACACGTCTAGCCTCCCGACCCATCCCGGGCTGTTCCTCTCCTGAGTACCCGGGTGTATTTACCTCTCTCAGGCCCCTCTCAATCTCCCGGACGGCGGTGTCTCGAGGAGGCGAGGGGCGAGGAGGGGGCCTAAGCATCTGTTGGTTTTGCCTGCTTGGCATTGATTTCCCGCCCACTTCTGGTAATGGGTCTCAGGTTTTCCTCCGGAGGAGCCACCCTTTCCCTGCCCTTAGTTCTTGGGATCAAACAAAATCCAGCATCGTCACGCCTCTAGGAGTGGTCATGTGACCCAGGTCTAACCAATGGGCACATTCCATCCCGCAGGCCCCCGGGATTGGTTGACTGGTGAACACGTGACTGAGCTCAGCTTAGGAGACCAGCTGGGGCTTCTGCTGGAAACCTTGAGGAGGAGAAGCTTTCTCTTTGCTGGGACTGCTGGCGACGGGAATGATGTAAGCCTGGAACTGCCAGGGAGGAGGCAGGGGCCCTTGCCTCCGTGGGGACAGGTTCTCCCTAAGAGTGTCGCCAGTCGCCAGTGATAGAGGCAGAGCTTAGCAACGCAATGGTTGCACCAAGTGCTGCTGATCCTACTTGAGTCCCTGAGTTCAGACATATTTGCGGGCAGACCTGTCTCAGCTGGTAGATCCCCTTTTCTGTTCCTTCCAAGTCTGACTCAGGTTTCTGACATTTTCCTGAGAAAGTAGCCAGTTATGGACAGAAAATGAAAACAACTAATTTCTTCCACCATCAACGCTGGTCAGGTCTGGACTAAACACTGGGGGGTTTGGTGTGGGTCAGTCCTCAGACCTAGTGGTAATCAATAAAAATGGGTTAGACTGGGGGGTCTGGAGACCCTTGAGGGTATGGATGACTCTTGGGTTGACACCAAGGTTTCTCAGACCATGTTAAGGCCTGGGACATTCTGTGACATCTCTGAACACGTGCCTTGTCAAGAATGGGTCCTTAAGGGGACACTGAGACAGAGTGTTTGCACTGGGGTCTTGTGGAACATGCTAGACCGTGATGACTATACTTTTAGCCCTGATAACATACTCTCTGTGGACTCCATAGCTTTTCCCGTCCTTCAAAATTATTATTACGGTAGATTGCTCAAGTTATAATGACACCTACTTGAATTCATGGGGTAAAAAAACAAGCCCTGGAATCATGAACATAGGAAAGAAGTTCAATAGATGGTTAAAAACAAGGATTTTGAAGTCAGAACGGACTCCAAGTCTTTGAGTCTATTAGTTGCTATCTGCCCGATCCGGACAACTTGTTTAGAGATTTTATCTATAAAAGAGGATAATAATGGCACTCTCATGTAGAGATAACTGTAAGAATTAAATGAGATAATGCAAATGCAGTGCTTAGTGTGATGTCTGGCCCCTAGCGATCAACAGTTAACCTCAGGTCCTCTTATTATGGACCTCACTATGCCTCTTGGACATTTAGGTTCTGCTTTTTCGTATGTTGATATGTCTCATTAATGTCTCCCCTACCCTTCAGCCCAAACTTTTAAGCTCTTTGCAGGAGGCACTTCTGTTCACTAACTCCCATTGGCTCTGGTCTTAAGGCCTCAATTTACTTATTTGAAAAAGGGGGGAGAAGAAGGAGAAACAGTATTGTTGGACTAGATGTGATGAATAGTTCCACTACTTCTAATATTTGTTATGTGGTTCTAAGAACTCCAGGTGCTTAGTAACCAACTAACTGGAAAATCCTAGGAAAACATGTCAAGTCTGTGTAGCCTAATCACTAATTTTGTCAGGGGTCCTTTAAAATGTACTTTTCCGTCTGCATGAAGAACTGGGGTGTGACTGTATAGGTATGAATTAGGCCAGGAATCAAAATGACTTCTACTATGTACTTTCTGGTTTTACTGCAAGTGCTATCTTTTGGTGAGAAAATTCTTTTGAAGCTTCTAACCTAGAAGATAAATTGCATTTTTAAAATACTCAAGGATACCCCCCATTTTTTTTTTCCACTTCTTTGATGCCTAAAATTCTTTTGACTCCTGCCCAATTCTCACCTTTTGGCAAGTGACCAACTCACAGATTCCAGGCAATGTTGAGAATGTATTCAGCTAAAACAAATCAAGTCCGACAGTTGTCACAGAAGCATTTAACCAAAATTACTTCAACATTTTAACAATGCTTGACGTTTTCAGGGATGTCTTTGAAGTACAGAGCTCCCAAAATATTTAGTGTTAACAGTTTTAGACAGGTGTTTTGCCGAAGACATGTAAAGATGTGTTGAGTGAAGATTATTATTTTGCAGTGAGCTTAGCCTCTGGAAAAATATTTATGTCTTAATTGGATGGAATTCCACCTGTCATTTTATCAAACGCTGTGCTTATGGTCCATTCTGCTTAGAGTCCAAGAAAAATGAAAGTATTCTGGTTGTGAGAATTAATGCGACACATGTTGGAGCTTTGTGGAATCACTGCATTTGTTTGGTGATAATTATAAGAGAGTGTTTTAGGAACTTGAACTAGAGTTTGCAATTAGAATATACAAAATTGGGTCTGAAAAGCTTAAGAATGAAGAAGCATGACAAAACGTCTTGCAAAAGCCCTGTTATAGCAAATCAAAGTTACAAAACTGGAAAACCACTTAATTAAAATCTTAAATGGAAAAAGGCAATCGACACACTTTTGGGAGCTTCTCACACTCTGGGGATTAGGTTTCTTCCTGTCTGGTACACAGCAAGTCCTCAAAAAGAGAGAATTTCCTGCTTTTCTCGCCCTTGCTTTTCCCATCTTTGACTTCATCGTGTTTCCTTCTACGAGCTTCTTGGTTCATGTACAACGTGATTTCACCAAGGAATACTGAAGATAGAAACCAGAACTCAGCTGCTTTTGAATCAGGGTTTAGATTAGCGCAAAGAAATCTCCCTCCTTTGCTCAGGGAAGTTCCCCGTGTGAGTGTCGCTGATGAAGTGTTGACTCCATCATCCAGAGGAACGGATTTGGTTGACACTAAATGTAGTTCTCCATTCTGTGTAAGCTCCGACCACGTATTAGACCAGCCTCAACCCTGGGCAGGTCTCAGTGGGGCCCCACCGCATCTTAGAGATGGGGCCTCGAATGGAGAAGGGGGTCATAGGTTGAGGTGTTTGGAGGCAGGGGGACAAGAGATTGTTGGAAGCACGTTTTGAATCTCTCATTGGGGGGGGGGGGCATACCCAAAAACCCAGGCACTGAAAAGTCCAACGCAAATCAAAAAGCAAAAACCTCACTTCTGTGAGGTGGGACCTAAGGACAAATTCAAGTACAGGAATTGATTCAGAGACTCGCCCCCCATTTTGTTCTCTACAGTCAGTCATTCGCCGAATAGTCCCCAGAAAATGAAGTGGAAAAACTTTTGTTACTCACCAGATCTCACCTTTCCTTGCCGCAAAAATGTCTGAAGTGCTTGGGATGGAAATGGGGACTCTGGGGGACACTTGGAGGCGGCTGAGGGGCTCTGGGTAAGACACGGGGGCCTGTGTAGCATGAGGAGAAGCGGGGAAAGTAGGGCTGTGGGGCCAGTGACAGGCTGTAGGTGATGATGTGCCTGCCCCCCCCCCCCCC
>CM053620.1:23641227-23670150 GCA_028646535.1 Procyon lotor
CCACTGAAATTCCCGAGGCTAATCTCCGATGGCTCTCAGGTCTCATGGCACAAAGGTATAGCACACCACCGTGGACCAACTCCCACTGGAAGATGAGCAGGGGAGAAAGCTCTTGGACTCACTTGGATGTTATTTGAGAGTCCTGGAGGGCAGCCATGCCAAGGCATATTTCCTGGCCAATGGCGATTGCTTCCCAAGACTCATGGTGTTTCAAATAAGGTTCCTGCAGGAACTTGTCATTTTCTCCTTCACACTCTATCATTTCATGCTATGATACAAAGAGCTTGGGTTTGGGAAACAGATTTGGGTCCAAATCCCATTTGCCCCTTGCTGGGTATTGAGAACCTGGGCGGATTATCTAACTTTATTGGGTCTGTTTTCTTATCTGAGAAAATGTAGCTCCATGAACTAATGATTGTCAAGTATCAAGATCTGTCATTGTGCAGACAGAGTTCTTGGGTCACGGTGCCATTTTTAAATATGTTACAGACCCTGGTTTAGACGCCGAGAGTATAGAGAATGAAATGCAATCCCTTGAAGAATTCTGTCTCTACCAGAAAACACTAAGACACTGTGATGTGTGCCACGAAGCGAGTATGTGTTGGCGGTGCCGTGACAGGAGCGCGTCTATCTTGGTGATTTGGACACAAAGGGGTGGTGTTGACCCAATGGTGGGGGCTGACATCAGAGGAGCCAGGCTCCAGTTCAAGCCACTGAGGGTATGACCCGTAGCCAAAGGTACTCACTCATATTTTAGTTGCCTCGTCTATAAAAGGACAAAGGGTGATCTGCAGGTCCTTTATGTTCCTTGAAGATTATTAGCCATATGGAGGCTGGGCTCCAGGGCAGACAACGAGAAACGTACAGAGCTCAGGCAGACGTGCACGGTAAAATATTTACCCAGTCTCTACCCAGAGCTCAAGCTAGATTTCCTCTACAAAAGCCAAAGCTTTTCCATTAGCTAATACCTGCTCCCCAAAAAATACAAAGAGGAGAGAGTACAGAAGGCATTCCTGTAAAGCAGTTATTAACTTTGCATTACGACCACGTTTACAAGGTGACTGGGATGCCGTGAATATGAAGGATCCATTCAGCCCAGTGACTGTGATTTAGTTCTGGGGAGGCAAGTGGAGGCGCCCTGGGTTGCCTCCATGGCCAAGAGCAGAGTCAGGGTCATTCAGCCAGCCTGGTGCACATAAGTCTAAGCACTGAACTTCATCAGCAGTGTAATTCCATTTATGCTATTACATAATTAAATTGAGACTTGAGTTGTGCTTTTTAAAAGATTATGTGACCATATGTAGCTTGAACAAAAGCCAACTCTGAAAAAAATGGGGGAGCTCTTTTCACAATTTCTTTCTATTAGGTTAGGACTTCGTTATTTCTTATTTCCTTTTCCACCCTCATAGATCTGAATTGAACTCAGTACTTAATAAATGGACATGATTACAGCTTCGAGTATTTTTATGTTAGAATGTGCTTTCAATATGTTTTAAGACAAAAATAAAATCTTCTAGAACCCAGATCGTGTATCAGGCATGGGGTATCATGCTCGATGTTCCCACACCCCAAAAGAACAATGTGGACCAGCATTTCAAATGGCTTTTTATCAAATCAGGTTTTAAACGGAAAGTTTTAGAGTCGATAGTGAGTAATTTCATTAGCAAATGGTACAGCTAATTCTCAAAGGAAGTCAAGGAAAACAAAATGTTGTGTCTAGCACAAAGCTACCATTTTGGGGGAAATTATTAACACTTGAGGGAATACATCTTTGCACTCAATAATATTAGGGGGCTCAATTCAGACATATAAATTGAACCAGCAGAAGATGTTAAATTTTATAGATAAACAACAACAACAACAACAACAACAAATTGTACTCTTGTTAAATGAAATCCAGCCATTGTTTTAAAGTACAATCGTAGTTGGAAAAATTCATAGGAAAAATAAGTGCTTGAAGCCCAAGGAGAATGTGGCCAGTGTTTATTTTTTTAAATCAGGGTAAACTGTTCCTTGTAAAATCTAGACTAGTCTATGCATATGCAGCAGCTCTTATTAAGATGCACTGGAAAGCCCAAGTGCCATTAGATAATGAAACTGACCAGAGGTATTTCCAATTAATACCCTCGTGGCTAAACTGTAATGACCAAACTCAACTGGAGTCAGATTCAGATGTGAATTGTACTTAAGGACCTCAGAGTCACCTCTTAGTGGATTGGTTTCAAAACACAAAGGCACTAAATTAAAATAATTGTTTTGTCTGAAAGTTCTTTTATTTTTTTTTCCATTGATAACCAACATAGGTATTCCTTTAAACTCAAACATTATCACAGAGCTCCTCAGGGCATTAGAACTTTCCATCCGTGCCTCATGTCTGGCACATGATTGGTACTCAGTGAACATAGAGTGTTCAGAAAATCAGCAGGAAAACACTGTGTTCTTTCCTTTGCGATATGAAGGTCTGCAGGCTTGCCTGGACTTGAGTTCCTTACGTGGACATCAATGTGGGTTTCAGTTGAAAATTCTTATAGGGAGGTACGTAAGAATAATTTTCATTTTGAGAAATGCTAAGTAGCATACATATTTAGTTATTTGATCCTCACGGCAACCTTGTCTCAGTTTTGTGTAGTGAGAGGAAATAAATTCTCGAAGGTCACACATCCAGTAGATGGTGACCCAGGTTTCAACCAGTCAGCCCACATCCGGGAATCTGGAAATCTCTCAGCCTCGACATTAGGGGCCCCACACACTATGGCCCAGGGGCCAAGGTAACGTGTTTTTCTGAAGACAGATTTATTGGAACACAGCCCCCACACATGCGTTTACGTGTTGTTTGTGGTTGTGCACCCTCTCCAGCAGAAGCGAGCAGTTGGAATGGAGACCTGACAGCCGCAAAGCCCAAAGTTCCGTATCACCCTTCAGGAAAATGGGTGCTAACCTCTGTTCTCACACATCTGCTTAAGAGTAAAGAAGAGTCCAAGTGACAACTTGGATCAAGTTCATGTCCACAAAACCTCCCACCCACATCAGCCAGAATCCACTGTCAGAAATAACAGTATGTGAATTGGGGCTACGTCGAACTAAAAAACATTTGAACAGTGAAAGAACCCGTCCACCAAACAAAAACGCAACCGAGCAAATAGGAATATATCCGATAAGGAGGTTACTATCCTAAATATATAAATAACTCCTACAACTCAACACCGACAAACAAAGCAAAACAAAAAATTGAGTCAAAAACTGGGCGGAAGATCTGAGTAGACATTTTTCCAAAGAAGGTTACTGATGGTCAGGATTCAGGAAAAGATGCCCAGCATTACTCATCATCAGGGAAAGGCAACTCAAACCGCAATGAGATAGCACCTCAAATCAGTCAGCATGGCAAGTAGCAGAAAGACAAGAAATAACAAGTGTTGGAGAGGAGGCAGAAAAAAGGGGGGCCCTCAAGGGAACGTAAAGCGGGACAGCCACTATGGAAAACAGTAGGAAGTTCCTCAAAAAGTAAAAAAGAAAACTTCCAGACAATGTAGCGATTCCCCTTGTGAGTATTTAGCTAAAGAAAACAAAAGCACGAATTCCAAAAGAGTCACGTGCCTCTATGTTCATTGCAGCATTATTTACAACAGGCAAGATATGGAAATGTCCTAGGTACCCATCGGCAGCTGGTTGGGTAAGTGGTATGTACATGCCATGGAATATTAATCAGCCACAGTAAAGGATGAGATCTTACCATTTGCAACAACACGGATGGACCCAGCCAGTATTCTGTTAAGTGAAATGAGTCAGACAGAGAAAGACAAATACCATACGATTTCACGTATATGTGGAACCTCAAAAAACAAAAGAACAAACAACAAGCAATCAAATAAAATAGAAACAGACTCATAAGCACAGAGGACAAACTAGTGGTTGACAGAAGCGAGGAAGGTATAGCAATGGGCAAAATAGATGAAGGAACAAGAGATACAAACTGCTGGTAATAAAATAAGTCACGGGGATGATGGTGGCTACACCATAGGCCATACAATAGGGTGTGTGGTCAATATTATCAGGATAACGTTCTCTGGTGATGGATGGTAACTACATTTATGGTGGTGGGTTTTTCATAATGTAGATAAATATCTAATCACCATGCAGCACGCCTGAAACTAATATTGTGTGTCAACTGTACTTCAATTAAACAAAAAGTAGTGTCTGTCAACCAGTTGCAGGCAGTGTGGGATGATGGACAGAGCTTTGAGGCCACACCAGCTCTTTTCTCTGAGTCCTGATTTTCCACCTGTACAACTCCTACCCCATGCTGAGTTGTTTTAGGGGATTAAATATAAGATAAATTATGTTGAAAATAATTCATATTAATATGAATTAATGTGCTGCCTGGCACGTAGTAGAAGATCAATAAACAGTCTTGAAAAACACAGAGATTTATCATTGTATATCTTTTTGTCTGTATCTATCCGCATTCATATATTTATTATCAAGTAGAGGACATCAGGGTCACTAATCTATTGTTTCAGACTGTTGGTGACAACTGGGAACATCTGGAGGGGCTGTCAACCGCATCAGAAAATTCTTCTTTCCAGTGGGTTCTGCAAAGGATTCATGGCCTGGCCTTCTGGTCTTTGCCTGGGGGAGGGAATCTTCTAGAAGATTGTGTCTTCAGCCAGGGTTGGATACCACAGAATCCATTCCACCCCCAACCAGATGGGGCTACCTCCTGTGACAACCACCCCCAGCAGCTTGGGATAAAGCAGAAATAATGTGACTTCTCACCAGTGTTCTTGGGGGCCATAGTGCATTCAAGATACTTGAACTCCTGCAGTCTCTGGGCTTTGGGGGAAGATGATGCTGTGGAACCTTGGGGTCACTCTTCTTCGCTGCCTCACTGGCCCACGTACCACCATCAGTCAATGAATGTACTTCAGCAGCCTCCTACCTGGACCTCAAGCTTCTACCACACCCCCTATGGTCTGCAAATAGTGCAGCCACCAAAGGGATGCCTTAATAACCTATGTTGGGTCTCATCACTCTTCTGCTCAAAACCCTTCCATAGCTCCCTGTACCTCTCCAAGTAAAAGCCAGTTCCTCACAAGAGTATATAAGGTCCAACATCAACTGGTTTCCCCCCAATTACTTCTCCAGTTTCGTCTGTTCTTCTGCCTTGTGCTCACTTTATTCTAGTCATAATGGCCTTTTTGATGTCTCCCCAAAGAGCCAGGACGCTCTTTACTCAAACACTTTGTACTTGCTCTTCCTTCTTTTCCTAACACTGTTCCTCACTCCCTCATCTCCTATAGGTCTTCACTCAAATGTCACCTTCTCATCGAGGCCTCCTAACTCCTCTCTTCCAGACATCCCCTTCTGCCCCAAGCCCATATACTCACATACACCACCTGTCCCATTTCCTGCTTTGTTTTCTTCTAAGCATTCGCCACCAGCTAACATATGTATATTTTTACTTCATAACCTCATTTACATCTACTTCCCCTACCTAGAACATAAGCACCATGAAGGCAAGGCATTTCTGATAATTTTGTTGATGGCGGCACCTCCAGCCTTTAGAACTCTACTGGGCACATAGCAAATACTCAATAAATAGTTGTTATGCAAATGAATGTAGATAATACGAGAAGCCTAAGCACCGAGTGGGATAGTCCAGCCATCATCCTTCTAAGGATAACATTTCCAGAAAGACACGTGAAGTACCAAATATTACAACCCGAGAACTGGTGGGAAGTTTTCTTGGTTCCCAAGAAGACAGCAAGGTCATGTTTGTTCTACGAGTCTTGCTTCAGATTCTAAAGAGACCTCGGTTTTCTATTCATACTAAATGGTGTCTTTCTGTCTCCTGGCATCATACTGTCAGGTGAGGCATCCTTAGTGTGTAAGAAACTGTCATTTGTAATGGCCTCCCGGGGGCCTGGATGTCAACAACTGCTTGATCATTCCAGTAAACGAATGCCTTTGTGCTGGCAAGAGCAATGTCAATGTCATAGGACTTGTCTATCCAGTAGCTGATGAAATGGCAATTGCCATTTGCAAGATGCATTTTCTTGGAAGGAAATCACAACAGAAATTGATTATCAGTAGAGAGACCTGAAGTCCTTGCTTTGTGCCCACTGGGTACTTCTGAAGACGATGCTGATGGTGAAAATAGCTAAGAGAGTTACTGGGTGCTAATTGAACATCCCTTACCTTACCATATGAATTCCAGGATCAACTTGTCACTTTCTAAGAAAGACCTGTTGGATTTTTGATTGGACTTGTCTTGAATTTACAGATTTTTAAAAAAAATTATTTATTTATTTTATAAAGAGGGACAGAGAGAGAGAGAGAGAGAGAGAGAGAGAGATCTTATGCCATGAGCAGGAGGCGAGGTACAGGGTGAGGGAGAGGGAGAGAATCTCAAGTAGACTCTCTGCTGAGCATGGAGACCTGATGTGGGGCTTGATCTCAGGACCCTGAGATTGTGACCTGAGCCAAAACCAAGAGTAAGATGCTCAAGTGACCGAGCCACCCAGGTGCCCTGAATTTTCTCAAATTTACTCAAGGATTGTTGTTATGTCTGTGATGTTGAGCTTTCCTTCCACAAATAATTTGAAATTATTTTGACACTACTTTATGATCTTTCATAAAGTTTTATAATGTTCATTGTAAAAGTCTTGCACATTTGGGGATATACTTAATCCCGGGTACTTCATAATTCTTACTACTATTATAAATGAGATTTTTTTTTTCAACTACATTTTTGATAGTGTGTCACCAGCATATAGGTACTTAACTGCTTTTGGTATATTTTCTTGTACCCAGCAAGCTTATTGCACTATCTAATAGTTTATAAATTCTTTTGGATTTTCTATGGAAACAATGATGTTAACGATGCATAGGAATAATGTAATTTTGTATTTCTGCTTTTAAAATTCATTTACGACTTTATTTTTTGCGTTTTATTACACCTTATAGGACCTCCAGAAAAATGTTGAATAAAAGTGGTAATAGAGATCATTTTTGCCTTATTACTGACTTTAAATGTAATTCTTCTCAAGTTTTACCACCATAGAGAATATTGGCTATGAGTTTCTGATAGGTGCTGTTTACCAAGGTAAAGACATTCCCTTCCATTTCCAGTTTGCCATGACTTTTATCATGAATAAGAGTTGAGGTGAACTGGAATTTTCCTTCTGCATTTATTGCTATGATGATGCTGTATCTTGAAATCTATTAATATGGTGAGCTGCATTAATAAATTTTTCTAAGCTTAAACTGCCCTCGATGGGATTAATCTTACTTGCTTATGATTTTTTTTCTTGCCAGATTTTTTAAAAAGCATTTCACATCTATATTCATAAGTATGCCTTATTCATAAGTAGTTTTTTATACTTATTCCTAAGTAGTTTTACTTTTCTGTGGTTTCCTTGTTTTGATGTCCAGATTAACTAGTTTCATAAAATGGAAATTTTTCTACCTTTTTTTTTTTGTCCTGTGGCATAGACTGTATAAAACAGAGGTTATCAATACTTTGATAATTTGATAAAACTCACCTAAAAAGCCATCTGAGCCTCATGTGTGTGGAAAGTGGTTTTGTGACTGCTTATTCCATGGGTTTAATGTACTACCCGGGTTTTCTATTTCTTCTTCAGTCAATTTTTATTTCCATCTCTTTCTAGATCTTTTCCATTCCCTCTGAGTTTTAAAATTTATTCACATAAAGCTATCCGTGGCATTCTCATGACTTTGAAAAGCCCTATGTATTTATGGTTATGTTCCCCTTTTTTGTTGATATTGTTCATCGAGCCTTCTCCCTTGATTTTCTTAACAATCTTGCCAGTTTTGTCTATTTGTTTGTTCAAAGAAGCAATTTTAATTTTGTTATTCCCCCATTTTACTTTCCATCGTATTAAGTTTTGTTCTTTGCTATTTCTTTTTCCCTAGGATCTTTAGACTTGAGTATTTTCTAAGTCTTGAGTTGGCAATTTATCTCATTAGTTCTTTCATAAGCTGTGACTTTGGGGCTACAGTTCTTTCACTTAGTACAGCTTTGGCTTTTGTAGCGTGAGTCTTGATAATCAATCTATTACCGTTCAGTCCTAAATATTGTACTGTTTGCATTATAGTTCCTTTCATGACCCAATACTACGGAGGTTTTGTTTGCTTTCATTTCCAAATACACACTAAGATTGGCTTTTTCTTTATAACTTAATTGTTTTTTGGTCAAAGAATGTGTTCTATAGAAAGTTTACCGATTTCACTCCTTACGCTTCTAGAATCCACTTCCTCCTAGATTCAGTTCCTTCCTTCACTACATCATCCTGCAGTAGCAAGGATCTTTGAGTAGTAAGCTTTATCAGTCTTTAGCTGAAAATTTTTCTCTGATTCTCACTTTTAAACAATTAACTGCATGTACTTTGAAAAGTGTTCTCCTTCAACAACATGATTATTCTATTGTTTATTATTTACTAGCCTTGTTTTATTGTTTTATTTTTTAGTTTTTTTAGCCTTGATTGTTTTAAATAAGCCCACTGTCATTCCAATTCCAGTCCTTTTCCCTTGATTTGCTTTTAAGGATTTTCCCCTTGTCTTTGGTATTCTGCACTTGCGTTACCATACATAGGAGTGTGGATTTCTTTCCTTTTATTCTCCCCAATATTTAATAGGTTTCTTTTGCGGTCTCTTGACAATTCAATTCTGGGAAGTTCTCAGCTTTCATCTACAATTTACACGTGATATTCCCTCCCATTCTTCCTATACTCATCTTCCAGAACTCCTCGGAGATGTATTTGGATCTTCTGATTCCATCCTGGGTGTCTGCTAAGCTGTCTTTCACTGATCTGTCTTTATATGGCCCCATTCTGCAAGCCGAGTACATTTCTCAGATCTGTCGCATGGTTTCCTGATTCTCTCCTCTGCTGTATTTAAACTGCTATTTAACAAGTCCTTTGAAATTTGAATGTCAGTGAGTATATTCTTCACAAATATGAAGTTATTAATCAGAGCCTTATTTATAATTTGAAATTTTAAAACCTGCCTAAATATCCTATAATCATAAATTAAGTGATGATGACCTGAATTATGGTCATCTGATAGATAATCTATCTATTATCTATCAGCGTCTATCTGATAGATAATCACACAGCCATTAAAACTGCAATAACAAAAAGCAGGAAGCAAACAGTAAAAAAAACACTTATTAAAATAAAAAATATAAAATTATGGATATCTGTGCCATCAAACATATGCGAAAGTAAGCGTGAATGCACAAAATAATACTGCACTTGCAGTAGGGTGATTTCATTGCCCATGACTTTTTTCCTCTTCCATTCTATGATGATGTTGTGCTATCTTTACCATTAAAAATGGTTCCTTAAGGGGTGCCTGGGTGGCTCAGTGGGTTAAAGCCTCTGCCTTCAGCTCAGGTCATGATCTCAGGGTCCTGGGATCGAGCCCCGCATCAGGCTCTCTGCTCGACAGGGAACCTACTCCCCCCTTTCCCTCTGCCTACCTCTCTGCCTACTTGTGATTTCTTTCTGTCAAATAAATAAAACTTAAAAAAAAATAGTTCCTTAAAACACATTTACCTTAAAACACACACACACACACACACACACACACACACACACACACACACTTACCTTGCCAATAAAGCATCTGGATACAGTCTAAATATGCGGTCAGAATTAGCACTTGCTTATAGACGTCCCTACCATTGAGTACATCTTGCAAGTGGAAATCCATTTCTGGATAACAGCTGATACTCAAAATCTTGTTAGTCATTTGAATCTATATGTGCTATTTCTGTCCCAGAGTTGAGTCCAGAAAATCAAAATCCATGTGCTTGTGTCTTAGTGACTTAGATATCCCTGGACTTGTTTCTTACTTTTCTGTCAAACATAATTAAGAGTTTGGCTTTAAATATTGTCAGTTGGGGACGGAAAAATGCTTTTCTGCTCTACAAATTGTGTTTTTTGGTCTATTTTAAAAACCAGGTTACAAAGCTGGGGCCACACTTAAATTAACTGAGGGCATTTTTTTTAAAGCTCTGCCAAATAAAAGACAATTTTACATATTTTTAGTAAAGAACATAGTGGCTGTGTATTTGTTAGTCATAATAATTTCTTGCATCGGGGAGCTGGGATGGCTCAGTCGGTTAAGTGTCTGCCTTAGGCTCAGGTCCTGGGATCGAGCCCCACTTCGGGCTCCCTGCTCCACGGGGAAGTCTGCTTCTCGCTCTACCTGCTGCTCCCCCTGCTCGTGCTCTCTCTCTGTCAAATAAATAAGTAAACTCTTAGAAAAAAATAATTTCTTGCATTAACAAAATAGGGGTTTTCCTTACCTTATTTGGGCCTAGAACTCACTGTTTGGAGAAACTACATACAGGCAGCTCTGGAACTATCCACAGCGCGAACGTGTGCTCTATTGGGTAAGTTTCCTTCCATCCTTCTTCCTGCATTTCGGCTACACTCCCTCTGCAGACTGTAGGGTGCCCCTTCCCTGCTGTGTGTCCCGCACCAGCACCCTCTCACCTGAAATCAACAACACAACCGCGTGGATGAGGAAAAATGATGCAGGGAAAACCTCTGCAAAATTTCAACATTTTTGACTCTCAACGGACCAGCCTGGGTGCTCATTCTCAAGGTGCTCCTTGAGTTTGTCCCATCTTCCAGTCAGACCCCAATCCTCAGAGTGATCATCATAAATGCTCTTCTGTTTCCAGTTACTCTGAGAGGTCAAAAGATGCTGCTGGTTTATGAGTTCATTCCACCATGTATCAATATTGGCGGGGCAGCGGGCCAGCGGATGGATGGGCAGTGCTCACCTCCCCATTTATTACTCTTGTCAACTCGGAAGGGATTTTTTTTTTTTTTTTTTTACCTTGTGAAAGGCCCATCAGCAATGAATCAGTGAAGTGAAGACGACAGTTGATTTGTGAATTTAGATTCTATAAAGTGACTCCGCTTTGGGGGGCTGTGTAGATAAAGCAACTGTCATGATAAGGTGGCAAGCACAATTCCACGAAACCAAATTTATTGCACATTTGAGGAAATCATCCTATTTTAAAATGCCATAAATTCTAAATTGAATATTACTTATTCCTATGAATTTTGATTTATATTTTGAATATTTTTAATGGGATGCTAAATAGCCTAGGTTTGAAGTTATGAGTTTATGCATTTCTTCTCGCGGGCTATTGTGACTTGGCTCAGAATATATTGGCCATTCTTAGGATTTTATTTGTGTGGACGGCAGGGGAGTGGGAGAATGGATTCATGCCACCTGCTGAAGGCGCTCCGTGGGGAAGGATATGGATGCTGGTTATAAAGGAAGGTGGGGGGCGCCGGGGGGAGGGGGGCTGGCCACAACCTTCCTTCCTCTGAGCTGTCTCCCAAGGCTGCCACAAAGCTCAGGGAGGGACTTTTTGCACCAACCTGGACCAGGCTGAAGTCGCCTTGGAAGGGAGCACAGAATCCTGACTCCCCAGGTGCATTTGACGGCCATTAGTCACCCTCAGAGTCCCCTGTATTTCTCTGCACCACTTCCCGCCATAGTCACTAACCATTTCACCAGCGTCTCCACCAACGGTCCACCTCTCGTGGCTCACAGCCGTGGCTCCACAGAGCCTGGCAAGCAGGAGGGCCTCGATAATGAAGACAAAAACCCCCATTTCCTAAAATGCTTTAGACCGTCACCTTTTCTGGGTAATTCAGTTCTCCCTCTAACAGTCTCTTTTAATTTCAATCCTGGCTGTTAAAGCATTTAAGAAAATGTACACACAATTACCTTCCTCCAAGGAGGAAGATCGGAAAAGATCATTCCAATATGTAATTGCAAACTGACAGCTTTGGATTGTCTCCGCTGGACAGTGGCCCTCAGTAGCACGGGTCCAACAGTGGAGGAAGGATGGCCCAATGGCTTCCTCCTAACTCTGCACTGACCTCACCCAGCACCTGCCATTGGGTGGAGGCGTTCGGGAACTATCAGAGGCCAAGGTCAGGATTGCCCCAGCTCACTGTAGAGCTTCTTTGTCATTGATTCTCCAGGGGAGTAGCTGGTCCTGAGTCAAGAGAAACTCTGCCAGTTGGCAAGATTCAGCCAAGCAGACTGAATATGCCGATGGAGACCTATGGAGGTCTCCACCTCCTTCTGAAATACTTTTCAGCACTACTGTGCTCTGGGTATAGGTGGAATTTCCATGGTACCTGCTAGAAAGGTTTTAAAGCCTCTGCATAAGGCGAAATCTTCTGACTTCCTGGACCGGAGTCCTCTTAGGTCCCAAACCCCCCAATAAATGTGCCTTCTCTGAATCTTTCCTGAGGTTCTCTTCTCACGGAGGCTAGTGAATAAGAGAAATACAAAGGAGGCTTTCTAGAAATAGGGGAATTTTCTGGACACTCCCCATCTCTGACCACCACGACTAGCAGGCTGTAGAGCTAAATCTGGCTAGCTTAAGTGCCCTCGTCATGTGATTCCCCATGTGACTGCATTGGCTGCGAACCGAGCTAGGACCAGCCGGGGAATTCTTCCATGTGGCTTCTCCAGGTGGTCTGCACTTCCTCACGACACAGGGGCTGCCTTCCAAACATGAGTGTCCCGAGTGGGGAAGAGAGAGAGCAAGAGACAGAGAGAGAGACACACACACAGACGGAGGGACAGAGGCACAGAAAGAAAAAGAAGCAGAGACACAGAGCTAAGAAAGACATCAAGAACTAGGCAGAAGCTGTGTTCTTTCTATGACCTAGTCCCAGAAGCCACAGAGGATCCCTCTGGCCACAACATGGATTCATTAAAAATCAAGTCACTAAATCTGACTCACGTTCAAGAGGAGGGAAATAAGCCTCTACCTTTTGAAAGGAGTCAAAAACGGTGCAGACCTATTTTAAAACCACCCCATAAGGTTATTGTGGGGCGCAGCCTCGCTCGATTGGTGGTGAGATCTGCTTCTGGATGATGCCCAAGACCACACAAAGCTGAGTTGGCAACTTTTGGAGGCAACCAAGGGCAGCGGAGTCTGGCGAGCCACCTTCCCATATGGGCAGGGACCCGGCGTCTCCTACAGTGCCGTCTTCTTGATGAGATGGGCTTCCGGAGACAAGTTCACAAGAAAGTCTGAGGCTTCCTCGAGCTGTCCAAATGCCATCTAATTCTTTCTGGAACGTGACCACGGGGGAGAAGTAGAGGTAGCAGGCTGCCTCCTCACTTGCAATGATTCTGCCCCTTTGTTGTGGTCCACAAATGAGCCGCTGACACCTTTTTCTCATTCAAGCTCTTTAATTGATGGCTTCTGTCTTTTTAGGAATTTTAACCTAGATGAAGTGTTTCAGATGTGTTTGACTACATTTTTTTTCAACAGCCAGCAGGATGAAAGGAAAGCACAGGTACAGAGCGTGGTGATCTTGCTAAGCGTATTTGGACGCCCTTTTCAGAAATGCTCAGCGCCAGCCTGTACCATCCTTGTATGTGTGTTTGGAAAGAGATGCAATGCTCCCTGTCTGTCTCATACACGGAGCCGGGGCTCCAGTGTCCCACAACCGTGTGCCTTTTTTTTACTGCTCTCCAGGGTGCTTGTGAGTCTGCCAGGTCCTCATGGGGGAACTGAGGGTATCAGGAGCTTCCTGAATTCCTGGCGAGGACTGGGTTCCAGGTGGTCATCAAGGTGGACGTCTGAGTCCCGAGTTGAATCCAAAGAAGTGGCTTTCACTGCTCCGGTTCCCGGTAATGCATCACCTTGATCTTGCTTCTGGAAACCACTCCTTCCCACTCCCCACCCCCGCCCCCCTCCCTGGCACGCTACGACCAACCCCACCCCTGGCCTCAGAGGTGGGCACATGACCCAAGTCTGCCCAATCAGAACATCCCACTCCTGGGCTTCACCGTGGACATGTGACCTGCGCGGGGCCAATGAGGACCCCCGGGTGGAATTACTGGAGGAGAGCCTGGCTAGTCAGACCCCAGGGCACTGCGCGGGACAGGTGGCAAGCCCTGCCTCTGTCCCGAGAACTTCCGAGGTTAAACTTGTTGACACCTCCCTGGTGATAAAAAGTGGAGACGGAGAAAATTTGCAATTACGCACATCACAAGTCCTCTCAGGGAATAATAATTAATACTGCAATGATTGTATTTTATTGAGCATTTATTAAGCTCCCATGTTTCTTCCGCTGTAACTCACACCCTGTCCTGTTGAACATGAAGTCATCACGCATCTTTCAACTAGTGGCTTCTTAAAATTGCTTCCAGCCCCGTTGTCACTGCCTTAACCAATATATCCCACTTCCATTTTTTATGAATGCCAAGGGCGCTATATGGTGAAAATCTATGTCTAAACAAAACTCCCCAAAACTTCTTCAACAGAAATTCCAAATGATAAGAAGGCTTTGGGATATACTTTAAATGCCCGTGCGTCTTCCTTTCTCAGAGACACATAAAGCAATGTTATATCTCAGAACTGAGAGTGTCTCCATTCCTACAAAATCCCGGATTTCCTTATTTGCGTTCGGGCGGGTACTATTTAACATTTAACAATCCAACGCTTGGGGAAGTCAGCTAATGACTCAGATCCACCACCAAGCACCAAGGGTTGAACCAGTGTATGGAAAGCACGGAAAACGGGGTCAAATAAGATGAGTTCAAAATCTAAATCATAATAAACAGACTTGGCTCTTTGGGCGAAGATTTCAAATTTGCAGGCTCCGGCAGAGATCCCCTTTTCTTATTCCTTTCTCGGAAAACACATTCTTTTCTGTCCTTCCTCGAATGCAAACCTTCCAGCGTTGGCGTATCAGACAGTGCATGTTAGTGTGGCTGCATTATGAAAGTTACTTGTAATCTACAGGATTAGACCAAAGCTACGTTCCCAGTCTGCTGTCTTTCAACCAGAAAATTGATACCAGGGACTTCCAGAGCTGAAAAAGACCAGTTGAGCTCGTTTCAAACAACCAAGGACCCAGCTGAAATGATGAGGCCACAATTAGACTACGCTCTCCTTTGGGAAAACAACACTTAGCCACTTTCAGCCAAATGTCCAAGTCGTTTTGGACAATTTTTTCTGCACAAGCACCCCTCCCCAAATTTTTATAAATTAGAACCATGCAATGTGGCTTCAGACTTTGCTTGGTGGTGGGGAGGAGAGTTTCATTCTGGAATAAATTGTACGGAGGAAAGAAGGGTCTTAGTGTAGATACAGCTTGCTGATGGAATATAGGCAAATAGGGGCATGGGGAGGCTTGCCTTCAGAGGCTGCTTTGAAAACCGGCTTTCATGTGAATATCAGATGCTTTATTGCCTTGACTTGGGTGACCTCATCTACCAAAATGAAGTCATCCATCCCGCCAGGGAAGACAAACCTTCGTTCCAGAGAATCAATCAGGCCCATCAAGGGCCCCGCTTACCCCCTTATCTGTAGCCAGGGAGGGAGTGGGCCGTTATAAACCTCTCAGACCCCAGAAAGCCCCCCCATTCTGCACATTCCACTAAATCAAAAAGGAACCCGAAGACCCACGAAGCGCCCACTTGCTACTGGGTAAGCACAGCTTGACATCCTTTCTGACTCGGGGGATTGTTTTGAATCGAAGTATTTCTTGAGAACAAAACCATGGCATGCCGGTGAACTTTGGGGATTTCTCCTTCTTGTTATTAGACTATTAACTCCTGGCAGATAGGAATGCCAGGCACATAATTGCTTGCCTAGCCTTTTCATCCCGGGCTATTGCACATCCCATAAACAGTCCAATTAGGAAACCAATTAAAATGAGAAAGAAGCTTCCTGAATCACCCAGAAGTTGAGGCAGCACGGCCTTTTCGTTGTCCACCTGTGAAAGGTCTTTATTGCACGTGCTGAAGAGGCCAGTGGAGGAAAGGAGAGCGTCCCTGAGAGCCAGCCAGACAGCACAAATAAGAACTCAGAACTGCACCCTGAAGCTTAGGGTCTCCTGACCGCAAGAGATCTGGTGAATATGTGTTTTTTTTAAAGAGTAGATCCTTTCCCTAGGAAATGGGCCGCTGTCTTGCCTTCCTGGCAACATCTCCCAGGTGTCTCATTCACTAGATCCTTCCACAAAGCATCCCTCCACGTGGTGGTAGGGTCTTCATGCTAGCAAGGAAGACCCTGACCTTGGCCAACGTTACGTGCCTCTTCATTCACGTGTGCAAGAGACGTGTATTGTTGGCCGACGCCATGGAGTGGACATTGCTAGGCCCTCGGGATCCAAAGGATAAAGAGTCCTGCTTCTGCAGACCAGGCCCCTCAGAGGCACATGCTGTCATTTCTCCCTGGGTTCCCACAGCACCTTGGCTGAAACCTTTAGCTGAAACCTCTGACTTTAAAGCTAATCTCAGGGCACAGCACACAGCAGGTGCTCAAACAGGGGGGATGGCAGAAAGGTCCAGACTCGGGCCTCTGCTTTTTCCACCTGACCCTCAGAATTCAAGAGTCCTTGAGGCCATGGCAGTGTTTACTGACGCCTTGTCCCAACGTGTGCACGAGCACACGCGTGTGTTCGTTCGTTTGCACGGGATAGAGTTAGTAAACGGGGTTGTTCTCCGGGCTATCAGGGCCTCTGTGAATTATTGGGGCCACTCGGAACTGCACTCGCAAGGTTGGCTTTGTTCCTTGCTGCTGATAGAATTAAAAGGAATGCAGATGGGGCATGCAGCAAGTCGCTGAAATGCGGAGGGACAGCCCCGCATTCCGTGGCAGCACCAACCGCGTCCCTCTTGTTTCCGAGAGACTTTGTCGTTCCTTCTCTCGCTCCACCTGGATTCTGAGCTCCTGAAAAACCCAGCACGGGACCCCCTCGCTGCCGCGGCCCTCACAACCCTGGCTCAAGGTGGGCCCCGGGGTGGCCCCTGGCCCCATCACCGGCAGGTGAACATCCTTTTCTTGAACGTCTCCAACCTTCTCCATCAGGAGTCGCTTTTTCGAACCTATACCGTCTGGGCCCGCTTCATTTCAGTTTCTACCAGGTGGTGGCTTCAGGACTGGGTTTTGAGTCTGTAACTTCAGCACCATTGTATAAAAAAAAACCACAACGGAGTCTCATCTCAGTTCCTCCAGGAAAGTCATGGGGGCAAGTCCCTTGATCTCCTGTAGCTTCTGCCTCCTCCTCCGTAACCCCCAGGTGGTAACAGTACTTGAATCCGGGTTTTTGGAGGATCAAATGAGTTAAGGCCTGGCCAGGCGCTCAGAAGGGGGCGTGGCGCTCAGAAGGGGGCGTGGCGCTCAGAAGGGGGCGTGGTGCTCAGAAGGGGGCGTGGCACACGGCAGGTGCTATACCTTGTGAGCCGATCCGGTTTCTGCGCTGCTGGTGCTAGTCCAAGCTTGGTCCAAGTTGGCTTTCTCCTGGCGAGACTAGCCCCGGAAGGCGCGGAGCGGCTCATGCCTCTTTGGGGGACACTGATAGCAACATTGGTTGCAAGGGGCCTCGGGAGACTTCCAGTGCTCCCAGCATACCTGCTGGAAACCCGTGAAAGGTTGGTTTCCAGGGATTGGGCACTTGGCATGCGTAAGGGCCGTACTTTACATTCTCAGAGGTCCTATCTCATTTAGTAAAAGGGACAGCCTTGGCTGAAATTTCTGATGGCCAGAAGCCCACCATGTCATAAGGTCTCAACTAAGGGGTAGCACTGCAGTGTGGTTCGGCGTGTGGACAAATCATGTTTGAATCCCAGTTCTACAGCTTAGATGAATTATGTGAACTCTCGCTCTGCCTTTTCTCCATTCATGGAATGGGGGATCACAATAGTGCCTCGCAGACAGGGTTTAATGCGGATTAAGTGACGGGATATTGATAAGGCTTCTTGAAGAGCGTCTGCCTTATAAAAACCCTGTGTAGGACTGGGTGGTGAAGGAACTCCACCTGTAGGATGACAGTGCCAGAAAGTTCCCTCTCCTGCTGATCTCAAATCCATATTCATCCTTCGCTGGAGTCCAGCAAGGGCCCAGCGTTTGGAAAGCCCTCAGTCCTGTGGCTGTGATCATTGAGGTGGATTTCCTAGCCAGGCTGCCTTGGGAAGTTACTTCTATGGTCCAAGCCTTATGATTCCTCATCTATTAAATGGGTATAGTTCACCCAGGGCCACTTAGCTTCCAGAAGGAAGCTCATCTCGAACCCCGTGGTGACAGACCCTGTTTGGGCCAGGCTCCTGCGAACCGGGACACTAACTCACACCGACTAGGACGTGTGCAGCAGGCAACAATCCACACACATCACATCACAAGGATCGGGCTCGCTGGCAAGAGGCCCGGAAACTTCACTCGGATCCAGAGCAGCCAGGGCAGTCTTTCCAAAGCACAAATTTGATGACGTGTGTCCCCTTAATCACTTGTCATGAGTTGTTCCCTTTTCTTTTCCTGCCTCATTTTCCTTCATTCCCTGCTCTCCCAGCCCCACCCTAACCCACCCGCATTTGCTTAATTCACCATGTTCTATCTGGAGCAGCGCTTCTCAAATGGGGGTGCGTGTGGTGCCCCCAACCGGGGGACGTGTAATAAATGTCTAGAAACTTTTTTGATTGTCGCGATTCGGGGAGGGAGTGGCACTGACACCTGCTGGGTAGAGGCCAGAGATGCTACTAAACATCCTTCAGGGCACAGGGCAGCCCCTCCATAACAAAGAATTATGGAGGCCAAGGTCAATGGTGCCAGGATTGAGACACTCTAGGCTAGATTCTATCTTTCCAGAGACTTCTCACCAGCCATCCACCCACCTGTGCCTACTTGTATCAGTCAGGATAGACTCAGTTATAGTGCAATAGCACACATTCCCATATCGTAATGGCTTAGCTCCTTACTAATGCTCCATGCCCCCCCCCCCGGGGTGGGTAGGGGACTCCAGTCCATATCATCCTCGCTCTGGGACCTGGGCTAAGGGGACAGGCACCTTTGGAATGTGGCAGTTTGCAGTGGCAGGGGGAGAGCACATGGACAGATTGCCCACTGGGGTCACTTTTGCTCACATTTTGTTGGCCAGTGCAAAGCACGTGGCCATGCCTAACCTCAAAGAGGGTGGGAGGAGGAAACATAGGGAAAAAAGCTCCTTGACATTGGTCTTAGCAATGATTTTTTGGATATGACATCAAAAGCACAAGCCATACAGGCAAAAATAAACGAGTGGGACCACATCCAATTAAAAAGCTTCTGCACAGCAAAGAAAACCATTAAGAAAATGAAAAGGCAGCCCATAGAATGGCAGAAGATATTTGCAAACCATATCTCTGATAAGAGATTAGGAACTAAAATATACAAGGAACTCATACAACTTGGGGGCACCTGGGTGACTCAGCACGTTGGATGTCTGCTTTCAGCTCCGGTCATGATCTTGGGGTCCTGGGATCGAGCCCGGTATCGGGCTCCCTACTCAGGGGTGAGCAGGAAGGTGGGGTCTGCTTCTCTCTCTCAAATAAATAAATAAGTAAAATCTTTAAAAAAATAAAGAAACTCCTACAACTCAATAGCAAAAAAAAAAAAAATCTGAGTAAAAAATGGACAAAGGAACTGAATAGACATTTCTTTTCCCCAAAAAAGACATACAAGTGGCCTACAGGTACATGAAAAGATGTCCAACTCCACTCAGAGTCAGGGACACGCAAATCAAAATCACAATGAGTTATCACTTCACACTTGTTGGAATGGCCATTATCAAAAAGACAAGAGATAAGAAGCATTGGTTGAGGAGGTAGAGAAGAGGGAATCCTGGTGTGTTTTTGGTGGGAATGTAATCGGTGCAACCCCCATGGAAAACAGTATGGACATGCCCCCCAGAATTAAAAAGAAAATTGCCACATGATCCAATAATTCTACTTCTGGGTATTTATCTAAAGAAATGAAATCACTTTCTTGAAGAAATAGCTCCACCCCATGCTCACTGCAGCATTAGTCAAAACAGCCAAGACGTAAAAACAACCTAAGTGTCCATTGCCGGATGAATGGATAAAGAAACCGTTAGGACAACCCAGTTCCTCTGTTGCCTTTGGAGGCTGGACCAGCAAGGGCATCTGAACTCTATAATTAATGGGTCAGGCCATCTCCTCCTCTAAACTCACCCCATTCTGCCTATCAGTGCTTCCCAAGTTCCAAGCTGACCTCCCTCCTCTGATGGACTAATTCTTTTGTTAGATAGGCTCACACTCAACTGATATGCATCAAACATAGCTCTTCTGATCCCACACCCAACCCTAGTGAGAACTGCTTTCTAAGGCAACATTTGCGAACTTCCATCACTTACAATTGTCTCAACTTGGGACCTATCTTTGTCCCACTTCCCCTGCAATTTAATTCATATATTTTTAACCTAAACTTACATGTTCACCTAAATAAATTTAGTAACAAATAGGGTCACATTGGCCCTAAATAGATAGATAGATGCTAGATGGATACTCAGAGATCAATCATTGAGTCATTGATCCCTTTGGGGGATTCTAGGGAACCACTTAAACCTTTGGAAAAACTGACAAATTAAACATTTATCCTCCCTTTTCTATATGGCCTGTATCTCGGGCTATCCATATAGTTAATGAAGAAGTTTTTCCTTATAGAAGCTTTCTGGCTAATAAATGAAGAAAGAGTGCTGAAAGTGGAACATCACTATTTTTCGAGACTTAATGAATCAATGGATCTAGGTAATGAACATCAATGAGTAGTAATGTCGTGGAAAGAGAAACAACAGACATTGTGTACTTCCTAATGAAAGAACACAATACTAGCAATGAAATGCCTCTGCAAAAACATATGGAACTTCAATCTGATCAAGCTTCTAGACCTAACTACCAATTTATAGGATACACAAGGGACAGTGGGACTTACCACGTGACCCATAGGATGCAATCAGCAAATCTAAATTATGGAAGACTCTACAAAACAAATGACCTAGCTTCTTTAAAAATATATATATTTTTATTTGAGAGAGAGAGAGAGAGCTAGCAGAGGGAGGGACAGAGTGAGAAGCAGACTCCCTGCTGAGCAAGAAGCCTGATAAGGGGCTTGATCCCAGGACCCTGAGATTATAACCTGAGCCTACATCAGATGCCTAACTAAGCCTAACTAACTAACTAACTAACTAACTAACTAACTAACATCAGAGCCCCTCAGATGCCCCTGGCCTAGCTTCTTTAATACAACAATATCCTCCCCCCAAAAAACTGCAAGTGAAAAAGAGAGAGAGATAGAAGAAAAACCTGACATGACACAGAAAATGACAAGGAATGGGCCTCATTTGGATCCTGACTCATGCAAATTGGGTAAAGGTGAGCACTTGCCCGGTGATGCGATGATATTGATAATTACTGTTGTAATTATTGGTCATTACTGTTACCAATAAAGTATCGGTAATTACTGTTAATTTTTCATGTGATAATGATGTTATGACTATATTTTTTAAAGTCCTTATATTTGAGGGAAATACACCAAAATACTTCCAGATGGAAGGACATGATGTTCTGCATGTGCTTTGAAGTTAACTGGGCAGGAAGAGGAGGTGGCCAAGGCCAAATGTCCGTGATATTGAAGCTGAGACTCATTCTATTATTCTCTTTACTTTGAAATGCGCTTAAAAACTTCTACAATAGGGGCGCCTGGGTGGCTCAGTCGTTAAGAGTCTGCCTTCGGCTCGGGTCATGATCTCAGGGTCCTGGGATCAAGCCCCGCATCGGGCTCCCTGCTCGGCAGGGGGCTTGCTTCTCCCGCTACCATTCCCTCTGCTTGTGTTCCCTCTCTCGCTGTGTTTCTCTCTGTCAAATAAATAAAATCTTTAAAAAAAAAAAAAAAAAAAACTTCTACAATAAATTTGGAAAAAAACCCAGGATGATGTAAGAGAATGATGAGCAGGGTCAGTGGCAGGGAGGAAATCAGCGAAGCCTCTCTGAGAAAGTGCATTCAAAGCTAGATGACAGGGAGTTAGCCGCGGGAGGATACTGTGGAGGAATATTCCAGGCAGAGGGAACAGCATGAACCATGCCTCCAAGATTACTCAACACTGTCTAAGAAATAACCTTGTAAAGCCTTGTAAAATGCCACTTACCCATTTTCTAAATTATATGATCAGTCAAGAGAAGATGTCTAATTAGCAACTGAAAATACCGCTGCTTTGAAAATGATGCTAATTTTCACTCGGGTTTCTTCCCTCCAAGAGCAGACTGTGCGTATAAGCCTTATGCTTTGGATTAAAATTTCAAGAGTCTTTTATTTTTGCAAAATTTTGATTAAAATTATTTCAATTAAAAGAATTGTAATTGCCTTATTGTCATCGCTCGCCGTCTGATTCCGCCACTGGGATCCCCCCGTGCACCTGCTAGAGTTTCACAAGCTGCCAGTTCAACAGCCGTGTGTCAGTAAATAAAGGGAAAATACAGTTTTTTATATTTGTGAAATATTGCACCAATGCATGTAGTGTAAAATAGCCCAGTGTGGTCCCAGCTGAATAGTAAGAGGGTGATTTATTCCCAAGGCTCTGTTTCCATTTTTGCTGTTTATGATAGCATATCAACGGAGCTTTTTGATTGAATTACCACCTTGTATTCAGGCTGAGACCATGCATTATTACATATGTAAGTATAAATGTTGATGCAAATGAGTTTTCCTAATGAAATGAGAGGCAGTTTATTTTTCCTCGCATAATGGGTGGTTCTGAGGAGCAGATTTATTTTCTAAAAGTGAGTACATGCTTATTTTTCAATTTGTCACCCATTCTTAGCATGAGCCCCCCAATAATTCAGATCTATAGATCTTTAAGCTTCCACGTGTTAATGCGGATTTTTTTTTCATTTTTAAACCGAAATCAATTCCAATGTGATTTATCATCAGAGAATTGCCTTATGTAAAATGCTTAAGTGAATGAAGTAATAACTTTAGGCCTATCGGTTAGAGAGAGCAATTTCTAGTTTCTCAGTTCTAAATAAATGGTGAGATCCCGGGTCACATTTTCATTTTATTCATTACACCGTGTGCTTTAGTTATTATGGAGTTTTGGAATGTCTAGAAGCTTCAAATGAGCCGAATTACGTTTAAATATTGCTGAGTTTTATTTTATACAATTTGAGTTCCTTGGCAGGGCTTTGCTTTGGCTCTTCTCTCAGCCCCAAACCCGAACCCGCTGGCCAAGTCTGGAGTTTATTTCACTCTTCATAAATTAGGATACTAATGGTGAGCCGTGGGCTCGCTCTTGGCCACATGAAATTGATTGCAGCTTCCTCGCTTTGGAAGGGGATGGGGGACCAGCTCAGTCAATACCTGCCCAGGGCTGCAGCCAGAGAACCAGGTTCAAGGAAGAGCAGCGTGGGGGCGTTTCTCTCCCACCTTGAAGGAGCTGAAGGCTCAGGTGAGCAGATCCCAAGGACAGAGTTTGCCCGCCAAGTCTTTACACAAATGGTCAGTTTGGGGATGAATCAGGCGGAGCCCTCTTGGAGCATGATGGGAGTTCGGGGACAATATGATAATAATAAGAAGAATAGTAATAATAATCCCGTCTGTTATATTTTATGTAAATAATATATGGTACATATATGTGTCATACTAATATATGGCATATATATGCTACTACTAGTAATAATAATAATCCCATTCATTTATTATACTCATGTAAACAATATATAACAAATATATGTATTATACTAATAAGTAAAATATGTGTATTCATCATAATGGTGATGGTAATAATCCTGTTTATTGTATTTGTACATAAATAAGATAATAATAAGTATGTGTATTATACTAATATATAAGATATATATACTAATCATAGTAATAGTAATAATCCTGTTCATTTATTAGACTCATATATAAATAACATATAATAATAAATATATGTATTATACTAATACATAGAATACATATACTAATAACAATGGCAATAGTAATAATCCTGTTTGTTTATTATATATAATATTATACATAAAAAAGATATAATACTAAATATTTGTATTATACTACTTTATAGGATATATACTACTAGAAATAGTAATAATAACCCTATTTCTTTATACTTGTATACAAGTGAGATATAATAATAAATGTATGATTTATATTAATATATGGATTGTACATCCTAATAATAATAATAACACGCAAGCATTATTGAGCACTTACTGTGTCCAGGCACCCTGGTAGGTCTCTAACCTGCATTATCTCATTTAATGTCCACAACAAACCTCCAAGGTAAGAACCACTATCGTTTTCATTATACAAAGAAACAGAAGCTCAGAGAAGTTAAGTAGCTTGGCCAGGGTCACCCAGCTAATAAATACATGGAGGAACAGAGATTTAAAACAAGTCTGGCAAGATTTCCACCTGTAGAGGAATGCTTCTTTGCTCAACACTTGTGAACACCCCCTAATCTCTCATTCCATGGGAGGGGAAAGATCATGGAGCCACATGGTAGGTCAGAGGCGGAACTTTAAAAGCCAGACAGATCTGGTTAAGTTCCAACTCTGGGGCTGTCACTTAAGCTGCATGGCCTTGCATAAGTTGCTAAAAAAATAAATAAATAAAATAACAACCGCTGTCTGCCTTAGTTTCCCCAGGCACTATAGAGATGCTTGTGATAATATTGTCCTTAAGAAGAATTAATGAAGCAGTGCAACGTCCAACGGGTCGGAACCCCTTGGCATCGGCTATCCTTAAATGAAAAATCTTACACTAGATTTCCTCAGGTGGGAGCTGCCTCTGGGAGCTATTTTAAAGGGGCTTATCAATTTGCATTTCTAATTACCCTCTAACTACCTGCCTAGCCAGCCCTCTGAGGACTTGCTCAGTGATTGATGTGATACCACTTAGAAATTTCTTTGAGTTCTTCAGAAGAAAGGTTTTCTGTACAATCCAGCTGGTGGTGTTACCATTTAGAGGAATCTGAAAACCGAACTGGGCTGCTGATATGCTCACAGGGAGTTGAAAGGGGGATTATCTTTTAAGACTTGAGAATGTTGATGTTTGCAAATATTTTCTCGCTGCCTCTCCGAATACTGCAAATTGACTGCTGAGATAATGGGCAAAAGATGACATCACGCAAGACAGCAGCCTTTTAAGTGTAAGAGCTAGAGGAGCCACTTAGAGTAATTAGGAAATCCTTAAACAAGTGTTTGTAAAGTATTGGCTAACCCTTAATGTTTGCCTTTTATTTTTCCTGGCATCCCGCTCTAAAAATCTGACCTTGAATAATTATCTACGCACTGGCTTTCAGCACCAGGAGCAGAAAGGCTCTGGGTAGCCTTCTGGCTGCGTGTGGACAATGTCCGTGACCATGAGCACCGTGAAGAGGCGAGTGGCTGGTTGGAGGAAATGCTCTCCAGCTGTGCCAAGTGGAGTTGGATGAGGCTCCTGCTGAATGCTCCAGGAAATAGCGTCCGTTTTCTGTCTTCTCACTTCCGTTTCCAAAATGGCCCTCTGGCTCTTATGAAAGGCTGATCATCTATCCCATTCTGTTTAAACTGGCCTGGATCCCACTGAGCATCCTATGCATTTCCCTCATAGAAAAGTCAGAAACTGCAAAAATATAAAATAAGTCAAGGGGGAAAATGTCCGTGATCTTACCTCCCAGGAAAAATCTTGAGGATTGCGACTGCCCAGATTATGTTAATTTCCAACACGGGGCTTTTCAGATGCATGGTAGGAAAGAGGACATAAAAGCCACACGTTGTCTTCTGACTCTGTAACCATCTCTTTGAGTCACTTGATTTAAGAAAAAGAGATTCAGTCAATGAGCCAAAGCAGAAGATGATATTCTGAAAATCGGACGGACCAGATTTCCTAGATCTTGTTTAAAATGATTACATAACCCCTTATCTGAGCATGCCTACGGACAAGGTTCCATTCCAGCCCCTCTTGGGTCACTCCTTCTCTGGTCTTCTTGTCCTTTCTCTCCCTTCTACTGCTTCCCCCTCTTTTCTCTCTTGCCCGAGAGCATTAGGCATTGGTGTTGCCCGGCCTGCATTTCCTCCAATGTTACATTCTGTTTCCTGGCCAGAAGCAGTTCTAACTCCATCGGTGTTACTCCCTGGGCTGAAGAACGCCCTAACCCACAAGAGCTGCTTGAGAACAGAGGTCCCCAGACACTAATTCCTTGGGGGTAACTCTTAATCCGCAAAAAGCAATAATGAGGTTTAATGGAGTTCAGCTGGAGAGGAGAACCACCAAGTATCTTTTCAGATGCAAAGCTATGTAAATCCCAAAAGAAACCAAATGCATACAAAGAGGGGGGAGATCATTTCCAAATAGATCAGAGCAGAGAGATTCAGATTTTCTGCTGTCATTTTTTTTTTAATGATGTTCAAGTTTCACATGGGAATTTCTTGATTCTGTGTCGTCTTGTATTTATTCCCCAGGCTCCTAGTAGAATGTGCAGTGCAGATAAGTTTATTCATTCAACTGTTCTTAACTGTTTGTTGAGTTGTTTATGTGCCAAGTACTGTGTGAGGTGAAGGGGATACAAGAATGAACTGAATCAGCCTTAACCTTCCTCTTTTGGAGTACGCAGTCCTTGTGGGAGACAAATGTTAGACTAATAATCACACATGCATGAATTACTATAACTCTTGGCAAGTGCTCCAAAGGGAAAGTGAAGGATGTACCTGGAGATTTGATTTTGACTGGAAGTGGGATGGGGGGAACAGGGAGGAGACATCAGAAGAGGTTTCCTTAAGAGATGGAATCTAGCTGATGCCCGAAGGATATGTATAGAACTTAACCAGGAACGGAGCATGAGAACAAGTTTCCAGGCAAGCAAGAGCATCAGCAAGGACACTTGGAAGGGAAGGCACTGGCCAACGGGAGGAACTCTCCAACTTAAGTGGCAGGAGATGAGGTCTCCTAAATAGGCAGGAGCGAGATTAGCCTAGTTTTGCCAGCCCATAGGAAGGCATTGGAACACGATCCTGAAGACAAAGAGAAACCGTGGATTCTGTTTTATTTAATTTACTTTTTTTTTTTAAAGCAATGAAGTGACATGATAAATTTGTATTTCAAGATCCCTTGGGTTGCATTGTGAAGAAGGGGGGAAGTGTGTGGGGGAGACCAGCTCAGCCAGCGCCCACAAGAAAGATGGCGGTGTCTCAGAGGAAGGTGCCGGAAGTGGCTAATGGAGAGACAGATAGGGAAGGGAGAGTTATTTCAGGAAGCATTGACAACGAGTCTTAATGAGACTGGATGGAGGTGGGGGCTGGTGAGGAAGAGAAAGATATCGAGGATGAATTCTGGATATCTGCCTTCAAGCAGCCATTTAATACAGAAGGAAAACCCCCGGAGACCAGCAAACTCAGAGGTGGAACATAAATAAATATAAGTGAAGGAAGCATCCTAGTGATTACTTTCGTGTCTGACTTGCTAGGTGTTCTACCCCAAGTAGACAGTCAGTGCTTGTCCCCAGGAGTTCACAAATGATGCATAGCCCAGGTGTGATTACAAACATTACTTGTTATGTGAACATTAGCCAAATTACATCCTATTTCTTAACACGCTGTCCTTCACATCTCTCCTTGTGGGTGTCCTAAATGTATTCACCTCCAAGTTTCTATGCCGTGCAATAAATTTGATAATTAATATAAATCATCTGACCATTCCCAACCCCGGATGGAGAGAGACACTCTGTTCTTCAACCCAAACTGAGCTCTGCTATCCTCCCTGCTCTCCAGGTAACCATGGGGTATGTGATTCTTAATAGATATTTTAACATGTTTTCTCCAGTTATTTCAATAAGTTCGTTAAAAGAGATGGGTGTATTTTTTTTTCCCCCGGAAAGTAAATGATGGTATTTGTGCCATTGTTAAGTCATGATGGATTTCCACATTCTCTACCATAAAGAACCTTTTTTTTTCTCTTAGGAAGGAAAATTAAGGTTGCTGTACCATGGGATCACTTTCATTATCTTTAGCATACAAATGATCTCTTAAAAAGATTTTCTTCCTCTACATATGTACAGTATCAATGATATAATTTACATTGCATCCTTCATATTAACACTCTGATCCATCATCGCTAACAATGCCGGGTCTTTGTGTGAGGGGCTGTCGGACAAATGTTTTAGCTTGTGAGAAGAAAATTGTTAGCATTTGAATAGAGAATGGTACAGGAAGGATTAATAGCCTACTTTGATGGATTAGAATGTAGGGAAATTGCTCAATATTAATATGAAAATGTTTGTGAATTGGTTGCAAGGTGCTGTCAATGGAAAATGATTATGTCTCCAAGGCCTTATCAGTTGAGACTTGACTCTTAGCAAAGACTTTCACACAAAAGACTGATGAGAGGTGTGGAAGACGCCCAGCTCTGGGAGCTGGGACAAAAACCCACCATTCAACCCTTGGAGTCCTCCTGTCACTCCGGGTGTCCTTTCTGTGATATCGTGCGTCTTCATGTCAACCTATCTGGCTATGAATTTATAACAGAAGAGAAAGGGGCGTGTGGGGGATGGTATTATTTCTATACTTTAGCTTTTCCATCTCTGAAAACCCAACCACAAACAAGGCAGCGTGTAGTTGTGTAAATTACCACCTGAGATTTTTGTCTCTGCTCGATGGTTTTCAAGTCGGTGATAGTTGCGAGGACTGTCAACAGTTCCAAAACCACGACATGAAAGTCGTTGTTGAAGAGCGGGGTCAACAAACTCGGTCAGAGAGCAAGCCTAATTTCAGAACGAGGTCCGAGAAGTTTGGGGGCCGTTAAAAAGTGACACTTGCAAAATTGCACCCCAGCGCTTGGAACTTATCTTAAGCCTCAATTTACCTTTGGAAATCGATTTCCTACTGAAAGTTCAAGAATACAGTGGAGACTCATAGAGCTTTGTTGTTTCTACAAAAGTCCTAGACAATGGCTTTACCCTTCTGGTGGGGGACCCCCCCCCCCCACCCGGCGCCGGCAGCCTCCCTCCACGGCTGCCCAGAAACCCGACTCTCACTCTCACTGACTGTCAGAATAGAAATGACAAGCCGAGCAGCTGGAAATGCTGTTCTTAA
>CM053620.1:23670650-23697130 GCA_028646535.1 Procyon lotor
AATACTTTGCCATCTCTGGGACCTGATTTCTTCACCGAAGTAATCGCAAGTCTTTAGTCTGCATGTGAAAGAACACAGAAGCCTTAAATCCTACACAGAAACCAGGGCGTGTGCTGGAAGCTGAACTATGAAGGCGTAATCGGGGTCTGTCCTGGAGCTAGTGCTCCCCTGAACCACTGTGGCCCACGGGCTGTCAGCCTGGACTAGTTTTTTATTGGGTCTCAGCTATGCGAGCTCAGATCATCGGGATCAAAAGAAGACACGGTCAATAATCTGGGAGTTTGGTCTCTGAGGACAAGCATGTGGTGTTGGGGGATGTTTGCGTGGCTGAGCTCTGACCTGTAACACAGGCTTGGACCCTTTTTCTTTCTCCTTAGACTCTAAGATCCACTCGGGATGAGCTACACTTGGAATTGTAAGGTAGCGGTAGTGTTTCCACTAGAGGGCAAAAGGATGAGGGGAAAGCAAAGACCAGTGCTGGATGCTTCAGTCGGGGATGGAGTCGTCCAAAGAGATGATGACCTAAATCCTGAACTATGCAAATACAGATGACCACAATCTTGTTTATGAAATCCTGAGAAGACTGTGATAAAGGGATACTATCCAAGGTTTCATGGCAGAGATGGGAATGTTGGTTCTCAAACTTGGTTGCCCCTTGGAACAACCCAGAAGGTTTTAAAAAAATCCCATTGTCCAGGCTACTTCCCAGACCAACTAAATGAGAACCTCTAGAGATGGGGTCCAGGTCTCAGTAACAGTAAAGTGCCCCAGAGGACTCCCGAGTACAACCAAGTCTGAGACTCACTGGCACAGAGTGATGCTTTTCAGACCGTGAGAGCACCAATACCATACTGGAGATCTTCCTAGAACACCGGTTCTAATTCGAAGAGTCCGTGGTGGGGTCTCCATCCTGCATCTCTTACTGGCTTCCAAGTGGGGTTCGTGCTGCTGATGCAGGGACTTCACTTTGAGTAGCAAAGAAATAATGTATAGAGAAGAAAACTTGAAGTGAGAAAACTTGAAGAAGAAATCCAAAGTGAGGAAATCTCTGAATATTTGCTCTGGCATTTTTTAGCCGTCGGGTAACCAACCGTCCCAGTTTTCTGGGACCCTCCCGGTTTTGACATTTGAAAGTCCCACGTCCTGGCCAAACTTCGACCCTACGTGTGAGCATAAGAAGTCAGATAAAGCCTCTGAGTCCGGTGAGGTCAGTGTGAGAAGTAATGTATGTGCAGACGTCCGCTAGCCGGCAGAGGAGGAGGTCCAAAACATGTTGGATAGTTGTTGAAAAGTCGAAAGACAAGATAATAGTTAACAAATTAAAATGAAGGTGAGTTGGGGACCTGGGTGACTCAGCCATTAAGTGCCTGCCTTTGGCTCAGGTCATGATCTCAGGGTCCTGGGATCGAGCCCCACATCAGGCTCTCTGCTGGGCGGGGAGTCTGCTTCTCCCTCGACCACTCCTCCTGCTTGTGATCTCTCTCTCTCTCTCTGTCAAGTAAATAAATAAAATCTTTTTAAAAACAAATAGAAATTTAGTTAAATTTAAAAATGAAGGTGAGCTACCACTTCATACTCACCAGAATGGATAATCTGAAAATGCCAGCGGTGTCCAGGACGTGGAGAAGTGGGATTCTCATGCACTGCAGATCGGGGTTCAATTTGTTAGAACCCCATAGGAAAAAACTGACAGGATGGACTCGCCCCAAGCCTACGTGTCCCCTAGGGCCCAGAACTTTCCATCCTAGGTACATATCCAAGAAAAAGGCATAATGTTTGCCAAAAGATATACATAGCAGCTTACAATAGTAAGAAATTAGAAACAACTCGAAAGTCTGTCAGTTAACTGGCCACAGAAATTGTAGTATATTCATAAAATGGAACATAGCAATAAAGGTAAATAAACTATTGTTATGCACAGCAATGCGGATGAATTTCACGAATTTCACATGAGCAAAAAAAGTTAGATACAAAAGATGTCCCGCAGAATTTCATTTATATAAATATTAATTTGTATAATTATTTCATATAACTATATAAAAAGTAATAAGAATTTCATATAAATAAAATTTTTAAAAAACCCAGCCCAATTGTACTCTATACTATAAGAAATCAGAATAGTGGTTTCTTCTGGAAGGGTCTCTGAGGTTCTGGCAATGTTCTATGTGCTTCAGGTATTGGTTCTATCAGGGTGTTTTCATCAGGAAAATTCATCTAACCGCACAATACGGCCTGTCCCCTTTTCTTTATAAGCAGTATACCAGAATCCAAAGTTTTAAAAAGTCCAGAAGGTAGAAAAACAAACATAGGGAATTTATTAGCCTTAACAGACGATACTAGCTGGAAGCTTCCATGGATTCCCATAAGATTTTAGACAGATTGCAAATGAGACGCCTTAATGGTTTCCAAGAGACGGGGGAATAGGAAGCATTTAAATAGACGTCTTTCTCCTCTGAATGGTCTCCACGGATTTCCATCCCAAACATGCAGGGGACGGAACTATCTGCGAGTTTCCCTACTCTGTCCCGCGCTTCTAACTAGGCGTTCTGCACAGGGGACCTTCTTTGCTCGTCTCTGCAAAGAAAGCCCAGACCTTAGCCGGCACAGGATGAGGTCACTAGGAGACTAAATGCAATTCTCTTAAAAGCACCTGTCTTTTATAATCTACCTCCCATCAGGCCCCCATCCCTCTGGCACTCCGATCCATTCGCTGCTGAGAATCACCACAGACACTCTTAATCTACTTCCTCGGACTTATCTTTTAGGCTCCATCGGCCCGTTCTTATGATCCGATGACATGAGATACGCTCAGCAAGTTGAGCGCCAATACCTCTAGCTCACCATGTTAAAATGGAATTATCGGGCTGAAATCAGAAGCCACGCAAATCTTCAACAAGCTGTCACTATGGCTGTGCATCCAGGGGACCGTGCTGTTCCCAGAGATCCGTAGTATTCCTGACAGATGTTTTGTTGGAATAAAGGAGGCCCCTTGGGAGGAGTCACTGACAGTCCCAAATGAGGATGAAACCTCAAGAATCCGCACATCTCTTGGTCCCGTTTCCTTTGGAAGCCCCAGAAGAGAATAATGCACCCAATGTGCATCGGAGGTGAATCGCAGTCTTCAGAGAAGAGAAAGACAGCCCCCTTGGAGTGTTTGCTCGGGGGGCGGGGGGGCTCCCCCAGTGAACTTTACAACATGGGTGCTTTCCGCCCGCTGGACGGAAATACAGTCATCACCAGAGCAATGATAACCCGAGCGATGCCGTGTTCCACCACCCGCACAAAGTGAGACACATCCCTTCCCCCCTCCCGGCCCAAACTGTCAAAATGGCTCCTGCTTCCCTCAGGATAAAATTCAAAGTCATCCCTGCGTTCCCAGGCCCCCCCTCGATCTCCCCTCTTACCTCGCCCACGCCATATCTCACCATTCTTGCCCTCTCTCTCTTGCTGTCTCCAGCCTCTTGGTCCCACTGCTGCTCCTCAGAAACTCCAGGCACACTCCTAGCTTGGGGCTCTGCACGGCCTGCCCCTCCTTCTTGGAAGACCCCCCCCCACTCCGCCATATCCTATTGGCTAACTCGCTGAACACCTCCAGATCTGGGCTTCTGGGAGTTCAACTCTGACTACCCAGGACACGCCTCCCCCACCTGTGCTCTTCGAATCCCCTTCACCCTGACCTGCTTTCTTTTCTCCACACTCTTTCTACCTTAACTTCCATATGACGGATCTCGTTCTTCTGTCTATAATGCCTCTTTCTGCCCTCGAGTATCAGGTCCGCAAGGTCAAGGATTTTGTTGTTCTGTTTTGTTCACCAATGTCGAATGGCATTTTAATAAACGTTTTCTCCAAGTGGAGGCACTTTTAGCGCAAAGCCTTTCTTTTCTGTCCTGAGAGAAACGGAATGTCCTGGCCAGACATGAGCCACAACGGGAGTGTTTTCTGCGTGTCAGTTTCACTGCACGCTGTAGATCATTTTCAAGACTCCTTGGGGAGAAGAGATCCGAAAAACATGATCCCCTTGGACTTGAGCAAGCAGAAGTCACGATACCTGTTTCACATCTGGGGGTGTACAGCTTCTCCCCGTCTCTTTCCGCCCCTTCCCACAACCGTTCTATTCACACCAGCGGGAGAACAGTTAGTTGTTGGTGCCTCAACACTGACCAGAAGAGATTGGACGTCCAAGCGCTTTGCCAGTTGCCACTTTCTTTACGGCGTTCCTTTCCACTTCGACTTTTACTTAAAAGAGGAAGAAAAAAAGAGAGAGAGAATCCTGATTTAAGAGAACGTGATCGGTTTCAAACAGACTGGCCCCAACTATTCCTTCCTGTGCTCCCCGAGACAGAAGGAGGCGTGGAGGCGAGAGGGCCTAGAAGATTCCAGGAAAAGGGAGGGAGGGGGAGTTGCCAAGAGAGGGCAAGGGGGAATGGGGCCCGCTCCACGGGGAACATTCAATAACTCTCTTACCTTTTATGCTGTAGGACAGGAGCTCATTTGCTCGATTTGGGGTGACAGCAGCCGGTTTTGTAACCGCATAGCTGGAATTTTAAAGAAGTGGTGCTCTCGGAGGCCGAAGGCAGTGTTCGTTATCTTAGCCGTGGGAGGGCATGGAAATCGGAGGCCTTTTGGCAACGCAGCATAAATCCAGTGTTTGTGAGGGGCCAACCGAGCCAGGGAGGAAGGAATGCAGTTTCCCTTTGACGGTGTGATTTCCTGCTTCTCCTCCGAGGTCGTCGTCTGGACTCCGAGCAGAGGCAAAATCTGCATCAATTACTTACAAGGAAACCAACCCTATTCCTGAAGGTTTGGCAGCAGAAATATTCATTGTTGAGAAAGGGGAAGAAAAGAAGAAGAAGAAAATAAAAGACTAATGAACTCCCCCCTCTTTAGTACTTTCAAAGGCCTCTTGTGATGGGGGCTCCCCCCCTTTTTTTACCGAAGTTCTTAGGGACGCTCATTAGCCCCTCAATAAATGCTACTTTAAGGGCTTGTAACTTTGTCATTAAATCTTCACTCCAAGAAGAATTAAGGTTGTCGCCAAGAAATGCCCTCCCCACCCCCAGCGAGCTTCTTTACAATCACCAAAAAGGCAGGAAAATAGATTTGTGGAGGATTTTCAGTCCTCGTTTACAGGCCGCCCTGTCAAATAGTGATTAATTCGGGGCCACTTAAGTTTTTCTAACTTTCATCCATAATGGGCACGTTGACATTTTTATTTGAATCTCTTTACGCCATCCAAAATAATCTCCTTCAGCAACACAAACTGCTGGTTAATTGCCACCGAACAGCTGTTACCCCTTCTCAGCCGACGGCCTCTTTCGAGATGGTTCTCTGAGCTCGGTGTCTGTGGAACTCACGGGCCCGGCGACAGCAGCGTGTCAGGTGGATTGATTGAATGGCCCTCTTGTTCCTGACTGGCTGGGTCTGTCCACACTGGTATCGGGGCCAAACGAAGCCCTTCGCATCTAAATATAGCATTTTCTTTGGCCCAGGGCCCTCACTGTCTTGTTTTTCCATTCTTCCACGCTCTAAAACAAATACAAGCGAGTCCCACTTTAGCAAGACTTACTTTTTTTTTTTTAATGCAGATTTGCATATTCCATGGGTCAGACTCTGTCCTGGAAATGGAACTTCATGCACAATTAATTTGATTTTCTGGTTAATTGAAGGCTCACCAGAAAAACTGCTTTGGAAGTTCACTGCTGACTGCAGAGTCTTCTGGAAGTGTGTCCAGATGCTCTTGGAGCAGCAGGATCTCAGAACTGAAAGAGAAGTGGACATCTGTGTGCCCAGACTCCTGGGAGCGGTGGGGGGTGTGTGTGGAAGGCAGGACCCATAGATCTGACTGAGTTACCTGGAATTTATGTTTGGCACAATCCCTTCCATTTTTGAACACGTTTCCAAAGTTGGTCTTTAGCATTTCCTTCTTGTGTTGCGTGCCCTGATTATTAGTGAATTTTTAAAATTGTTTTCTGGATTATGGGGGAGTCAGCAGGCCTTCAGCACCCCACATTGGCCATTGTCCTATGGATGTGGAGTTCCTGGGATGCAGATATGAGCAGAGGACTCTGCCAGAGGCACGAATCTTCTGTAGACAACTGTTTTCTTATCTTCTATTCCCCTCCAAGCATGGCCTGTGCTTAACGGTTCAAGATATTTGGAGTTCAGTTAAACAACGTTCTGTTCATCAATTCATTATTTTATTGTTCTTTTTTTTTTAAGATTTTATTTATTTATTTGACAGAGAGAGAGAGAGAGATCGAAAGTAGGCAGAGAGGCAGGCAGAGAGAGAAGGAAGCAGGATCCCCGCTGAGCAGAGACCCCGATGCGGGACTCGATCCCCAGACCCTGAGATCATGACCTGAGCCGAAGGCAGAGGCTTTAACCCACTGAGCCACCCAGGCGCCCCAGCCTACCATGTCTTGATCATAGGAGTAATATGTATTATAATAAGCCTTACACTTATTGTAATAACACTACAGAATATATATATATATATAATACATAACACTACAGAAAAGTAAAAGTAAGTAAAGGAAAGAAAAAGAAAGGAAAATCCCCCAAAGTCCTGTAGAAACAAATATTTTACAATGAAAAAAAAATAGAGCATGTGGGCCCAGGAGCATGTGGAGGTGGCGCGGCTCTGAATGAATGGAGATATTTAGCCCACAGTTTAGACTGTCAGTCCTGCCACCTGCTTCCTCTGACTTCCAAGCATTGACAGAAACGCCAATCAACCTTCCAGCTCCCGTGGAAGACCCCACCGAGAACAGCGTTATTTGGGGACATCTAAGGCGATCGATAGCCATACATTCTTTAGGTCCCAGAGTTCTATCTTTGGATCCATTGGGACCCCAGAAATCTGCTCCTTTGTGCTGTGTGTATTTAGCCCAAGGTGAGGAGGTAGACCGCACATGCAGTCAACCATTCGCCCTCTTCTTTGTCCATCCTAGATGTGGCCTGGAATTGTCTCACAATGGGGTTCTTCCAACCCGCCACCAAGCAACTGGAATGCGCACTAGACAAGCACACACTTGCCCCCACTTTTTTGCTCTAGCTCTGGGAATTTGGTAAGTGTGTTTGCTCATGTTGACAATCAAACTAATTTCTGTTCTCATTGCCCCCTTTTGAAGAACTCTGAGTATAAGGTTCATTTTATTTTATTTGAAGATTTTATTTATTTATTTGTTTGTTTATTTATTTATTTATTTATGTGAGAGAGCATGTGAATTGGGGAGCGGGGGGGAAGAACAGACAGGGAAGGAGAGGAAGAAGGAGAGAATCTCTGGTAGATTTGAGCTGAGTGTGGAGGCCGATATGCGTCCGGATCTCACAACCCTGAGATTGTGACCTGAGCCCAAACCAAGGGTCGGACGCTTAACGGACTGAGCCAGCCAGGTGCCCCCTAAAGCTTACTTTAAAATGAAGCTTCTGGAAAAGTTTTTGTCCTCTCCAAAGAACTATGTGCTCCAGTGAAGTGAGGCTTTGTCATTGATCGTCATTCCCCTTTCACTCTTGCTGCCGGGAGGCTCTGAGTCAGATCTCAAAGTTCAGCGACAGCAAATGTAATGAGCCTTATAATTGCCCTACAACAACCTTCTTTTTCCTTGTTCAGCGTTGTTGTTTCTACCACATATGTGTTTGGTTAGGAATTGCCTCGTATCAAAGAGGCAGAGGGATAAATAAATAACTAAATACACAAATCAAATTTAAAAACAATCGTGCAGTCAGCCCCGCGTCTTATAAACCCAAGCCTCAGCCTCAGAGCTCTTTCCGTTTTCCTTCGTGCTTAAACACTTAGGTTCACGCTTTTGCACCCTGTCCCAGAAGAAAAAAAATGGCCACCAGCACAACGTGATTGGAAGCCAACAGGAGAAATAAAATGGGACGCATGGCCTGAATACAGGAGGTCTTTCTTTTTGGCCTTTGGAGAATGTTGTCATGGCCCGTTTTAGAGATAAGCCGGGGCAGACGGGGCGGCCTGAGTTTGTCCGACTTGGCAGGCCACCCCAGAGTCCTGCTTCCAGGCCACCTCGGCTTGTCATCTTGGGCAACCTTTTCTGTTTCGAAAGCACTTCGGTCATTCCACATGCTGCTGGGGAGCGCCCTTCGAGGCCACTGTGTTTACCGACCAGACTCTGGAAAAGCATGAAATCTCTCAAGGAAGGAAGGAGGTTGGGACTTGGCTTCCAACCCTCCAATATGGAGAAACAATCTGAATACACAAAATTAGAAAAGCATACCCCAGAAGGGTTGTTTAAAATTCACAGCTGTCAACATCAAGTATTTTGTGTGAGAGAAAGAACATAGGAAGCATTGGGTTAACAAAGTAGCCGCAGATGGACAGGTTGGCGGCTGGGACCCGGCTGGCATTGTCCCCGCCATTCGCAGAGGCTCATTTGCATTCGGGGACAAAGGTTCCCTGTGGGAGACCCTTTCTCCCCGGCCTCCTCCCCAAAAAGGCGCCTCACCATCCGCAGTGAAGATAGTCGGCCTCAGTCCCCTCATCCGAAACCTACAGGAACGAACACAAATCTGTTATTTTAACACAACGTGGGCACAAAGTGATGTTTTCACTCCGAAGAAAGCCCGGGGAAGCCAAAGAATGGGGCCTTTTATTTGCAGGAGATACTCAAAGGAAGTGGGATTGAACTGCGGGCCAGGGTAGATGAATAAAGTTGTTAGAAACTTTGCAGTCTGTGGTCTGGGAGCTTCTCTCCACTGTCAGCTTGAAGCACTTTGCATCAGAATGCATAATTGTGTCTGTTAATGACATTTTTAGCTTAGCTCTCCAACATAGAATAAATTCATCCCTCCCCGCCCCCCCTTTTCATACTGCCTGGGAGAGGACTTTTTTTTTTTTTTTTAATTTAATAAACATGATTGACAACAGAGAATGTAGATTTGCTTTCTTTCGGCTCCGACTGTATTTTTGAGTCCAGGAGGCACACACGGATTTTCCTGATGATTCCGTGGCAGCCCGTTCACAATGGCGTTCGTGCCACAAATTCTAAAGGCCCCGGTTTATGACTCGCCGAAGAAGTAGCTGGAAAGTGGCACAGAGGAAGGTTTAAAAATACGCTGAGACCTAAGGATGTTAGAAGCGTCGTGTCTAGAGCGAAATGGCAGAGTAGAAATGGCCTGTTGGTGGTTAAGGCCAACCCGAGAGGAGGCCAGGGCCTCTGAGCTCTGGGGCCGCCGTCGCTGGGCTGCATCTCGAGGGCCTTGCTCTTGAAAGGCCTCAACCTTTTACCACTGCCTTTGAACCAGGAGCCCTTGGGGCTTGGAATCTAGCCCTGCCCTCCTGGACAGCTGTTTTACTTACAGAGATTGCGAGCAAGGGGATGAGAACCAGCACCCTGACCTACCCGGGATTGTGGGAGGGAGCCTGGGGCACCCGTACCCCCTTCTGATCTCTCCCTCCTCCCCGGGGTTCCAGAGGTGCCCCGAGGAAGGGGTGAGAGTCCCCGTTTCCCATCTGGATGGCGGAAGAGCACAGGAAAGATGACTTTAACCGAGGCCGAGAAACCCTATGGACATTGTGATTTCTGAGGCCCGGGCATGAGGCGCCGGGAGTCTGGGGGTGGCGACGGCCCGGCCCTGCTCTCAAGAGTGGCCCCATGATGTCACTGAGGGCCTTGACACCAGCTCTTTAAATCAGGGAGTCCCCCCTGCCATTGTTTCTAATGGCCTTAATCCCCGGCCTAAGGGGCAAGTTAAATAATTTTTCTTTATTAACGACCAAAAAACAAAAGAAAAAACAAACCAAAAAACCCCAGCAAACCTCGTGTTTGAGAGGAGGGGGTGGAAAGGAAATCCCCCAGAGTATACATAATCTCCTCTTGATCTGGTCTCCCCGGGCCCCTGGTTTGCAAAGCTAAGCCTTCAGGATCGGCTCAGGAAGAGGAGTGTGAGAATCTCCCTGCCTGGGTTTGGGAGAGCAGGCCAAGGGTGTGGGGGGGTGCCCGTGTCACTTTTAGGGCTCCCGGCCCGCGCTGGCCTCTGACAGCCGTCTCGGGCACCTGTGGGCACCCCAGCCGCAGGTTGCCATGAGCCGTGCGCGGGCCCCGTGGCTGTGCTTACAGGTCTGAGTCCAAACAGGAGTCAGATGAGATCATCGGGGTGAAAGAGCTTTGTAAACTCTGAAGCTCTGGACAAATATCAGTCTGTTTTCATTCATAGCCAGTAGCGCCGTCTCCCTCCTGCCACGGAGACTATTAATATATATATATATATATATATTGGTCTGAGCATTTTTGTACTTGTTAACTAATGTTTATTGAGAGTCTACCACTGACCAGGCACTTTAAAGACATGAATCAGATCCTGCCACTCCCCGACTTCCAACCCTCTGTGGCTGCTCCTCCCACGTACAAGAGCATTCAGAGTCCTCCCGTGGTCGGCGAGGCCACCTCTGAGCAGGCCGTGAGACGGTATGCTTACCGTAAGGCCTTGGCATGTGCTGTTGAATCTGCCCAGAAAACTCTCTTTCGTCCACTGAGGTCTCCATACCAATGTCACTTTCTCAAAGAGGCTGACCTTGACCCTATAATCCACCCCCCATATCTGATACTCTAGCCTCTTACCTTGCTTGAAGTCTCTTTTTGCTCCTCATCATAACCTGAAATTGTTGAAGATCTGTATAATAAGGTGTGAGAGAGTGTGTAAGTGTGTGTGTGCCCGTATGTGTGTGCGTTTACTGCTTGTCCCCTGCACTAGAACCCATGCTCCCCAGAGTACCTTTGGCCCGTGTCTGTATGCCCACGGCATGCAGCACACAGTAGGTGCTCAATAAATGTTTACGGCATGAATGCACAGCCCCATGGCGGCCAATATGAGAAGAAGTCAGGGGCTCATAGTCCCGGGCCTTATCCGACGGCACTTAGCTTAGAAGGGAAGCAAGAATAAGTAATAACTCACTCTTTACTTTGTGACTTAGTACGAAAGACTCAGACGCCCAAGTTCTTTTTCATAAGACTTGTCCAAAATTGAGGTTCTGGTTTCTAAGGTCCTCTTTGAGCCTGGAGTGGGGAGCCACACACTGAGATGGCCACCTACTTCCCAGGGACTAGATGGACCTTCTCTACCACTCTCTCACCTGCCTCTTTGCCCAGCAGGTGAGAACCACTTCCTCTCTGCCTCGCTGATTGGTTAAAGAGTCAGGGCTCCACCCAAGCTGAGCCAAATACGCACGTTGGCCCCTAGGCCAAGGGTGGCCGGGAGCCCGAAGCTGGGCCAGCTGCACCCCCCCCCCACACACACACCCCATCCCCAGCCAGGGATTTTTCCAACAGGAACTAGAGAGAAAAACTTTTTCTGTCCGATCACAAATCTATTGAGGACACGAGGCTGGGACCTACCATCCATAGAACTTGCAACTTTATGGCAACCTCCACAGGAAGAGACTCAGGGACAAGAAGCAGTGGCGGAGATGAAGATACAGAGAATGTCTGGCCGGTTGGTTCCGCTCTTGCTCCCTCCTTTACCTGCAATCCTGAGCCACTAAACACCCCCCTTTCTGCCTGAGCCTAGCTCAAGCTGTTGGGTGGTGGTGGTGTTTGGTTTTTTTATTTTTAAATCAACCCACAGTGCCCTGATGAGTATATTTTTATTTAAGCTGCTTATTTAATTACTCTGAAATAAACACATGTCCTTGAAAAATTCAGACTTTCCAGGAGATTAGATGATGAAAAGGGGTCTTCCTCCCTGTCCCCCACTCCCTCCTGTGCCTCCGCACCCCCTCTTCCCCGCCTCATTCCCTCGAGGTAAACTGATTATCCTTCTTACTGTCATCTGACCAACTTCTGGCAAGCATTTTGAAAAGCAGCAGAAAGTCCTTTGTAATTTTGATTTATCTGATTGTAATATATATTCCTCTTGTAGATTTTCAAACAATGGGTTATTCAACCATTTATTTCAGGCAGCTTTGTCTGCATTAGTAAATGTTTTGACATTAGCCATTTATTTCAGAGATGAATGATTCATTTGGGTATTTCTCAACACATAAAATAATACTCGGGGTGGGGGCCTTGCTGACTTTTTGGCAGAGGCTGAGTTATTCCTTTTCGCATTCTTTATTCCGATCGTGGTGCTCTGCACAGAGTAGGCTCATGGTATGTGCTGAAATGGATGAAGAATTTCGTGAAAAGAAGCCCAGGACGGAAGGGGAAAGAATGAAATTTTATCGAGGGCTTTCAACGTACCGTGGACCTCGCGTGCTTTCTCCCTTGTTGTGGCCGTAACTCTGAAGAGCTCTGCTTTCTTCTTCCTTCCCCAGCGGATTCTTTTTTTCATTCGGTTCCATGTCACTCCCACAAATCCATTTGGCTCAGGTTAGCGGGAGCTGGGTCCTGTTACTTGCAACTCTAGAACCCTGATAGAGAAATCGGTGCCTGGAACGTAGAGTTTAATGGGCTGGGCGGGAAGAAACAGAAAGCATTTGCAAGTGAGGAGAAGGAAGGTACAGACCCACCAAGTGCTTTGCTTCCGGCCATAGAGCTACGGAGCGGCCAAACAGGAATTAACGCAGGCCGGTCAGGGTACAAAAATTTTAATTTTTCCAACCACTCTGCCGCCAGGTGCCAAGAAACAAATTATTTCCGGAGGTCAAAGAAAGAATGACCGAACTTTTGTGGTTCTCACCAAGAAGTCGGTCTGCATTTGTTTGGCAGAAGATGGTCTCCTTCAGAAGTCTGTGGGTTTTGTCCTCGGAGAAGTTTGCAGTGGCCTGTCTTGGACACTTAGAAAACAATGTTTAGGGGAAACAAATCATAAAAGAAGACCTCAGACGCTCTCCTCCTCGTGGTCTAAATATGTCTAAATGGCTCATATGTGTCCCGATCCTCTTCTGCTGCTGTCGCTACATAGATAAAAAGAGAAGAGGGACCCACCGTCTATGGTGAATATTGATCATTTCTTGGCTTACGGTATGATTCTTCATCTCACACGATATGCAAAGTGGTCAAAAGCAGAGGCTCTAGAGTCAGATTTCTTGGGCTTGAATCCCAGGTCTTCCGCTCGTCTTGCAGCTTTGTTGTATCTGATCTATTTCTGTCTCTGTGCCTCTGTTTTCTCATCTGTACAATGGGTATCACCATAAAACCTCATGTTTCTCGGCACCGTTGTAAGGATTAAAAAGCTAACAGATGTAAAACATCTAGACCAGGGCCTGGCACATAGTAGATGCTGTATTTGCTATTCATATTCTTCCTGGACTTATTACTTAAATTTTTAATTACATTTTTAGTTTTAAGGTCCCGGGCATCTGGAGCAGACGAAGTGCTTTGAATCCTGCAAGTACACGTGTGTAAATTTCCCAGTCCAGAACAGTGGCCCAAAGTCTGTGATTAAGGCATAGGTCTCCACGTAACAAATGACTGGGGACAATAGGAGTATAAATAGAATCTTCCTCCATGGATGTTCTAATTATTCCTTCCTCTTTGACACGATTCCATGTTTAGCTGCATAACATTAAGCAATACTCGCACAGTTCGAGAAAGGGCAATTTAGAAAGATCAGACCCAACCATCTTAAAGCCGAGATGTATGGTTCAGTGAAAGGATAAGTAGGTCAAATACCTCTAACAGAATTAGCTGAAATTATGCAAGCTATTATATTGGATATTACTGTTTGAACATTTTGTATAAACTGCAGTAATACACATTCATCTTTATAGGATGAATCAAGACTTAAAACTAATTCTGGCGAATTAAGAATTGTATTTTCCAGGAATTAACTACCACCATTTGACTGCAGCTGTAAAAATTTTATTAGGCAATACATCTGACCTCAAATTGGAAATTTGTGTTGGAACCAGTTTAGGAAATAATTATTGCTGTGTTGTTAATTTTATATTTGCCTAATAAAACACAGTAGGAGCAACAGAGTTGGGTAACCAAAGAAGCCCTTGGACCTGCTTTAAACCAGTGTTTTCAACCTCACTGGAACGCCGATTAGGAATGTGCACATCTTTTTTTTTTTTAATTTTATGTATTTATTTGACAGAGAGATAGAGAGAGAGCACAAATAGGCAGAGCGACAGGCAGAGTGGCAGGCAGAGTGGCAGGCAGAGGGAGAGAGAGAAGCAGGCTCCCCGCAGAGTGGGGAGCCCGATGCAGGGCTCGATCTCAGGACCCTGGGATCATGACCTGAGCCCAAGGCAGACACTTAACCAACTGAGCCACTCGGGTGCCCCAGGAATGTGTACGTCTGATGAGCACTGTTGATGCTGAGGTTGTGGAATTAATAGTCCTCAGCTATCAGACTGTGAAAGAGAAATATATTGATGTTTCTGTACCATCCACACCAGCCCCTAAAAGTGTCACCGTGTGCGTGCCTCACGCTGTTTGCTTTAGTAAGGCTTAATTTCCTCACATACCTGCAACTTCACAAGAACACACACCTATACACACATGCATGTTGACATTAACACTTGACCTACCCACTTGTTCCTGTTTGTCGAGTTGGCACCGTGAAGAGTATTAGCAGAGAAAGCCCAACGTGTCTTGGAATCGAAAAGCATGTGTCTTTGTTATTGCTGTCAGAGCTCTTGCCATTGGTGTTGAGAGAGTGTCCTACCATCCAATTATGCTAATTATTTCAGCAACTCTGTGAGTGGCTATCATGCTTCCTTATGCTGGTATCATCTTCTAGGATCTTCTAGTAGCATCTACTACCTTCTATTATCTTCTAGTTTCATCTCAGACACATAACTTGAGGCTATAAACTGAGTCACTAGCAGCTTGCTACTGATTGCTGAGGGGCAATGCTTATCCAAAAGTTGGGATACAAATTGCCTTCTGGATGGGGTATCAAATAACAGATCTCACTATGAGAAAGTTATCACCTCAACAGTCATCTCAAGGTCCTTCTGGTTGTGTCAATCAGGGTGTCTCAGTTTGCCAGTAAGATGTCCTTGACACCTTTTAAACAATTGTTCATCTCTGTTTTTTACCAAAGAGTGGGGAGGACTCAAGCTCAGAGCCTTGGGAGGCATGGCGGCTGCCCAGAGATAATGACATCAGATTTTCTGCTCTGCTTTTTTGTTATGGTTATATTTGATTTAGAGTAAATGAACACGGTTTTTCATTTGTTTTTAAGATTTTATTTATTTTAGAAAGAACGAGTGCAGGAGTGGGGAGAGTGGCAGAGAGGAAGGGAGAAGGAAAGGAAGAAAATCCCAAATAGACTCTGTGTAGAGAGTGGATGACTCAGGACTTGATCTAATGACCCCAAGATCTTGACCTGAGCCGAAATCAAGAGTCAGATGTTTAACCAACTGAGCCACCCAAGAGTCCCTGGTTTTTCATTTAGATGATACGGATTGAATATCTACTTTAAAAAGAATTTGACATAAAATGAATTAATTGATTTTAAGGAAAAAATACTAGGTAAATACTAATATGAATATTCCTCCGATAAGTCAAAATCAAGAAGGTTGTTTTTAAAGGCATAGGTGCCATGCTCAAAGAATTTCAGCTAGAAAAAGGCGAATGAAATGTCTAGTTATAGAGACATGGGCAGGATTGGGGGAACCGAGGAGCAATGGGGCGCATCCAGGACCAGCAACTATGGGAAGCCATTAGCCTCCCAGGGCTGAATGGTAAGGGAAAGGAAGGATTCCCCCAGAGCTAAGTAAGATAGCTACCCATTGGGAAGCAGGGATCTTTCCCCATCCTGATGATGCCTTGCAGCAGCAGCCCAACCCAACAGGAAGCCAAGGTCAAGGGAGAGGCTGGGAGATGATGCAGTCCTCAGAGGTCAGGCTCCCAGGGCAAGGAGCAGGTTGGAGAAGGGTTGAAAATGCATCAGGAGGGGGTGGTTGGCAGATGGAGAAGGGCCAGAAGGGCAGTTCTTTGAAGGCTGAATTCAGGAGATACTCTCAGGGGTATGAAGAGGGAAAATGGAGATTTGGGGGGAAAAGAAATGGACTTTTGAGATCCTACCCTGCACTTGCCATGGGTCAAATATTCTCGATCTGCTTTGTTTCATTATTTATTCCGTTGGTGGATAGACAAAATAAAGGAAAATCGCCTCTAAAATTCTTACGTGGCAAGAGCAAAGTTAGCAGACGAAGGTTTAGTTTGCAAGCCCTGCAGTAGGGGAACCCAGCTCCCCCAGGTGCTCTGTGAAGTGAAGCACAACAGTTGAGAAAAACAGCTCACGAGCCCAGCCAGTTGGGGTTCAAATCCCAGCTCCATCATCTACTAGCTCTGCGATGGGGCAAGTCACGCGATCTTTCTGTGCTTCATTTCACTCATCTACAAAAGACCAGCTCCTACTTCTCAGGGATGCTGTGAGGACTGAAGGGATTCATACAGATAAAGCTCTTTGAACAACCCCTGACACATACTAAGCATTCAATACACATTTCTTTTGTTTGTTTGTTTTGTTTTGTTTTGTTTGTAACATGTTACTGCAATTCTGGGTTTTTTATTTTATTTTGTTTTTAAAGATTTTTATTTATCTGGGAGAGAGAGAGAGCAAATGCACAAAGGGAAAGGGAAAGGAAGAAGAGACTCCAGGCTGAGCAGAGAGCCCAATGCGGGGCTTGATCCCAGGACCCTGAGATCACGACCTGAGCCAAAGGCAGAGCTCCACTGACTGAGCTAAGCTACCCAGGTGCCCCACTGTAATTCTGTTTTGTTTTTATTTTATTTTATAGAGATGATACCCATTCTCTCGTTGGGGCATTAGTAATGATAAGTACTAAACCTGAGCCATAAAAAAAATAATAATAATAAATAGGGTAAGATCTTTCCTCCCTGGTGTTTCTTAAGTTTAGAAACACTTCAGTAGAAGAGAAGGCACAATAATTCAGTCAGCAAGACCTTGGTTAATCAAGTAAATAGCAATAATACCTGTTGAACTATTTTCTAAGATGGACCAGTCCACTTAGATGACCAAGTGAGTAGAGCAGTGGCCATAGTTGAACCTCTTGTAGGGACTGAATGCTGAGGGACCTGAGACGTATCATCATGCTAAACCGTGGATCAAAAATAGGCACGGGACTAAACATCCCAGGCATTAATTTTGGAGGATTTTTCCTTAATCTGCCATATCTTATTTTATCGCCACTTCCTTCTTTCTGATAAGAACAACATACCCTGGGAAGTTAAGCTTCTCCGTGCCCAAGGATACCGTAAGTGGTAAAAATTCTTCATTTAGTTTGTGTGTATGTTGGGGCAAGGGGGCCCTGGGTGAGGCATGCCTCTTGCTCTTGAAGAAAGTACGATTTTAATGGGGGGGACAAGAGGCCAGATCCAGGTCAGACGACTCTGACTGCCGTTAGGACTGCTGGTCAGAAGGCACAGGGGGATTCCTGGAGACACACTTTCCCTTTCCTTTGAAGCTGGAAGGTCAGTTGGGTGGACCGGAGAGTGCTCTGAGAAGGGACTTGTTTCTAAATTGGATTCAAGGGGAGACTTTTGAGAATTTGGGGATTTTGAGAATCGGAGTTGGATGAGAAGAGACATTTATTAGAGAAATAATTCTGTAGGTGAAGTCTTTTGAAGTGAGGAAATGACTTACAGGGTCCAAAACCAGCAAACATCAAGTTTGGCAACCTCGTGTTTTGCACACCCGGGTGCGCTCTTGATGTCTTTGTTTATGGACGAGAGCAGCAGATGGGACTCGGTAGTGAGAAAGAGGTCAGAAACTGCGATGGGGGTCAGATTATAAAGAGACTTGAAGGCCAAGCCAAAAATGGGAATGCAAGATTATGAGGTGATTTTTAGACTTTTAATTGTGCAGTGAAAAGGTAGAGAGCCTTTTCAGTGTCCCAGCTCTTGAAAAGAAGAGGTGGGTGTTAATGGTCTTGCCTTTACGGGGCTCGTGGTGGGACAAGCAAGGTGCTGATTGCTGCACAGTGTCATGAAGGCTGAGGTAGAGGGACTGGGGAACCGAGGAGAAAGCACCTAGCTCATGGTAGTTTGGGCAGGCTTCTGGAGGAGGGGGTCCTTGGCTGAGACATAAGGAAGGGCAGCTGTTGATTGAACAAAGGAAGGCAGGGAAAAGGCGCTGGGGGCAGAAGCGGTGTGTAAACATCCAAAGGCAAGAGGATGTGACCATTAGGAAATAATGTGCTTCCTCCAAAGGTGCACTAGTCACGGTGATGTAGGGAGCAAGGCACAGAAAGCCACTCAAGCTGGTGGAAATGAAGATATGCGGTTGGAAGGGTACTAAGATGTCCTACTATCCAAGGACAATACAGCCAGGTTTCAGGGGATTTGTTGACTATCTAGAGCCAAAGAGTCAATACTCTTCACCTCTCCCCCATGAGCACATAATTTCTTATATCTGATTTTTCTTGCCTTATCTATTTCTGTCTCTCCTCCCTCCTCTTTGACATCCATTGCCTCCGCATGGCTACCAGTCACAACACTGCACAACCCTAGCTAACTCAGCCTCTTAATCAACCAAGAGGGGACTCTGACCAACCGCCTCACCTTGATTTAGGCAGAGCTCTTGGCACCAGACTATGCCGTAGACCTGTCTAGAGATTTATTGCTTTTGGGTCAGAACCTCTGGTCCAATCAGCTCTGGCTGGGAGGGAGGGAAACAAGGTCACATTGTCCATGTCTGCTCATCTGGAGCAATAGGTCTTCACCTCCAAACTCAAAAAGTTCCAGGGCGCCACAAAAGCATAAGCTGTAGAGAAATCCAGGGATGAGTTGGTTAGTAGTTTGAATCAAGAGCCGGTCCCGGGGCTGACAACATGGCACCTTGGAAAAGCCTGCCCCTCCCCCCCAACCTCAATCTGATCTAAGTGTAATGACCTGAGAGCCACTTGCTTGATTGACATTCTTGGCAAGATTCACTCATTCTGGGCCCACACTGTTAATTTCATTTGGAACGGCAAAGAAATAAATAATTCAATTAGGCATTTTTCTGCTATACCTATAGAGAGAACTAAGTGATAGGAATCTCTCCATCAAATTGTCAGTTTTATCTTAAGCACTCAGGGACAGAAAATGGTGGCAAATAACAATTTGTGATTGAGAGAAAGTATAAAGTGCAACCCTCCAGTCAGAATGCTAATTCTTAGGATTTTGTGTTCATCTTGATGGCTATGCTTCCTTTATTTTATTAAAAGTTTAAGACTTGCTCTGATTAAAAATATACTGAGTCGCTAAGAAAAAAAATCCTTGCCCCCTAATATTAAAATTTATTTCCCAAGAGAGAAAATAAATTTCCATGAAAGGAAAAAAAAAGAAGTAATAGACAGTCATTTTCTGAATAACCATGTCTTTTTCTTGCAAAGAATGTGCTTTCAGGCAAATACATTTGTGTGCCTCTTGAGGTACGTGATGTCTGCTGCTGTAAGACAATAGCAATTAAAAAATTAAACAATTAAAAAAGGAAAAAGTTTGTCATCAATTTTAATGTTATGTTATGTGAATTAATATTTCTTCTTATAATGCAATATTCTGCAATTTACCATGCAAGCACAGTCCTTGCTTCTGCGTTGTAGATAATTAGTTTACATTACTCTACAGAAATGAATTGTCGCTGGTGATCTCAAGTGCCTGCTAACAAATCACTCCTGTTGGAGGGTTCATTAAGATTCTACTCATGTCTTAACTACAGCAATATATGATATTGTTCTTAAATGTTCAATATCAGGCTAATTTAAAAACAAAACAAAACAAAAACTAGATTCCTAGTCCAAAAGGAAAGGATCCTATCCTGTAACAAATCGTCACTCTGTCCACTAACTTCCCAAAAAGAGTTTATGTTCTCAAGTGTAATTTTCATTACCAATTTTTCTATCCTCCACCCACCCACCCACCACCCAGCCACTAAACAAACCAGGCAGGACAGTGAAGAGAGTGTTTAGGACTCCCCCACGCTGTTAATGAGACAAAATTACTTTTGAGTCTTTGTGCGCTTCTCCTCTGAAACCTGATCTTGCCATAAAATACTCATGGAAAAGAAAACTGACCTTAAGATCCAATTCAGAATCCCAGTATTTGTCCTGCGTGTGAGCGCCTTAGTACGGATCAATTTCATCATGGGGAGGGGGAGATCACATTGTTGAATCATTCTGGTGAGCTGACTGCAGAGTTGATCTGTCTCACTGCCATGACAAGAGCAAAATAGAGAAAAGAGCCTGGATGCATGGAGAATGCCACAATGACCAAGATACGGCCTCCAAAAGGCTCTCCTCTGTGAGTTTTAGAGAGAAGTCAATAATTTCTGAGAATTTGATTCATTGTCATCTAGAGATTCTTAAGAACATGCATATTCTTAAGCATACTCCAGAAAGCTTCAGAAAAACGTTGGTCCTCCTTACCAAGGGTTGCAAACCTTTGACCAGAGCGACAAGCATTTACTGACTGACTATTATGCGCCCCACAATTGTGGGCTCTTGGCTAGAACTATCGAGAAGGAGGAATCTGGCCTCTGCATTTGAGAGATTTATAGTCTAGTCGGAGAAATCATGGTGAGCATAGGATAAGAAGAAATAAAATAAGATGGTATAATTATTGATTATTGATTAGTTTAGCATTTCCCAAAGTTCTGGTGGCACTCAAGCAATATTAGGTGGCACGTGTACACAGCATTAATTAATTAATGGGATAATTAACTCATTTCTATCCCTTCTCAGTTTTTCCATAATGACTAGAGAAAGTCTAAGTTTGGCGCCAATATGCCTTCATTACTTTGCTAAATCTTACCAGCATTCCTTTTAACATGAAAATGACAAGTTTCAGGGCACAACCTTGGGCATAAGCTTAGCTAGCATTTAATAACCCTATTTTTGTGTCTCTTTATTTACATTCTATCTATACCAAGTACCACTGGTTTTCAGTTTATGCTTATGAAATACAATTTCATAAGAGCAGTAGTGATTCTACTTAAAAAAACTTACTAAATAATTAGAGGCCTAGATGGTAAGTGGTTATAGCAAAAAAAAAAAAAAAAAAGTGAAGGTGATATATACAGGACTGAAGTTTGGAAAACTCAGAGTTATTGGAATGAAGCATTAAACCCAGATGGCCGATGACCATCAGGGACAGATCAAAGGAAGGGCATAGAAGGGTGGGGTTAGTTGAAGCATCCAGCCTGCGAGAGAGAGATGGCATGACCCCATTTGACCTTGTGGCCTGTGGCAGTGGAGGCAGAAATCCTGGGCAGTTGAGTCTGAGAATACATGAGCACCTCACGGAGCCACTTCAAAGCCCCAACACCTGCCCCCCATCTCCCACAGGGTAAACAAGACCCAAGACACTCTGAGCTAGAGCTCAGAGACAAGACCACGCTATCTCCCTAAGCTCCAGCGGAAGACTTGAGATGCCTCTGATGGGTAATCGTGGTGATGCACTGATCAGCCAGTGAGAAAAAGATGCTGAGCAGAAAGTAACCACTAACCATGACAAATGGGTAAGATTTCAAGAGATGGGCAGAGAGAAGGGCCAACAAAATCTCTTCTTAGTGCTCACTCCTGGCTCACATCACAGATTAGCTCCCCACCTTTCTCCCAGTGCTCAGAGCCTTCATTCTCCCCCGAGTCCATGGGAATCTTCCCCTAGACTCGCCCCAACAGCATTTTGAGCTTACCCAAACAGCTAAGAAGGATGGGTTAGGGGTAGCTGTGTTCTGGTGCCGTGAGGGGCATCATGGAGAGATGAGAAGTTGTCCTGCCATGGGATTAACCCATGTGAGCCCCCAAATTATAGGGTTTGTTGACATATATCTGAAATGGGAGTTTGCTTTCCAAGAAGAGTGAATCTTAACCAAAAAGGTCTTTGGTTTCTGCCGGACACCTCTATAGATTTGGGGCCACCCACAGTAGACCTCTTGGATCCAAGTGTTTTGTTCACTTCTGTCTCCCTAACATCTCCCTCTAAGTGAACAATAAATCTCTATTCTTGAAAGACTTGTGTCACCTGGGTTGAGGGACCAGAACCCCAGATATAGGTATTAACTCTAAGATGGGAAGCAGCCAGTTACCCCTGGGTCCTTACAAAGTTCTGCAATCACTGGCTATTCAGGCCAGGACAAAGGATTATCACTGGGGCTTGAATCCCCAGAGCTCACAAACCCGTTACTCCCTGGAACCCAACCCGTATTGTTAACTGTGCCTTTTGGAAACCCCATGTCCCACCCTGGGGACTAGGAAAGTGGCTGAATCCGGGCGAGGCCTCACTTCCTTCTTGGGGAGAGTCTGGCTCTGGCCCCGCATGCTCATCGTATCCCATCGCTTAAGGAGGTTGCTGGTTAAATTGGCATTTGGGGACTTGCCGGGGACCCTCACCACTGAACCCTGTGGGAAGTGGGTCCGGTTTGCCCTCAGCTTCCCAGCCGCGGTCCATTTGTGGGGTAGGATAAGGGGGGCTGCCATCACCAGGATGCACCCGCTGGAAAATGCTTCACCCAACCCTGGCTGCTTCAAGCCTAATTGTTTTGCCTCACGTGGGTTAAGAGTGCAAAGTTGAATCCAGCAAGGACACCATTTAATCTCATTTCCGCCTCCCTTTGATCTTTTCATTTCCTATTTCACTTCCCCTGACAATTTCCTCCTTCCATTCCCAGAACAAACAAGTCTCACCGTGGCACGTGGCCATGTCAATCATTTCCCAGACACCGAGCTCTTCATTTGGCCGCCATTCACCATGGCACAGCAGGGGATCCGATTGATATCAGGGGCAGGCTGTGAAGACGCAGGGGTGGGGGTTCCCCATTCGGTGCCCTGTGCACCCTCATGCCTGAAATTTGGGTGTAGCTGGGGATATCCATCTGTGAAGTCCTGGGGTCCCCTAAAAGGGAGGTAGCACAATTAACATCCATGAAGAAGGACATCTCACAGCGAGCAATGGTAGATTTCTACCGATGGAGGCATCAGAGGCAGTGAAGTCATGCTTTCGGCCACTTGTGTTTTTCTCTCCCAGCCAAGCTCATAGGTGGGAAACAAATATTCCACTAAAAAAAAAAAAAAAAAAAAAAAATCAAAGTGCAAAATGTTCTAGAAACTTCCGTGTGTTTCTCTCTTGATATCTGGGTCTCAATGTGAAATGGTTCCTGAGCTAATCATATTAGTAAAACTGGCAAGATTAAAAGAGCCATAAACACACACGCTTAGTGTTTCAACATCCATTAAAATGTATACTGCAGCCTCCTGGAATATTTAATAGGCTTATATGATGACTGAATGTGAATTCATTCATCTCAGTCAAGTCGGGTTATTAAGATACACACGCTAAGTGATTTGTCCTGTGTTTACCCTGTGCTGGGAAAACGGTATCTGATTTTGAAAAAAAAAAAAAATCAGAGCTGTTCTTTGTTAGAAGAAATGGGAGTCAGGACCCTACCCCACCCCCAGTTTCTATGACAGTTTTATCACAAGCAAACTGCTCAGTCCCTGTGGGACTCGGTTGTCCATCTTAGAAATTAGGAAGTTTGCCTAAATGATCTCTGATGTTTCTTTGAATGTGGCAGGTGGGTAGAGGTTATGAGTGTGGGCTCTGGCATCCAACCACCATGGTTCAAACCCTGCCTCTACTATTCAGTTTTCCCATCTGTAAAATGGGGATAATAATAGAAGGCTAAAATGAGGTGATCAGTGCAATTTACGGCTCTCACTGAGTGCTCAATAAATGTTAGTGACACTTAGAACTTAATGTAAACATCTACTGGCCACTTCAGTGCATGGCTTTCATTCTTGAAGTTAAGAATATGAAACTTCTGATACGTTATTTAACTTAATCCTCCTGCTATCTTTCAAGTAGATGAAATTAGCCTTGTTTTGCAGATAAAACTGAGACCCAGAGGGATTAACTAACTTGCCCAAGGTGACACAATTACTAAGAGACGAAGCTGGGATTTAAACTCAGATCCAGACTGACACTATTCTGGACTCTTCTCCCACCCAGTCTGTCTACATACCCATCTCTTGGTTAGTTTCTAGAGTATTCAGCCTCCCCCAGAGAGTCTGAAGACAACTGTGAGTATTCGGTCTCTGGCCATTAGCTTCTCCACCTTGGGAAAATAAAGAGAGCTAGACAATCTCCCGATCGTGCTGGTGTCTCTGGAGTTCAGGACTAAAAAATCAAAGTCATCTTCTCAGCACCTGTGTTGTTCTCCCTGATTGAAGTTCAGTCAGCCAAGAACTGCTTTTGTTCATTATTTTCTGTTTTAATTTGCTGACACTCATACTCAATAACATCACATCTCTAGCGTTAATGTGTGCCCCGGCCAAGCTGAGCTAACAGCAAGATCAGCGTCACGTCTGTGTCTGGTTTAGGGTTTCTGGACTTCGGCACTATTGATATTTGGGGCCCGACAATTCTGTGTCGTGGAGGCCTGTCCTAAACATCCTGTAGAGGGTTTAGCAACATCTGCCCTCTGCCTAACAGATTCCAACAGTGTGACAATCTTTCTCTCCCCAGCGTGACAATCAAAAGTGCCTCCAGACCTTGCCAGATATTCCCTGGGAAGCAAAATCACCCTGGTTTGAGAACGACCAGGCTAGCTGAAGGATAAAAGACTTGAGGTTAAGGATGCTTTTCCTTCTGCATTCTTCATGCTTTCTTCATCACGTGGCTTTTGGAGTTATTTTGGTCCTAGTAAGCAGTTGTTTTATCTGGCAACATCCTAGCAGGCAAAACCATTGACCATCTTGAGACACTTTTGGTCTGAAGGCAAATTTGCCTGGACGGAAATAAATGTTTTTGTCTCGGTGGCTAGCAGAAGTGTTTTCTTTGGGACAGTTAAGGCAGCCATTTTCAAAATGGTCTCCCCAATTTTCAATGGGGCCAGTGCCCTCTGCTGGAAAATTTGCCAGCGTTGCTTTGGAATACGTTGGGACAAATGGTTTGAAAATTTGGAAAATAGCAGAAACACAAAAGAAAGGCCAATGAAACAATCCAATTCATAGGAAACTTTTGCAGAGGCTTCCTTTATAATTGTCTCCACAAGCTTTCTGATTTCTCTGCAGAGTTGTTTGTTGTTGTTGGTTTTTTTGTTTGTTGTTGGTTTTTTGTTTTGTTTTGTTTTTTGTTTTTTTGGGTTTTTTTGGATAAGTTAACCAAAGCTTTTCCATCCTTCCATGTATCCACTGCTCTATATACTATGATCATTATAATAACCCCATTAACAAAATGTTACCCAATATTTACCAAACACGAACCATGGGTTAAGTCAATGTCCTATATGCCCCACCTATTCTTGCTTTCTCAACAGCTCTGGGACACAGGGATTATTATTACTGCTGTTACTCACCCAAGACTTGAGGAGGCCAACTGAGCTGACCAAGACCATACAACTCAAAATGGTGGAGAAAAGCCTCCAATCCACAGTGTGTGGTTTTAACCCTCTGCTATGCCACTGCAATCACTTATTCATCCTTTCTTTTTCATTCAATCCCAAAGTTCCCCTTCTAAATGTGACTCATTATTGATCCAAGAAAGCAGCGTATGGATGTCTGGTGTCATTTAGAATTTGCTCCCATTTATTTAAAGCATATTTTTCACCTAATTATCCTTTTTAGCTTCTGAAACCCCAGGAAGATAAGTTGCTTCCCTCCAAATGGGGACTCTAGATGCAGAATTCTAATAGAGAACTAGATTCTTATGCATTCAAGTGCTCATAGATCTCCATAAAAATATTATATACGAATAGCATTCATGTGCATCAGAATATATCAGAATATACCCAAGACATTGTAATTTATGGCCTTACTTATTACTTTAAAAGCCTGGGATTCGTGTAGAATATGGTTTAGTGGGTCAAACATTCCCTTTCCTCTCATTTATCAGGCTTTTGATCTCACGTCAGCCCTGAATGTTGGCACGCCTGGCCTGGAGCCGTGTGCTAGGAGATCACACACACAACAGACCCCCTTCCATTTTGAAAACTTTTGGGGGATGCCGGTGCTACAGCCCCGCCTGGGTGAGCAGAAAAGGTATTGAGTTCCACCCCCCCCACCCGCCCCCACCCTGTCCTCACTGCCCCTTTGTCTATTATTATTTTATAGTTTTGTTCTGCATTCTTTCCATTCAACCTCCAGTCCATAGAAGCCTGTTTCTTTATTAGTTACATATGTCTGCACCCTTTTACCCCAGCAGGGAAAGACAAAATATTCTGGAGGGCTTGGAGGCCTGGGATGGACAGCTAATCTATCCCCACCTTGAACTAATCGACGGGCTGATGTGCTATTGTACCAGGCCCTGTTTTGCACAGCTGAGCGGCGGGGTTTCAATTTGTAGGAGCATAAACAGATACTAAAGTTGGAAGAACAGCTCGGTCATTTGTTAGCAGAGTTCAGATCAAATTATCACAGCGGCCCCCTGCTGACAGCCTGAACAATTACCTCCTTTTTTCTTTCTTGATCTTTAAATGTTTTCTGTTTCACTCAAGCCTCAGTAAATAGTTTACTTCTCGTGGGCTTCATTTATTGACACAGAGAGGCTTGATTTATTTAATTTTGTTTCTCTGCTGCCTTCCCAGAAAGCAGTGGTAATGTTTCGTTGAAATCTCCCCCC
>CM053620.1:23697630-23742843 GCA_028646535.1 Procyon lotor
ATATAAATCCATCATTTCCCCCCAACTCACGACAGGACCTCTGTGGATCCAGGGGCTTCGTGCTCCCCGTCTGCTCTCTGCCCATCAGCTTGACCTTTCCTGTGCCTGGAGTTCACGCCAGGGTGCGAGGCCGTGAGCAGGGTGCTTCTGCCGAGGCCCACCGCTGGGACCCGAGCCGGCCTTTCTGACCCATTGGTCTGCCCATTGGTCAGTGGCCCTTGCTGACCTCAGGGGGGCTGCCTTTGCAGCTCCCGTGGTGTTCTTCCCAGCAGGTTCTGCCTTCTAAGAGGTTGAATTCAACTTCATTTGCTTACTATATTTTAATAATTTTTACCAATGAATTATGAAATATTTAAGACGTCCCCCAAAATATAAAAAAAGATCATATAACGAGCACTCATATACCCACCACCCAGCTTAAGAAATACAATATTACAGGAACACCTGGGTGGCTCAGTCGGTAAACATCTGAGTCTTGATTTCGGCTCAGGTCATGATCTCAGGGTCGTGAGACTGAGCCCCATGGCATGGGGCCCAGCATGGATCCTGCTTAAGATTCTCTTTCTTCTCTTCCTCTGCCCTTCTCCACCCCAACCCTCTGCTCACTTGTTCTCTTTCTCTCTCTAAAATTATATATTATGTGATATAATTATATATAACAATTATAATTATAATAAGTATATTATAATTATATAATATATTATAAATATATAATTATAATATTAATATATGACATATTATATAATACATAATATTAATATATAATAATACAATAAATATAATATATAATAATAATTACACATATATATAATATCGCAAATACAGCAGGCTACTCCCATGTCTCTCCTCTCTCGTATTACATCCTCCCCACTCCTTCCTCAGAGAGAACGGCTGCTCTGTATTGAGGTTGTTCATTTCCAAGTATTTCCTTATACTTGAACTACTTATATATGTTCCTCTCCACAAGGTTTTTCATATTCTTCTGCCATATGCTTTCTTCATCCATGTTGATATGTATGTTGCTAAGCAGTCATTTTCATTGCCATAGAATGTTCCATTTTATGGAATGTTCCATTTTATGGATGAATATTTACATTATCTTTGACTTTCTTGCCATCGAGAGTAATGTTTTATGAAAATTCCTTTTTTTTTTTCTTTTACAGAGGGAGAGAGGAGGTGGGGAGAGGAGCAGAGGCAGAGGAAGAGAGAGAGAATCTTAAGCAGGCTCCATGCCTGGTGCAGAGCCCAATGTGGGGTTCAGTCTCACAATCCTGAGATCATGACCTGAACTGAAATTGAGAGTCAGATGCCCAACCAACTGAGCCACCCAGGCGCCACTGAAAATGCCTTAAAAAAAAAAAAAGAGTTTATCTATTTATTTATTTGAGAGAGAGAGAGAGAGAGAGAAGGAGCATGCACATGCATGTGAGTTGGGAAGGGGAGAAGAGGGAGAAGGAGAGGGTCTCAAACAGACTCCGCACTGAGCACAGAGCCCCATGGGGGACTGGATCTCATGCCCCCCCCACCACCACGATCATGACATGAGCTGCTGCTCACTTAACTGACTGAGCCGCCCAGGTTCCATGTCCTGAACGTTCTTACACGTGTCTCCCAGGGCCCGTGTGTGAGACGTTCTCTAGGGAGCATGCTTGAGGGGGAAGAGGTGGTAACTCTCCGGACATGCACTACTCTAGTTTGCTGATTATTGCCAACTATTTCCCGCCATAGTGGTGCAATTTTTACACTCTCGCCAGTGCTTGGTACTGTCAGACATGTTTCGTGGTCGCCAGCTGATGGAAACATAATGGTATCACAGGGCAGTTTTAATTTGCAGTGATCTGCTTGCTAACAAAGTTGAAATGAAATTGTAGAAAGCAGTATTGCTTACCACAGCACCTACCGAGCACATATTAATTATTCTATTAATGGTAGGTATTTTCCTTATGATTAACCTTGTGATTATCCCCATTTTATAGACGAAGCACCAGGATCTGGGAACATGGTGGCTCTAACGAGATGGACCCAAAGGGACATAAGCAGTGGAGGTGATTGTGGTGGGGGGTAGCCTGTGACCCAAAACTGAGCTGCTGGAATCACTACCACGAGGAAAGACTGGGGCAGGGAGGTTGGGGCTGCCATCTTGAACGATGCTTGCCATCTTCCGAATTATTTTTATGCCTGCTCTGAGTCTAGACTAATACAGGAATGTGAAGGTCAAAGATTGGACTCTCTTTTTTGGCTCATGGACTGGGGAGAAGACAGCTGGCCATTAGTTCATCTCCATGATGGAGGACGTGCCACCGAAGCAGCAGGGGTCTCCGTACCCCTTCCCACCATCAAGCTAGAAGAAGGCATATTTTGGGGGGACACATAGGAGTGGTCCTGAGGATTAATGATGAAGATGATGAGGAGGGAGAAGAGAAAGACAGAAGAAGCTACATTTCATTAGTTTATTTTTGCTATCATGCATTTTGCTCCTTCCCTATGCCCATCACTGTATGGACATCTTACCCATACTCTCGATATCTTTAAAACTCCCAGTAACTCTGTTAAGGTGACATTATGGTCTCCGTTATACAGTCCCAGGAAGAGCGTAAGGAACATAAATAAGCAGACTCAGGGACAGCCTGATTTCGAGCGGAAGAGAGTCAAGACATTCCAGTGTTTACCTAAGTGGCTCTGTGCCCTAATCCCTCTTCTTTTGTTCAATTGCTAGATTAATTTTCTTCTAAAGAGTTATCCATGCACTCAGTAAACTAATCCTTTTCGGTTTCAAACACCCAGGGTCACCAGGACAAAAACAGTTTTGCCATAAGCTTGAAGCCTCATGTCTGGGTTCCTCGTCTTCTTTAAGGGCTAGTTCCTGGGGAGTCAGGTAGCCTTAGCGCTGTGGGTTGAAGAAAGGAGATTGGAGGTACACTACCACCACTCTGAGGTTGAGATAGCACCATACACCTTTTTTTCTTTTGATTTCCAGAAGGCATGGGAATGGCTAAGGTCACCAAGCATACCTCTCTTAATGGGGGAGAAATAAATATCTTTTTTTTTTTTTTTGGTTTGGTTTTGTTGTGCCAAATTCTACCCTTTGAAAAACGCAGAAGCCCATTAAAGATTAAGACTACAAACAAGCTCGAAATACATCTTAACAGCATTCAGAAAGGTCCCAGGTGTAGGCGGGTCAAAGTGATATCTTGTTCTCCTAAATATTTCAACAGATAGACAAACTTTTGATTGCGCTATCTGTTCAAAAAATGACTTTGAACTTTCCGCCAAGCCACACACTTGGGTTTTCTCAAATCCACAGAGGGCCAGGGGCAGATAAGGGGCCTGAGTGGTCCCGGACGGCTGGGGCCTTTCATCTCGCCCGGGCTGTGTACACGAGCCGTTTGCTTAGCTTGGCTTGGCTATCCTGAGGACCTTTTAAAAATCCTCCCATTTATTAGGATCTAACACCCAGTCTGTAAATAAGTCGGGAGAAAATGTAGATTTCAACAGCAGTGGGAGTGCGGTTTACTTTCAGGTGGGCTAGTTTCTCCCTCTTGCTCGTTATTTCTCTGGATTTCTTCTTTCCTCCTCTTCCCTCCCGTCATTTCTCCTTCCCTTCCTGTTCTTCCCTTCCCTGCCTCCCTGCCTCCTTCTGCCACTAGCGGATGACAAAAGAAAGACCGAATCCACGGGCTGTAATTTTGACGGATGCTGCTTAAGTTCAGGGACCAACAAATAGCGAAGTGTGTTTAGAACACGGACTTGAAACCAGACTGTCTGGGCTTGACTTCTGATGGTGCGGTCTGAGCTGTGTGACCTCAGGCAATCTGTGTAACCCCTCTGTGCCCATGTCTCATCAGTAGGGTGGCAATGGTAACAGCACTGTCCCATGGAGTTGCTGGGGGATTAAATGAGTTTTATTTTTTTTTTTACTTTTTAAAGATTTTATTTATTTATTTGAGAGAGAGAGAGAGAGTGTGTGAGAGAGAGAACATGAGGAGGGAGGTCAGAGGGAGAAGCAGACTCCCCGCTGAGCAGGGAGCCTGATGCGGGACTCGATCCCAGGACTCCAGGATCATGACCTGAGCTAAAGGCAGTTGCTTAACCAACTGAGCCACTCAGGTGCCCCTTAAATGAGTTTTATATACATAAAAATCTTAGAATGGCACGTGGCAGGAAGTCTTGGCCAGCACTATAATTATCATTGTATTATTATTATTATTATGAAGAAGAATACGCAGGAAGCTTTGAGGTTGTTTTCATGGAGTTACCATGACTCTGAAAATGACATTCTGCCGTGTGGCATTGAACGAATCCCTCCGTGACAAGCATGGGAGCCCCTTCCGTGCATTGCTGTCTCGCATGGCGTCATACCTGGTGCCCCTTGTCCCCTCAAAAATGGAAGGAGGGGAAATGCACCTGGACCTCCAGCAGGAAGTAGGATCCTGAGATCTTCCTCTCTCCGTTCTGCATACCTCCGGTCTCCAGATTCTCCACGAGGCCCCAGGGTAGTTTGGATGGATACTGTTGTGTCTCCCATTTGAAGGCCTTTGGGACCCTGCCTCCCATTCCTCATCTGTGGAACTATTAAAGGAAAACCCATTCTGATTTCTCAGATGTCGGTGCCCGGAAAGGGGGCTGGCCCACGATGCCCGGGCACCGAGCAGAAAGCACCTTCTCCAGACTCTTTGGAGCTCATTCTGCAGGGTGAGAGCAGCCCTAGAGTCAATCTGAGTCTGAAAAAAGCAGAGTGTATCCCTAGCTGGTTGTGTACCAGCAGAAATTTTGGATAGCATTTATTTTCCCCTAACGGCTCAAGGAGAGTTGGCTTTTACAAAGGACCCATAGTGAAATGAGAATTTTTTTGGAGGTGATTCACAGCACAGATAATCAGAAACACAAAGCTATCATAAGTAAGGGCTGCCTTGCAGTGCCCAACACTCCTTTGCAGCCTCCAAATGGGCTTCGGGAGCTGTAGGCAGAACATGGGACCCGAGGAGCCACAGAGGACACCTGTCCCTGAAGAAAGACACTTTCTGTCTGTGCAGATTCTCTCCCTCCGGTTAAGGTTGGTGGTGGGAACTGCACCGTGTCCATACAAAGTCCATTCTCTCTTTTGGACCTTTGGCCCAACTCGACTATATTACCCAGAGTCCCTTGCAAGACTGTATTACCCAGATTGCCTTGCAAGACTATATTACCCAGACTGCCTTGCAGCTGACTATGGCCATGTGCTTTGTTTTTACCAATAAAACACAAGCTGCACGATATGTGCCGCTTCCAGTCCTGGACTTCCACGCATCTGGTGTGCCTCCTCTGTGCTCTCTTGCCCCTCGGAGTGGCTGGAATCTGGACCAGGCAGAGAGACCTGGCAGACAGTGACAATGCCCTGGGGCAGGATCAGCAAACGCCACTCTGATTCCAGCCCACAGAGGACCAAATCTGGCCATGCCTCTTTTTTGAGTACTGGCTCAGGTTGCTCTTGCTCCAGTGTGGTAGAGCCTACTAGTTGTAAGAGAGACCCTGTAACTGGCAAAGCCAAAGACATTTACTGTCTCCTCCGTGCAGACTACGTTTGCCGACCCCTCCCCTGGGGGATGGCAAGGCAACTCGAGAGGAAGCCCGACACTGAACCAGCACGTGGAGTGGAGCGGAGCGGGAGTGCTCATGTCAGAGCCATCAAGAAGTGTTTGTATCTGTATGTGCCTTGTTCCCTCTGCCTCTGCATTGATGAATCTGTTACCAACAGAACCTCCATGCAAGCTGTGATCATCTCTAGGGATCGCCTTGGAGAGGACCGTAAGTACTGGCTCTCATCTTCTCCTTCCCGGGGCCCCACAGACCAATGGTCACCATGGCTGGAAATCCTATTGGGACACCCCAAGGAAAAGTCCGGCACACAGGAGACACTCTACAAATATTTGTTGAATGAATGAATGAGCAGGATAGGAAAAGAAAGAAGTCGAGAGAGAGAGAGAGGAGAAAGCAAACCCACCAGAGTGTTCTCCCCAAAGTAGAAGAGAGGATATAACGTGAGTTTTGAATACAAGACCTAGTTCCTGTGCACACTAGCTGTGTCGCCTTCAGCAAGGGCTTTTACCTTTCTGAACCTTAGAGTTTCTTAATCCGTGAAAAGGGGATGGAAATATTTAAAGATGCAGTGTGGCTGTCAGGATTAAAAATAACACAAGTAGAAGGCGTGATGTGGAAGCCATGACTGTGAGCATCTGCCATCATGGTCATCCCCAATGTGGTTGGTTCTTCTCCATCCAACATGGAGGAAGTGAAGGAAGCAGGTATCACTGAGACCTCTGGTATCCAAAGCCCACTGGGTAAATACCACATATAAAAAATTATCTTCCTCTAAGTCACCATATTGCCCTCCAGATTAACTTGTGCCCCCAGGCCTCAAATGATGAGCAAGATGATGCAACCAACAAGGTGGCCATATTAACTTGGGAGGGATGGTGATCATTACGTTGCTTACCTATGAATGTGCTCGTTTTGAGCAGCGGAACTGTGGTCTGAAATTCTGTCATTCTGGCAGCCTGGTGGGTTCCTGCTTTGTCTCCCAGATGGAGGGGAATTATTAGGTGTCAGAATCAGAATATCCCCCAAGTGAGGGGAAAACAACAAGTTTGCGGAAGTGCTAAGGAGGTGGGGCACCGGTGACCAGCATGGAGGTAGGTGTGTTGACGGCCTTTTGAGTGACTCAGTGTGTTAATCCAATGAACCTCTGCCCTTGCTTGAATACTGCCGGCACTGCCGGGGAGCAGGGGGATGACTGTTTTTAACCAGTTCAGTAGGTTGGTACTGACTATTGTCCATTTTCTACAGATGGGGAGGTTGGCATAATAGGAGCAAAGTTGCTTGATGTGGAGCTCATGACTGATAATGACAGGGCCAGGATTCAAATCCTGGTCTGTAGGACCCAAAGCTTTGTATTGAAACACAGCATCTGCTGAGGGCCCTCAATTTTCTATAGACCAAAGCCACAAAGGGTAAATGATGATGGATATTTTTTAAAAATTTCATCAGTTGCCCATATTCAAAAACTAGGAGACTTTATGTTAAATGCTGGACTTGGAGTCTATCATGGCCAATCAGAAGATCTGGCAACGTAGTGTATGAACTGTCCCTCAACAACGATAACTTGGAGTCAAGGAAAGGCTATTACCTTTGGGAAAGACAAACAAGCTCCAGTTGGCCACAGTCCCTACCACTCCCTATTGTTCATCCTCTGCCAGCTTCACCCATTTCCTTTCTGTCCTCTTCTCTGTGGACGTTTGAACTCAAGATCCCTGTCCTAGCCTCCTAGAGCCCCTCACCTTCAGGAGTACCTGGAGGAAGGGATAGAAATATCACTTTGCCCTTTGGATCATGGTGAGGCCAGACTAGTTGGTGGTGGTTGGTGAGAGGGTGGTCTGTAAGCAGCATAAGTTGTTCCAACAGGAAGATGTCTTCCTTGGAGGGGGCGCCATCTTCCTTATCCCCTCAGGGCTCAAGAATCTCTGGAAGCCGCTTGCTATCCTCTTCCCTCTGCCTGAAGCCCTCAGTGGCTTCTATTAGACCCATTTTATATGTTTTACTTGATCTCCAAAGGGCCTAGACTCATTATAGATGGTGGTAAATGCTTCCCTCCCCACAGCTCTATGGGGAGATCGGCTAACTTAATCAAGAGAACCAAACTTTAATTTTTCTTACCTAGCTAAGGCCAAATGGTGAAGGTGGAGGCGAAAAGGAAGGCAGTGGGGAGAGAGGGGGAGCGGAGTCTTAAAACAGTCCAGTTATGATTTCCCTTTGCCTTGAGGAGTAAACGATGTTGCTTCAATTTTGGCTTGCATTACAACGTGATGCAAACATTGCCGTAAATGGGTCAGGCAGTCAAGAAAGCCAGCAGTTGGCCACATTTGTGCTAACTCTAGTCTTTTTTGTTTTTGCCAGAGGAAAAAAAAAATTCTAATTTCTATCAGTCTAAATTGAGTTGGGGAGCATTATCAGCTGGAAGGACCCTTCTGATTTGACAGGCCCCACTGTATGATGATTAATTACTTCTCAGCTTCATTGGACTTTTCTAATTTCCTTTTGCCACTGGCTGCAGGCACCGCACGGTAAGTACTGCTCTTATTATTTTGTGCAAAGGAAAATGTCTATTATGCTCCGTCGTACAAGCGAGCAGAATAAAAAGACAGCTGATCGGGAAACTTGCAAAAGCTCCTCTATCTCTATTTGGTCTCCCCTGGCCTCCCTTCCTCGCTTGTTCTAAGACAGAGGTGGCCACACACGGTTTCCTGTCAAAATAAGAAGATAAAATCATAATCTCTATCAGAGCACTTGACATTTTGAAATTTGTATAATGATTTCATGGGATTTAATCCTCCGGCTCGCCACAAATCCTCCTCCAAATGCAAATGCAACTAAAATATTATACTGAAAAAATGCGAGGCTATTCTTCTTTGTCAGCTGATTATTTGGTCATAAATTCCACTTGGGGGATTGCCTTATTGTATATAGTACTGCGATGAGAACAATAAAAACGATTTTCCTTGTAATAATAATTATTATTAAAGAACCATAATTGAATTTGGAAAGAGAACATTTTGTCTAAGCGGACCCCTCACCTTGAATGATCACGTGTGGGTTTCTAGAAGCATCCTTGTATTAGCACGTGACAGCTTACGTGGCTGATGGGATGGCTGTCTTCTTAGGATGATCACCGACGCTGCCAGAAAGGACAATTGAGACTCAGCCGAGGCTGTTTGTTTTCCTGGAGAGGAGAGATAGGAAAACGTATAAAGGATCCCACTTCTGCGGCTCTTTCCGCTGGCTAATCCTCGGGCCTGGGCTGATATTGGGTTCAGGTACTCTCGGGGACGTGTTTACCGAGGCTTACGTGGGAGAAGCCCCGATGAGCGAGTCACGGCTGCGTTTATGTCTCAGGTTGCTGAAGAGGCTGCCGAGTTTGCAAGGCATCTCACTTCAAAGCAGGGCTGGAGGAGGAGGGCGGTGCTGGAGGCCCAGAGCCGTGGGTTCCCATCCCAGCACCTCACTGGCTTCTGAATTCTGCAGCTCTGGGGTCGCGGTCTTGTTCATCCTTGGGGGGGAATGAGCAGCAGACCGGGACTGCCAAAGGACGAAGAGCCTTTAGCATCTCTCCTTGATAATAACGTGAGCTCATATTTAGTGAGCACCTACTACAGGCAGGGTTTTGTGCTTTATGGACACGATCCCGTGCCATCCACATGGGCCCCTTGAGGTTGGTGCCACTAGGAGCCCATTTTGCAGCCAAGAACACTTGGGCAACGCTGTTCAGTGTCTCATCAGGGGTCACGCAGCTGGTAAATGACAGGGGCAGCCTTTGACCCCAAGACTGTCCCTCTCTCAACCTCTCTGCTCTACTGCGTCCTAAGTGTCCCTTAACTTTTCCTCTTATAAGAGCCCTGAGGATAGCGTGTGTGGCAAGGAATGCTGGCTGAGAGTTCGTTCTTTTCAGTCACATACCCCATTCGTTATTGTCTCATTCCCGTCTTTATTTGTTCCGTAAACACTTACTGAGCCCTTATTACGGGCCACGTGTTGGACTAAGCTCTAGGGGTCCCCAGACGAAATCCCCAAGGCACTTGCTCCGACTAACGTCAACAAAGAAATGGCTACACACGAGAACCCAGTGCAAGAAAGTCTATAATACAGATGCGTACCAGTGGTGAATTTTGTCTGAGGGAACGAGGAGGTTTGCAAGAGGGGGCTGACATTGGACTTGTGCCTGGAAGAACATTCCAGGCACACAGAACGGTCCGGTGAGGCTAGCTTGAGGGATAGTTGGAAGACTGAGAAAACAGAACCTCTGGAAACTAAGGCTGGGAAGGTATCAAAGGCCAGACCTGGAGGCAACCCAAGGAGTTTGGTAGTTATTTAAATCTCTGAAATGGGCTATGGGAGACCTCGGGCAAGATCCTTCCCATCTCTGGGCCTCAGTTTCCCTGTCAATGCATGAAGTCCTTAGTCTAGACAGGGACCCATGGGCTGGAGGTGGTCCACAGGTGAGTTTCGTTTGGTCTGCATGTCCCTTTCATTAATAGAAAGCCGCCATCCACGAGTTCATATCAAAATCCAGATTTCTAGCTTCTTTTGAAAATAAAGCCACAACAGATGGCACCCCCATCCCGCCCCGCGGCCACAGGCGGTTAGGATGAAGGAGCAGATGAATCGTTCAGGCAGACTGAGTGCTTGTCAACTTGTCACAGTCCCTGCCACTCCCTATCGGTGCCCAACATGAGGAGCGGCTAATAATGGTCATTTATCCTCATGTTTGCCTTGCCGACTCGTGAGGGTTTTTCTGAGACGAGAGGAAATACGCCTCTTACAACCATGATATCTAAAATTTAGATCCAAGAGGGACCACATTGTAAGGAAAATCATGAAGAGTGTATTTCCATGTTGAATCAAGGACTATTTCTATGCAGGTTTTGTATGAACAGAAGTGCATTCGCATTCAGAGAATTCACTTTCATTTATTCAGTGTGGCATCTGAGATTGCGCCCTGAGCTTTGTATGTCTCCAAACATACCAGGTTCCCCCAGTGACACAGTCCCAGCAGAGGGCCAGGGAGAGAAGCAGTCTGCTGCCCACCGATTTCCCCTCCAAAGGTGGCCCTTTACACATGTGTCCTTTCTCTGAGAGAGGTATGTCAGTCGTTCAGAAGGGGAGAGTCCCCAAGTACTGACTGATCTTTCTGGAAGAGGGGGTACATCATTCATTGGTGGAAGGTGCCCTCCCCCACAGCAGCCCCGGGAGAAAGATGGGGCTCGGCCCATGCTGGGTCTGGCACAGATGACGCATCCTGGGTCACCGATGGTCTGATGAGATGAGTTCTGGTAAATCATAGCCTTGATCTGATAACCAGGACGCTTCTCCTCTGGGAAACTTCGTCTTCCCTGGATCCACGCCTTTCGTTCTGTTATTTTGTGGGTGCCCCTTGGCTGTGAGCTCAGTCGTGTGACTTGCTTTGGTCAAGAAGATGTTAGCAGGGGCGCCTGGGTGGCTCAGTGGGTTAAGCCTCTGCCTTCGGCTCAGGTCATGGTCTCAGGGTCCTGGGATCGAGCCCCGCATCGGGCTCCCTGCTCAGCAAGGAGCCTGCTTCCCCCGCCTCCCCCTGCCTGCCTCTCTGCCTACTTGTGATCTTTCTCTCTGCCAAATAAATATATAAAATCTTTTTTAAAAATTTAAAAAAAGAAGAAGATGTCAGCAAACACAAAGCGAGCAGAGGCTTGAAATGTGCTTGCACGTCTGCTCTTTTGCCGGCTCTGCAAGAACGCACCCGGGGCCAGCCCGTGAGAAGATGTGGCTTCCAGAGTGGAGCCTGGTTCCCCAGTTGTGCAAGCCAAGGGGATCCTCGACCCACCGCAGCCAGCTAGCCCTGAAACAAGGGCGAGAACCAGCCCACGTTAGCTGAGCCCCCCGCCAGCCCACGGCTCACCAGTGTTCTCATGGGTTAGACCAGTCGAGACCAGAAGAATCTCCCAATCAACCCGCAGATGGAGGAGCTGATTGATGAGGCCACAGGGTTTGGAGGTGGCTTGTGACACAGGCTATGGCGATCCCCACCCTCCTGCAATGAGGTTTCCTCAGCAGCAATGATCCCTCCCCACCGCTCCCCCTGCCCATGTCGGTGGCCCCGTCTCCTGTCCTCAGGCTTACTGCTAGAAGATGAAGGGGTTCAGAGCCCGAAGTGTGGGGTGTCCTTCAGACCTGGGTCTGGGGTTTCACTCCACCAATTCCCGGCTCCAGCGCCCTTCACACGCATTTCCTTTTTCAGAAACCTCAGTTCCCTCATCTGTATTATGGGGAGAGTCGTAACCCAAACAGGGCTCACTGCACAGGGTCGGTGCGGTCATTCAAGGCAAAGAGACTTGAAAGCCGCACACGCAACCCAGTGTTCAATAAACATCAACAAGGGTCACTCGCTGTCCTCTCCCTTTCCTTTCCCTATTACTTTCTCAACTCTTGGTGGAGCCTCGCCCTTCCCCCCCACAGCAGCGGGGACCCAGGCAACTCTTTCAACCCGCACGATGCTCCGCGATGCCAGAGCACACATGTGTGGAATTTCCCTCTGGCCAGAACCGCAGCCAACGCCCAGGGTTGCCCACTGCCTGCTTTGTGTTCAGTAGATCACTGGAAATGGCCATAAGCAGACTTAAATAGGTTAGACATCCCTTTGCTCGCAGAAAACATGATCAGGGGACGCCTGGGTGGCTCCATCTGTTAAGGGTCTGGCTCTTGGTTTTGGCCCAGGTCACGATCTCAGGGTCCTGGGATCGAGCCCCGCGTCGGGCTCCACACTCAGCTGGGAGTCTGCTCGAGATCCTCTCTCCCTTCTTCTCTCTCCCTCTCTGCTCTGCCCTCTGCTCGCATGCTCTCTCTCTAAAATAAACAAATTAAAATCTTTAAAAAGAAAACATAATTGGCGATGCATGGAAAAGACAACATTTGTCCCCCAGAGAGGCAGATGGAGCAGAAAATGAGATTTTTGGGGGGTGGTGTAAAAAAACCCCAGCATTTCCCAAAGTCTATACTGAGAGAATGTCCCATTGTACACATAAATAAAAAAATGATTGATTGATGATGGAAAACAGATAGAATCCTCTAAGGAAAAATAAATTTGATAAATTCTGAGCCAGATAGGCTCCTTTATTGCAGGACTTCTCAGAGACTTTCCAGGATAGCATGTATTTTCCTTTCTCGAGCAAGGAGGTAGACAATGTTGTGGTTTTTGAAAGTGATTAGACCACAAATCCCTCGTTTTTGGAATGATGCTTTATGGGACTAAAGCCCTGGGAATCTCCTTCCGGAAAATGATGGCTTGGATGCTAAGTGGGTAGCATGGCAGAAATTATAGATGAGATGTTCACACAGGTAAAAACTTCTCTCCTTCGCAGAGGGGGACATGGGTGAAATCACTGTTCTCTTTCTTATTGCCCTCGGCTCTTTTGTTCAGGTCTGTCCTTACTCCCCTGTTTGCCTCGTCACCAACAAGAGCCACAAGTTTGACCTGCCTTACTTATGGCTTTTTTTTTCTACTCTTCGAGGGAATTATGTAGTCTGCTGTGGGCATTTCGCAATTCCTGCCTTAGAGTGTGAATGCACAAGGAGACACAAGTACCTTCTTTGTGCCGGAATAAAGCAGGGATGCTAGAAGGATTATTACTTCTTCATCATCGCTCCAATCAGCTGAGGTTTAAATGGAATTCTGTCAGGGTCACCGACATGATTTTTTTTTTTTTTTTTTTTAAACAGGCCCGCAAGATACCATTACATTTCATCTTGGGACGATTGTTCTCTGAGCAAAGTGTGTTATTTTCCTGGAGGTAATCCCTTACCAGATTGTGGATTTTCCATGTTCAACATCAGCCACTACAACCCAAAAGCAACGAACTGTGTTATTGACAATGTTTTAATTACAATACATAAAAGATACAAGACAGCAAAAACAAGGAAATTATCTGCCTGGAGTGGCATTTGTGTGTTTAAGAAAACTCAAAGCATTGGTGGTTTCAGAAAGAAACCTATATATATGTGTGTGTGTGTGTGTATATATATATATATATATATATATATGTTTTTTTTTTTCTGTTAATGCTGAAGAGTCCAATAACAAATAGGAGATTGCTTTAAAAGAAATAATAACATTAACAGAAATGATCGTCCCTGGCAGCACAATAAATGAAATTAGAAGCTCTTAAAACTGTGCACTTGCAACAATGTTAGTGTGAAATATAATCATTGAATTGCTTTGTTCCTTTTTCCAATAAAAGGTGGAAACCATTGAGTGTTATTAGACTGGCTAAGCTAGGCTTCTGTATAGCATAGTTTTGTGTGTTTGAAGCCTTTGAAGTCCCACGATTCCTTCTGCTTGCTAATTCTTCCATTTGTTTGATTTTTGGTACAAAGAAAATGAAAGAATATGATGAGATTATGGCATTTTAAGTCAATATTTATTAAAAAATCAATCTAGATGAAAATCTGCCCATCCCTCTAATTAGATGAGGCAACTTGAGGTTGATTTTTAATTGCAAAAGTAATTACACGGAGCAGATAGCCAGTGACATTTGATTATCTAGGTGATTGATTAAAAAGCCGAGCTCACCGAGCAGATTGCCAGCCGGGGAATCCAGACAAAAGAGCAAATTAAAAAAGTTGTCCTGTTAGTAATCACAAAATTCAAGGATGAAATTACAGAGCCAAACACCTCCATTGCCCCTTATCTTCATCACTGATTCCGTAGCATTCACCCCAGTGTCTGATAAAGAAATGGATTAGTGTGAAATTAATTGAAGAGGAGACAAAAAATGGGAACCGAATTCACGGCTGAGCATAAGGCTTTTAACAAGTTGAAACAAATTTCTCCAGTTTTATAATAAAGTTTTTTTTTTTTTTGGCAAGAGAGATGTTTTCATAAAGGATCTTTTCAGAATGTTTGATGATATTAATTTATCTATTAAGAGAGAAGGATGGGGGGGGAATCTCACTTTCTCACAGAATAGGATATTAAGATGTCTTGCTTGTTCTTCATTTCATTATAACATGAAAGCCCGGGGAGCAGGCTGTACATTTGGCAAGAGAATCCTTGGATCTGTAAACAGCCCCAGCTGACATATTGAGAAGAATAATGAAGGGGCTTCTCGGTCATTCAGAGGGACCCCGATGGGGTCCCCTTGAGACTGTGGATAAAGGTAGAATGGGTGCAAACCAGAGCAGTCCCCAGGAGGACATTGGCGCTGGCTCACAGCAATAAGTCTAGGTCCTCAGGAGTCCCCGGAAAGCAAAAGGGAAACTGAGGCTGGGCCACCCAGTGCAGCTGTGGCAGCATCGTGAGTTCCGGGCCGCCTCCCCGGGACTGCTTCCCAGCGCCGCCGTGGGTAGGATGTAATGAAGCAGTCAGGAGATAAAGTCCGAATCACCGGTAAGATCTATCCTTCTGCTTTGTCAGCAGACGCTGTCCAGGCAGAAAGTTGGATAATTGTGTGATGCGCTCCCTACAACCCTCCAGAGCAGCTGATTTCAGCTATTTCCCGGGTTCTGAGCCTGCATGAGCCACAGGGAGATGCACACTTCGGGGGGCAGACGCTTGGATTCTAGTTAATGCCATCCCTCCCTTGTATTCGTGATTTCGCTTTTTTCGAGAACCGCCCCCCCCCCCATACCTTCCATGCATGCTTTCGATAAGGCAGTTTGAGATCCTGGCTAGGAGCTCAAGCTCTCAGGAAACAATTTGTTGTGGTGCAATGCAACTGGGTTTACACAAGCCCTCTGACCTCACAGGTCTTCCAGGAGGCATGTGTCTTAGAAAAACCTGCAATGGACGTGAGGAGACACTTTCGAGAACGTTCCTTACGGTCGCCACAAACTGGGAACATACAGAATTCCTACCATCGGAGAAATGGATGCAGAAATTGAGGTCTATTACTTAATAACATACTACACTGGCCATGACATTTTACTTGCCCAAGCAGTAAGACCCAAAAGGATATTTGATGCATAATTCCATTTATACAAAGCTCAAAAATCAGGAAAAGCTAAATTATACGAAGAATCTGTGGGTGGTGTGAGGGGAGGGTGACAAGGATGAAGGACACGCAGTGAGCCAGAGGTAGTTGCAGTACTCTATTTTTTGTCACCGGTGGTAGTTATCCATTTTTTTGTCCAACCGCACGTCTATGTTTTGTGGGGTTTTTTTTCCTGAATATAAGTTAGAGTTCAGATGCACACATATTGATAAATAGACCTCTATGAGTTTAAAAACAAACCATTAGAAGTGCCTGGGTGGCTCAGTGGGTTAAAACCTCTGCCTTCGGCTCAGGTCGTGATCTTAGGGTCATGGGATCGAGCCCTGAGTCAGGCTCTCTGCTCAGCAGGGAGGCTGCTTCCCCCTCTCCCTCTGCCTGCTTCTCTGCCTACTTGTGATCTCTCTTTGTCAAATAAACAAATAAAATCTTAAAAAAAAAAAAAAAAAAAAAGAGGGGCGCCTGGGTAGCTCAGTCGTTAAGCATCTGCCTTCAGCTCAGGTCATAACCCCAGGGTCCTGGGATCGAGACCCACATCGGGCTCCCTGCTCAGCGGGAAGCCTGCTTCTCCCTCTCTCATTTCCTCTGCTTGTGTTCCTTCTCTCACTGTGTTTCTCTCTGTCAAATAAATAAAATCTTAAAAAAAAAAAAAGAAGAAATGCATTATTTTAAAAATAAATAAATAAATAACAACACCTCAATTTTATTCGCTGTGTTCCAGTCTTTTACTTAAGAAGATATACCGAATATGGCAAAATGTTAACAAACATAAATTCTAGTTCATGGGAACACGAATCCTTAAAAATCTTTATTTCTGTATTTCTCCTTTTAAAAACTTCTGAAAATGTAAAGGGAAATACTTCATATCAAAAACGCTGTCATAAGGACGCACGCTATGCTTTTCGTGGGCATCAAAACAGGAAGAACTCGATTGGCCCGAGGTCAACATGGAAGGTTCCCGAAGGAGGCGGCATTTGAGATCCGCAGCAGGTCAGTGGAAGCTCAGCAGCTGGACAAAGAGGATGAGGAGCTCAGGTGGAAAAGCACTCCCCCTTGGAGAATCCTGCGGGAACCTGGTATTAGTGACTCGGTTTCCCCATCTGTCAAATGAGCCGTGTTTCCATCTCTCACGGAGCAAGATCCAGAAAGTCGGGAGACTCGGTATGGCAAAAGCAGTTAAAATCCGGTCTTTGGACACAGTCTACCCAAGTTCAAGTGCAGCTCTATTACTGATTAGCCATTGAGAGCTTGGGCGAGACAGTCCATCTCCCTGGACTCCTCTCACCTGTCCATAAGACTAGTGACAAAGGCGCATCGGTATTTACCTCGTAGGACTCCCGTAAGAGCACGACGAGTTCATACACTTTAAAAAATGTAGATCAGTGCCCGGCGGATATTAGGAGCTCAGACTATTATGATTATGGGAGGATTGATTTCTTTATTTTCAGGTATCTGTGACATCCATTTGCCGCTCTTTCAAGGGTTCTGGCGGATTCATCTCCTCCATCCGCCACGATTTGACACGATAAAGGATTCTGCTGTGTTTGCTTGGGGAATTCTCCCGACCAGGTTGCTCATTTCACCCAGGTCACCCGATGGATGTTTCCAGATTTGCCAAGTACTCCCTCTCCGCAGGTACCCCTCCTCCTTTAATAGATATTTTCTTGCTGGGATTTCATTAATTCTTACTTGTCTGAGTTTTTCTCTTCTTATCGTTACTGTCAGCCAAATTCTCCAAAGGCCACCAGCAAAGCTCCCCCAAATCCATACTCATTAAATTGCCCTCCCAAGGGGAAGGGGACTAGTCTGGGAGATAACAAGAAAGATACCATTGTTGCTTTTTCCTTGACGCAGGGCTTTTGAGAGGAGCTTCTCTCTGCTGGCGTAGGAGGTAAACATTTCCTGACAGGAGCTCTCTGTCTATGAAGCCGGAAGTGGTTACTGGTGGGGGTGAAGTCCTTGGAGAAGGGTGCCCAGAGGACCAGTGGAAGAGTGTCTTTTCCTCGCTCACACTTTGGAGCTGGGCAGCAGAGAGGAGGACAGGAACTCTGAGACCTGAGCCTCAGTTGTCAGACCTGGATAGCGGCGTGGGAATCATTGCCAGACTTGATCCAGTCGTCTCATGGCACAGAGGAGAGCTAGAAGCACAGTCAAGCTTCTAGCTGATTTCCAACCCGTCGCTCTGCCATGCTGATCATCTCGGGGACTCATTGCCATCTCTAGGAGCCGTAAGGTGATGGCGCAAAGCTCCCTGGAAACGCACTGTTTGCAATGTTACTGCCATTTCTCACATCGAGAGGCAGAAGATTCTACCAAAATCTGGACTGGTCTGCTCCGGCTGCCGTGGCAAAGGGCCACAGCCCGAGTAGCTTCAACAATAGAAATGTATTCGATCACCATTCTGGAGGCCAGAAGTCCCAGACCAAGATCAAGTCCAAGATCGTATCAGCAAGGTTGGTTTCTTCGGAGGCTTGTCTTCTTGGCTTACAGATGCTTGTCTTTCCCCTGTGTCCTCACATGGTCTTCCCTCTGAATATGTCTGTGTCCTAAGGACATGAGTCACGTTGGGTTGGGGCCCTACCCGACCTCATTTTACCTAAATCACCTGTTTAAAGACCCTTTGTCCAAATACAGCCCCACGCCGGGGGAGCGGGAGTTGGGATCTCGATATAGAAATCGGGGCTGAAGTCGAGACATGTGTTGGTCAGCAGAAGTCATGGCACTGGCTCTAAGCCTACGCCTCACAAGGCTTCACGTGCTTCTGCTCTAGAACCCTGCCAGGGCCACCAGCAGTGAACGAGCCCGGACTAGCCTGCTGGTTACATGGAGCACAATGGAGATCATCCTCGATTGACGCGATTGGACAGCCAGCTCCCAGAAGGTCCTCACTCGGGGTCTCCATGGCTGTGGACAGACAGCCGAGGCTGGAGTCGTCTGAAGGCTAGCTCGTTACCTTAGCTGGCGCCGAGCTACAGAGACAGAACACGTGGGATCTAGAGCAGTTAGGCTACGTCGAACATCTCTTTCTCTCCCGCTGGTCCTTCATGAGAGGTCATGACTCCAAAGGTGCATATCCCAAGAGAGAGGGCCAGGCAGAAGCAGTATTGCTTTTTTTTAAAAAAAATTATTATTAACCCAAATGTTCTCTTAAAAAAAAAAGATCAGCCCATAAAATTGACTTTTTTAGTGTACAGTTCTATGAAAATTAACACATGTATAGATTCCTGTAACCATCAGTGCCGTCAGGAAACGGGACAGCTTTATCAACACCCGCCCCCAAAATCCCTCCTGCTATCTCTTTCGTACCTCTCCCCACTGAGAACCCCTCGGGTCTACTGATTGTGTTCTCAATCACTGTAGCTTTCTTTTTGAGAATGGTATATGAATGGGATTACGCACTATGTGAACTTTTTTTTTTTAAAGATTTTATTTATTTACTTGACACAGAGAGAGAGAGATCCCAAGTAGGCAGAGAGGCAGGCAGAAGGAGAGGGGGAAGCAGGCTTCCTGCTGAGCAGAGAGCCCGATGCGGAGCTCGATCCCAGGACCCTGAGATCATGACCTGGGTCGAAGGCAGAGGCTTTAAACCCACTCAGCCACCCAGGCGCCCCCACTATGTGAACTTTTAAGACTGGCTTCTTGGGGCCCCTGGGTGGCTCAATCCGTTAGGTATCCCACTCTTGATTTCAGCTCACGTCATGATCTCAGGGTCGTGGGATGGAGTGCCCCCCACCCTGTTGTGCACGGAACCTGCTTAAGATTCTCTCTCTCTCCCCCTCTAACCCCCACCCTTGCACACACTCTCTCTCTCCCTCTCAAAAAAAAAAAAAAAAAAAAGACTAGCTTCCTTTACTCTGCATAATGCCTTTGAGATCCATCCAAGTGAAGTGTGTATCAATAGTTTATCCTTTTGTATTGGTGAGTGATATTTCTTGTACTAGAGTTTGTTGATCCTTTCATTGAACGAAATTTGGATTGTTTGCAGCTCTTGCCAATTAGGTATAGAATTTCTCCAAGTGTTTGTGTGTGGACTTTCATGGAAAAGTGGGTTTGCTGGGTCTTAGGATTAGTATAGGTTTAAGTGGTAAGAGACTGCCAGTTTTCCAGAGGGTTTTGCATTTTTGTGTTTTGCCTTCCCACCGGCAAGAGAGAAGTGATTCAGTGATTTCACAGCCTCATCAGCACTTACAGGATCAATGTTGTCTATCGAAGCCATTTTGAAAGAATGCAGAGGTATCTTATCATGATTTTAACTGGCATTTCTCTTAATAGCTAAAAATGTTGAACATCTTTTCAAGGGCTTATTTGCCATCTGTGTATCCTCTTCAATCTATTCAAATCTTTTGACCATTTTTCTGGCTTCAGGTGTTTTTTTTCTTTTCTTTTTCTTTTTTTTTTAATTTATCTTAAGTTTTTGCTTTAATTCCCATTGGTTAATGTAGGGTTTTGTATTAGTTTTGGGCATGCAATATAGTGATTCAACACTTTCATACATCACTGTGCTCATTGGGACAAGTGCAGTCCTTAATCCCCATCACCTATTTCTTCATGCCTCAGCCACCTGTCCACTGGTGGCCATCAGATCGTTCTCTATAATTAAGAGTCTTTTTCTCCTGGGGCACCTGGGTGGCTCAGTAGGTTAAGCCTCTGCCTTCGGCTCAGGTCATGATCTCAAGGTCCTGGGATCGTGCCCCACATCGGGCTCTCTGCTCAGCCTGCTTCCCCCACCCTCTGCCTATCTCTCTGCCTACTTGTGACCTCTCTCTCTCTCTGTCAAATAAATAAATAAAATCTTTAAGAAAAATAGAGGCTGTTTCTTGCTTTGTCTGTCTGTCTCTCTCTTATTTTTTTCCCTTTGCTTGTTTGCTTTGTTTCTTAAATTATGAGTGAACTTATATGGTATTTGTCTTTCTCTCACTGATCCAACAATCACACTACTGGGTATTTATCCAAATATAAGAACACCTAATTTAAAGGGACACATGCACCCCTATATTTATAACAGCATTATTTACAATAGCCAAGATATGGAAGCAGCCCAAATGTCCACTGACTGATGAGTGGATAACGAAGATGTGGTGTATATATATACAATGGAATATTATTCTTTTGCTCATTTTTTTAAAAGATTTTATTTATTTATTTGAGAGAGAGAGAGAGATCACAAGTAGGCAGAGAGGCAGGCAGAGGGAGAGGGGGAAGCAGGCTTCCTGCTGAGCAGAGAGCCCGATGCGGGGCTTGATCCCAGGGCCCTGGGATCATGACCTGAGCCGAAGGCAAAGGATTTAACCCACTGACCCACCCAGGCGCCCCTGCTCATTTTTTAATTAAATTAAATTAAATGTTTTCTTATTGTTGAGTTTTGAAAGGGTTTTGTTTTGTTTTTTTTTAATATATTCTGAATCCTTTCTCGGGTTTGTGACTTGTGAATATTTTCTTCCAATATATAGGCTTTAGGTCCAATCTTGGTATTCTCATAATAGTGCTTTTAGCAGGGCAAAAGTTTTTAATTTTGATGAATTCTAATATATCAATTTTTTCGTTCAGAATCACTCTTTTTGTGCCATGTCTAAGAATTCTTTACCGAATCTCAAATCGCAAAGATATTCTCCTCAAAGTTTTATAATTTTATATTTACATTTAACATACATGCTGCTGAAGCAAGTGCTATATTTTACATTTAAATCTATGATCCATTTGGGGTTAATTTTTGCAGGAGTTATGCAGTTCAGGCCAAGGATCGTTTTTGTGGTATGGATGTTCATTTGTACCGAAACCATTTGTTGGAAAGACTATTCTTTCTCCCTTGAAATGCTTTGCACCTTTGTTAAAAATTAACTGGCCGTATTTGTGTGAATCTATTTCTGGACTCACTATTTTGTTCCATTAATCTGTGTCTCATCTGGTGCCCATGTCGAACTGCCTTAATTATAGTAACTTTCTAGCAAGACTTCCAAATAGTTTGAGTCCTTACACGATATTATTTTATTTGGACATTATTTTAGCTGTTCTAGTTCCTCTGCTTTCCATACAAATTTTAAAATCAACTTGTCTATATCAACAACAAAGAGGAAAGATAGGATTTCCCTTGAAATTAAATCATTTCTAAAGATCAATGTAGAGAAAACTGGCATCTTTACTCTGTTGGATCTTCTAGTTCATGAACATCTTATATCTATTTCTTTAGGCCCTTTTTAAATTTCCTTCAACAGCATTTTGTAGTTTTCAGCACATAGAACCTGCGCATGATTTGTTGGATTTATCCCTAAATATTTCTCTTAGGGGTGGTGGGAGGCACGTATTATGAATTTTTTAGTTTCAGTTTCCAATTGCCCACTGTTAGTATATCCAAATACAACCGATTTTGAGTGGAGCTCATATCCTACAGCTTTGCTAAACTGATTTAGTAGTTCTGGAAGATTTTGTAAAGTCCTTGGGGCTTCCTGTAAAGGAAATAATGTAGTCTGAGAACAAGGACAATTTTGGGGTTTTTTTCCCAATATATATGCCTTGTATTTCTTTTTCTTACCTTTTCTTAGCAGTGGGGACGTCCAGTATGATGTTGAACCAGAATAGTTAGAATGGGCTTCCTGCTTTTTTCCTAATGTTGGAGGGGAAAAGATCAGCTTTTCATCATTAAATATTATGTAAGATATAGGTTTTTGTAGGTTCTTCTATTTGAAGAAATGTCTTTCTATGCTTGGGTTGTTGAAAGTTTTTCTCTTGAACGTATGTTGACTTTTGCCAAATTATCTTTCTGCATCAATTTATATGGATAAGCGATTTTTTCCTTTAAACGTATCATATGATGCGATACGCTAACTCATTGTTGCATATTGAATCAGCCTTGTATTCTTCAAAAAAACATACTTTTTAAAAATATATTCTTGGATTTGATTTGCTAATATTTAGTTGAGGATTTCCTTCATGTGGAATATTGGTCTCAATTACCTGGTTTTAGCATCAGGATAATGTTGCCCTCAGCACTAAGTTAGGAATTATTCTCTCTTCTATTTTTGGGAAGAGATTGTAGATAATGCGTGGTACATCTTCTTTAAGTGTTTCATAAAACTTGCAAGTAAAACTCTCTGGAACTGGGGATTTTTCTTCCGGTGGGTTTTAAACTATGAATTTAATTTCTTTGATAGTTTCAGGCCTATGAAGAAGACTCTTGTGTGTGAGTTTTGGTAGTTTGTGGTTTACAAGGAATTCATCTATTTTTACTTAGTTGTTTCATTTATGTGCCTAGATTTGTTCTTAGTATTCCCTTATTATCAAATTAATGTCCATGGTTTTTCATTTCTGATATGGGTAATTTGTGTTTCCAAATTTTTATTTTTGTCAGCTCTGGCATAGGTTTAACAATTTTTCTCTATCTTTTCAAAGAAACTGCTTTTGGTTTCATTGGTTTTCTCTATTGTTTTTCTATTTTTCTATTTCACTGAGCTTTTCCCTTTTTATTTCCTTTTGACACATGATGTGGTTTTATTTTGTTCTTCTTCTTCTAGTTTCTTGAAGTAGAAGCTTAGACTTTTGATTGGAGACCTTATTCCTTTTCTCAATATAAGCATTTCAGTGCTATGAATTTCCCTCTAACCCCAGCTTTATCTGCACCCTATGCATTTTGTTACACTGTGTTCTTCTCAAGTGCACATGGCACATCCACGCAGATAAACCCTATGGTGGTTCGTAGAGCAAATTTTAACAAATCTAAAAGAATTTAAATCGTACAAAATATGTTTTCAGATCACAATGGATTAAACTAAAAAATTAGTAACAGAAACATAACAGAAAAATCTCCAAACGTTTGGAACTGAAACAACACAGTCCTAAATCATCCATAGCTCAAAGAGGGAGTCTCAAGGGAAATTAGAAAATATGTCAAACTGAATAGAAATGAAAACACAAAATGTGTGCCCCAAGATCCTACGTACCTTCTACTCTACTACTCCTACTTCCAGAGCAGCCCAGCAAATAAGGAAAAATGGGAAAGTAAAAATCACAATTCCTTACCGTCATGCTTCTCATAGGTAGCCTGGAGCACACTGCTGGGGAGTCCAGGAGCACATCTGGAGTAGCTTTTCCTTTTCAAAATGGCACAGTGGGAGGATGTGATGGTGCAACAACTCCAGATGGACCTGCATATCCCCTCAGGGAACTTGTACCCTTGTGTGAGACGTTGGTTTGGTAAGTTTCACCGTGTCCATGATGTAAAATCAATCGGATCTCTCCAGAGATGATTTGCTTTTCCCTGGTCTTGAAACCCATGAAAAGCTTCTTCCATGGACCTTCTCAAAGGGACACTGTGACCAGAGAGATGATCGAGGACCTAAAAGACAAAAGCAGAATCCTCGCGGTGTGCTTCTACGTGTCAGGGTTCCTTCTCACAGAGGGGTAGGACAGTGCTGCCCAGAGAAATGGCCTGAGTCTCTGCCCCAGAAAAAGAAAAAAAAGAAAAGAAAAGAAAAGATTAAATGTGGTGGGGGGAAATGGGGAGGTGTTTGTCAAAGGGTACAAATTTTTGTTTTTAAGATAAATAACTTCTGGGGATTTAATGCATAATATGGTGACTACAGTTAACAACTGTATTCTTGAAACTTGGTAATAGAAAGATATTAACAGGCTCATAGGTGGCTCAGTCAGTTAAGAGTCTGACTCTTGATCTCAGCTCAGGTCATGATCTCAGGGTCCTGAGATCGAGTCCTGTATCGGGCTCTGTGCTCAGTGGGAGTCTGCTTAAGATTCTCTGCATCCCCTAACTCCCTTCCCTGTGCCCCTCCCCTTAGTTGTGCAGGCTCTCTCTCTCTCTCTCTCTCAAATAAATAAATAAATCTTTCAAAAAGAATAGATCTTAAGTGTTCTTAAGATCTTAAGATCACTGGGGCACCTGGGTGGCTCAGTGGGTTAAAGCTTCTGCCTTCGACCCAGGTTATGATCTCAGGGTCCTGGGATGGAGCCCCGCATCAGGCTTTCTGCTCAGCAGGGAGCCTGCTTCCCCCCTCTCTCTCTGCCTGTTCTCTGCCTACTTGTGATCTCTCTCTCTCTCTGTCAAATGAATAAATAAAATCTTTTAAAAAAGATCTTAAGATCACACATAAATATTAACCCTGTGAGGTGGGACTTGTGTTAATAAACTCGATTGTGACGATCACTTCACACTGTACACATGAATGAAATCATCCCATTGTACACTTTTTAAAGAAAATCACACCGTATAACCTAAATATATACAATTTTCGCTCATTGATCATAAAGCTAGAAAAAAATAACGTTTAAAAGAAATTTTAGGGACTCCTGGGTGGCTCAGTTGTTTGGGTGGCTGCCTTCAGCTTAGGTCATGATCCCGGGGTCCTGGGATTGGGTCCCGCATTGGGCTCTCCGCTCAGTGGGGAGCCTGCTTCTCCCTCTGCCTCTGCCTGCCTCTTTGCCTGCTTGTGCTCTCTCTCTGGCAAATAAATGAATAAAATCTTTAAAAAAAATAAAAATAAAAGAAATTTTAAATAGTCTAGGAAGAGGATTGAATGGACTGGTCAGGTAATGTGCTCCGGGCAAGACATAGACAAAGCAAGTCCACATGAGCCTAAGCAAGGGCAACTGCCAATTTATGAATCATGGGACCGGGCTACGTGTGTTTCAAGGTTAAAGAGCATTGTGCAAAAGGATACAGGAAGTCACAGCTTAAGCGTGGTCAGTTTTCCTAGAATGTCAGTCTGATGATTTAAGAAGAAAAACCTAATGAATATAAGGGACCGGCGGCCCTCTTTTCTAATGGTCTGTGGCTGACACCTGAGGACCTCCGGAATTCCATTCTCTCTCCCAAAAGAGATGGCTGGGTTCCAAGGAGCAGGAACCAGGGGCCCCTGCGTGACCCGGAGGCACCTGGCCACCAAGAGAGGGTGAGAAACTGTCTCATAGACCTGCCTGGCGTCCTCCTCCATTCTGGCTGCTTCAAGCACGGCCGTTTTCCACATTCCCCTTCATTAAACAAGGAACTCAGATGTTGGTAATTAGACGGCCGTCCCCAGCTGCCAAGTCACATTCGGTTCCAAAAAGCCCTGTATACTGCTACTTGTGTGTTTGTTAACAATGTCCCCACAACAGGTCTGCAATTAGAGCCCATCTGTCGGCTTTCTCAGAGAGCAGTGCCAAGCGGGCTGGTGAACTTGGAGTCCTCATTGTTGCGAATTCCTGACCATGAAACCCTGAAGCAGAAGGCCACTTGTCCCTGCCTGAGAGGGGCTGGGGGCGCTGGGGGGTCCCAGACATAAGTCGTGATTGGGGCCTAGAATAAATGTGAAGGAAAGTGGTGATGAGGAGTCGGGGGGACCACATATGTGCATCATAGGGGGTCTGTGCTGGCTTCTTCCACAAAGCAGACCACCTCCTTCCTCCAGCTGACCCGTCCACCAGTCTGGCCACACCCTCGGGCCCCCAGGGTTCATTTCTCAGCAAGTACTGTTTGGTTGAAATCAAGTCTCATTGCTTTCCTTTGGGTGGGAGGTCCCTGGTTCCATGCTCATAGGAGATGCCCTTAAGGCAACTCCCTTCCTCCACAAGCCCCATCTTGCTGCAGCATCAGAGATACATAAGCCTTTCCTCTGGGAACTGACTGGCAGATATGGAAAAGGTGAGGACATAAAATACATTAAAATTAGAAATGTGTCTTCCAAGGACGCTGTGCCTACATCCATCCGAAGACTTACTGGCCAGTGACTCAGGGTGAGGGTGCTTGCTGGGTATTATAGGGAAAACTATAATATAGGGAAAACCAGGAAACGAGGCAGATAACGCCTTCCATCCACCTTGGGAAGCTTAGACTGAGACGATGGTTTTTAACCCCAACTGTATATGAGCATCTCTTGGGGAGATTTTAAAAAATATTAATGCAATTGGGAAAACAATTCCATTTACGTTACTGCCTAATAGGAACTAAATACTTAGAAATAAATCTAACCAAGCTGGTAAGGACTGGTATGCTGAAATCTACCAAAAAAAAAAAAAAAAGCCAAAGAGATTAAAGAAGATCTAAATAAATGGAAAGCTATCCCTTGTTCATGGATAGGAAGATGTAACGTTGTTATGATGCCAATGCTATCCGAGATGATCTACAGAGGAAACACCATCGGATCGAAATCACAATAGCCATTTTTTTTTTTTGCATAAATGGAAAAGCTGATCTTCAAATTCATTTTGATTGCAAGGGGCCCTGACTAGCCAAGATAATTTGAAAAAGAAGAGTAAAGTTAGAGATCTCACACTGCCCAACTTTTAACTTTGCCACAAAGCTATAGTTATGAAAGCAATACAGTACTGACATCAGGACAAGCATAGAGACCCATGGAATATAATAGAGAGCCCAGAAATAAACCCCCCCATTTATGGTGCTATGGACTGAACGTCTGTATCAAAATTCATATGCTGAAGCTCTAATGACCAATGTGATGGTACTTGGAGGTACAGTCCTCATGATGCCATCAGTGCTTTCAAAAGAAGTGACATAAGAGAGATGATGTCTTTCTTTGCCATGGGAGGACATAGCAAGAAAGTATCCATCTGCCAAGCAGGAGGAGAGCCCTCACCAAGAAAACAACCACACTGGCACCCTGATCTTAGATTTCTAGACTCCGCAACTTTGAAAAATAAACATTTATTGTTTTAGCCACCCAGTTTATGGGAATAGCAGCCCAAACTAAGACCTATGGTCAGTTAATTTTTTGCTAGGGGACCCAGACCATTCAGTGAGGAAAGGGCAAACTTTTCAACCAATGGTGCTGGGAAAACTGGATGTTCACAATGCAAAACAATCGAGTTGGACCCTTACCCTAAACCATACACAAAAGCAAACTCAAAATACATTGAAGATTTCAGCTGGATTGCTGAAACTATAAATCTCTTAGAGGGAAACGTTGCAGAAAATCATCATGACGTTGGATTTGGCAAGGATTTCCTAGATGTGACACCAAAAGCCCAGACAAAAAAATTCAAAATAGATATATTGGACTTCACCAAAATTAAGCACTTTTGTGCACCCAAAGAGACTCTCGAGAAAGCAAAAAAGATAACTTACTGTGTGGGGAAAAAAATTATAAATTGCATACCCAATAAAAGATGAATATCCAGAATATGTATAGAAGTCCTACAACTCAACAACAAGATCACAAGCAGCTCAGTTAAAAAATAGGCAGAGGATTTGAATAGACACTGCAGAAGATATACCGATGGCCGATAAGCACATGGAAAGACGTTCAATATCATCAGTCATGAGGGAAATGTACATCGAAACCATAAGGAGATGCCGAGAGGCCACATCACACCTACTGGGGTGGCTACAAATAAAGAAATAACAAAACAAGTGTTAGTGAGGATATAGAGATATTAGAACTCTCATGAATTGCTGGTAGGAACATAACCATGGTGCAGCTGCAGTGGAAAACGGCTTAATTGTTTCTCAAAAGGTAACATACGAAACTACCATATGACCCAGGATTGCCCTCCTAGGTATTCAACCAAAGGAAGTGGAAGTAGGAACTAGGAAGTAGGGCAGATACTTGTACACCCACATTCACAGAAGCATCAGTATCTTTCACAACGGCCAAGAGGTGGAAACAACCCAAGGGTCCATCCATAAATGAATGGATCGACGAAATACGGGATAGACCCACAATGGAATATTATTCAGCCATAAAAAGGAATGAAGATTTTGATATATCCTTCATCGTGGATAGACTTCAGAAACATTATGCTAAGTGAAGTAAGCCAGTTATAGATGGACAAAGATGGTCTGATTCCATTTACATGAGGGCCCTAAAATACACAGATTCATAGAGACAAAGAATAGAACGGGGGTCTCTGGGGGCTGGGGTGAGGGGCAGGAGGACGAGTGATTATTTAATGGGTATGGCTTTCATTGAGGAGTGATGAATTTGTTTGTGGTGTAGGTAGTGATGACGGTTGCATTCATGTGTTTGATGCCACTAAAATGATCAGTATTATGTTCCGCATTTTTTGCCGCAACAGACAAGAAGAATAAATAAAAAGTAGTAATGCGAGGACCCCACCCCAGACCAATTAAGCCAAAATCCCTGGGGATACATCCTGGGCTTCTGGGTTTTTAAGAGCTCCTCCCCTCGGGGATTCCAAGGTCAAAGTGGAGAACCACTGGTCTAATAGAAGAGAGAAGACAAGAAGTCCTCTTGGATGTAATCGTTAATAATTGACTATTCGTTAAGCACCCAGCACAGTGCTAAGCCCTGCAAGGGCATCATCTCCCTCCAATGACTGAGTTAACTTAGGTGTCTTATCTCCAGTTTTCTGCCCTTCCATTTCTTCAGTGGCTTGACCATTGTCACGAAGCCAGAAGAGACAAGAGTCAGAACTCGAATCCAGGACACTCCGACGCCAGAGCTGGGCCCTTAATTACTGTAGCAGAGAGGGGGACGCCCGTGTGCTGGGGCTTTGGATTGGGCGATCAGAGGACGCTGCCTTGAGGAGGCAGCATTTGAGGATCGTAGGGAGGGGCTCTTCTGCAGGGGTGAGGGGTAGGCAGGGCAAAGCTTCCAGCAAGAAGGAACAGCTCGTCGGCCGAGATGGGGAAGGAAGGGGAGGGATGCAGCCTCTTAGAGAAATGGCCCCCAGTGGAAGGTGGGTTGCAATAAGAGCAGGTGAACACTGAGGTCCAGGACAGACTCCAGGGACGTGAAATGCCAGAAGGATGGGCACGGATTTCATTACGCGGGTCAACGCAATGCCACCAAAGGTGTCTGAGCAAAGGAGACACATTCAGCACCATCTTGGGGAGAATTAATTAGGCAGAAGCACATTGAGTGGAGGGGGTCAGCAGGGCGCGTGTATTTGAGGGACATGTAGGGCCCACCTGCTATGCATCAGCTACTATCCCAGGACCCGGGGATCCGATTTGAACCTGGCAGGCCCCTGAGAGCTGGGGGTGTGGTATGGACACGGGATGGAGCTGGTCATCAAGGGAACGACAAGTAAAGGCACAAAGGACACCAGGGTTTCATGTGAGTTTGCGAGGAGCTGAGGGTGTCCCTCAAGGAACCGTTTTGTGCAGAAGACCTGCACTGGGGACATGACCCATCGGGGCAAGCTTTGAACATGCCGCCCTTGAGCCGTAAATGCACTTCACTATTAAGCAGTAACGATTAAGTTCTGAGATGCACTCACCAACTATGGGCTTTGAATGTGACACAGCCTCCCTCAGTGATCCTCAGTTTCCTGATCTGTAAAATGGAGGGATAATGATTGAACAGTCCTCATAGGGTGCTTGGGAATCCAACGGCTCTGCCGGTTTACCGCCCTGCAAGTCTTCAGCGATGTGACCTTCAAGAGACAGTAGTGGGAACAGAGCCTTACTCCAAAGCAGCTGAGGAAGAGCAGGTCAACGACAGCGTGGAAGGTTCGAGAAGTTTCCAGGCTCAGGGTTGGAAAAGATCACTGGTCATTTGGTGGAGCATCCGATGAGACAGTTGCTTTGTGTTTGGAGTCCAAGTGATACCAAAGATGTTTTAGATCTAGAATGTTCCTATTCTGGAAAACAGGCAAGAGAAAGATCTAATCTATGGTGTGAAAGACAGATTCCTCTGTCCTATGTCACACCCAGGACAGATAGCCATTGATAAGGATGGACAAAAGGCCTCTGCTGGATGCCCTGGACAACCTCCCCTACCCTGCTTCGCGGCTCCCAGAACTTAAATCAACAGGGTCAAGAAAGGGAGTCGAGGAGGGCAGGGAGTCCCTGCATTTGCCTAGATTATTTATCCAAAAGGGAGTAAGAGGGGAAATCTGGACTAGGCTAACCCCTGTTTACTAAATCAGGTTTTCTGACCTTGGGTAGGACCCAGGCTGGAGACCAGAGTTTGGTTCATTCATCAAGGAATCAAGGTCTAGCTTCATAAGTCTGTGTTTGAGGCTCTGAAAGTCGTACCTATTACATCGGCTGCTTGCTGCAGAAAAGCTAGAGAGGCCGGCCCGCTGTCTATCTTGGGCCACAGACATGTGGGACCCTCCCCATGAACCTGGCACTGTAGCAATAAAAGAAAGAAGACAGGAAGTTCCTGTGTTTTTAAGATTTTATTTATTTGAGAGAGAGAGACGGAGAGAGAGAGAGAGAGAATGGGTGGGGAGGGGCTCAGGGAGAGGGAGAAGCAGGCTCCCCACTGAGCAGGAAGCCCGACCTGGGGCTCGATCCCAGGACCCCAGGATCATGACCTGAGCTGAAGGCAGACGCTTAACCAACAGAGCCACCCAGGTGATTGGAGATAGGGATTTGAACCAAAACAGTCCCTACCCTCAGGAAGTAGGGAGTTTACCTTTTACCATCAGGTAGAGTAGAGGCTCAGAGAAGTCTCTGAGAGACAGCCTTGCCTTTGGGGGAGCCCCAGACCATTTCCCGGAAGAGGTACCATCAGAGTCCCGGATTTGAAAGAGAGGTAGCAGCAAAAACTTGAAGACATTGTTGGGTCTTATTTTTCCCATGAAACACTGAGAACCGAGGGTCTCTGTGATTAGAAGACAAGACTTTGCCTTTAATGCCAAGTCTGTGAACTCAGTCATGAGGGGAGGCTGTTCTGTCGGGACTGGACTCTATCATGAGTATCACTGGAGTGTTGTGGTTGAGATCACAGTCCCTACCATCCGAAAAACCTCGTTCAAGATCCCCCTCTGCTGTGTGACTTTGGGCAAGTCACTTTGCCTCTCTGAGCCCTTTCAGTTTATCTATAAAGAGGTAATAATACCCAGCTTGTAAAATCCCTCTGAGGACAAATGAGAATCCTCTAGAAATAGAGCACACAGACCAATGCCCGGGACACACAGGACACCCTGAGGGCGCAGAGATGAGTACACAGAGCCACAGGCACGTGCTGTGGGTTGGATTCTATGCTGCAAGTGCTTTTGCTGCCTTCCGTTATGTGGCCCTTTGCCCCTCCTAGAGCCCCGCTCCTCTGGAGATGACGTATCATGCTTCCCAGGTGACTCCCCCTAGCCACCTGCTGTCATCCACAATGATCTTCAACACAGGTGTAGCCAAGTCCATAGAAGGTGGCTTCGGGGCTCTGGGAAGGGAGCGAGTTGCTTCTCCCTTGGGTGCAGGGAAGAATCTGTTCTCATCTCAGCATCAGTCAGGGCTGATGATGGGAAAGCCAAGGGATCTTCACGGTCTCTTCTCTAACTTGGGGAAGACGCAAGGCACAGAAGAGGGAACAGCATGTGCAAATACTCTGAGGCAGGAAGAGCAGAAAGAAAGCCAGCGGGGCTGAAGAAGGGAAAGCCAGTGGGTGGGTGGCAGGAGACACCAGGAACGGTAGAGACTGAAGACCTGCTGGGGACCAGGCTGTCTCCTGAGCCTGTATTGACCCACCCAGGCTTTACAACGAGCCCTTTGGTCATGCCAGCACCTTCCTTCGATCATACCAAGGATCATACCAGGTTCCTGTGACCCATCCATCTGGTCGGCAGCAAAGCCGGGATTTAGAGCAGGATTTGGGGAGGAGTGGTCAATTTTAGGGACAATTTTGGGTGTTCTCACCTTTGTGCTTGAGCTAATTTTATTTAGGGAATAACAGAATCAGCTCTTGACTCGCTCAGCACTTACTAGGGAGGAAAGGGGAGGGAGGTGTCAACTCACCAGAAAGCCTCTGCAGCCCCTCCTGGGACCTTGCTGTCACTTTCCACCACCTCTCCTGTCAGGGCGAGGGGCTCTGAGCCCCCTCCCCACTATGAGGGGGGTGTTGTAGGAATAGGCAGATCCCAGCGGACCAGCAATCAGCTTGCTTCCCCGAGAACTGTGCAAACAGGGAGAGAGCCCTCCCAGGGGGACAGGAAGCCCTTTCCAGACCCCAGAGCCCTCGTAGGCCAAGCATCCCTTTGGGGCCTCGGCCTCCAAGCTCCACACCCCGGGGGGCTGAACACCCCCACCCCAGCAGGCCAAGCGGGCACTGCCCGTTTCTTTCCCAAATGTAAGAATAGGGTGGAGTGAGTCCTGGGCAGGAGCGCGGGAGAGGGGAGACGCTGAAACGCCTCCAGCACCTGGAGATCTCCGCCGTTTGCATTCCGCCTCACCTCCTCCTGCAGCCACTGAGAGTTAATCTCCACAGCCAAGATTAGTTTATTCGATTAACTCCGCTCCCTATAGACCTTGCTGGGAGCTCTCCGCCATGCATCCAGAACAAACCTTACCAACGTTTTACCAGCCAGAAGAAGATTCAATAGAATAATCTTTCTCTCTCTTCCTTTCATATGATTGGAAAATAAATTGAAAATGAATTTCAGTTATTGCTTGTGTTTTAAATATGAGATAAAGGGCGGCCCCCGTGCCAGCCAGTTCAATAGATGGAGGGGTGGGGAGGAGGGCTTCCATTATGAGCAACACAAACACGCTCCGTGGGGGGAAGCAGGAGGCTCTCCACAGCAAATGCGACCAGTTACCGACAATATTTGCGTAATTAGGTTATTATAGTTTCGCATCTTTAACTGATCATTATTATTTTGTTTATTTCTGCAGAACTACAGCACAACCATCCAAACTAGAGGTTCTGAAATAAAATTATTCCCTACAGCATCCTCTTTCAGAATGTTTCTGAAACCACGGGCACTCCAATGTGGCTGCCTGTTGAACCTCCTGGGGAGTTCTTAAAAACTCTGATGCTTGGGTCCTACCTCCAGGAATTCTGATTTAATGGGTTAGGGGTATGGCCTGGGCATGAAGATACATTTTAAGGCTTGGATGATGATGATGATGATGATTTCAGTTAAAACAATTTTTTTTAATTAAAAAGATTCTTTTCAAAGATCATACCAGTAAGTAGCCAAGTTTGAGAACTTTGGTCACCAACTATTCTCTGCTAAGAACAACATCAGGAGAATCCAAAGGTGTCACAACCTCATTAACTACCCCGATAAGCAGGGCCCTCTGTCTCGGTCTTACATGTCATTAGACTCGTAAAGTCAACAATGCTGGTCCTTCTTACCTTCTTTCTTCCAGGGGGGTAGGTGTCTTGGTGGAAGTGCCTCGGGCCGACGACGCAACATTCATAGATGTATTTATAGAGGTCCCATGTTCAGCATTTGTCACCATTGTCACTGACACTGATTTCCTGGGTCATAAAAGTGACTATAAAGCTTGACCCTGAAGATTCGACTTGCCTATTTGCTTATTCGGGTTCAAGATGTGATGTCAAACACTATTCTTTTAGTGGTCGCTTTTCACATTGACTTTGCCCCGGTGGAAAACGATGATGATGGGCAAAGGCAGCCCCATCTCGATGTTGGCGCAGATAGGAAGGCGGTCAGATGCTGGGAGCATGGTGTTGACAAGGGAGAGGGGTCAGAATTCAAATCAGAATTCTGAATTCTCCCAGAATGCTGGGGGAAGGTGCCCAGATGTGGAGGCTCCCTTTGTAGCTTTGCCCTTTCCAGAATCTATAATTCACCACTGAGCAATAACGACAGTAAGATTCCTGGTTCAAGTATCTTCTGCTGCCCAAATAAGAGATACCCAGTTATCACACACACTCTGCTACATACATATTTTAAAATGCACCAAGATCTAATTAAAGTGGGTGGCAACATTTCTCTTAATTATTCATGGCGCCTCCAGTACCCAGAGACTCTTTCTAAAGTTATAATAATTGTCAAATAATGATGCCGGGTCCCCTCCCACTCCCTCATAAAACCAGGCATATGCTAGCTCGTCTCCTAATTATATTACCCGGACATCACATAGGTTGCAGGAAGTGTGGGGGTCAAACTCAGATATTCTCAAAGACGAGTCCTATTTTCAAATTAGATTATTAAAACACTTGGACAAGAAGACACGCCTGGATAAATGTCAGATCGATAGCTAGGCGCTGGTGCAGTTTTTGAAAGATAAAGTGCTCTCACTTTCATTACATTATATGATTGCATACAATAGGCTACTGCTTGGCCATGAACCTTTAGCTAAGTCATATCAGAGCCAAAATCAGCATGGTGGATTCCTTTGAAAAAAAAAAACAAAACGAAACAAAATTTGTAACAAATACAAATTCAAAACACAATAAAAAAGAATCGGAATGTGTGATTTCTGTCCCACCCCCCAAAAAAACCCCAAAATTATCTCCTGAGTGCTCTCAATTCATTTATTCACCAAAACCATGACGAATGGATTACAAATTGTTTGAAGTTATCCTTCCAGAGGTCCTTGAAGATATTTATCGCAAGGTGCTTTTTAAATATACGTATTTGCAGGTTCCGCGTGGTTGAAGACCGAAAAAGGTGCTCTGTCCTTGATTTACACTTGAGCCATACAGAATTCTGAACACTTCCATCCTACTTGGAATATTTTAGGGTGAGTCAAACATTACTCATTGGGAATCTATGGCAGCTCGGCTTTGGGATGTGGGACTCCTTTTGTTGGAATGGTTTTCAATAATCCTCTCTCTTACTCCTTTCTACTATTTTAAGGAGGAACCCAATCCAAATTGAATAACAATGTAGAACCAAAGACTCACAACATTTTAAAAGCATAACAGGTCTTAACCTGCTGAGTCCTACAACTGAATCTTGAACTTAACAGGACACAGAATGGCATGTTTTCAATGGAGTTTCCTGATTCCAACTTTTCCTGCTTTTCTCACCCATGGAAGGGCTTGATGCTGGGGCTTACACCTGGATGATCTGAATTCTGCCTTTATGATCTCTCCTAATGGGTGTTGCTCAATGTAGTAGATTACTCTGCACATAGTAGGCACTCAATAATTGTTCCCGGGCTTTGTAATTTGGCCACGAGTTTCCCACTGGCTCTACTCAGAGTGGAAAAACTCACCACAGATGAGCTAAGAGTCCCTGAGCAAAAGAGCACGGGGTCCCCCAAATCCTGCCTTCAGAGGGGGCTTCCAGGAACACTGCCTGTGGGTTTGGTGAGGCCCCAGATCTGCAAGCGGCAGCCACACTGGGCTCAGCAGCCCCCTACAGGGCACCTCTGCAGGGCGCCACCCCCACCTCCTTTCTTCAGCCAAAGTACAGAATATCAATAGCATTTCAGGCTTAGAAAGTTCAAGGGTCAATCTTTAAGGTGCTTAGGGCCAGAGCAACTCCCAGAGACCCAAAGCCACACTTGGCCCTCAATAGCCAGGCTGGTGTCCTTGGGGTGCATGACAGTGGCGGCATCTCCAAGTAAATAAAGGGGTCCCCATGCGAAAGCGCCAGTGTTCCACATGCTAATTAAACAAACCAATTATGGTAATTAACAGGCACAAATGTTTGAATGGCTCTGAATCAGAGTGAAGGGGGTTACCCCTTAGCTTCCACACAATTATCCTGGCGAAAAGGGATTTCTAAACCAGATCTGACTCGCCTTTTCTGATCACTTTCAAAATGTAACAATACTGAAGTTCTCGCGGCCGACCTGCCAATAGGCTTCAACCTTAGGCTGTCGAAGGCACGAAACAGAAGAAGGAAAGAAACCAAAAAACAAACAAGAGAAAAAGAAAACCCAAGCCCGCTGTTTAAAATCCCGCTTAGCTGGCAGGATGCTGGGGGATGTTACTTTTCACATCACTTAGCCAGAGGAATTGGAGAAATTTCGGTTTCAGTGAAGGTCACCTTGACTTTAGGAAGGAAACAAGGCCTGAATGATATGCTAATTAGGACACATCTCTTTGAAAAACTGTCGAGAGGGCTGAATATATATTTTTAAAGCAGGTCGGTGATGAAAATAGCTTACACCAGGTTCCCAGGTTTTTTTTTTTGGTTTTTGTTTTCTTCCTAAAGAGAGTTGGTTGGTCAAGTCGATCCCTTGCTGTTGAAATTCAATCCAAGGGCATTAAAGTGTAAAACAGTTGGAAAAACAAAGAGCTTTAGGGAAATTAGTTGCTTCAACAACAACAAACAAGCACTCGGTAATCTTCTTAGAGAAATTAATGAAGGAAAAACCCCCCTCAACCGGGAAGGAGAATGATCCCCACTCTCAAAGCACAGGCCTGGGAGGTTTGGGGAGAAGGTGTAAATGAAGAAAGCGGGATTAAACTAGACTTCAATGGGAGCACAAAGAAATTTGGGGGATCTGAGAGCAAAGCGCACCCATTTTCAGATGGACGAGTGTTTTGGAGGGCCAATGGGTCCTAATCCTTTATGCAAATCTCCTTAGATTGAAGTTTGCTTAAGTGTTTTATTTCTTTGCATACAATTAACATGTGAAGCCCAGCAATGCTAAACGACTTCAAAGGAAGCTCCCTTGTCTAGATGCATCTAAATGCTGGCTTCATTTCATAATCTTCCAAAGTTTTCTGATACTCGAAGACGAAATCACATTTTTCAGAGTCTTAAGGGCCTTGCAAACACTCAAAAAAACAAAAACAAAAAAAACCCAAAAAACAAAAAACAAAAACCGAAATCCATCCCCACCCAAACCCCCATCCTGCTCCCCCCACCCCCCACCCCCGCAACCAACCAACAGAGCACCTACCTTCTCCAGGACCAGCTGGAACTTTATCTTCTTTCGTTGGTTTTAAGGTTGATAAGCAAATTTCCTGTTTTCGTCCAGTTTAATCAGGTACCCTACACTTCTGTTTTTGAAAAATAACATGCAAAGTCATAGTCTTAAACACTAAGCAGTGTTTGGGTGTTTTTCCTTTTTTAACTTTTTATTTGGAAATAATTTCAAACTCACAGAAAAGTTACAATACTCACAAGAGTATAAAGAAAACCCTTTCCCTTTGCCAAGGTCCACCTACTGTTCATATTTTATCTCACTGCTTTATCGTTTGTGCTCATCACTCACTCACACACATACAAGCGTGCGCATGCACACACACACATGCACACGCACACACACCAAATTTGCTTCTTTTTTTTTTAAAGATTTTATTTATTTTTTTGACAGAGAGAGAGAGAGATCACAAGCAGGCAGAGAGCCAGGCAGAGAGAGAGGAGGAAGCAGGCTCCCCGCTGAGCAGAGAGCCCGATGCGGGACTCGATCCCAGGACCCTGAGATCATGACCTGAGCCAAAGGCAGAGGCTTTAACCCACTCAGCCACCCAGGCGCCCAAATTTGCTTCTTTAAGCCACTAGAGGCTATTCTCTAGCTCACCTTATATACCCATGATACTTTCCTAGAGACTTACCTACCAACAGCGATGTCCTCTCACATAACCACAATAAAGTTTTCAACTTCAGTATGAAGAATCTTCAGTAACTTTTGTCTCATTTCTCATCTGTGTTTCAATTTTGCCAGTGGGCCCAATAACGTTCTTTGTAGAAATTTCTCCCTGCCAGACAAGACCCAGAGTAGGATTGGCTAATGGCACTGGGTTGTCATACCCTTTTCAGTTTGAACACTGTTTTTAAAGTTATATCAGTTTTTAAGCATTTGGATATATTTAGTAAAAGAAAAAAAAAGATTGTATTCAGTAAATCACGGTATTGTTTAATTTAGATGCCCAAAGTTTAAGCTTTTACCAACGTTGGTAATTGATGTATGTGGAATCCAAGAATCGGGGAATAAAAATAATAGTAACTCAAGTAAACCTTAATCAGTCACTTACTCTGTGCCTGGCCCTCTGCTAAGTGATTTAAGTAGATGATTTGACAGGACTTGTTCCCTCAAGGCCTCCTTTACTGTCCCGGCACAGAATAAAAGGGCTTCCAGAAATGTTTAGGGTCCCCTTTTTTCATTCCTTCTAAGAATCTCCGCATTTTGAATCCTAGGCCTGTGATTGAGGTCTGGGCTTGTGAGGGGCATAAAGGAGACCGGCCCTCCTGGTCTCTATCTCCAACTAGCAGATAAACCAGACAAGTTTCCCTGGATAGGTGTTAGGAAGAAAAACAAAGCAGGCTAAGGGTGGAGGGGTTAGAAAGCCCTGTGGAGGTGACAGTGGCATGGCTTTTTCTTTAAGGAAGGCCAGAGAAGAGCTCTCTGCTGCGGTGGCATTGAGAAGGACCCCTGCAGGAAGGAAATGCTGGCCCGAAGCCAGTGGACATCTGGGGGAAGAAAAGCCGGGGGGGGGGGGGGGGGGGGGTAAGTAAGTGCAAAGGCCCTGCGGTGGAAATGTGCACCATCTATGTGAGGCCCTACTCTAGGGCCCACAGTGGCTGCAGCACAGGTATCTGGGAGGACCATGATGGGAGAGGCAAAGAACATCAGTGACCAGGGAACAGAGAATGTGGGTCTTGTAGGTCCTGGTGAGGACTATGGCTTTTAGTCTGAGCGCCATGAGCAGCGATGGCCAGGTTCTGAGCAGAAGAATCTTTTCTGAGGTTGAAATGTAGAAGCAGGGAGAAACCAGAAAGCTGTTGGAAAGATATTACAACAATCCGGACACTGATAAGGGCTTGGCCCTGGGGGGACAGCCATGCTTTGGGGGTAAACTGCCATGGTTGACTGGTGGGGGGCATGTGGGATGTGGGCGAGAACAGGGTGTAAGCTAGGTCTGTCGTGTTCGCCCTGAGCATCCGGAAGGACAGACTCATCACTAAGGAGATGAGGAAAGTGCTGGTTTTGGTGAGAGAATGAGCCAAGAGTAGACACGGAAGCTCATCTCCGAGCGCCGTGAAACCCGCATTCGACGTCCAAGTGGCGATAGAGGTGACCGTTCCTCCCGGACTCTCATAGTTGGGTATTTTAAAGACGAATGTCCTGTGTGCCGCCCTGACCAGGCTCTCGCCCTTTACCACAAATACCTTACAAGGCATTTTCTTGTTGTTTTGCTACGCGTTGAAGGTCATGGAGGCATCAAGTCAATGAGATGTAATTTGTGACTTATCAGGGTTGGAGTTCACACGTGAGTTCTTGTCCTTTGGTGAGATGAAGAGAGAGATCTGGTTGTATGGAATTTTCTCCACAGAAGATGTGATAGGGGAAGATTTATTTCAAGTGATAAGTTTAGCAGGAGGGGCTAAAGGGTAGGGCTGCCCTGTGATGATCCCTTGTCATGGAGAATGTGAGTGACAATTCTTCCTCGGCAGGAGGGCTGGGGAGCGTGCTGCCCTCAGGGACAGGTTTCAGAAGTGCCCTGTTCTAGAAGGCGTGTGTGAGTGCCCCAGGACCTGGTGTGGGCTGCACAGAAATCACACAGGGCTGGGAGAGGCTCCTAGGCTTTGCTGAAAGTGACCCTCCCCTCGCTGTCCTTGGGGAGGTTCCCTCTGCTTTGTCCCCTTGTGCATTTGCAACCCTTTCCTGTCCCCAAACCTCCCTCCCCAGCCGCCTCTGCCCCAGTTCCACAATCCGTCACCAAGCTCTCTCTGCTTGCTGGCCCCTGTGCTGACAAAGCTTCTGGGCAAGGGCTAGCTTCCCAGTTCTCCCAGTCTTACCCATCCTTCCTCCCATGTGGTGGTTAATCGGGGCAGGCTCTGGGCTCATAAGGCATGGGTTGGAGTCCTCGCTCTCCACTTCACAGCCACCTGACTTAGGCAAACCGTCGAACTATACAGAGCCTCGATTTGCTCGTCGGTAAAATGGGACAGAGGAGCAGAGCCGGCCAGAGAGGTCGCAGCACAGAGGCGCAGCATCTGTGGAAAAGGGGAAAGACACCCCTTCCTCCCGGGGGCACGACCCCACCTGGAGCAATGGCCTAGTGAGCAGAACGTGGCCATCTCAGCCCTACCTTGTCCCTCCTGTGCATCTTTCACGAGGTATGGCCCGCCCCTGGTTTTCCCACAGGTCTCCAAGAGAAATCTACAACGATGAGAATACAGTACTTTCCAGCAGCACTAAGTGACGTTACCAAGTCCGCCCTGGCTCACGGCACCCACGCCTTAACCCAGCCTCCAATGGCCCAGCAGGTCGCTTCTCAGAATTCAAGCAAGGGGACCAAAAAGCAGCGGCCCAGCCTGCCAGCCAGGCCACCCGGCCCCACGCCGCCCTCTGCTGAGTCCCAGGTAAGGGTGGGGGGGCTTGGGGGGAGGCTGGGTAGCACCCCTCAAACCTCCAAGTACCTGGTGGCAGCTGGTGGCATTGCTGAACTTGCAAAGAAGGGAAACGAATTTTCCCAGTTCCAGAAAATGGCTCGAGGCCTCCTAAATGCCCCCTTCAGACGGGCAGCTGGAGCAGGCTGGGGAGAGAGCCTCGCCCCGTGGGTTTCCAGAGGACCATATGGGCAACACCGCTCATTCTGTGGCTACACCCGCCCTGCTTGTCATCCCCAATCATACTTGCTGTAATCCGTGTTTTAATTTACTCTGCTGGTGCAACACCCGCTCTGCCAGGATGGTCCTTGGGGCCCCCTCATTCCTGCTGCTGATGACAAGGCGTATGCAAAAGGCACAATTATTCACCCACCAAGGTGACAGGGGAGGCCTCTGCCTGGGAATAGGTTTCCGGCTTCCAGCATTTTCTTGTCAGCCGCTGAAGCACTTTGCAGTTTGCAAACAATTCTACGGAGACCTTCTTCTTCTTCTTCTCCTTTTTTTTTTTTTTCTCTTTTTCTTTTCTTTTTTTTCAAAAAAGGATTTTGATCATAGCAAGTGATGAGACTCCACGGGCTGGCCGCTGGCTCGCCATTGATTCCGAACGCCCGACTTAAGAAGGGTGGCCACGCGCGTTCCTCCTAATCAACTGGATTATTGGATTTTTTTTTTTAATCAAATAAGATTCTCCTCTCCCTTCTCCTCCCACACCCCAGCTCCCCCCCCCCCGCCCCCGTTAGGCCTCAAACAAAGGGAAATATGTCAAGCCCGGCCTATTAATTCATACAGATTTGGCATTGTTTATGTTCTCATGTGGACCACATTCCAGAGCACCAAAATAAAACAGCTCGAGTGTAGCTTTCAGCTCCGGAGCCCGTGATGTATCTCATTTGCTACGGTCCAAGCCGTGGTAACAATACCTTTCATTTTCTTATGGCCTAAAATGATTTTCTTTCTGGGAGGGCCATTTTGAGAGAGAGGGCGACAGAGACAGAACGAGGGAGCAAGAGGAACTGGGGGGGGGGAACAGAGAGAGAGAGAGACAGAGAGAGAGAGAGAGAGAGAGAGGGAAAGAGAGAAGAAAAGAAAACCACTTCTCTTTTCCTTTTCAGGGGATCATTTGCAAGTTAAAGCTAACCTGGGGAGTGTAGGAACAATGGCAAGGCCCAGAAAATGGTCAGGGGTGGGGTGGGGGCTCCCGCATGCGAATGAGGATGATGTCCAACTATTTACGTCTTTGTTCTTCCATAATATCTACTTAATGCAGTTCAATAGCAGCGGATTGTTAGCGGCATTAAGGATTCTATTAAGTTCTTCCCAAAGCCCTGCTATTCTCCTCCAGCTGTTGAGGGCCTGAAGCTTTAGGCTGAGCCTGGCGCAGAACCTTCCAGAAAGCACCTCTGGAAAATGGGTCTTTTCCAGCCTGAGAAAGACACCTCCCCTCTTGCTTCGATTTCAGGCCTGTGACCACAGAGCCCAGCTCAGAAACATCCCCCCGCTGCGAAGCATTTCTTCAGCCCCCAAGCTTTGAATTTGGGAGACACACCCACCGCAAAACACACATTCTATCCCCTATAGAAAATGCTTCCGCATTGCACGTTAGATATAATCTTCCTCAACTCCAGAAATCTTTTCTGAAAGCATTTTTAGAGTCTTTTCAGCATTTCAGCGTGCTTTCTCGAAAACCATGGTCCACCTCGTTCTCCTGATCGAGTCTTCATTGTTGAGATACCATTGGACAAGGGTTAAATTTCAGAGGCAGCAACCTAACCCTCCCTCTTTCGATCTTTAATTAAACATTTGGTTAAGTTGGGTCTTGAAGTTTGGTCTTTTTTATGATCCGAGGCCAATACCGTAACTTTGGTTTCCTAATAGGAAACAATCCCCTGGCTCTCAAAATGTGGGCCAATGAATGAAATGGCTTCGACTTGCAAAAAAGGTTCCCTGATACCGATTCAATATTATTTTAAGTTTCTGTTGTTGAGTCAGCTGGTAAACTCCAGGAGCCACTTTTCCATCTTTACTCGGGGCTCTAAGCTCACCTCTTAGGATTTGGCTAGACCAAATCGAGCCAGGTGGCGGGGTTCATCTCTTCAGGACCTGGCACAAAGGGGGGGCTCACACCTCCCATTTCCCTCACAATGATTTTACTCATTAATGAGTTCCCAAGACAGCATCCAGGGACCCAGGCTTGTCGTCCTTCCTTGAAGGCTAATTCCCTGTTGGGGCCATCCTGCCCCAGCAGACACACTCCAAGGGCAGGGTGGGGGTGGGGGTCCTCTTCTTGCCTCTTAGGGCAGGAAGCATCCCGGGCAGAGCAGCCTGGGACGCTGTGGCATCCGGGAGCTGGCGGCTCCTTCTAGAATGGCAGAGAGAGGGAGGCGGGGGGCTGCGGGAGGGCCAGCCAGAGGGGAAGGGGCCACACCAGGATTTCACACAGTTGGCTTGAAGAGGCCAGCACTAAGCTGCCTTTTCAACCACAGTAAACCCCGTCCATCTGGCCACCCTAAAACTCTGTTAGCTTGTTCCCCTCGCCCAGGGCTGATTGGGCCTCGTGAAGCAGAAGTAACAACATGAATGGTGTAAACCCCGGCCACTTGAGGGTATTACATTTCATTTCATGCTTGACTTAATCAAAACTGGGGAAATGAAATGTACACCTTTTTGATGTTCTTTTCCCTGCTGTTTAAAGAGAAGAATCTTAACCCATTTGATCTTCACATGCACCCAGTAAATGACCAAATATGCCAAGCTGTCAAAAGCAGAAGGCGGCCTGTTGCCAGGCGGTGTTGGGTCACTGGGAAAGCACTTAATACAGGCGAACTTAAGTTTGGAGCCCAGGGACTCGGTTGCAAATGCAGCATTTCCCCTCTGGCCCGGCCACAGTTACCGACTTTGTAAAGGAAAAGGTGGGCTGGGAAAATAAACATGTCCGCCGGATTCAGAGGGAGGGAGCGCGGGTTGACCCTTGCTCCTGCTGGTTCCTCGAAATTTCTCCCGGGTATCACCTCCTCTGTGAGGCTGTGCCCACCCATCCCCCCAGCGCCCAGACCAGTGGGGGGGGATTGTGTGTGCTCTGGGGTCACCCCCATGCCTCCTTTAGGCAAGATACTCAACCTCTTTTGGGGCCCCAGTTAACTCACGGGTTAAAACGGGGATAGTAATAGCTCTAACCCCGTTGGTTGTTGTGAGGAGTGAATTATATAATGTAAAGTATTTAACACGATGCCTGGCACAGAAGTTCTCAATAAATACGAGTTCTTGTTATTACTATTATTATTATATTTATGACTAACTGATATGAACGAAATGATGCCCTCCTCAAATTCATTTGCTGAAGCTCTACCTCCAGTGTGATTATATTTGGAGATAAGGCTTTCAGGAGATCATTAAGGTTAAATGAGGTCATAAGGCTGAGGTACAAATCTGATAAAATTGGGACTTTGATGAGGGCCCCTCGCCCACACTGAGAAAAAGCCATGGCAAGATGGCGGCCGTCTACAAACCAGGAAGAGGGCCTTCACCAGAAACTCAGTTGGCTGGCACCTTCTCTTGAACTTCTCAGCCTCCAGAACTATAAGAAGACACAGTTGTGTTGTTTAAGCACCCCATCTATGGTGTTTTGTTACCGCAGCCCAAGATGACTAATGTGCCAACCTATCAGAGTTTTCTATTCTTATAATTTATATACGTCCATCTCCTCAATGAGACAATGAAATTCTTTGGAGGTAGATCCCATGACTCACTGGGTCTGTACACTGGGCACTCAGCACAGTGCCTGATGTAACAGTGGGGGCTAAGTAAGTACCTGTTAAATACATAATTGGGTGAACATAGTTTGTGTGTCCAGAGAGCCCTGGGCCTTTTCTTGTGCTCATTTGACTACTTCTGTGCTCTGTGACCTTGGACAAGTCACTCACCCTCTCTGTGCTTTAGCTTCCCCATCTGTAGAGCACCCTCCGGATGGACTGGGTGATTTCTAGGGTCTCAGAGACTGTGAGATTTGGCCTTTAATCAAAGATTGAGGTGGGGAGAACAAGGTGAGGGGACAAGTAGCAGCTAGGACAAGGCTGCTGTCTTTTCCAAGCCCAGGCAGCAGGAAAAGGCTCCAAATGACTAGCTAGCAGAAAGGCACCAAGATGGTTTATTAGACAGCTACAGTTGGGGCTTAGGGGAGCGCAGGGCTCACAGGGGACACATGGGTGGTGTTACAACCCTGTCTGCCCAGTGGGGCTGGGGAAAGGGTGCTGGCTGCCTTCCAGAGCTCAGGGAATGCAGGAAAGAGCAAGAATCAGATGGGTTTGGAGTCCCAAGCTCAGAGTTGGCTGAAAAAGATAATGTCTATCTTGTTGGGTGATTTTCAACAGCCTTACCTATGGAAACACCAGGAAGAAGCGCTTGCTGCTCATGTCCCAGGCCTAAGGTTTGCCTGCTTGACTGGCTCAGGAAGGGGGTGCTCCAGCTTGGAGATTTCTACCAGGGCTCCCTAGAGAGCAGGGAATGTTTCCTGGATATGCTTCTCCCCAGCTAGTCTTGCTAACTCACTCATGACCTTGAACATGTCATCTTATAGGCTCTCTGAGCCTCACTGCCCACCTCTGATAGAGCAGAAAACCTGAAACAACCCAAGTACGTCATCATGCATCCGAGCAATGGGCCACTTTGCCATCAGCAAATGTCACTGTCTGTAATGCAAAGATTGGTTATAACAATGTTTCCAGATGATGCACAGAATGTGATGGTGTCTTTGTAAAATGTGTGTGTGTGT
>CM053620.1:23743343-23768343 GCA_028646535.1 Procyon lotor
TGAGGGTCTGTGAAAGCTTCACTTACGACGCTCTTCATATTTTATGGTTCTAGTTATTTTCACGCTTGTTCTTTATTTCTGTCCGGGATAATGTTCTTTCTAATAATAAATAGTTGTTTATTGAAACCATATCAGTGTTTTGGCAGTGATTCTTTATTTCTGTTTGTTTTTCTTTTAGGCCATGTTTATTTCATGTCTCTTTCCTCCTTTGGGTATCCATAAAAGTGCAATGCGATCGTAATAATAGTTGCCACTATTATTTATCCATTTGGATAAATGAACTCGGTGTGGAGTTGCCTAGCCCCTCATGCAATATTTCCTCGGTGAAGTAACACTTTCAGCCAGCCATTTCTGAGCACTTGCTGCAGGCTGGGCCTTGTGCTGCCCCAGCGATTAGCTCAGTGAATGAATCCTCCCGGAGGCCTTCCACAAGCGGTCTGTTAATACCCCCACTCCCTTCTAGGGAACAGAGACCTCAAGAGGCTTGCTCAGGGTTGAACAGCTAGTAAGAGGTAGAAGGGGGACCTGGGCCCTTGGAGTCAGGCTCTGGAGCCTATACTCTCAGAAGACACCAGCCCACATTTGTCCATTTAATCGCATCTTCAGCTGTCCTGCTTTGGGGCACCCCTGGCACCCCCCCCCCTTTTTTTTTTGCATTGCACTGTAGGCAATAGGTCTAATGTGATGTGCTGAAGAACCTAAATATCCCACCAAGAAAATCGCAGTCTCTGCCCCATCCCCGGGGTTGCACCAAAGGGTTTTTACCCCCCTCCCTTTTGTTAAGAGGCCTCATTTCTGACTTGATGAAAACATTTGTAATAGATAATCTAATGCTGATATGTTGCCAGGGACAATGCCTTATTTGTTAAATATAAATGAACATGAACACAGGTCCTCCATGCTAGAAAGGCAAAGGGTCCGGACGCCTTTTCAGAGGGACAGGCTGAGCCCCAGGAAAGAAAGCCAGGAGCCCCTAAAGGGTCTGGTCTAGGACGGTGATCGACCGACAGCTCTTGTGTGACAAGATACATAGTTTCTTTTCAGCAACAGGCAGATTATTGGTTACTATAGTTTCCCTAATGCTCAAATACAGCTCAGGCCTAAGCTGAACAGAATAGGTTAAAAGGTGCCGAAGTTTGGCCCGGGAAGCCACATGTTGAGAATCAGACACCAAACAAAGCAAAAAGCACATCTCCCTGGTCTTTGATGTCTTTTCTGAGGGATGTAGAGTGAGAAAAACACAACCGGTGCTCAGGCCAGGGGCTGCATGGGCCCCTGTGACAATGGCCGGCGGAGTGGGAGCCCAGCACAATGCCCAGACAATGTCCCCAATCCCAGGCGTCCCTGGGCGCGCCACTCACAAACACCCCTGCTGGAAAGAGTATTTCAGCCCTCAGTTTCTTAGCAAGTTCCTGCTGTCCTCTCCAGCCCAGCTAAACCGCCTGCCTTCCCAACCAGACTTTTCTGCAAGCACCCTTCTGAGAAACAGAGACAGAGAGGCGCGACTTTCTCACTTGCCACTGTCCCCCAGCCGCCTAAACACAGCCACAACTCAGCATCATTTTTCCAGTTGTTTTGAATTTTCCTAGATCTGCATAAACATCTTTTCTCCACTTGGGGGGGGGTGAGGAGGAGAGAGAGAAGCTTTCTTCCCTCAAGTAATTCATCTTTGCTCTAAAATATTGCCTCGCGGATCCCTCGGAGGGGACGGTGTGACGTTTTTCATAAACGGGATTAAATTAACCACTATTTATGCCGGCGATGTGGGTCTCTCCTCTTCTGCTGGGATCTGTTTATTTCATTTGGCTTTTTATTTAAATTTAGGGAGCGGATAAATGTGCTTTCACGTTTGGAGATCTCCATCCATCTCCAGCCGGCTGCATCTGGGAAAACAAGTGTGTGGGAGATTATGAGAGAGAGAGGGAGAGAGAGAGAGAGAGGGAGAGAGAGAGAGAGGCAAGCTGAGACATGGAGTTCTGAATGTTTTTGGTGGTTGTTGCAGTATTGTGTCCCTGGTTGTCATTAGTTCTTTATAATGTTTCATGAAAAATATCTAATTGTAACAACTGTATTCCTCCAGTGAACATATTCCTTGAATTGAGGCGCTCACAATGGCCATAGGATAACTGTCCTTGAATTTGAGCCCTTTGTGGGCTGTCAATAGGCTTACAATGTGCTGAATTAGCAGGCATATTAATGGGCAGATGCAATAGCAAACCATTCTTCAGACTCAAATCTTCTTATGCAAATAACCCCATGAATTCAGTTCAAAGCGCTGCTTTCAAAATGAGCTGAGCCCCTCCACCCCACCCCCAGGAGGGACCCTGGGCGAAAGTGACATGAGAAAAGTTTAGACACTTGTTTTTATAACTGGACATGATCTTGTTATCATAATCTGATACTGGTCACTTGCATGGCCGGCTTGTAGGATTTTAAACCCTTAACAGAGAGAGATAATCTTGGCCTTTGTAGGAGTGTGGACAGAATCCCGGCGCGCAGGAAAGCCAGCGGTGAGAAGCACAGTTCCTGCTTTCTCAAACAAAACTTTTCATGATAAAAGCTTTTATCCTAGGATAATCACCCGGCTGGATTTCAGTGGTGGTGGTGATGTTGGCAAAGGGCAGGAAAGGCAAATTTTTTTATAAAAAATGAAAATAACCGATTCCTGAGATGACCCACAATCAGGCTGAATCAGCTGTCTGAGTCCCCCATAGTAGGAGCTGTAGAATTTCCAAAGATCCCAGATGGAACAAATTTTATAAATATATATAAAAAAATTTTTTTTGGTCATCTCTCCCTAGCCCCAAGCAAGATAACATGAGGCTTAGCTAGCATTTCCGGGCTGCCAAAAATGTGCCAGGCATTTTTATTCTGTGCTTCGCCCTTTATGATGATCAGCTTGTGCGATTTTCACAAATGCTCTATAAAGTAGCTACTGTTACTGTCCCCATTTTACAGATGAGAAGAGTGAGGAAAGGGGCTAGGAAACGTGCCCAGGCACCGAGAGGCCATGAAGCCCTCTAGGGAAACACCTGCTGCAGGCACATTAGCTAACTCGGGTGGGAAACGGTAATTTCCCGCAAAGACTTTCTTGCCAGAAGAATCGGCTCCCTCTCTCTGGTGCCCCTCCGAGCTGGGTGGCGGAACCAGAGTAAGGATATTTGGGTCCTTGTCCCGTGTAGTGTTCCTTCCTCCTTGACATGGTTACATGATAAACTTTATACTAACACTTATTTTTAAAGATTTTACTCATTTATTTGACAGACAGACAGAGTACAAGCAGGGGGAGGGGGAGAGGGAGAAGCAGGCTCCCCGCTGAGCAGGGAGCTGGATGCGGGGCTCGATCCCAGGACCCTGGGAGATGCTCAACCGACTGAGCCACCCTGGCGCCCTGATACTTTCAGGGTATACTTTCAAACAGAATATAGATTGACTAGTAATGCTCCTATATATTGTGCCACTCACTGCCTACGGAGCTGAATCTCCTGGCCACGAAGGAAGTTAAATACACTAAGAGGGGATATGAGGCACTGAAAGTCAGCTATTGCTTAACAAAAGTGCTAAGATCATGTGCCGTCATCAACGATAATAGCCGATTTACTCATATATTTACTGGGAATCATTCGTGAATGACTCACACTCTCCCTGTAAAGAAGGTAGGCTATAATTTTCACTTTACAGCTGAAGAAACTGAGGCCCAGATAGGTATTAGAAATTTGTCCAAGGTGAAGGAGTTGAGATTTGAACCCAAGAATTCTGGGTCAACCCTCAACCCCTCTGCTACATGCCATGGAATGTTCCAGCCACCCCGGGGGGTGGTGGGTTGGTAGTATGGTGGCTGCCCTTGGCCTTGATCTGTGATTTAGTCCTGTGATTATCTTGCATCCCCCATACTGTATGCATGTGCGTGAGCATACTTGTGTTTGTGTATCTGTGTGTGTGCGGGGGTGCATGCACATAGGGCGTGGAGGGTGACTGTGGGGAGAGGGAGGCAGAAAAGGAACAGAAGGGTTTATCATCAGGGAGACTGAAGAACCTGGAGACAAAGAACTGGCCCAGAACCTTAGTTCTGGGTCGACCCCTCCAAGAAACCCTCAGGCAGGGGTCTCCTCACGCTACCTACCCGGAGTTAGAAGCCTAAAGGTTTATTACCCAAAGAATCAAGTCACAGAAGTGTGAGACCTGTCTATGCTTCCCAGAATAACGTAACAATAACAACACACGGTAATAAAAGTAATAGTAAACACTAATTATAGATGCCTGATGATGCCCAGGCCCTGTGCTAAGGGTTTTATGTGCATAAACCACCAGCCATAGATGGGACAATGCGAAAGAGAAAAATATTGCCAAAGTGGAATAAAATACCCAGTTTCGGGGAACGTAGGTTGGAGGGAGGGGAAAGTTCATGATGAATGGTGTGTTGCTCAGCTCAGGCTGCCATGACGAAATTCCACAGATTGGGTTGCTTAAACAATGGTTGGTTTTTTTTTTTTCCCCTCTTGATTCTGGGGGTCAGAAGTTCAAGATCAAGGTGCCCTTGAGTTGGTTGGTTTCTTGTGAGGCATTTCTTCCCGGCTTGCAGGTGGCCATCTTCTCACTGTGTCCCCTTTCCTTTATGTCCCTGCGTGTGCACACACACACACACACACACACACACAGATAGAGAGTGAGAGGGAGAGAGAGAGTGTGCTCTGATGTCTCTTCCTCTCCTCTTGAGGACACGAGTCGTAATAGAGCCCCACCCTATGACTGCCCTACATCCTGTGTCTCCAAATACAGACCCATGGGGGGTTAGGGCTTCAACGTGTAATTTGGGAGGAGACACAATTCAGTCCATAACAAATGGGGCTTCTGGGAACACCTTATAGGGATAGGAACGTTTGAGGCTGAATGAATGATTCTAACGAGCAAGCCGCAAGTAGGCAGACTGGTTTGGTTTGGTCCGCATGGCGTTCTCAAAATGGGAAGGGAAAGGACATCGCTATCTGTATATTCAGCCTCTCTTGAGAAATGGAAAGCTCTGGCAACACAGCGCTGGCCTTCCTGAACAGCAACGGCCGGCTGGTGGGTGATTTGTGAAGTCGGCACCAAGCTCACTTTTCCGAAGTCCTCACCACTCCCTATTGTCCAGGCCCACAATTCCACATCCAAAGCTTTAGGAGTCAGACGCATATCCAAATTCAGTCCTTTTGAGACTTTGGACAGGTAACATGGTGACTATATTCTCTATACGAGCTTGTGACCCCAGTACAAGCTGGGGCAGCAACCTCATACTCAATCGACTACTATTTCTATAGTAAAACATATGAGTATTCACAGTAAGTGGGATAAATAAAGGCTTTACGTAGCCTCTCATCTACTCTGGTCAGGTTTTGCTGCCAAACAAGATGAGGTCAGGACAGACTTGGCCACAGATGATTTATAGCAAATACGCCGTGTCCAGAGGCTTCTACATTGGGAGTCTTGAGCAAGGGGTCTGGGTCCTGCCTTTCACCTACTGAACATGCTTCACTCACCTGAGCCCTGACCTGATCCCGACAGGCACCTGCTTTTCTTCCTTCTGCCTAAACAGGTGAAGAGTAGGGAACTGTATGTGGGAGAAAGAAGAGTTTCCAGGCACAAAGGCTTGGAGGAAGCAATGGGTGTATTTCAGGGAGATATCTGCCCGCCAACGTTTAACGAAGCTTTTCACTTGAAAATAATTTTGTGAAAGGGAAACATGCTTCAGAAAATCCTTCAGAGTAAAATTTATAGCGTGTCCCTCCTGTGTCCTGCTTCCATTTCAGGCTTGGGCGAGGCGGGTGGTGACTCTAGATCATTCTAGAGAAGCTCTTCCCATCTGTAGGTCTTGCGCTAAGCAGCAGCACGGATATGGGTTACGCTGTTGACATCAGCCTTCAAATGCTGCAGCCTATGACTCTTTGCTCTGCACATGAGTTTAGACAGATAGGAATGCAAAGGGCGATCAGAAGTTAGCTTGACCAGGGGCGCCTGGGTGGCTCAGTCTGTTGAGCATCTGCCTTGCACTCAGGTCATGATCTCAGGCGTCTGGGATCAGGGGAGTCCTGCATTCCATCGGGCTCCCGGCTCAGCAGGGAGTCTGCTTTTCCCTCTCTTTCTGCTCCTCTACCTGCTCGTGCTCTCTTTCTCTTTCTCAATAAAATCTTAAAAAAAAAAAAAAAGAAAGAAAGAAATTAGCTTAACCAGACAAGTCACATGGATCCACAATCATAATGCAAACCTCAGTTTACCACTTCACCTAGGGCCAAAAGGAGGAAGGAAATAAAGTGAACCTGATCATTCCTTTATTGTTTTTCTGGAAACCAAAGCTACATTTTTTTTCCATTTCAACAGACCACTTAAAAAGTTAATTCAGGTCCCATTGCTCCTTTCCTTTTTTTTTTTTTTTTTTAGATTTTATTTCTTTATTTGAGAGAGAGAAGGAGCAGGAGCAGGGGCAGAGGGAAAGGGAGAAGCAGGCTCCCCGCTGAGCAAGGAGCCACACACGGGATTCGATCCCAGGACACCAAGATCACAACTTAAGCCAAAGGCTGACGCTCAACCAACTCAGCCACCTAGGCACCCCTCGTCCCTCCTGTTCTTGATGACTTCACTACAATAAACGAAATAGACAAAGGTCCTGCCCTTGGGGATCTGTGTATTTTCACTGGAAGGCTGGTCAGCTGACTCCTCCTGCAGTGCCTGTTTCTACACCAGGGGAGAGATTCCGAAGACCACATGTCTACCCTCAGTGTCATGGACAGAGGGGAAACCAAGGCACGTCTAGCGGAAAGATTTACCCCGGTCCTTTATCCTGATTTGGCCCCATTGAAGTCACCAACCAAATGGCGCTGACTTGCACCATCCATCTGAACAGACGGGATCCTTTCCTTGGAGAAAGATAACACATTTCATTGTTCGGTTCCGTTGTTTTTTTCCTTGACCATCGATGTAGAAAGGGTCTCGGGAGACAACTGTGGTTGAGATCACCATCTTTCCAACGAGGACATTCTGTACTCCGGGGAGGTCTTGACTTTCCCCGGAGTTTTTCCTGGAGGGTAATTGGAAACTGTGCTTAACGTAGCATGGCTTTTCAAATTGAGTTGAAAAGTTCATCAAAATGTCATTAATCTGCTTTCCATAGCCTTTCTTGATTAAGTCAAACTTGTGTCTGACCAATTATTTATGAAGCAGAGCTCTGGATGGAGCCCTTTGGGTGTCCGTGGAGCTCTTTGGGCATCCGTGGCCCGACAGCAGGTTGGAGAAGGGAATGAGCGCTTTATACCTGGGGGGCAGGGGGGCTTGGAGTCCTACTCAAATGACATCACTGCCCATCCCTGGCCAAAGGACACCCTGTGGCTCCCCCCCACCGCTCCCCATGTAACTTCTCACCCACAAACGATGTTTCGCCACCAAATGCAGCTGAACATCGGCTGTGCAGAAAGTGTGATGGGGGTCGGGGGTACAAAGGAAGAGTCCCCTGTCATGTCGGGGTGACTCTTTGGAAGAAACGCTCCCATATTTCACACCGGCGCCAACGCACATCTGATGTCACTCAGGCCACCTCTGGAAGTGGACCCGAGAGAAGACCCTGGGCCCGACTTCCCAGCTCTGCCCTGCAGTGGGGTGAGCACAGAAGTGATTCGAGGTCCTAACAATGACATTAATCCCGGTGATGGTCACTCGTGCACGTGTCCTTGCTGGACACACAGTTCTTACAAGATCTCGGTGAAAGAAGGACCCTGATTAGCCTCTTTTCTCTGATAAAGAAACAGAGGCTCTGAGAGGTTAGTTCCTTTGCACAAGATCTCAGGATCAGGGTGGGAACCTGAGTGTTCTGAGACTTGGTCACCAGGACCGCATCCCCTGCCCAGATCAGTTTCCTCGGGACAGAGTAGACATCTCTCAGCCCCAGTGCCCAGAGGGCCCCGGGCTGCCGGTGTGGGATGCCATTTTTAATGACTGAGATGCACATCACGAAACCAGTGGCCACGTCAGAGAGGACACACCTTGCTAAGAGCCACAGGGCAAAGGAGAGTCACAGAGTGGGTGAAAACCAAACGGCCAGCTCCAGGGCACCCCCAGGGAGTCTGAGAAGGGGCCAGAGCTGCAGCCTCCCAGAGGCCCCCCTGACCCAGCCGTGTGGCTGACGGCGTGCCCCCCCCCAAAGGCTTCAAGAGGAGCCAGGTGCCCTGTTCTGGGCAACTGCCTTACAGGACTGTGGTTCCCCTGCTTGTCGTGGAGGTGAGCAACAAGTGGGATGCCTGAACCCTCGGCCAGCAAGCTCGGTACATGCCATTCCACAGTAGTATGTGGGTCACGTGTGTCTCTTCGAGGGAGAGGGAATGAGACAGAACCCGTATTTCTTGAGTTTCAGAAGCTTGAGCGGTTCCTGCCGGGGCTCTGGGCAAGCTGCCACCAACACCTCCAGACTCAGCCAGATCCTGTTTTATGAGTTTCTAGGTCCCCCAAAGACATCTTTATTAATGTCCGACTCCAGAGTGTGGCTTTTCGGGGTCAAGTGTCCCATACATCTCTGATAGATTCTGCAGGGAGAGGAGGGGGTACTTGGGCACACAGACTCCTGAGTTTCTCTGTTTTTTATGATTTGAACTTCCTCCCTGTCTCATTCTTCCTCTCCCCCTCCTCCTCTTCCTCCTCATCCTTCTTCTTCATCCTCTTCTCAATATTGTGTGTGATGAGGTTTCATGGTATAAAGTGAACCCCAATCACCCCAGTGCATCAGCACCTTCCTCCCTGCCTCGGGGGCGGCTGTTCTTTAACAAGGACCACCCTCCCTGAAGTCATCCTGGCTCTATCTTCTATGCTTCTACCTGGATTTCCTCTCACCCTGCACCCAGAAATGGAATGGCTCTAACCACGCCACATGGAGCAAAAATTGGAACCAGCCGGTGGGAGCGAGGGGAGGGGACCTCAGAAGAGATACAGACTTTTGTTTTCAAAAGATGAATCGTTAACCCAGGGTAAGTACGTTTCTCCCAAAGATCCAAAGTCTTAAGGCAATTCCTTGAAGGAAGAACTTGGAAATGATACACTTGATCCTCGCCCATCCTGGAAAAATGGGGCATTGCTGAAGGAAATAGATTTGCCAGATTCTTTTATTACAGAAGCTCAGGAGCAAGCAAGGAGGGCTTTGTTTCAATGTCATTTTTTAATCAATATGCAGCATATCCTAGAGCATCCCTGTTGGCCAGCTTAGCCACTAACTCACACTCCTCCGCGAAATGGATTCTGTTGGATACAGTGCTGAGCTTGTCTTCTGATTTTGGGAAACTTTGTTGTTTTTTTCTTCACTTAGCAGGGAAATTTTAATCTGAGTGTTAAAAGTATTAAAGAAAAAGAGAAACCTTTAGTTTTAACAATTAAAAAACTGTAAAGTGAAATACCACACATTGACAATAATATTTTCCACTCACGGAAATTTTAAATTGTATTCACTTTTTAAATATGTATTTATTTATTTTTGAGAGAGAGAGAGAGAGGCAGAGAGAGTATGAGCAGGAGGGGCAGAGGGAGAGGGAGAGAGAATCTCAAGCAGGCTCCACACTGAACACGGACCCTGATGCGAGGCTTGATCTCACGACCCCGAGATCACGACATGAACACAAAACCAGGAGTCAGATGCTCAACCTACTGTGCCACCTAGGTGCTTAAAGAAATTTTAAGCTTTAAAGTGCACTCACAGCCATCGTTATGTTTGATCAGTGGGACTCAACCAGGGACAGTTTTGTTCCCCGGGGGACATTTGGCAACGTCCGAAGACATTTTGGGTGGTCACAGCTTGGGAGGGTTTGCTACTGGCATCTAATGGGTAGAGGTCAGGGAGGCTGCTGAAAATTCTACAGTGCAAGGAACAGCCTGTCCAACAAAGGATTGTCTGGCCCCAACTGTCAATAGTGCTGAGAGTGAGAAATCCTGCGTTTGACCCTCACCATATCTCTGCGAAGAATAGGGCTGGAGATATTCCTTATTGGTGTCCTTATCTGACATTGCACACACAGGTTGTATAAACCAGGTAGGTATTTAGCTCCAAGAAACAGAAAATCCAACCCACAGTGCTTTAACTAAACAGACATTTCTTCTCAAATAATCAGAAATCCAGGGATTGGCAGTTGCTGCCGTTTCTGTGCTCAGGGAAGGCACCAGAAACCTTGGCCCTATTTCTCTTTCCCATGATCCCTCCTAGGCCGGCTTTTATCTTTATGCCTGTCAGCATATGGTTGTTAGCTGGTGTCTGCAGGTTCCCAAATCACCTCCACTCGAGACAGGAAGAATGGAGCGAAGGCTCGGAGCCGGGCACCCCTGTGCTTTTTATCAGGTAACCAAAAACTCCCCCTGCTCATCAGACTTCTGCTTTCACCTCATTGGTCAGAGCTGTGTCACATGACCACTGGGGGAGGGGGAGGAGGAATCAGCTTTCCAGCTGCCTAATGGTGGAAGGGGGTGGCCAAGGACGGGGGTAGGGAATGAGCACTGAATTAGGGCCCACCCAGTGGCACGCACCAGGGGGGCTGAGGGCTTTCTCAAGATCACATGCTAGCCAGTTAGTCAAGGACCCAGGTGTCCCCATACATAGCTCAGATCTAACTTTACGGGAATATGTCAGTCTTCTTTTTTTTTTTTTTTTTAAAGATTTTATTTATTTGACAGAGAGAAACAGCGAGAGAGGGAACACAAGCAGAGGGAATAGTAGCGGGAGAAGCAGGCCTCCCACAGAGCAGAGAGCCCGATGCGGGGCTCGATCCCAGGCCCCCAGGATCTGACCTGGGCCGAAGGCAGATGCTTAACGACTGAGCCACCCAGGCGCCCCATATGTCAGTCTTCTTGCAACGAGCTCCATTCCCAGAAAGACCGAGCTCGTTGACGAACCCAGAGGAAGTACTGGCTTTTTAGAAATCCCACCTGTTCAATGTAGTTGACTAGAAATTGTATTTGTATCCCCATTGCCTTTTTAACCAGAAATCATGGGGCTCTTTATAACTGCAATAACATTCAAAGTAATAATAGCAATAACTCAATCCCAACAGTCCCGCGAAATAGCTATGTGTCTTGGATCTCAGAGAGAGGAAGCTCAAAATAATCAGAGTGTAAAATCCCATACAAATTGCCTACCTGGAAACTCTCTGGGTGGAAATGATAGATCAAGACAAACAGGGGTCTTTATAGATCCGTATTTTTTAGTTGCAGCCCATTAGCGGGTGGCCAATTCAATTTAGTGGGCCCATGACTGGCATTAAAAAAATACGGAACAGAATACTATAGAAAAGAAAGTAGCAGTGTGCATTGCACCTAGAAAGGTCAGTATGACCGTGTAACTTTTGTTTCAGTGTGTGTGTGTGTGTGTGTGCATACCCAGCTCCTGTATAAAATGCACTTCTTAATGTGTAGGCCACAGCCAACAAGTTGGAAAACCACTATGGTACTCTTTGTCCTGAAATGAACAAGCAGATACAAGTAGGGAAGAAACTCCTGTTAATGCAGGCAGACTGGAGCTCCATCGGCACAGGCCGCTAATGAATTGTCCTTCTGCTTCCTAATTATCTTGAAAGCTTGATTGAAGGGGGCTTTGCACAAATCCCAATAACCCTACTGCCGCTCTCTGTACCTTTGGGCTGAGTGGCCAACCCTGGCCCCTCTGTGAGCCTGCTCTGGTTAATTGGAGCTGCTGCTCTCAGAGACAGGCTTCCTTTGGGGTTAGGATGCCCCGGGGTCTGTCTTCTCCAGCAGCTGGCCTCTGGGTGGTGATGAGTTCCTCGAAATGTGAAGGAGAGAGACAACTGGTGATCTTAATACCTGCCCCTTTAAAATTGGCGTTTCTGGGTTTGGGGTTCAATATTTGGCCCTCTCTGCTTCTATAGGTTCTCTGATTCTATAGGTTTACATTAAAAGTAAGCAAATTTAGAGGCACCTGGGTGGCTCAGTCAGTTAAGCATCTGCTTTTGGCTCAGGTCATGTTCCCAGGGTCGTGGGATTGAGCCCTGCATCAGGCTCCCTGCTCAGCGGGGAGTCTGCTTCTCCCCGTTTCTGCCCTTCCTCCCACTCCTACTCTCTCTCTCTCTCAAATAAATAAATAAGATTTTTTTTTTAAGTAAGCAAATTTAAAATAAACTGTCCACCATCATTTTGTTGCTTGCTTTGGGAGGTGCCTCTTGGTCTTCACCCAGACGTGATCTTCCTTCCCTTCAACATCCCTAAGCCAGGACAGGGAGGGAAGGAAGAAAACAAGCAGGGAAGATGCCTTTGGGAAAATTCTAGCAATCACCCTCTGCAGTGTCCCTGGGTACCCTACAGGAGAAACCAAATGCTTCAGACTTTGATTCAGATGTTTTAAGACCCCCATCTTATATGGCTCTTGACCATATGAGACCCCAGTGACCTCCATCTCATATGGTTCTTGCACCCAGAGAAAAGTAGCAAGAGCAACCATCCAAACGTCTTTGGGTTAGAGATAGATCTCTGTTAAATCCCCATCATTACTCCAGGACAAGGGAAAACTAGAAAATAGGTACTTTGAGCTTTGTTTAAGATCAGCAAACTGTGGGGCGCCTGGGTGGCTCAGTCTTTAAGTTTCTGCCTTCAGCTCAGGCTGTGATCTCTGGGTCCTGAGACTGAGTCCCGTGTCGGGCTCCACGTTCAGCAAGGAGTCTGCTTGGAGAGTTGGAGAGTCTCTCTCTCTCTCTCTCTCCCTCCCCCTCGGTGTCCTCTCCCCCCAAATAAGTAAACACATAAAATATTTTTTAAAAATAAAGAATTAAAAAAAAAATCACGCTGAGAGAAGTAATCCATTGTCAGGCTGAAAGCTCAGCACATCTCCTCCAACCCAGGGACTGGCTCGAGTCCGCCGCTGAAGTCGGGGCTGGAAATCGTCACAGCTCTGTTCTATGCCACTGGTGGCTCCCGCCTCATTAAAATAACAGGGGAAGCTCCTAATTTAGCCAGATTTAATTTTCAACTTTTATAATTCATTTAAAATTTGATCAAGGAGTTAATTTATGACAAGGGCAAGGGGTGCCTTGCCAGCTCATCTGGTGGGCAAAGGCATTATAACTTAATTTATGGTTAAGGCAGCTTGCTATAATTGAGTGCAAAAAGGTGGTTTCTCGTCTAGAGTTTGGAGTCCTGTGGTGAGTGCAGAGAGAAGTGGGGGTCCTACGCTCCCACCTGAGAGGTGGGGACGCGGGTGTCAGCGCCCCCTGACGCAGAATATCAGGGAAGTGTACGTTCTGGCCAAAAGCCTGTCAAGCGGGTAAGGAAACCCGTTACGGCAGCCCCACACCCAGGACGTTCTGGGCTTCTCCCCTGGCCCCTGGGGCGTGGGAACATCTTCCGGAACGAGGCAGGAGAATGGGGCCCGTGCGTCTGTCATGTGAGGTGTGTGACTTCCTCTGAGAAAACTCCGAGGTGCTCCCAACAAGGCAGGGAGGTGCGAAGGGCTTGGAATTTGTTCAGTAGCTCAGGACGTAGCAAGTGTGTGTGCGGGTGTGTGTGTGTGTGTGTGTGTGTGTGTGTGTGTGTGTGGTGTATGCATGCAATACTACGAATGTGTGTGGTTTGGATGTGGAAGAACGTGCGTCTCTCTGGGCATGTATGTGCAAATGCGTATATATCCGCGAACACCCATGTACAAACGTGGGAGACATGTGCGTAAATCTGGATGTGTGTGCCCTGTCCGTGAATGGAGCCAAACCCAGTGCCCACCTGAACGCAGACTGTAAACAGACCCCCTCTTCTGTGTCCTGAAGCTTCTCTCCAAGTCTCAAGGCGGGTTGTGCCATGCTTCAGCCTCCCGAGAGAACAGGGGGCTTGGCTGGGCTTCTGCACACTCAGGTAGCCAGTGGCATTGGCCTTCTGGGTGCTGCCACCTTCTGTCTCTGACCGCCACCCCCCACCCCCACCCACGAGGCACCAGGACCCTCCTCGGTGTCTTCGGGCCCCTTGTCTGATTAGCGCACTAACGTATAATGTATCCGATCGACATCCAGCAGTCTTGTTCTCTCATTAAATATAAAGGATAACTTCGGTGTAGCGGCCACCTGTACTGTACCTAGAGCTCCACAAACATCTCATTTAGTCCCCAAATGTCCCAGGAGCCAGGAGTAACGAATCCCCATGTGGCAAGGAGGCAGATGAAGCAATGAATTTCTCCAAGGCACCCAGCTGGCAGGCGGCCATATGGGGGTTTGGACTCATAACTTTCAAACTCCAGGGTCCTGCCATTACATGGGACCACAGTGATTTCAGGCGAGTCCATGGGCTCCAGGCCCAGCCCAATCCCCCCAGCTTTAGCTACCATTTGGGGTCTGAGGTCCCCCCCAAACCGGAGCAAATTTCCTGCTGTTTTCTCTGCATGCCTTCTGCCCTGACAGGATTCAAATGAAAGGCTCAGAGGGTCCCTGTGCACAGGTGAGCAGAAAGCCCCCCATTAGCTGTAGGCTGGAAAAGACAAGAATTGTGAACCGCGCAGGGCTGGTTTCCAGCCCCATGTCACCTTCCGCACACACTCAGGGTGGCAACCCTGAGCTCTGCTTGCAAGGTACCCAGCTCCCAGCACCCCTTGCACCCTGAGCTCCTCCCCCGCACCCCCCAGCAGAGCCTCTAAGGCTCAGATCAGATGCAGTTTCCTCTGGCCAGTCTGTGTGTCTGTGCGCCGCCCCTCGGCACCCGCTGTCTCTCCCCACTGTTTCAACATCTCTCAGATCAGTGACAACTTCCCACTTTGTGTAAGAGCTGTTTGCAAGTGAATCTTGGGTCCCTACTGGACTCATTCACCTGTGTACCGACCACCGATTAGTCTTGATTAGCTTTCTTTGAATTTCGCACTTACAGCAGTCCGGAGAGTAGGTACCGTCGCCATCTCCATTTTACAGATGAGAAAACTGAGGCACAGAGAGTTTGAGTCACAAATCCAAGATCACACAGCTACTGAAGGACAGAGCTGGGACTCAGATTGAGGGATCTCTCTGGTCCCAAAGTGGCTGCGTGTCACCACTACTGAGCACATTCTCAGCAATGTGTTGAGTGACCATTTTTCTGAGGATGTTTATGTTTTAAAAGAGGACCAGGTCAAGAGAACTGTGCTTAACCCAAAAGAAGGAATCTAATGGTGGGATTCTGGGCCCTGGGGCTTGAGTTGGGGGCAGACACATAGGCCAGAGGAGATAGATGTTAACCATTCAATGGCATTTAATGTAGCTGTGGTTTTTACTGCCTTGTGCCCTTGGCCCCTCTCCCCCTGGGGGCGGGGTGAGGGTAATGGGCATATTAAATAAATCTATTTTGTGAATCAGTAGCATTCTCCAGAATCCTCTTTTCAGCTTGGAGGAAAGTAGAAAAGGGACGGAGTTCTGAGCTTTGACCCGTGAACGCCCGAAGGAGCATTGTGTTTTGAGGATGCAATGAGGAAGGGAGGAGACTTGGGGGACAGCTCTTGCTATGACCATGATCACGATCACGGCCGCTGTGCGGCTGGATCTGTGCTTCCCCCTTTCCAGGTGAGCACAGGATCTGGGCACAGTGCTTGGGACATGACAGTCCAATGGGGTGTTAGCTTCCCCAGTGAGGAAAAGAATGGAAGAACGTGTCTTGGGTATTCCTTTCCCAGAAAGATCCAGAGCCCTCACACCTGGGGAATGCCCTCTCATGAAAGGAAGGTCTTGTTTCGGTCCTGCCAAGGTTATCCTGGAAATTCCTTCTCTGGCGGGAGGGAGGGAAGTTTTCAGAGTTTGTCATGATGTCATTATGACCAAGGCAGCCCCATCAATTCCGGGTGACCCACTCTTCCCGAAGTCCTACTCTGTGCTGGGCATCATGCTAAGTAAACAGAGGCTCTCTGTTCATCCTGTGGGTTTGGAACTTGGAAAAGACAGGGGCAGAGCGGTCCTTACGTGATTCATCCCCAGAGAACCAGACAAAGAACCAACAAGGGAATAATGATTGAAATAATAATTAAAACAACAGGGCTAATAATTAAGATAATTAAAAATAACCATCCTCGGCATTTATGAGGGGTGGGTGAGTGATGTTGCAAGCTTCATCCCCTTTAATGCTTGCCACCAGGCCAGGAGGTTGGTGCTTTCAAGAAAACCCAGGGTTCAATGTGGTAAGAACAGCTAGCTGGTAAGCGGAAGGAGCCGTACCTTGAATCCAACAGGACTGAGCACCAGAACCTGAGGATTTTTGCAACCATACAAAAGGGCTTGAAGGAATTCCATGCCAGCAGCCACGTACCCACCACCTAGACTCTACAATTAATATTTCGTCGTGGATGCTTCATTACATATCCATCCACTCTCCACTCATTAAGCCATTTTATTTGTTTCTCTGTGTGTCTATTTCAAAGTAAGTTGCAGGTACCACTACCTGTCAGCCTAACTTCAACGAGGGTTTGATATCTGTTTACAGCTTTCTCTAAGATAAAACTTTGTCTATGAAATGCACGAGTTTTAAGCACGCCAGTGCATAAGTCTTGACAAATGCACATATATACTTGCTACGCACGCCCCCATCAAGATACTGCACATTACTGTCTCCCAGTAAAGTTACCCTGAGCCTTTTCCAGTCGATCCCTGCCTCCATAGCACAGAAGCAGGTAACGCTTCCAATTTTCTTTTTCCCACCATGAATTCATCTAGCCTGTTCTAGAACTTTCTGAAACATGAGCTCAGATGGTATAACTAAGGCTTTTTTTCATTCAGCGGAATGTTTTTGAGATGCATCCGTGTTTTTACAGATATTAATAGTCTGTTTCCTTTTATTGTTGAATTCCATTACATGCCCATATTTCAGTCTGTCCGTCCATTCTCCTATGTCCAAACGCCCAGGCTATTTCCAGATTTCTTACTATTATGAATTAACTGATTGTAAACACTCTTGCCCAAGGCTTTCGATGGATATATGCTTGTTTTCGATGAATACATGCTTATTTTTCTCTTCTAAATTAACACCCCGCACTGGAATGCTGTGTTATTGGATCCCTGTATGTTCAGTTATATGAAAAACTGCCTCACTCTCCCCAAAGTGACAGTACCATTTTATGCTCCCATCTACGATGTGAGAGTTCTGATGACTTCCCTTCCTCACCAACCATAAATGTTGTCAATCTTTTTAGTTTTAACCATGGGGGGGGTGGGGTGTAGCTCTTTGGTTTTCACTTTAAGTTGCATTTTCCTGATGAGTGATGATGTTGAGCACCTTTTCACGTGCTTATGGGCATTCATAAATTCTCACACACTTTATGAAACTTCTGTTCAAGTCTTTCGTCCTAAAAAAAAAAAAAACTTTTTTTCACTCACTTTCACTCACATTGAGGTATTTACAGACTCTTGTGTTCTGCCCCGGGGGTCTGGGAGAGTCATTTCTGCCCTTCAACAAACATACCTGGCTCTCCTTCTTCCTGACACAAGAAAGACTTGTTTCCTTGTGTTCTTTGCAGTTCGCATGGCCATGTGACTTGCTTCGGCCAATGAAACGTGAGCAGAGGTGACCTCCGGAAAGGAAAACTCTAGAGCCGGTACAATTTTTGCTTCCCGTGTTCCCTTCCCACTACTGAATTGATCACTGTGGATGGGTCTCTGAGTGATTAGAGCAGAGCCCCCTGCGGACATGACGTAGATATGTGGCATTAGTATGAAATCACCGTTTGCTGAGATCCGGCCATTGGTTGGTACTGCAGCCCAGCCTAGGATGACTGGCGGACGATCACTTTCTCGTTCTATAGGCTGCCTGAGGAGTACAAGCAGGCTCGTAAGACCCGGCCCTCCTCCATCCCTCGTCTTTGCACATGTGCCTTCACTAGTCTGTGAAATCGACAACCTGATTATCTTCCAGCAAATAAACACATGCAACAGTCGGGACCTGATCTTACCAGGAAGTTTCTTCTCTCCTCTTGATTTTTTTTTTTTTTTAAAACAGCAGGAAAGTGGTTTTTGATTTTTAATGTATGATAACCAGAAAAGTAAATTAGGGCAAATTTTAATTCAGGCAATAATGAACAAAATGTATTTCTATTTTGAAATAAGGATGAAAGAGTATAGAGATAGTGTGATTTACAGCTCCCTCATGGGATCCTCAGGATTTGCACTGGCAAGCTAAGCAGAATCTTCCCTGAGAAAATGGGAGCCAGGAGAAGCCCAGTAGCTTGGTTGCTGGAAGATTTTTCTTCTCAGAGATGTCTAAGATCCGGCATTTGGACTATCAATCAGAGGACGGATCAATCAGAGCTGAATGCAGCTTCTTCTCTTTTGCAACCAAACCCGGTAATCATGGCTGATAGTTCTCAACCAATTCTTGTCCATAAATGACCAGCAGATCCATAATTTTCCAAGTTGGCCGGTCCAGTTTCAGACTAATGGTTCGTTAAATGTTCCAGACTCTTTAGCACATACAGTGAGCACTTACAAAGGGCCTAGCACTTCGCTTTGGGAATTAAAGAGTACATAGGAGGCCAGTTGATTCCACACAATTCAGCAGATATTTATTGATTGCATTTACAGGGCCCAATAATCACCGTTCATGTACAAAATTGCCCAAAATAAAGTAAGTGGGGTCGGGTTAAATCCCAGAGAGGAGAAGTGTCAACAGGGAGCCAATAGGCCAATCTTTTCCATCAGCAAATGCTCATGGATCAGACTTCTTTGCTCCAGAGCAACAATGGCAACCAAATATCAGAACTTGCGGGATCCAAAGCCAGGCAGTTATGTTTTCAATCGTGATAGCAATTCACACTCCCCCCATCTTGGCTCTTTCAGGAGCTTGGCCTCTGGACCCGAGCTCATTTTTGTGGCTATATCAATATCCTTCGCAATGGCCCAGCTTGGATACAATGCATAATGATCTACTATTGTGATTACCATTCATTTCGCAATTTTCTTTCAATCAAAAGAGTTAGGCTTAAGGGTGTGGCCCAACCCAACTCCCCATGATGGAAATCTTAATTCCCTGGGCTGAGAGCTCCCGAGGAACGCACATGGAACTGATTTACTGGCCAGACGGCTTAACGGCAGAGAGAATTACACTAAAAAAACCGGTTTCTCAGCTGGCTCGTTTTCTAGACTGCGCGCATATGTCTAATGGCATGAATGGCAGGCACGATGGAGCACTGTCCCTTTACAACCTCAGTGAAACCTCACAACAACCTAGGAGGGTAAGTGTTGCTTTTATCCCCATTTTACAAAGGAGGAAACTGAGGCCCAGACTCAAGGCCATTGAATTTGTACATGGCAGAGTCATGGTTTGCCCACAATAGGTTTGACTCTACGAGCATCATTAAACTTGAAGAAAATCGTATGGGAGCCAAGGTAGGAAGGTCATAAAGGGGGTTGCAGGCTTCTAGGCAATTTGCTATGCTATAAAGTAAGCCGAGTGGTCATCCTTGAACAAATCTAGGCTCTACGTTCTGAGAGCGAGGTAAAGGGGCATTTAAAAAAAAATAACGTAGATGATTTATAATTATGATACATTTAGTAATCTCCAAGACGCGTTATTATGAAAAGAGAAAATCATAGTACATGTAGCATGAATTGCATTTATGTAAAAACAGAAGATGTTTTTATCATCGATATGTATATCAGTATGAAGAAAAAGGCAGAAAATTACTAGAAGGATGTGAACAAAATTATGTTTACGTCTAGGGAGGGAAACATAATGGACGGGATGGTGAAGAGTGAACTTCCCCATTCAGCTCTGTCAAACTGCGTTTCACTCTGACTTAAAAAAAAAAATGCATCCATTTTTATTTATATATTATTTAAAAACACATCGGTAGTAAAAAGACGCTAGCGTGTTTTGGCAAGGCCATGGAGTGGTTGGGATTTGGGTTGTAAAATGATGCAGCTACTTTAGAAAACAGTTGGGTGCTTCCTGAAAATGTCAACCATAGAGTGACCACATGACCTAGCAATTCCATCCTCAAAATGAGTATATTCATCGCTGCATTATCCATAGTAGCCTCATAATGAAAACAACTCAAATGTCCACCAACTGGTGAATGGAGAAATAAAATGCAGTATAGCTATGCGATGGAATATTATTCAGCCACAAAAAGGAACAAAGCGTTGACACCTGCTGCCGACATGGATAAACCTTAAGGACACTGTCCAAAGTGACAGAAGCTGGGCACAAAAGACCCAATATTGTACAATTCCATGTATACGCAATGTCCACTATAAGCAAATCTATGAAGACCGGGAGTAAACGAGTATTTTCCCAGGACTGGGCTGGAGGGTGGGAATGATGGAGAGTGATTACTGATGAGTTTGGAGGTTTCTTTTTGGGGTGATGAAAATATTCTAAAGCAGATTTCCATGATGATTGAACAATGTCGAAAATGTCAAAAACTGGGGCTCCTGGGTGGCGTTGTTGGTTAAATATCTGACTCCTGGTTTCAGCTCGGGTCGTGATCTCGTGGTCGTGAGATCGGGCCCCGTCTTGGGGGAGTCTGCTTGAGATTATCTTTCTCTCTCCATCTCCCTCTGCCCCTCCTGCTGGTGAGCTCTCTCTCTCTCTCTCTCTCTCAAATAAATAAATAAATAAATCTTAAAAAAAAATGTTAAAAACCAACTATACGCTTTAAGCAGGTGAATTTTATGAAATGTGAAATATATCTCAATAAAGCTGTTATTTTAAATATCTGTGCCATGCATGTCACTTATGGTTCCAGACGAAAACATTTTAAACACCATTTTCAGATTATAAATGCTATCTGTTTATTACAAAGCATTTAGATAGTCTAGAGCAGCATAATTAAGACAATAACAATCACCGGAGATTTAAAACTTTGCAATAAAATGACACCTGTTTTCTGGCATCTGAAACTCCACAGTCCACATCAGTGATAATCAGATTCATCAGTTTCATATATAGGCCTCTAAGACTTTTCCACGCACATATAAGCATGCAATATATACGTGTGTTTAAATTTATATATGTGTGTGTGTGTGTGTGTATACACATATAATTGTGTGTGGGTGTCCTTTTGAAAATAATTCCAAAATACACACTATTGTGGCTCTTGATTTTTAAAAGCAAATAATTTATCTTGGAGATTCTTCCACATCAACACCTATCGATCTAGTCTTTCATTTCAATAGCTGCATAAAATTCCCGAATGTATCCGTTCTCCTTTTTCTCTTCTGGTTTCTCTCATGCTTCCTTTTTGCCAACCCTACTGCCTCCTCCAACACTGAGTGTTGGGTGACTTCTTAGGAGGGGGATCTCCAGGTCAGATATAAACAAGGATGAGAGGCCCATTAATCCACACCCTGTCCCAAACTTTTGCCTTGTCTTGATTTAAATAGCTAGCTCCTACCCACGCTACAGAACTCAAAAGCACACGAGCACAATTGCGCTTCCGGTTCTTTATTTGGAAAATGAAAACACCAACTCTCCACAAGATATCTGAGCCCCCATGTTCACTGCAGCATTTTTTCCAAGACCCAAGACATGGAAACAATCTAAGGATGCACCGATGGATGAATGAATAAAGAAGATGTGGGATATATACACAGTGGAATATTACTCGGCCATAAAGAAGAATGAAATCTTGCCATTTAGGACAGCATGCGTGGATGGACCTTGAAGGTGTTATGGTAAGTGAAATAAGTCAGACAGATAAAAATGAATGCCATTTGATCTTGCCTACCCATGGAAGTTGAAAACAAAACAAAAAAACCCAAACTTCTAGATACAGAGAACAGATTGGAGGTTGTCAGGGGCAGGGGGTGGAGATGGGCAAAATGGGTGAAGGTCATTGAAAGGTACAAGCCTCCAGTTATGAAATACATAAGGCCTGGGGGATGTACTGTACGGTGATTATAGTTAATAATACTGTCTTGTGTCTTTGAAGTTGTCAAGAGAATAGATCTCAGAAATTCTCATTACATGAAGATAGTCCCAGTATGTACAAATATTGAGTGATTACATTGTACACCCAAAATTAATATAATATGTCAAATATATTTCAATAAAAAGAATATTTCCTCTTAGAAAATATCAAATCACTTTTCAAAGTGAACTAGTAAAATAGCTCCCTTGGCCTAGGATAAGGCTGTGGGGAAAATAGTATTTTGCAGTTTTGTAAAGAATTTTATAATTGCGATGGTACCTCTGGGGAGGAAAGATTTAACTACACACACGTATACCCACGCCGCGAGAGCGCAGATAGCGCTGTTAAGTAGAAAGTTGTTGGGATTTTGAGTCCCACAGGTTGGATGCAACTCTCAACTCCACCGCTTACAAACTGTGAACCTGAGTTACAAAATCTCTCTGAACCCCAACTTCCCAGGCTGTGAACTTGGGATATCATTTCCTACCTGGTCCTACCAAGACCAGACTCGGTTGGGGCAAGAGACCTACATCTCGGGAGCAAAGTTGAAGGGGGTACCGAAAACCTCAGTAGTCAAGATAAATACTATTTTTAGGCAGTCTTTTAAAAAATCCAACTCACAGACTCTGCTGTGAGCGCCGGCCACTGGTCTTTGTATATACAGTTTCCCTGGACTTAGAGACCGATTACGTGGAGCCTCTCGTTCAGTGTGTGATATTCGGAAGTAGGTTGTCTTTCAGGTGAATCCAGGAGCTCGGGTGTTTGTTGAATCCTTGGGTCACCGAAAACTTAATTTGAAACATTCTCTGGTGACTCTTGTGTTCATCCTCCCCCCCCACCCCCCACCCCCGTTGCTCGCAATGGAAATGGGGTTCCCTCCTCAAGCCATTTATCAGAGTGGCAGATTAAAATTATGTAACAGGAAGTTTTCTGTTCATATCGTAATATAACCGAATCATCAGCTCTCTATTGATAATTCATTATGTGTCTCCGCTGTCTTGCTGCAGCTCTGAAAATGCTTTTTGCCATAACGATTTTAAACCCTCCTTCTGTAATGGCCTCCCCACGGTGTCACTCAGCCCCCCTTTCGTGTACCATAATATTATTCTGCAATCCGTCTTGGGAGAATGCTTAAAAGCTTTCTCTCATTTTCTCCATTTAACTCATGTATTATCTGAGTTTTTACATTAAATGGCCATTCTTAATATCCCATGACGCGTCACCTCTTTTCTAGAGAGGACACGGACACAGTACTTACCTGATTCCAGAATCTATACTAATGGAATCACGCTTTCCCACATCAGCTGAGAGCAGTTCGTTGGGTGCGGCGGCATTTAATCTGGAGAAGGAACTTATGAAAGAGAACAAAACAATTTAAGCCGCAGTTGGTTAAATGCGGACGCCGTTGATGCAATTTGTTTCGTAAAAAGGAATTAGCAGATATTGAAGTCAAGTTGCGGAATGAAGGTCAAAACTGCCCAGCTTTATGGTCTGAGTACAACCAACGACAATGCTTTTTTAAAAGCCTAATCTGGGCAAATTGCAGATAAACATTGGAGTTTCTCCGTGAAAGAAGAAAGGCTAGTGAGGGCTTTAAATCTACACTATGATCTAGTAATTTAAAAACACTGAAATCCAACCTTGAAATCCTGATACTTCACTTAGGACTTGCTCCGCTGTGCTTAACCTGTGCTTCCCGGTACCGCCTTGAGCAGGAAGCTAGAAAGGCCGCTTCCAGCACCGATTTTAAGGAAGAAAGAACGTCTGATCATTGGCTCACCTTCCCTGTAGAATTCAAACGCAAAATGGAAAAAGTTGCAGCCCAAATTCCGTTAAGGTATAAAGGGGCAGAACTGACTGTTGCCTTGAGGCCCTCAGGCTGGGAATATTTTGATTTGAAGAGCCAGAGACCTCCAAACCTGGAGGCTGATTTCTTTCTTGTGCAGAGAGACAGTTGCATCTCACTAATGGATCGGGGGCAAGGACTTGGGACGCGTTTGGAGGCCAGTGATGGAGAAGGTGTTCATTTCATTCTGAGTGGCTGGGGGCTGACAGGAGGGCAGGGGTAGGACAGAGGACAATGAATCATCCATTCTTCTGACGTGGGCACCAGCCCTGAAGGGAGCAGAAGAACTTGACCGACCCATCCAGGATCTGAGTGCTGGCGACCCAGAGAATAAGAAGGGAAGATTCCCCAAGCTTTGCAGCCAAACTGATGTAGGTATGAGTTCTGTCTCTGCCATGCAATAGCTGTGTGACTTTGGGTGAGTCACCTGACCTTCCTGAGCCTCACTTTCCTTATATGTGTCACGTGGACGTCAATATCTGCCTTGCAGGCTTGCAGGGAAGATGACAGGTGTAATTAAAGCATCTTGCACGGTGTCTGGCACGTAGTAAGCGACCAGCCAAGCGGTAGTTCCACGCGCCGGGCACCGTCTAGACGTCCTTGCGTGTCCAATTGTAACTCGATGAATTGCCATCGCCGCAATTTCAAACAGCTAATTGGATTGTAAATTGACTTGTTTATCCATTTAAAAATGACCAACAAATACGTTGCAAAATTAAAATCGTGGGAGGATTTCATATAATGGAATTTATTTTGCACTTTAAAAGTGGATCTCCAAAAATGCCATTTTGCCATTTTCGGTTGCCAGGGTGTCATTGGCAAGGACCCCCAGAGATGAAAGAGAGAGAGAGGGAGGGAGAGGGAGAAAGAGAGAGAGAGAGAGAGAGAGAGAGAGAGAGAGAGAGGCTTTGCCATCTCCTTGATCCAAAGGTATTTATTTTATTTTATGCTTGCATTCTGGCTCACGGAGCTACTATGCAGACATCATGCTGTATGATAAATCCATTTATTTGGGCAACTTCGGGAGGGAAATTTGCCCAGAAAACTGGCTGGAGCTGGCTTTGGATAAAGCCAAATTGGGTCTCCAGCAGACTGGGGTCCATTCCAAATGAGTTCCCGGTGGGCAGGGAGTGTTCCAGGCTGTACGGTGTGCAGCCTTCCCCGAGAGCCCCCAAACCACTTGAAACAAAGAAGACCCAGCCATCGGCAGTTGCATTGATTGGCAGATATCAGATCACATTCCTTTGTCTCCTGCCCGGTTTATTTTCCCACCCCGGTCCAACCTTTGCAGAAGAACAAGCTTAAATGCTGAC
>CM053620.1:23773343-23805835 GCA_028646535.1 Procyon lotor
TAGTTGGCTCTGAGGCTGGACAGACGTGTTCTCTCCCCCCAACCCCCAGGGAACCCTGCATTAGAAGGACCAAGGTCATGGGCAGCCAACCTTGGCCTGCCCTCCCAGACCCCACCGTGTGTGCAGGTCTGACTTCTCTGAAGGACTTTACGCAGACAAAGTGATGGAGATTGAAGAGAGACGCCCGGGTCATTTCACTGAGACTCAGTTTCCTTCTCTTTCGTGTCAAGTGTGCTGAGAACTTATTTATTGGGCTCCGAAGACAGAAGGGGCGGGGAGTGGAATTATAATGCAGACTTATGCGAGGCAAAGCCCCGAGACACTTAGGATGGCTTTATTTTATTCACAGACTCTATCTGAGGCTTCTCTTAATCAAACATGCCAACCTGTCTTTGGGGAGTGTTATTTTATAAAGTGTTTGTCTTAATTCTCATCCATTTGGATAGTTTCCGATAGAGGGGGAGACTGTTCTCAGTAAGGGGAATCGTGTAGACAGCATTGTTCCTGAAAAGGAACTTAACAGAGATACCTAAGCTCTCAATTAGGGCCAAGTTATAAGGATTTGCCGTCAATCTAAAACGGAGGCCAAGCACATTGGTTAAAAAAAAAAAAAAAAGAAAAAAACGGCCTGGTGTTTGTGGATCTTACATTCTGTGTCTTGCAAGACTGTGCTTCCTTCCCGGATTTAGATATTGGAAATGCCACGTGATTAGATTAAGACAATCATTTTTATATCTATCTCCGTGATTGTTTTCTCTCTGCCAGATCCTCGCAAGCACTGAACTCCGCACGGAGCTGGCAAATGGAGTTTCTGATTGATTGAAATGTACAGGACGTTGCCAGAGGGCCGCATAGTTAAAATAAAATATACATACAGGATACAAGAGACTGCCGCTATCAGCTACTGTTAAGCTAAGCAGGACTTGTCATAAAGAATTTCAAAATCAGGGCTTCATTGGATTATGTAATAATCTGCTGCAAAGTGTAGAGTCGGAGGGCTTCTCCCCGGCCTGTGCCTGACTTCTGCGGAAACATCCTAAAGTTTCTGGAAGGAATGGGGCTACTCTGTGTGGGCACCCGGTTCGGCCCTGCCTGCATTCTCCTTTGTCGGAAGCTGGTGATTTAATTAGCGCCACTTTGAGCCAAAGTGTGCCTTCCTTACCTGAAACGGGGCCTTTCTTTACCTGTAACAACTGTCGCCTGATCTTTGCATGAAGCCAGAGAGGGCTCTTTGCTTCTCAGAACTTCGCAAAACCTGTCAGGGGCTCCCGTGGTGACTCCCCAGTGCTCTTTATGTGAAATTATGAGACGTTCTCCGATCCGAGCTGTTCTTTGGCTGCCGCGAGATCATTTCTGGAGGCGAGACACCTGGCTGGCCTTGAGTGGTGATTAATTTCATGTGTTTAGGGTACAATCATCACTCAGAAAAGGGGTTGAGGGTTGGGGTGATGATGATGGGCAGGAAGGAGATGGCCCGTGGAACTGTTCTACATCATCGGTTCCTTCGATCGCTGGCAGACGTTCAGAGACAACTTCTTTGTGTCTGCCCAGAATAAACAAAGCTACCGTCGGCTTTGCCGAGTTCCAATCTGAAAGCAGATTGAGGACTGTAGTATCCGGGCACCTGAAGCTGAAACGGCTTCCACTGGCTTTTCAGATGCGTCTTCAAGAATAGCGTGCATCAGTCTGTGGTTTGCACGTAAGGACGTTTGGGGATATATGGGCACAGTGGTCGCTGTCGTGTGCTTCCTGGCCACCCCTTCCAGATGGAGAGCTCATTCCCTACCCCCTTCGGCGCCATCCCACCCTGGAGTGACGGCTGCTAACTGCTCACACCTGCTTCCCTCTCTGGGGACTCAGGGGAGCTGCCTCCCCCAAGGTTATACCCCCTCCCCGGCAGCTCTTATCCAAAGCCTGATCAGCGATGGGTCCCCAAAACCCAGGCTTTTTGTCCCAGTTTGGAACACCTCTGAAGGGTCATCGTGGACACTGTGCTCCCTCCCCGCAACATCGGGTGTGGTCTCTGTGATATACCCAGCAGGTGGTGTCTCGGAAAACATGTCCTGCCTGCGAGTGTCCATCTCAGAGTGTATTTCCAGAAAACCCGACCTAAGAAAAGTCTCACCTATGAGAAAGCCTATAGGAGGACAATGTAGGGCTAGATACATTTTGGTACCCAAAACTGATAACCACGTTTTTCAAACTCTAGCCCGGTGTGACAGATATGCAATGGGGTCCGTCTAACTTAGATCCGTTTCTGCAACTCCGATGGCAAACTGAGCTCTGGGTGAAGCTTGCCTCAGGGGGACCTTACTGAACAACAGCTAATCAGGAAAATGGATTGATGTATGGATTAAAGTAAACACTCCAAAAGCATTTTTGCTCAATCAAAGAGATTTAAGGGAAGGGATGCTTCTACCAACCGAAAGAGAAAAAAAAAAAAAATACCCCTTTTGTACTTCAATTAGCAAACAATAATTTGGATAATTGGAAACAAATGTTTCTTCTTTTATCACATGAATTCCACAGTTCTTTGCCCAATGCTGTCCCCTGCAGGGTAGAAGAAATCAAATCAGAAGAATCTGAACTATTCACAGGCCAGGAATCCCTGAGATCACAGCCCAGGGAGAGGAAGGTCGTGCCCCCACCGAGGCTGGTCCTTCCCATCTAGATCCCGCTCCCCCTTCCCGGGAAGATGCCACCATTTCCCGGAATAGCATTTTGCCGTTGTTATGCAGAGAACGCCCTCTGGAAATCATTTCTGAACACCCACGGCCAGCTTCCCAGATTTCTTGGTTACCTGTGAGAGGACAGACCGTTTGCTTCTCGAAGGGCTGGCTGGCGGTGTTTTGAGGAAACAGCCAACCCACGTTGGAGGTGCACAAAGCAGAAGCCCTCTCCTCTAGGAGGGGACATTCTTTTTTGAAGATGTAGACAGCAAAGGACTTGAGGAAAAGCTCTCAGCTCAGGTCAGGCCAGAAAACTGGGGACCCTGTACTATTGTTCCTGAAGGCAGCTGCTCTCTGAAGTGACAGTGGAGACCAGAAAAGACCAGGAAGGCTCGCTCCATGTTCCCTGAGGATCAAAACTGCAGCATGCATAAGGCTGCCCCCCCACTGCAGGAATCTGCGCTTACCTTGTCTTCGCCAAGAGGTACCTGTCTGGAGGGAAGGTGGCCATCTACTTACCCAGGGTAGAGAGATTGATTTCATGAGTTTTGTGCGTCCTAGGTGCCAAAAGTAAACTCGAAACCCCGTATGTGCTCACGTCTTCATCCTTAGTTTTCTCTCAACATCCTGCCTGTTCAGCTTATTGTCTGCCCTGTCTCTGTACCTGCAGAGGAGGACAAGGATGTGGGTGGTAACAATAATGATGCTTTGCCTAAAATGGGGCACGTTGAATCCTTACATCAGTCTCACAAGGTACTATTATCCCATTTGATGGATGAGAACACTGGGACTCAGAGAAGTTAAGAGGACCCAAGCCCCTTCCACATCGGCCCAGCAGAAGGATGCGGGGAAGGGAAAGGGGGAAGTTGGCCAAACCCTATCGTGAAAAATGTGAACCCATGAGAAGCCAGGAAGCCAGCACTGGTAGGCAGATGCTGATGTGAACACTTCTTTCTTAGATCCTGGCAGAGGGAAAAAATGCTGGTGAAATTCTTTCACTCATTCATTCAACACAGCCATCGAACCTACTGTGTGTCCGTCCCAGGCTGGGGACACAAAGTTATGGATGGCCCCAGATTTAGAGGCACTCACAGTGTGACGAGGAGAGGGAGGTTAGTCCTGCCTCCCTCCTCACCCTCTGCTGCACTGAGGGGTCACTTGGCTGGCTGGGGCCCAGCTCCGCCTGACGAGCCACTCAGTTGTGGAGTGAGCATCTGGCAGTTGCCCTACATTTTCTACATGCAAACTTGTGCACCCATCTGCTTCAGCTGCACTATCCCAGCTTTGGTCATTTTCTGAGCCTCTTTCCAAAGCTCGATAAATAAGCCTCATTCTTACCCTCAAAACAGATCCCAGGCATCGGCCTTGGGCCGCCACTCTGGTCCATTTTAGGACCCAGGAGTGGATCATCCTATCTCCAGAAGAGAGATCATTTCACCCCCTCTCCAGAGAACTGGGAGCTCTGGCCACCCGGCGCTGTCATTGGACCCCAGTGGTCTGGGGTGGGAGCTCCCATTTCCACTGGGTCCCGGGGTCTCTTAACTAGCATCTCCCCTGGGTCTCAGCATTGTGCCAACTTTCCATCCAGAAGGTGTCAGAAGGACACACGAGAAACTTACAGAGGAGTCGCCTGAAAGACACGAGGCGGGAAAACATGGGCCTTAGGTGGAATTTGGGGGAGATCAGGATAAGGGGGTCCCCCGTCACGTGCAAGACCATCTGGAGAACTGAATGTTCAAGACTTGACAAAGCCTACATGGGGCCTGGGGAGACAAAATCCAGGCTAACACAGGAATCTTCATTTATTTATTTTATTTATTTGATCGTTTATTTATTTGATCCCACATTTATTTATTCCAGAACAATTATTCGAGCTCCTTCTACAATCTGGCCCTGTACTAGACATAGGTCTTGCCCTTATGGAACTTCTAGTCCATCTGATAAATAAATGGCAGCCCCAAAACGCTCACCCTCAGCACTCTAGACAGCTGAGCCCTGGTACCTCTCCTCCTCCGCCCAGAGAAGGCAGGTGGTCTCTGTAGGGAGCAGCGGTCTTGCGGGGGAGGCACTCCTGGCCTTACCCTCTGTCACCTAAGCTCCCTATCTAAGCAAAGTGCCTTAGTTGTCCTTACTTGTCCCTCTGTCCTCGGCTTATGTGTATCACAGCAGTCACAACAAATAACACCATCACCATCCAACTGCTAACAAGGCATAGGGATTTCTCACTTTGTCTGTGAGAGCCATCTGGGCTTGCAAACTTGACCCCACAGCATAGACGCTGGCAGAGCCCACAGCCTTCAGGAGGAGGCTCTCACACACTGCTTTACACAAGTTTTATTTTTGCTACTGTGCGACGCTCTCGTTTCAACTGCTGTGTCCCGTGAACTGCATCCACGATCATTAAGAACTTTCTGGAGTTAGATTGATGTTGGAAACATTGATCTCCTTCCCTGGAAGCCTTCCACATCCCATCTGTTAGATGTTTTGACCTTTTCCTTAACACCATTAAGAGATAAAAAGTTAATCTACTGAAAAAAGATGCATGACCTTTCACACGAGAATGGGTACCGCCGTGTGGCCTCCCTCCATTGACGAGTTTTATTTTATTTTATTATTTTATTTTTATTTTATTTTATTTTATTATTTTATTTTAATTTTATTTTATTTTTAAAAAGATTTTATTTATTTATTTGACAGAGAGAGATCACAAGCAGGCAGAGAGTTAGGCAGAGGGAAAGGGAGGAGCAGGTTCCCTGTTGAGCAGAAAGCCCGATGCGGGGCTCGATCCCAGGACCCTGAGATCATGACCTGAGCTGAGGGCAGAGGCTTAACCCACTGAGCCCCCCAGGAGCCCCACTGATGAATTTTAGACTCGGGAATCAGGCCATATGTGTAAATGAGCAGGATAATTGTGGGGAATAACATAGCATGACCAGGAAAGTCTCTATCCCATCTAAAGTGTCCAGAATTAGGCAACATGAACTCTGAGTCAGATCACTTTGTCCGGCCCCTGCTTGAATCCATGACCGATCACCTTCATTCGAGAATGCAGACATTGGCCTGGAACATGGTATTTGCTAACCGGAAACTATTAACCATGGTAACCTTTAGCTGGGATCCAATAAACCAGAGTCCTCTCCACTCCGTTCATTCACTAATTTGACAATTTTTTGTTGAGCACCTAGTGTATAGCAGAGACCTCTCTAGACACCGGGTACATAGCAATGAAAAAAGTCAAAATTCCTGCCTTCAAGGAACTCATATTCTAGTTAAGAAGGCAAATGGTAAATAAGATATGATAATCAGCATGTAAGAGAAGTAAAATGTACAGTAAGTCAAATAGTGATTAGCCCTAAAGAAAAAAGTACTATTTTTTATATCTGAATGGTGGGAAGTTGAAGTTTTTCTTAAAGATTCGTTTATTTGTTTTTAGGGAGAAAGCACGTACCCATGAGCTGGGGAAGGGGGGCAGGGGAGAGAGAGAGAGAAAGACTCTTGAGCAGACCCCCTGCTGAGCATGGAGACTGCCGTGGGGCTCCATCCCACAATGCTGAGATCCTGACCTGAGCCGAAATCAAGAGTCGGACACTTAACCAACTCAGCCACCTGGGCGCCCCTGAAATTTTAAAGGAGAAGGAGTATGGCATTTTCCTTTGTCAATTCTCTTTTCTGACAAAGGCAGAAAAAGACAAGCTCATGGCCAGGCCAGCCCATTGGACACATGCCTGTTAGCCAGTCTCTGCCCTTGATCACTAGAGGTCTTGAAGATATGAATCATGTTTGGGATGAAGAAGCTTACAGAGCCCTCCAATATCAAGGAAATAATCTTTCATTAGCAAGCGAAGCAAACAAATGGGAGCACAGATTGTACAGGGATTCATACAATAACAGTTGACCAAGGTCAGACATAAGTAGCCCAAATACACTAAAAAACAGATGAATATACTTAAAAACAGAATCACTGAATTTCAATATCCCGTGCCTCATGCCAGGGTAGAAGAGTTGTATAAAATCACCAAGGACGGGGTGCCTGGGTGGCTCAGTGGGTTAAAGCCTCTGCCTTCAGCTCAGGTCATGATCTCAGGGTCCTGGGATCGAGCCCCGCATCAGGCTTTCTGCTCAGCAGGGAGCCTGCTTCCCCCTCTCTCTCTGCCTGCCTCTCTGCTTGCATGTGATCTCTCTGTCAAATAAATAAATAAAATCTTTAAAAAATTAAATAATAAATTTTAAAAAATTAAAAATTAAAAAAAATCGCCAAGGACGTGATGTGCAGGTCACCCTCCTTGAAGGGTCACACCCATTCCCTGTCCTTGCCTTGCTTCGAGTTGTGGGGCAGGGGCTGATCATGTCAGGCTGCTGGGTAGTTTCGGGGAATACTGGCCCATGGGAGGCGCTAGACGTGGATTACTGCAGGACAAGAGAAGTCACGGTCTGTCTCCCTGCCTTCCCGCTTTGGATGGCCTCTCTGTGACTCCATCTCCAGCCTGGCTCAGCTCTCCTGCCTTCGTTCTTTCCCTCCTGGGCAGCACATCGTTTCTGGTCCCGGCTCCCTCTGGGCGGCTGAGGGGGCACCACCTCCTTCCTGTACCGAGAGCAGAAGCATCTTCCTCCCGGTGTTACTATCCAGGTTACCTGCTTCCCGTTGGTTCTTGCAACTCATCCAATGACTTCGTTTCGCTGTGTTAGATTCCCCTAAGAAGGTACACAAGTGGCCAACAGGTATATGAAAAGGTGCCCAACATCACTAATCCTTGGGGAGAAGTGGATCCAAACCACAGCGAGATAGCATCTCGTACCTGTTCAAGTGGCTAGCATCCAAAAGACAAAAGGTTAAGAGTTGGGGAGGATGTGGAGAAAAGGGAACCCTCGTGCCCTGTTGGTGAGAATGTAAATTGGTACAAACTCTCCGAAACAGTGTGAGGTCTCCTAAAAAAAAAAAAAATTAAAATTATAAATAGAGCTAGTGGATGATCCAGAATCCTGAAATTCCGCTCCTAGAAATATACTTGAAGGAAATGAAATCATAATCTCAAAGAGAGATCTGCCCCTCCAGGTTCCCTGAGGAATTATTTATAATAGCCAAGGTGTGGAAAAAGCCCGAGTGTCCATGAACAGGTGAATGGATAAAGAAAGTGTGGTAAATATACAGTATGGAATATTATTCAGCCATAAAAAGGAAATCCTACCATTTGTAACAACATGGATAGATCTTGAGCGCATTTTGCTAAGTGAAATAAGTCAGACGGGTGCGCCTGGGTGGCTCAGCTCTTAAGCATCTCCCCTCGGCTCAGGTCATGATCCCAGGGTCCTGGGATCGAGTCCTATGCAGGGAGCCTGCTTCTCCTTCTGTCTGCTGCTTCCCCTACTTGTGCTCTCTCTGTGTCAAATAAATAAATAAAATATTTTAAAAAAAAAAAGAAGTCAAGCAGAAAAAGACAAATACTGAATGATTTCACTTATATGTGGAATCTTCAAAAAAAAGAAAGAAAAACTCATTCATAGATAGAGGGAACAAATTGGTAGTTGCCAAGGCTAGGGGTGGATAGCATGGCAGGGGGAAGAGGGATGGATGATAAACAAAATGAGTGAGGATGATCAAAAGTACAAACTTCCAGTTATAAGATAAGTAAGTCCTGGGGATATCTTGCACAGCATGGCGACTACAATTAAAAATACCTTATTTATATTTGAAAGTTGCTAAGAAAATAAAAGTTCTCAGCACAAAAACAGAACATTTATAACTATGTGTGGTGAGGGCTATTAATTTACATATATAATGATATGTATATATTATCATGTTATATACCTAAAATGAATACAATGTTATATGTCAATTATATCTCAATTAAAAAAAAATTCCCCTAGTGAACCAACTGAGAGGAGTTCTGTTTCCCTGATTAGACTCTCATGGGTACAGAGACAGGCTTTGGTGGCGCCAATGCTGAACAGTAAGAGATCTCTGCATAAAGTCTCTGAGCCTCCTTGTAAACCAGAAAAGAACAGAAACAAAAGCAAAAGACCCAAAACACGCATCTACCGTAGGCCGTTCCTGTGGATTCGTGCTCTATCTGCCCTGTTTACCTACCATCATCCTTTTCCACCGAAGGGCTGGTCTTTGCTCCCTGGACACATATTAGGCTCCTTATCTTCCCTTTGTAAAGACAGCTCACCCCTTGATCCTTTGGTCCCTAACCCCAGGGCCAGTGTCCTCGGTTCATGAGCACTCCTCATCTTTCAGGGCCCTCCTTCTCAGATCCACACAGGGAGGCCAAGGGCCCTATTGTTTCCAAAATCTCTCCTTTCTCCCATTGGCTGTCACCAACTTCTTCATCAGCATCTCCTGGAGCTGCCAGAAATGTGCCCCTCTCAAGGGGTTGGGCAGCAGTCATGTTTATGACTTAGATGTTTGGTGACACGAAAGATGCCAATGTCCAATCTGGTTCTCCGGACGCAGTGTCCAGCTTACCCTCCTCTCCATTTCTAGAAGGATAAGGATTAGCTGCAACATAAACACCTTTTTTTTCAGCTGTGCTGAAAAAAAAAAAAAAAAAGCTGAGACTTCTCCACGGCCACCGTGCTCTGGTTGTGGTCTGAGGATCAGTGAGATTAAACGCATTTAGCTTACTATAAAAACGATGATTCCTGGACCCTTCATTAGACCTACCAAAGCCAAACCCTCTAGAGTTGTGGCCCGAGAGTCCAGATCTTAACCCCACCACCCACCTCCGCCCGCCCCCTGGGTATTCTTATGCATACAGAAGGTTGAGAATTTGTGGGTCACAGGGTTCAAAGTCACAGACAAGGGCCATGGACACCTAATTGTTTCATGTGCCCAATTACCCCTCATTTCCACTGCGAAATTCTTCCCTTACCGTATAGGGGAATCATTAAGCTATAAGACCTTACTGCATGGGTCATAGTTGTTAGGTCCGTAAGTGGGCACTTGGGTGAAATTAGACTCGTCAGAGACCTTCCTCGGGATTTTCAAGTCGAGAGCAGGAAGATAGGCAGACTCTCTCTGGGGATGGCATAGAGACCTGGATCTATCATTGACCGTTTTCTACCACATCTAGAAAAAGGCACATAGAGAAAGAGAATGTGCGTATCAAGCAGAATTCAAGACATGAGAAAATCCTGGGGTTCAGATGTATTTCTGCCCCTTGTGTGGCCTGGCTGTTCAGTCTGCCTGGGCTTCAAGATTTCTTTGGATTGTAGGAATGAGTAAAATCCTTTTAAGCCACTTTGGATGGGGTGGAACTTTCAGTAGATCGATTTCATGCCATTTTCCACAAGAACAGATTAACGATCTCAATCCCTTATTCTCTGCGTTACTTTGCACCTCTCCAAATCAGATCTGGAGGAAATCTCAGAAATCATGTCACATACCGTAATCGAGTCTTAGATTTCTCTGGATGTTTTGAGAAATGAGCAGGCTCTCAAGACTCGGAGTCCTAGCCCAACCCCCCAGAGCCGCACCTTTTCATCTGTTTAGATATTGGGTTTCCAGGTACAATTTTGTTTGCAAAATAAGAGTTCTGGAAAACAAACAAACAAATACACACACTGACCCACCCTTTCTCCTATTGTAGGGTTGGGGGAAGTGAGGGACAAACACTTGCTCAAGGTCAAATAGCCAATTCTTAGGCTAAACACAAACAACTGGATTTTAAAAATGGGCCAAAGATCTTAAGGATGCCTGAGCAAAGAAACTATACAGATAGCAAGTAAACATATGAAAGGATGCTTCACATCATAAGTCACCAGGGAAATGTAAATTAAAACAAGGAGATACTGCTGTATACTCATGCATTAAAATGACCAAAAACGGGATCGCTGACAACACCAAATATTGGTGGGCGTGTGGAGCAACAAAAACTCTCATTCCTTGCTGCTGGGAATGAAAATGGTGCAGCCACCATGGAAGACAATCTGGCAGTTTCTTACCAAACTAAACATACTCTTACCATATGATCTAGCAATTGCGCTCCTTGATATTTACCCAGAGTTATCTGAAAACTTATGTCCACACAAAACCTACACATGGATGTTCATAACAGCTCTATTCATAATCGCTGAAACTTGGAAGCAACCAAAATGTTCCTCGGTAGGTGAAAGGGTAAGATAAAGTGTGATATGCGCAAAGTTATTCCGTGCTAACTATAAATACACTATCAAAAAATAAATAAATAAATAAATAAATAAATACACTATCAAGCCATGCGAAGACATGGAGGAAGCTTAAATGCATATTACAAGGTGAGAGGAGGGTATCGAAGAAAGACACCTACTGTGTGTCATTGGTAGGGCATTTGGGAAAAGTGAAACTCTGAAGATACCCTATATGATACCATAATGATGGATATATGTCCTCATACATTTGGGTAAACCATGGGTTATAAAACACCAAGAGTGAACCCGCATGAACACTCTGAACTCTGGGTGATAAGGCTGTGTTGCTGCTGGTTCATCAACTGTAACAAATGTCCCGATCTAGCGGCGGATGTTGATAACACATGTGTTGGGGCAAGAGGTATATGGAAATTCTCTGTATCTTCCTCTCCATTTGGCAGGGAACCAAAATGATATATATATATGTGTGTGTGTGTGTGTGTGTGTGTGTGTGTCTATATATATATATGTGTATATATATACATATTTAAAAAAAAAGCAATTGACCAACCAACAAAAAACCTTATGGAAACCCACCACGTACCTTCTAGATTTTGCTATCTGAAAACTATCGATTTCATATACTCTGAAAGGCATAAGTCTTTAAAAAAAAAAATAAACATCAGCATGAGTTTCACTTGGGAACCTGTGGTCTGACTCTTTCTGAGTAGGCTCACCCCCTGGCCAAGCCCCACCCCACCCCCCGGCCCCCGGGGACGATGTGGCCATTCAGCTCAAGCGGACTTCCCACCCCACCCAACAGTGCCTCCATGTGACCCCACTGGGGAGTCACTTGGCACCCAGTAGGCCCTCACTAAGTCTCTGATGAAGTGAGAAGTAGAGATGACTCCCTTTTGGAACAACCTGCATTCCCTGAGTGAGAACACATTCCAATAGAACAAGGACGCAAAAAAATGTGGCTCCCGGGGCTGAGGCCATGGGGGAGGGGGCCGCGGGAGGGAGAGGGAAGCCGATTTCGGGTTTCAGCTGCCGCTCGAAGGGCACAGTTGGCCGCCTTCAGTGCCAATCTCAAGAGTGAGAGCAGATGTGAAAATCAAACACAGGATTTCAGAAGTATAAACTGTTTATCCGTGTGCCGAGGAAACGCATTCATGGCCCAAGCCGGCCACCAGTCCTAGAGTTCCTTCCTTCCTAAAGGGCGTCGGACGGTTATTTTTCCCTCCGTGGCAGTGTGAGCCCTCGCTGGCTGGGAGGGTGTGGACTGGGCTGTGGGCTGACGGCCCAGGAGACTGGGCCCCGCCAGGGTGGGGTGACCGCTCACCGCCATTATTTTTTAGTGAATAAGCACCATAATTCTACGTGACACCTAGATCACATGCCTGCCAGCCACCTCCTGGGCCTACCATGGGGCTTGTAGAATAAGAAATAAAATGTCAGGAGAATCCAAAGTATTCTCTGCTGGGAGGAGAGGGGTCGAGCCTGTGGTCGGTGCCAGACTAAGCCCCAAGGAATGGGCCTGGAATTTACCTCATGGCGGTGCCAGGCAAGGGGGGCAGAGCAGGGTCTGGGCACAAACGGGGTGGCTGGGACATTGCCAGGGTATGACTGGGTGTGAATATAAGGAAGGGACCCTGAGCTTCACAGAGCTGGGCTGGAACCCTGGCCCCACCACCCCCTTACTGTGAGACTGGGGCCACTCGGGCCTCTGGGTTCTTCTCTGCAAAATGGGACAATAGTCACCCTGGTGCCCCAGCCCGCTCGTGAGGATTGGACGAGATCCCTCAGGCGCGGCTCTTCACACAGTGAGCGTCTGGTAAATGGAAGAAACGGAAGGGAACGTTCTCGTCATGAGGTGGGTCCAGGCTAGGGACCCGCTACCTCCGGGACCTGCACCAAGAAGGTCTCCCAGACCCTCAATGCACCCTTCCACCTCCTCGTCCCGTCTTTGCAGGTACCTCTGTTCCCTTGACAGTCTTACGACATGGAGAGAGACATCACCCGGAGGAATAGTGGATCTGGTTTGTTCTACCACCTCCTAGCTGGCGACAGTTCTCTCCACCTTCCTGAAGCTTCACCATGAAATGGGAACAAGAATCCCTCCCTTTGCGGGCCGTTGTGTCCATTACTTGAGATAGTGAATATAAATGGCGGCGTGATGTCAGGCATGTTTTAGGCCCCGGATATAGGGCAACAGTAATTACTATGATGGCAGATGTTGTTATGGACTGCCGACAGACCGAAGACGGCCCCAGATAATTTCTATCTGAGGGAAAGGCTTTGGGCAGGGAGCAGTACCTGGGCGAGACCCTAATAAACAGGCCCTGAAACCCTACTAGGGTTACACAGGCTCTTGGGTATTCCAACTCTCATTCTAGCCGCGCGAAATCTTATTCATGGAGGGAGATTACTAACGGTTACCCCTACTTGACAGATGAGATCACAGACCCTTGTTAAGCATGTTGTGGGATTCTGGAAGATGTGGGACACCTCTCCTGAACAATGCCATCACCAAGACTGGAAAACAGAGAGATTTCCTACAAAAACCTGGATTTCAGGACGCCTGGGTGGCTCGATTTGTTCAAGGGTCCCACGCGCGCTTTTGGCTTAGGTCGTGATCTCAGGGTCATGAGACTGACCCCTCTTGAGATTCTCTCTCTCCTTCTGCCCCACTCCCAAGCTCATGCCTGCCCTCTCTCTCAAAATAAATAAAGAAAATCTTTAAAAATAAAAAAAAAAGATTCTCTCTCTCTCTCCCCCTGCACCCCTGCTCTCATTCTCTCTCTAAAAAAATAAACAAATAAATAAATAATCCAGCCAACCAACCTGGATTTCCCATGTATCTCGGGAAATGAGAAATTCGAGAGACGTGGGATCTTCAGTCCCTATGTATCGCAAGACTAGGAGCACTCCCATGTGATGGCCACACGGTCCATTTCATTCACTTATATTATCTGCTTGGCAATTGGGGTGTTTGGGTTTGTGATGCCCGCTCCCAATCTTGTCAACGGTCAGCCTCGCCAAATTGGGAAGGTAGAAGGTACGTCACCTAGTCAGCCCTCCCCCACCCACTGCAGGATTTTGGGGGTGGGAGAAGGAAAGCTGGGTGGAGACAATCTGAGAGGCCCTCGCCAGCTGGAACGATTGCTCCTAATTTCTAGGAAACAGGTAACACCTCATAGTTCTGCAAATGAGGGATGTTTTGCTGCTCTGATTTAAAGGGGCTTCTTACTCATTCGTCGATTCATATATTCATTTTTTATGCACGCATCCACTCTCTCGTTCTTTCATGCTTTCCCTCGTGTACTTCTTCACTCCATTTATTCATTTAAGGATGTGTACTAAGTAAGGGTCTGCTGCATGTCAGGTGGGCACACAGTCTTGCCAGCACATGGAAGGGAAGCTACAAAACCCGGAGGGCTGCCTGTAGTCTGAGAGGGGATGATAGCCTGCCGCCAAAATGGCAGCCACGTAGCTCCTCCCATATCTGCACCCACACGTTCCTCCACTTAACAAGAGATGGAGTCTCCTTTCTCTCCCCCTGAATCAGGGCCAGCCCCGTGACTCGCTTTGACCAAGGGAATGCAGTAGAGCTGAGGCGGAGCCAGTCCCGGCTAACATCTTAGCAGATGTGAAATCTTCCACCCTTGCTTTCTTGGAACATAGCCAGAGTGCCGTATTTAAGCCTGGGTCCTTTCTTCACCTGAGCTTCTCATGTGGAACGGGGAACATGTACCATGTGGAACGGGGATGAGCTCCCCAGCTAAGCTGGCAAGGATGAGTGGTAGTTGTTGCTTTTAGTGACTCTATTTTGATATGGCTTGTTACTATCGCAAGATAACTGAGACCGTGTGAATCTGACTAAAGAGGAGGCCCCCAGGAAGAATGTTGAAAGTGCCAACTTGGCTTCTTATAGCTTTTTTATGGTAAAGTAGGAGAAAAGAGAGCTATAGAAGGAGCTAGCCAGTTTTCAAGCAGAATTTAGAGAAAATTTAATAGGCTTAGAAGAGCCTCTTGAGCTGGCAAAGCTATTCTCAAAATAAAGAATAACTTCAGGGTACAAGTCAGATCCTTAAGACCCTTGTTACTGCCTCAGAAGGGTTTAAGGCTATTAAAACTTAGTAAACCCTCTTAGCTAGACAAAACTAAGAATTGTAGGGCCAATGTCCTAAAGTATGTCTCAGAAAGAATTACGGAAAAGGCTTTTGGGTCATGAAATCAAAACCATCGAGGTTCATAGAGAACCTGCAGAGTTGTTTTGATTTGTTTTTAAAGATTTCATTTAGTTATTTGAGAGAGATAAAACACGAGCCGGGAGGGAGAAGAGGGGCAGAGGGAGAGGGAGAAGCAGACTCCCTACTGGGCAGGGAGCCCTATGCAGGATTTGATCCCAGTACCCTGAGACCATGACCTGAGCTGAAGGCAGTGGCCTAACTGATCGAGTCACCCAGGCGCCTCAGAACTTATAGAGTTTTTAAGAGCATTTTATTGGTAAACACACCGCCAGCTTGCATCAAAAGGGATCTGAACCACTCAAAATGGAAAGAAGTTTCTGGTTCCCCAACTGTCAACAAGCAGTAAGCTTGCTGAGTGGCCAACTCAGCTACAAATATGAGCCAGTTTTCTGTAAAAAGAAGAATCTCTGAGAGGCCAGAGCCAAGACTGCAGAGAGCTGAGGGAAAAGCTGAGAAGAAAACAGAAGTAGGAATCTTCTAGAGAGAAGAGGCGGGTCACGGTCAGTCAATATTCCATGCCGAAAGAGGACAGGGCCTAGAGATGGGAACCCGGTCGGATTTCAGAATTGCTATGGACCACTGAGTGCTTACCATTCTTCTTTTTGTTTTTGTTTTTTTATATCATTTTAATTTTTTTTTGTTAAGGAATTCGATTATCCTCCTTGTTTTCCTTTTTTTTTTTTTTTTTTTTTAGATCGGTGAGCGTCTTTAAGGTCTGTTTTGTTTTTTGAGTAAGCTGAATGCCCAGTGTGGGGCTTGAACTCACCACCTTGAGATCAAGAGTCACATGCTCTGCACGCTGAGCCAGCCCTGTGCCCCGCCCCCCCATTCTTCTTTTTGAAAGTGAGTATCTATGGGACATTATTCTGCCCATGTTTTGCCATTGTTCCTTGGATGGATGAAGGCAGGTAACTTGTCCTTATACTCACCAGTTCCGTAAGGAACTTCTCCTGGGGAGTCTTATCTGCATCGAGACCTGATTCCAATGACTTGATTTTTGACGACTGGCTATAACAATTATTCTTATCCCGAATGCCCTTTTATAGTATAAGTGAGCCACCTCTCCCGTCAAGAGATGGAACCCGTTTCCCCTCTTCTTGGATCTAAATGGCCTGAGACTTCCTCTGACCTTTAGAATGTGTCAGGAGTGACATCGTTCGACTTCTGAGGTTGGGCCTTCAGGGCTTTGGCAACTTTTGGGTCTCCTTCTAGAGCATTCTTGCTCAGTTTAGCTCATCTGAATGTTGAGAGATCCTATGGAGAGAGACACCATGTGGAGGAGAACCAAGGTGAACTTGGACGCCCAAGGAGGCATCACAGATCCTCCAGCCCCAGTAAGCCTCCCCAGCCAGCTTCACGAGAAGCAGAAGTGAGTCATTCCTGCTGAGTTGAGACCTGCTCAAATTGCCAACCCACAGGATCACGAGCAGCGAGCGGCAAAAGGCTGTTGTAAGCCTCTAAACAGGGGGGTGATTTGTTACACAGCAATAGGTAACTGAAATAAGGCATTTTTTCCGGTGTTCTCCGAGCTTAAGCTGATGGAATTGCTTCCATTTCACTCCACATCAAAGCTGGGCTGTCAGAAATGACATCTCGAGAGCTCCACACCTCATCAGTAGCCTTACTCCCCGACAGGCCTCGAAACAGCTCCCAACATGTGTGCGGGGAAGCTCACTAGGGAGTCGGACGCAGCTACTAAAAGTCTTCTCTTTGCCAGGTTGACATCTTACTTCTTTCACTTCCAAGGAAAACTGAGGAGTGGCGGATGAGCGGGGGATAAATGACACCGGTCTGCTCCCCTTTCCAAATTCCAAGGGGGATTTTTTTTTTTTTATTGCATTCATTTTTCTTCTTAGCTACCACCAGGGACCCACTGTGAGGGGCCAGGCACAGGATGTGTTTATCTTTTAAGAAAGTTTCTCTTGAGATCCCCATTTTCCAGATGAAGAAACTGAGACACCCAGAAGGGATGTGACTTAGCCAAAGCCATTCAATGAGGAAGACGGGAACCTGGACCTGATACCCAGTGGCTCACCTCTGTGCCGTGCCCCCTGCCTCCTTTCAGGAGGTTACACTGTGCTTGCACCGGTCGCACGAGGCTCTGAAAACAGAATAATGACTTGCAAAGGCAAATCATTGCCTGCAAACTTGGGAAGCTAAATCAACAGCAAGGTGTGCCGTGGGATGATCATGACCTTGGGCTGGAGAGAGAATGGTATAGGCAGACTGGCCGGGAGAGAAGCATTTCTAAATAGAGAAGGAAGGGTGAGACTTATCAGGGATTTAATTCTGCCTGACACCATGCTAGGGAGTGGGGGCATTTGTCCTGTTTTACAGATGAAGAAGGAAACTAAGCAACTCATCCAAGGTCGCATAGCCAATAAATGGCAGAGAAGTTCAAATCCAGGTGTTTCCAGTGCCAACGTGCATTCACTTTCCGTGGGGCTACGGGAGGAATGGTGCCACAGAAGACCGTTTCCACGACTGGCTGAAGTTCATGGGCATCCATACTCATGGGCGAAGACAATTTCCTGTGGCCCCGTTCCTCTCAGGCTTGGCCCTCAATGTTCTTTTTTTTTTTTTTTTTTTTTAAGATTTTATTTATTTGACAGAGAGAAACAGCGAGAGAGGGAACACAAGCAGAGGGAATGGTAGGGCGAAGCAGGCTTTCTGCCGAGCAGGGAGCCCGATGTGGGGCTCGATCCCAGGACGCTGGGATCATGACCTGAGCCGAAGGCAGACGCTTAATGACTGAGCCACCGAGGCGCCCCAGCCCTCAATGTTCTAAGCAGCCATGCGTTTCCCACCAGCACCTTGAATCAGTGGATAAAGCTGGTGTGTAGACTAGCTCAAAGAAATACAAGCACACGATCCTACAGAAACCTGGGTGTATTAAATAAGATGCCCAGTGATCCTTGGTCTACTTTGTTTTCAGATTCCTGATAGGTCCTTCATTTATTCATTCCTCTGACAGTATTAGTGAGTGCAAGACGCTTTAAGGAATGAAAGTTTCTGTCTTTATGAGATCTGTGTTCTAGTGGAGGAAACAGACCGTAGGTCGCTTTCTTCCAAGCGAATCGGCTTTTCTCCTAATCAGAAATAAACTTGGGATGGTCTGGGGAAGCACAAAAAAAAAAAACAGAGCGAAACTACCCCGTTAGCCTCCTTTCTCATTTGTTAAAATCCAAACGGTTTCATTTGAGATGAAATCTCTGTGCTTAATGATTTTTGCCTGCTGCCCCTCTAGCAGGAGGCCAGGCTGTGGGTAGGGACTATTTGGGGCACCCTGACTAAGAAGCTCTCTGCACTCACCCCACACCCGGGCTGACCACAGGCATCCTCGTCCGGGACCTCCCTCTCCAGCCCAGCTCCAGAGCTGACTCTTTAAAACGAGCCAGGAAAAGCCCGAGACATACTTTCCCCCTTACTGATAGCAATTAATGTGCCACAAGTCATTGCTGAAATAAGTTGCTTATTTTAAGGCAACCCAAATGGCTATTTCATTTTCTGGGCCCGTTCATTAAAATGCTGATTCACCCCTTTGCAGAAGCCATCGAAACCCTATTTAGGAGTATGACCAGTGTTCCAACTTTAGCTTAAGTCCTTGGACCATGAGCTTATTTACTACTTCGTCATTCAGGGAGTGCGAGAGAGCACTTATTTTGATATTTAATTCAAAGGCAGAGGAATGAAGGAGGGTCACGAAATTACCAGTTAGAATTGGTATCATTGGCAGGACTTCGTAGGGTCACCGAGGAGTCATCAAGCCTCACGGATGACGAGTCCAAAAAAAATAGTAGTTATAAAAGGGAAAATACCAATTGTTGTCTTGTCAAACAAAAAACTCCGCATTGTGTTTCGCATGAACACCCATAGCTTCCACCAATTTTGCAAAGCACATTTCCCTTTGGGCGGGGCTTGTCAGGTCTCTCTTCTATTACATCCTTCCATTGACATCCTGGAAGCCCCTGGGGGACGACAAATCCACCCAGACATTTGTAACTCTAAAAATTCATTTGCGTCATTTGTGTCCAAGATGGGTCATTATTCTAGGCTCAAACCACATCCTGCAGAATGAAAACAACGAGGAGACCTTTGACCAAAAACTGGGGAGATGAGAAACAGCCACGGGGCTGGAGGGCCGCTAAGGTGTGTTAAAAGACACGGCTAGTGTTTCTCGGGAGTTTTGAGCAACAAACTCCCTGCAGTGTAATGTAATTACGACCTTTTCTTGGCTAAGTGTAGTACCCTGGAGATGACTATAAGTAACTTATAATAGAATTTTTATTAGCGGTAGTAATTTTTTATGATAATTAGAGTAATCTGCAGCCCATAAAATCAGAAGATATATAGTTATATCTTTTGTATGGGGAAAAGTATTTCTTCCAACTATGGAGACGCCGTATATGGCAAATTCAGCTTTATGGCCACTGTTGGCTTTTATGCTGGGCTGTTTGGTGTTCCTTTCCTTATTAACGCCCTTCATTACTTTGGCAGTAAACATTTGATGACAAACTAAAAACGTGCTCCACGGAATCCGAAGGCAACAGAAGCATCTCCAAATGCCTGCTAGCCCAGTGCCCTCCCCGCCCCCACAACTGCTTTTTCTCCTCCCCTCCCCTCCCTGCCCCAGAGGTTTCCCAAAGGCAAGGTCATTCATCAACCAGTCCTCCATCCCTACCCTCAAGGTCAGCCCTATCAGCGTCCGAGTTTTGGGTCTAACGCAGAACTATCCTTTTTATGATAGTTTAGATTACAGCATAATTAGATAGTTTAGCTTAGAGCATAATTCCATGAGAATGCAAGGGGCTATCTGGGTCTGCCCGGAGGAATATTGAGAGACACTTGAATAGAATACGCACGTTTACACTGATTGGGCACTAGTAAAAGAGTGTTTTGCTAGCTGCTGTAACAAATAAACCCCCACATTCCAATCACTTAACACAGTAGATGTTTATTCTTGGCTGACCTATAAATCGAATACAGGTGAACCTGGCCAGAGAGTATATTTCCTGCAAGTGGTGATTTTTAGAGACCCAGGCTATGATTCCACCACCCCCTGGGGCTTCATAGTAATCTGCATGCATTTGCCAAATGCAGGAGGAGAGCTGTTGACTTGTTCCCCATTTACTTAATGGCCCATCCCAGAAGTGAGGCACTTGATTGGTGAGAACTAGTCACGTGGCTGCAAACAGTTGCAAGGGATCCTGGGAAGTTTAGTCCTATGCATGGCATCTGCCCCACTTCAAGAACTCTACTCTATGAAAGAGGGAGCAAGAATTTTGTTGGGGAGCTGGCCCATCCCTACCCCACTGGACCAGACATGGTCTGTGTTTTTACAGACTGTATGGAAAGAAGTATGAAGATGCCAGGCTATTCACAGAAACAGAGTGTAGTGAGTATAATATTCAACAACAACATTCTAAAGTCAGACGGTCGGTGTTGAAAGCCAACCTTTTCCTCTTATTGTCATTACGATATTGTTCATGTTCATTAACTTCTCCGAGCCCCAGCTTATTCAGCTCTAAGACGGGAATAAAAATGGCCAAAATGAAAGGAACATGTAGGATATGCTCAATACTATTCTAAGTGCAGTACAAGTGTTATTTCTTCTAATATTCATGGCCACACCATGAGGTAAGTGCAATTGATCTCTGAGCTGAGGCACAGAGAGGTTAAATAAAGCACCTATGGTCACACAGGTAACATGGAATCAGGATTCAAGTGTAGGCCACTTAGGTACTAGCCATAGAGCCTCATTACTGATTTAGTGCCTTGATCACGTGGTTGTTTTGGGGGTTATTTGAGATGATAATCAGAAAAAGGTTTTAACAACTAGTGAGCACTGAATTTATTTACCTAATTATTTATGTATGCCACCAAATAACTCCTCCATCAGCTGGTTATAATGCCCCAGAAATACATAATTAGAAATACTGTTTTGGGTTAAGGTAATAGTTCTCAAAGACTGTTCTATCTAAGTCTATTCTCAAAGGATATTCCTTAGAAAGAGCTCTGTGATCAAATCAATGTGGAAATGTGGAACCTGTCTTAGGGATTCGTACATATATTAGCCCATCAAAGGCCCTGATAAGTTCTGCAGTAAAGAAACCCATTTAACTTTGTTTAATCCTGCAGTTCTCAAATGTATTTGCTTTGGAATCCTCTGATTAATGTGGCATTTATTAACACTCTAAGGATCTAGTATATAGCTTAATATACTTTATTACACATTGGGTTATGTTGTACTGTCTCAGAATTTTCCAGTTGAAAACTATTATGTCAGAAAGCTATGCCTGCAGAAGCTAACTGAACCTGGGTCTTACAAGTTTGGATCAGAGACTGCTGCTTTATAAATATTCTGTTTTTACTTATCAAGGATTTTGGAGGTATGGGAAGATAGGGGGCTATTTAAACTCTACTGTCTTCAGAAATTCATGCTGATTTTTTAATGACCTTAACAAAAAGCATTTTTTATAGCTCTGTTGATACCTCACTGCTTTCTACTTACTTTATCCTCAGCCCCAAGAAACAGCATTGTCCTCAAAATGGAGAAGATGTTAGTGGCTATTGAACAGGAGAGGAGAAAGGAAACTAGTTCATGGTCCCCTCTAGCTTCATTTTTCATTTGAAAATGTAATATAACTGTAATATAGCTCACCCAAATCTTGATTGTTAAATCAACCAGAAATCAACGAATTAGAATTCTCAATTAACCAGAAACTTGTCCCTTCACCATTCATTGGAGAGAAAAAAAAAGATAAACGACAAGTTAATAAGCTGATAACAGTAATTTTAAAACAAATGGGAAAATATTTTCCGTAAGAATGACTAAAATATTATTTTTAATGAATAAGCAGGTCATAAAAAATCAATAAAAAAATCAAGTTAATGGAAAATATAAGATAGGAATAGATTAGGTACGGAGAATGCAAACAACTAATACACATAAAAAGTCATTTTGCTAATCAAAAAATGTAAATGAAAATCGATAAAATCCAATTTTTCACTTGGCAAATGAATAAAGATGAAAAGATTCTCCAGGCTTGTCAGGGTACCAGACATAAAAATATTTATCCATTGGCCTTATGATGCCACCTCTAGGAATGTCTCCTAAACAAAAAAAATCAAAGAAGCAAATATAAATTTGTGTTCAGAGCTATTTACTGCAACACTATTTGTAATATTGAATGAAAAAAAGATTTGCTGATTTCCAGAGAAAGATCTGGGAATATCACAGTTACTTATAGTGGAATATTATGATGGGTATAAAATGATATTTTCAAAGCAGTATTAACAGCAAGGGAAACTTCTCCTGTAATTAATAATAAGACAAATTTTAAGATGTAAAACTGCATTTATACTATTAATTCACTTATATACATATAAAAGAGGAACAGATGCAGAAAGAAAGGTAGAAAGAAAAATGAAACAAATATAACTGAAAACGTTACTGGTGGCTATTTCTAGGTTGTAAAATTAGAAGTTGTTTTGTTCTATAATTTTTACCTTTCTGTATTTTCCAGCATTTCCACAATGACCAGGAGTGGTTTTCAGTAATCAGAAAAAATGAAATAAGAACAGCAGGAGTTAGGAGCAAAACAATCAAAGATGACGTTTTTGGATCACTGCTGATTCATATCAGCTCTCTCTCACACACCCAAACCTGTGTCATGAAGACTGATGTTTATTCAGAATTGCAACCCAGAAGCCCTGTGAGAGCCTCAGTCACTGAGAAAATATTCGCTGAATTTACCGCATTGAACTTCCCGAGGCGGGAACATGAAACACCACATGTTGGAAAGATTTTCAGCAATAAGATTTGAAACCAACAGACTTCTTACCTAGCCCACATTTAACCAAAATATCACGTTAACCAAAATGACGCATTAACGGGGAATTTGGATCAGGTGAGATTCTGCCGGATACCTGGCTGACTCATACCCCTGCCATTCGTCATCATCGTCATCATCGTTGTTGGTGGTGGTGGTTTTAGTGACACAGGGAACTAAAACCTGGCTATATAACTCAGTTCTGGAACATTCTACCCACTCTCTCCTGTGGCAGAAGTTACTCCGTGTTCACCAAATCCCAAATCCCAAATTTGGTTTCTCCTGGGCACACCATTAGACTCTATTTTCCATTCTCCTTGGCAGTCGGGTGCAGCCGTATGAAGAATGCTGCCCAAAGAAAGGTGATGGGAGGTGATGAAGGGGTCTTGCCCAGGCCTGGCTCCTCGGCACTCTCTCCCATGTGCTATCAGTTTTGCTCCCTCTTGGCTCCCCCACCAGCTGGACACAGGAAGAGAGTCTAGGGGAAGAGGACTCTAGGGCCCCAAGGATGGACTCCAGAGTCCACTATATGGAAGGAGCCTGGATCCCTGAATGACTGTATGGAGCAGAATGTAGGCTCACACACACACACACACACACACACACACACACACACGCGCGCGCGCGCATGGGCACACATACACACACAGAGCAGGTCTTTTGGGGAACTGTATCATGAATAAGAAATAAACAGTTAGTGTATTGCATCACTGAAGTCTGGGGACTTGTTTGTTACAGCAGCCAGCTTACTCCAACAAATACAGCCCCTTAGGACAAACACACTCTGTGTCACTCTTGGCAGGACGATGATGGAGGGGCGTTGTAGATGAAGTAGTAGATTTAAGATCTCAGGCTTGGATTTAAATCCCAGTCCCACCACTTTCTAGCTCTAGGACCTTGAGCAAGTTAATTCTATCTCTCCGAAGCTTGGTTACCTTTTCTGAAAGCCGAGTATAAAAACAGTACTCATCTTGTGATGTTGCCGTGAAGTTTAAATTAATGATCGTAATTAAGTGCCTAGTGCAGTTCCTGATGAAGGGTACGCAATCAACAAATGGGGGCTTCTCTTTCTCATAGGAATGACATCCATCACAGAAACTGCTTTTCTCAAAAACAAAAAAACAAAAAACAAAAAAACCCAAAAACTTCAAAATCACCACCTGAAAGCAGAGATCAGTCCCTGAGGTCAATGTTCCAGACGCTCTTCCTTTATCTGGGTGCTGTCCACAATTCTCCAGTTTCTAGAACTGTGTTCATTGTCTCATTCACACAGCTTGACCCAAAATGTGTCTGGCAAACTAAAAATAAGAGAATCAAATAGAAGAAGTATCAGCAAAGGACCCTAAATAACCATTGCTGTGTTGGAGTGTGGCCAATGTCCATTCTGTATCTTCAGAACAGAAAGCAAATGGGATTGAAAGTGTACATAAAAGTGCCTTCAGTGATTCATTTACACACACACACACACACACACACACACACACACATTTATCAAGCATCCCCTGGCATTGTGGTAGGTTCTGTAATTATAACAGTGAAAGGAACTCTTAGCCTACTGGGCGAGATACAGAAGTAAACAGACCAAAAAAAAGAAGTGAGATTAAAAACTATAACTCATTTATTTAGTCATTCAACAAACATTGAGCATGGAAATGTGCCAGGCACTCTTCTGGGTGCCAAGGATTCATCAGTGAACGAAACAGGGGAAAAAAACAAATCCCTACAAATGTGAGGTTCACATTCCAGATAATGTACAGACAATTTATCAAATAAAGAAGTGAAATATAGTTCGTGTTGGATGGTGATCAGACCTATGGAGCTGTGTAAAGCTAGTGATGTAGTAGAGACTGCCAGCATGGGATCTCAGGGGGGCAGGGGACCTTCATCGAGAGGGAGACATTTAAGCAGAGTCCGGAAATAGGTGGTGGAGGGCACCATATTGTTGTCCAAGTTGAGCACGTTCCAAGCAGAGACAACCAGGGAAAAGGGCACTGTAGCAGAAGCCTGCTCAGTGGGCTCGAAGGACAGCAAGAAGGCAGTGTTGACTGGGGCAGAGTGAGCACCCCACCCCATCTTGGTTATTGAGTCTTGCCTATCATGTTGCACTTGGTGTTGGCCCTCCGGCTTGGGCTCCTGTTCTCCACCAACAGTGTGAGAGCTTCCGGCAAGGGGATGTGGGTGTGGAAAGGCAGGAGATGGAGGAACGTGATAAAAGTGGATATGAAATCGGCAAAAGCAAGTATTCTCATGTTTGCTACCATGATGACATGCACTATCACTCCTTCCTTATCCAGAGATAAGGAGATTGCAGCCCCGGAGGTCAGTGGCGTGGAGGGATTGAAGCTCTCGAAATAGAAACAGCGGCTCATGGGACACAGCAGCATGAAACAGGAGAGGGATTGAGGCAGACATGCATGAAGGGGATACAAGGCAGGGGTCAGGTCCCAACAGCGCCTTACCAGAAGTTATTCCCGCCTTCTCCACCGCGCCTTACCAGTGACACACATCCTCCGGGACAGGAGTGGGCTGGGGAGTAGCTGTTTCTGTTCTCCGTTACGTCAGAAAACTTCTAGGGGAAGGTGGTCTGATCTTTCCCATTATTTCACTGATTCAGAGATCCTCACCCCCTGGGCAGGGGCTCTCAAGTGGAGGCCTTTGTGAGCAGCCACATTGCTTCTGAAAGTCCTAGCACCCTGAACTTCTCCACTGAACACACACAATTTCTCACCGTCCGTAGACGGTTAAGCCTGAGCTTTTAAATAAGATCTTTAAAGAATATCAATTTAGTCGTTTTTTTTTTTTAATAGACAAAAGGTACTCAAAACGAAAACAAAAAACTGAAAGTCACACAGAGGGAACCTTCTTCTGCACCATCCCCCTGCCACACAATCCCATTGCCTGACCAAACCTTGGTCCTTAATTTCTATGGACCGAAAGAAACCATCTATGGTCCGAAAGAAACCAGGGAGCTCTATCTGCCGCTCTCTCCGCCCTTTAGTACAAATGTTATCATCTTGCTTTTTTCACCTAGTAAATTATAGAAAGAGTCTTCTTATTCTTCTTTCATGGCTGCATAGTATTCCGCTGTGTGTGTGGACCACAATTTATTCAACCAGTCTCTGTTGATGGACGCTTGGGTTTTCACTGACGTTCCATTACCAACAATGCGGTAATGAATAGCCTTGTATACGTAGCATTGTATGCATGTTTGAACATATCTGTGGGATGGATACCTGGACCTGGATTTCTCCATCAAAGGGTGTGTCCACTTGTAGATGCTGTAAAATTGCCCTATATAAAAATAGTTCTGAATTACTTTTCTTTTTTTTTTTTTTGAATTACTTTTCAATCAACACATGTCCAAGGGAGCCTCTTTCTCCGCACACCCTCACCAACACTGTTTGTTTTCAAACATTTTCACCCCTGCCAATCTAGTAAGGGAAAATGGGATTTAATCTGGTTTATCTTATTATTTGATTTATTTTATTGTGAGGGAGGTGGTCTCCTTGGGGAAGATTGGGCCCTTCCAGCTCCACGGTCTGCCCTTCTCCCCACTGCCCTGGAGTTGGGAGGCTGACCTCTAAGAATGATTGCATCACGTGGGCTGCCTCACCTCTGGCTTCTCGTTGATCTTGGTCTGTGGGAGGGAGAAGGAGACTAGAGGAAGGAAGAAAGGAGGAGAGATGCAGTTCCTGGCTTTGGTCTCGCTGAGTCCTGGTCAGCGCTGGAGGTCGAAAGCGATAGCACTCTGCCCTAGAGCACACCATCTCAGTGGAGACCCTCTTCCATGGTCACATTTCTCACCAGGTTCCAGAACATCACTCTCTATCCTTGTTCTTTTAGGCCTAGGAGAGTTAGCCCCTTCCTGCTGGTCCCTTTGTGTCCCTGTGCCCTCAAACCCTTTGAATGTGCCATCACTTTCCAGCCAGGACTCTGAGGGATGCAAAAATTATTTTTTAAAAGATTTACTTACTCATTTTAGACAGAGAGAGAGAATGTTGCGAGAGAGTGGGGGAGGGGTAGAAGGATCAAATCTTCAAGCCGATTCCTTGCCAAGTGCGGAAACCAGTGTGGGGCTTGATCTCATGACCCATGAGATCATGATCTGAGCCAAAACCAAGAGTTATTATTTTTTTTTTATTTAACATGTCAACCTTTTGAGGAGTTTGGTGTTGGAAATTAACTGATAATTACACACCTAAGAAGAAGAAGAAAAAAAAAATCCCAAAAGGAAAGGTTCCTAAAGAATTTTCCAGTTATTTTTCTGGAACCAAAGACCAATAGCCATTTCCATAAGCCACCTGCTTTCCTGGCAGAGGTACCAATATGAATTTTCTCCTCAGGGGAGTCCAAAATATTCATGATTAAACAGCACATCTTCTTTTCCTATAAAACCAGCATCTCTGGCCACCACCGGATATGATCACCCTTCATTAGGAACATCTGTCTCACCCTGTAGCCCACCCAACTTTGAAACAACCTCCGACGACTGTTGACGTCTCTCAAAATAAAGGTTAAACTCTAACTGCCAAGGTTACTAGTGGATCCATTCCACAGTTGCTCGTGTACTGGGCTCTGAGGAAAGGACGATAAATAAGATGCTTTTTTCCTTTAAGGTGTGTATAGTTCGAGGTTATGGGGGAGATAATGAGCTGAGAGCTGAGGTTAGCCATTAGTGGATTAAAACCTATCAGATCTATGGAAGATAATGACAATTAGTGACCCTGAATTTGAGAATTCCACAAATGGAACCAAAAAAAGTCAAAGACACCACAGCATAGGCTTTCCTTGAGATGAATGAAGAGAGAATGGAATCTAGTTCACAAGGGTACAATTGAAAATACGGAGTTCCAGGAAATACTGATGGAGAATGGGTGACACCATGACATTCCCTGGTCAAGTTCTTGGACTCCAAAGGGAAAGAAATATTTCTTCAGGCACCCAGGAAGCACATCAGGGCATTGGTAGTTGAGAAGTCATCCCAATAAAGGAGTATTCATAGCCAAAAAAGATGGGGGAGTGTCAACAGAGTTCTGAGGAAAGAATGTGTGACCCAACTAAATTATACCCAGTCAAGTTGTCCTGCAAACATAAAAGCAAGAGGGAAAACTTTTCAAACATAAAACATATAGCACCACTAGTCCTCTTCGAAAAAAAACTTTTTAAATAAAATAGTTCGGTGATGAAATGTAGCCCATCAAGAAGCAAAAGGTAACAAATTAGTGTGACATTCAGTGCCTAAAGGCACTGTAGCAATGTCTACAAAGTTCTGGGAGAGAGGATGAATTTTATACCCAGCCGAGTGGTATTTTGACGATAAGGGCAACGGTCAACCTCAAGGATGTGTGAACTCAGGGCAAGCAACCCAATACCTCCCGTGAGGTGTAACGAGAAGGCGCTAAACTGAAGAGCCTAGTTTCCATCATCAGACACAGGCGAAAATGGACGCGCCACCTCTGCCAAGAGATAACTCTAATTTGCAACATCTCTACATCCCTGCCCAAGACTCCTGCTGCTGCGGGACCCATGTAGGTCCCAAATTTTCCCTCTGACACGAGGCTTTCTGCTTTTTCCAACTTTTTGGTTCTTCATGTGCCAAAGACGAGTGCCAAAGTGGCCAGTGCACAGGCTTGGGGACTTGAGCGCCACATCCTCTGATGGGGGACTCCTAGCCCAACTTGACTGTATCTTAACACTTAACATGCTTTCATCCTTCCTTCCTCCCCTATGGGATAAACCACCTCTCAGCTGCAGTGTTCATGAACTTTCTTCCCCATTCCAACTCACAAAGTTCTGCCTGTCCATGGCCGGCGTGGGAGAGAGGAACCAATGGGAGGCTCTGGTGGGTCTCACTCATTTGTTTATTTGAGACTTAAGCTCAAAAAGCCAGATCCAATCTTCAGAAGCTTATCTTTATGGTTTCCATTTTATTGAATCTCATTTTGCTAATTCCTCATGATTCCACACTCGCCATTAGCCATAATGGGTTCTTTATTGGTTTACCCCTAATAATATGTTAATTGATAGTTCTTATTGCTTTAAAACCCAAGCTTTCCCGCGCGGAGAAGCCCAAACAATCGAGCCATTACTAATAAGGCTCGGATGTGCGGAGATTTGTACGATTCCAAACTTGGCAAGGCAGAAGTGGGGAGGGGAGGGAATGTTCTCGATGCAGGGAGGTTCCAACGCAAAGCTCTTCGGAAGGTGTTTCGAGGCACTGCAGGGACAGTGTAGAGAGACAGGGTAGAGAGGCTGGCGGTGGATAAGGCCGGTGAGGGGCAACCTCACCGCCAAGCTCGGTGTCACCTCACGGAGCCCTCTTCCTGACAGGTGATGCTGTGGGCATTCAGCCTCAGCTTGGCGCTGGCACCCCGACGATGCGCCACCCCAGGCCGGCATCATGTCCGGCTATTTGTAAACTGAGCAGGAGCCGAGCAAACATCCCTCTCACAAGGAAAACATTGATTTGAAGAGGCTTGGAGTGGGGCTCGAGCCTCAACAAGCGCGGAAGGGCCTTCTTCGCTGACACAATAAATTAGTTCAAAGCCGATGACAGCCCAGCAGATTACCCGCCGCCCCACAAAGGAGGGAACGCTCTGGTCCCTTCACGAAAACAGAGATAAAAATTGCGTTCTTCTCCTCTAATGAGGCAAGCTCAGATATAAGTCAATAGAACAATTCATTAACAAATCTAATGAAATCCCCCGGGGTTGCCGGCGAGATGTCGAGTGAAAGTCTCCTTGGGCCGCTGGTCCATATGTTGGGGGTCAGATTGTGGAGTGGTTTCCTCTGGCCCTATTCACTGCCCACATATGGCAGCTAAGGTCACTGTTATCAGACACTTTCTCTGTACACAAAACAAAATTTCCATATGGCCCATGGAAATGGCCCGGCCCGGCTCCTGGGCAGCTTCCCACGGCTGTCTTTGTGCGGCGCTGGTCAGAAGTGCAAAGGAGGGTGTGAGCGCTCAGTGACTCTCCCTGCTTTGTGCGTCAGTCCAATTTAGGGAAAATCTGCATCACTTTTTCCCCTGTCTTTCAGGCACAAATGCTCATGTCAGTCTATTAGAACGTGATCGATGTACTGATTGCAGTCTCCGCATTTAAATCCTTTTGAAACCACGGTGACCTGCGGAAAGAGGGTTCTGAGGGGAAGGACCTTCTCAAGGCTCTTTCAAATCCACGTAAATAAAGGCCTTTCCTGGCTTAAAGTGGCCCCTCAGATTGAGCCCCACAGAGCCCCTAAAAAAAAAAAAAAGCCCAACACGATTGTCATGGATATTACATGACAGTAACAAGAACAGGCCAGTGAAGACAAGGCTCAGCCGCACAAAACTGGATGGGGCTTTCTTCACGATTTGGGCCTTGGATTGTTGACAGCCCAGTAAATAGGCTGTTTAACCCTTTGAAAGTGAATAAAGAGGGGGTAGACAAATGCTTTCTGATGGAGTTTGTTCATGTAATGGGCAAGTGCATACACACACTTGGGGACTTTGGGGACCCGGGGAGGGGGGCGCTGGGGGGGATGGTAGGAGGGGCCCGGCGGAGGAAGCAGGAGGCGTCCTTCTTATGCAGCGGACAGAAATCCCGATAGAATTCCTTATGAAATCGACGGCATGTGGCCGGGGTCAGGGAGACCAGATCTGGACGTGCAGGTGACCAGGACGTTTGGGGCGACAGCAGGAACGTCGAATAATAGTCCCCCATAGCCCCCATGGCTTGTCAGCACCTGGTGCTCGGGAACGTTTGGGGAGTGGTCCTGGGGCTCCCGTTCCCTCACACCTCCACGGTTTTCACTTACTGTCTTGCCGATACGGGGGCGGGGGCAGTCGTAGCCACTGCCGACTGTAGCAGACCATCCGCTAAGCCCTTCACTGTCACGACCACCCTTCGGGGTAGAAACAACCCCATTTTGCAGATGGGGAAACTGAGGCACAGAGTGGTTGAGATCACTTGCAAGAGATCACAGCTGGTGAGTGGTGAAAGGGACTCAGAGCACGCTTCCTCCCGCCGCTGACCCATCCCCAGGCCCGGTCTTCCCATGGTCTCCAAATAGGGAAAATTCCCAATTGGCTGTCCCGTCATGTTCAAGACAACAAGAGAGCCTCCCCCCCTCCCCCCGCGCCCCACTCCCTCTCATTTTGATTTTAGGTAAAAAGATCTCCCTCTTGACCTAAGGAGCCAGAAAAAAACGGAAGAATGAAAACCGCCTCCCAGAAATCTAAAAGTATGCATATTGCCTCCCATTTCGTAAGTTATTTAGGTTCCCACTGAAATGACTCCCCTGTGAGCCCCAACTCGGAAGGCTTGGCAGCCGTGGAGTTTCCATAAATCCAAATACTACTGTTTCTAACCTCTGACTGTACTTTAACTGGGAAGGGCCTTTTTAATTCATTTAACTCATTTTAATTGTCTTTGGGGGGATGAGAGCCTTCTTTGGCCAGCTCTGCTGGCAGGGTAGCTGATTACAGAGCTCACATTGCCTTTCACCAAGACCCCTCATGAAAATGCATGCCGGGCTTTGGCACCTCTCGGTAATTGTAATATTTCTTCCTTACTGTTTATGTCAGAGAGTCATTACTGGAAGAGGCTGACACATCTGACATGTGTGGCATCGACACACATTAGGGGGTCCTTAGATAATTTTTAGACGAAGTTTAGTCAGTGTAGCGGGAGCCCAGCCCTGTTGCAAGCGGCAGAAATAAAAGGAAAAACATCTCCTCGTGTTGGCTCCTTGCATAGTCTCATCAGCTCTATGCGTGTGGGTCTCTTGCTCCCCAGGAACCCCGAGAACTTTCCAGTCTTGAGGTCTGGGAGCCAGGTCTAACCATGGATGTGCCTTTCCTCTCGTGCCTGGAGCTTGTGTGTCCTCTGCACTGTGTTGGATAATTTACTTGTTGGATCTCCTTGAATGTTCACATCAAGCAAGGGGCACATTCTCTTACTTTTTCAGAGTGAAGACGGTCTGAAGCCCAGAGAGGTTAAGCAACTTGACCAGAATTAAACAGCTCATTGGCACAGTGGCACAGTGCCCCATGCAGCCAAAAGTCCGGAGGTGCATGTTGCCGACTTCGGCGTCGGGGGCTGGGGGGAGGCTAAGGTGCAAGCAGACAGATACTTGGGCCCAGGTGTTAGTCCATCCAGAACCTTGTGTCTCTGGTCCCCCTCCGTTCATCTCTGCTGCCCTCATACTTGTTTCTGACACTCTGGGCCTTCTTTTCGGGCGAGATCAATCCACGTTAGGAAATGTCTCATAATTGCTTGTGTTTTAGTACGGAGTAATAAATGAGCGTTTCCCATCACCTGATTTAGTAGCGCTTCCCCTCACTGGAAGAGGAAGCAAATCAATGACCAGCGAAGGAGAAGGAGCATTTTTTCAAATAACTCACACTTCAGATGTGTGATTTCTAAGTTATTACAGATTATAAGGTTAGGACCTCTTAGATGAGTCCTAGCTGCTTAAAAATTTAAAACTCCAGGGTAAAGCAGCAAAGTACTAATGAGCTTCAAGGCACTAAATATCAGAATCTTGGTTGGGGGATGGGGGGCAGGGGGTGGGGTGGGGAGAGAGTCTTGTTTTATGTGAGAGCGTCTGAGTGTCTAATGGCTAGTGTGTGAAAGGTTTAAGGA
>CM053620.1:23805935-23816548 GCA_028646535.1 Procyon lotor
AATATCAGAATCTTGGTTGGGGGGTGGGGGGCAGGGGGTGGGGTGGGGAGAGAGTCTTGTTTTATGTGAGAGCGTCTGAGTGTCTAATGGCTAGTGTGTGAAAGGTTTAAGGAAGAACCCTATTTGAGGAGCGCCTAGGCAGCTCAGTGGATAAAGCCTCTGCCTTTGGCTCAGGTCATGATCTCAAGGTCCTGGGATCGAGCCCCGGACCGGACTCTCTGCTCAATGGGGAGCCTGCTTCCCACCTCTTTCTCTGCCTGCCTCTCTGCCTACTTGTGATCTGTCAAATAAATAAATAAAATCTTAAAAAAAAAAAAAAAAGAACTCTATTTGGGGGAGGCAGTAGGTGGGGGTGGGGGATGGTGGGCAGCTGACAACATTCCAGATGAGACTGGCTGGTTCTCTGATTGAGAAACGTGAGATCTGTCCAAACTCTTCATTATGTCAATGCAGCATTAGTTTTCCATAGCACATCCTTTCCCCATCGGAAGAGGAGAAACAAAAGCATTCGATGAACTGTGGGTTCATCCAACCGGGGTTGGAGGCTGTGTGTGTGTGTGTGTGTGTGTGTGTGTAAACCTTCAGTAAGGAATTGGGATTAAAATCTCTAAGAAAATATAGCAGGCAGAAGCGACATTACTATTTATTTTCCCAAAGGAAATGTCAACAGTGGTGGAAAGTGGTGGAAGAAGATGAACGTATTTGGAGAACAAGTTGACTCAACCCAGTTCCACGTTCCCAGAGACACCTGTCTCACAAAAAAGGGCAAGACCTGGTGGACTTCACTGCATATGTGGCGAGTGTGTCACATATCACTGCCCCCCCACCCATGCCCCTGCCCAGCTTCTCACCCAGCATGCCGTCCGAGGGAGCCCACGGCTCCCGGAGACCACTAAGGACCTGACAAAGTTCACACGCACGTTCAAAGGTTCTGTGGGCGTCTGAGATGACAGAGTCCCGGTTATGTCTGTTTCCTGCCTTTCGTGGGTTGGAATCAGTAGCTCGTAGATCGGATCTAGCCATCTCAGCCCCGTGGCCACACTCCGGATCCAGGACAAGCAGTCCACGGTGACACCCATGGTGACCCAGCCCTGGCTTTCCCCCTCTGATCCCCAGTGCCCCACGCGGGGCTGACACTCAAGACCCAAAGGACAGCCTCATTGGAATTAAGGATGCTACTGCGGGCCACTTGCGGGGGAGCCTCCTGTTTGCTCAACACCACCCTCCCCATCTCCGGCCAGCGTGGGTCTGAGCCGCGCATTTAAAATTAAATTATGCTTAGGATAATATTGTCTTGAGCTCACAGTTGCTGACATGGATATTGACAAAGACTTAGCCAGTATTCTAATAAGAAAACAAAACGCAGGAAAAGGCGCCAGAGTTTCCGGGCGGATCATTAAGGGGCCAGAGGCTGGCATCACAGTCCGTCACACAACTTAAACTTCTTTTGACATCTAGTTATGTCGAAATGTGACTGATCACCTAGGGGTTGGAGCTCCTGAGAGGGAAAAGTTCACTGACAGACAGCCGCACGCGAAGCAGTTCTTAAATGAGAATCAAGAGAAAGTAGCATCCGGGCGTCCTGACACTCGGCAGCTGCTACCTGGCTCCGTCTAACTAAGGCAGGCCTGTTCTGGTGAGTTCTATTAGCATCTGCACGCTTCTGTCTCATTATCACACATCTGCCCAACTTTATTCCAGTGATGCTGCCTCTCATCTGACAGCTCAGGCATTGTCAGGGCCGGGATATTATGGGAGCGGGGTACCTCGGGCTCGACGTGTTCACTTTTATTTCCTAAAGACTGGCGCGCGGTGTGACAGTATCACGCGGCGGAGGTAAAGGAGATAATTAATATATTGGACAGTTCCTAAACAAAGCTGAGGCATGGCTTTCTGGCGAAGCCACCACTGCTCTGCTCGAGCGGGGTTGTTTGGGGGCTGTGGTGGGGGGGGCGTGCCCGGAGATCAAAGCCCTTGTAGACCCCAGCTCATTGCCGCCGCCCCCAACCCAGCAGAGAGCCACACACCAAAAATGGGCTGAACTTGACACTTGGAATTTAAAAAACAAACCCCAAAAGCCAAGCTTCCATGTTGATCAACTTAACACCCGTCAGCATCCCGGCTTGGGGATTTTCTGCGGGAACACAGCATCTCAGCTGTGTCTGAGGCTTCCAAATGGACCTCCTGCGTACAGAGGGGAGAGCCAGAGCCCCAGATCGCCCTGTTGGCCACCATCGTTAGACCGACAGGCAAGGGCAGCCGCGTTTATGCAGAACATCAGCCTCACGTTGCTACCTTGAAACCTGAAATCGATCCGCTGCACCTGCCACTCCGTAACCCGGGGGAAGGGGGGGTGATTCCGAGCCTACCAACATGTCAGACAAGAGGGCTTCGAGGTTCTTCGCTCGCTTCCAGCTGCCGAAGGAACTGGCTCCCCACCATCCCTTGCCTGCTGGAGTCTTCCTTGGGGAAAAGGAAGGCCCCTTGGTGCCTGGGTCATCTTGGGTTCTGACGGGCTTTGAGCCCTCCTGAGTCGGGTTCTAGAGGAAGATTGAGGTTCCCGGCACGGGTACAATAGGGATAAAACATGGTCCCTCTGAAGGGAGGGAAACCCAGCGCCCTGTTTCCCAGACCTCGTGAACATCGCGGAAACAATGGAAATTGGCAGACAGGACGAGAGGTGCCCGCTGAGACTCAAACCCCAAGGGACCCCAAAGGGAGCCTGAAAGGGCATCCCCGGCAAGCCCCAGCCAGCCTGAGAAGCCGGTGCGTGCAGTTCCACGAGCCACATAGGAAAGCCATTTAGGAAACTCCTGGCTTCCCTCCTGGCGCTCATGGCTTTCATCCCTCTGATATTTCTTTGTTCTCCTGCTCGCTGAGGGTTTGTACGGGTTAATGGAAAAATGACTGCTATTTTGCAACAATGCAATCAAAGTCAGTTCAGCAAACCCTGATAAAGTGAGAATAGCCTATTCAGATTGAGCTGACGGGCTTGAACTCACAATTGCAAAGTTTGAATACAAAATAAGATATTCCCTTTTTTTAGAAAAAAAAAAAAAAAGACAGAATCCGTTGTCATTCATGCTAAAAAGGCATTACAGGCTGTCGACACTGTACAGAAAAATAGGAGATGTTGACCTTTTTATTATAGACTTTTCTCTACTGTTGCCCGTCTTTCAACCGCACACTGCTCCCCCCGCTCCCCCCACCCCCCCGCCCCCCTCTGCACTCACACACACTCTTTTCAGCTGTGTGTTATCTCAAATAATTACCCTCGCTTCTGGCTGTCCCTGGTGACTTCTGCTGCTAAAAAAGCTACTCATTGTCGGAGACTGAAGAGGGATTTCAAACCTGCTTCTTGTGGCCCGGCAACGGCTCTTAATTAACCACTCAGGTATTGAGGAAGCTCCCAGCCCAGCTCGCCTCCATATGGCTGGAACATGTCCGCAGTGATAATCACGGAAGGAAATATTGTATCAAAAAAGAGCTCACACCACCGAAAGCTTGTGCAAATTATTTTTAATGATTCTTCTCCGGTGAGTCGGCTTATTTGTTACTTCAAGCAGAGAGAGAGAGAGACAGGAATGCATTTGTCCTTGACCCAGATCCTCATGGCACACACACCCCCCACTGTGCTCCCTACCCCCCCAGATCCAATCCCAGGCACTGGGAGGAAAGTGGGTACCCCCAAAATGCCAGGACCCCGCCAGGTGCCCTAGAATGCTTTTCTCACTCTGATTTTCTGGGAGCTTTTGTTTCTATTGGATGCCTCGCTCTTCTCCAACACGCTCACAAGCACACACACTGAATTCACAGGGTTTCCAACCAGCGAGTGATTTTAAATAACTCAAGGACTGAGCTCTTTGGCAGTACTTCACATATTCCTGCCTCCTGTATTTCTTGCTTTAAATAATCCTGGGGGGGCCTTTTGGGAGGGGGCATGGTGATGGCTGGGAGTGGAGGCAGCAAAGTTTATAAATCTAATTAAAAATGAAGTTGCATTTACATTTTATTTATTTTTTTTTTTGCATTTACATTTTAAAAACCACCTATCCGCCAGTACTGTGTCACTAGACATTATGTACGATTTTACTTTGCGACAGAAACCATTACATTTAAAAATTCATTACAGCAAGGTTAGTTAGACATATGATGGATGCAGTTTTAATCCTGCCGTATATTATTACAGTTAAAATGTAAATGATGAAAAATATTTTGTGCTTATCAGCATTTATGTGGCAATGTGTTTTACAGTGATATATGGCGTTATATTTCTATTATTGTGACGGAAAGAAAGCAATACAAAAAGATGAAGTGTTTATTAAAACATGGTTACTCGCGATAACATATTCCTGTTGTACATGACTTTAAACATATTCGCTGAGGGCATTTGTCCAAAACAACTGTGAAATGTATTTGCCGTGCGAATCGGGCTAAGTTTTTTCTTCTGATTACAGCTCTTTTTATTAGACCAAAATTAATTCAAACTCGTGGGGAACGCTGTGAAGTTAGCAGCTCTGTTTCCTTTCTGACGTGGTTAAAAATGCTTGCGCGTGCGCGTGTGTGTGTGTGTGCGTGTGTGTGTGTGTGTGTGTGTTTAGAGACACAGTCGACGGCTATAAAAGGAAGGCTTGCATGTTTATTCTGTACGATCATTCAGAGGAAAACGGGCCACCCAATTGAATGATGTTTCCAAAGTGATGTCATCGAGGGCACAATAAAACCCTATTACATTTGTAATTAACACAATGGAAAAGTGGTATCGAACGTCACTTTCCAATCAGGTGAGCCTTAAAGCAAACAAGCAGACAGAAAAAAAAAAAAAAACGAAACGATGAGGCCACGCTGGGCCCATGTGTGGCTCTGCTAGGGCAGTGGAATATTTTAGCTGTGCCTGTGGAGGAATCGGTGAAGCAGGAGCCCTGCAAACCCAGATACTGGACTGGACGGGAAAGTTACCTCTTAGCTCTCCTTTTGCCAAGTTCACTCACAATGTGGTTCCTGCCTCCCACCCCCCTCCCCTGTTTTCACCAGTCCCAGAACAATAGCCCATCCAGCTACAAAATGAAATGGAACACAAAAAGAAAATAAACCCTCATCAGCAACCACCAAAAAAGAAAAAAAAGAAAGGAAAAGAAAATTTATTACTAAATCCTATTTAAAGAAGAGGAACAAAGGACAAAAGGCCTTCTCCCTACAGACATTCTGAGCTGTAGCTCTCCTCCCTCAGGACAAAGTGGTTACAGTTTCACCCAACTTGTCTTTCTGCCCAAAGCCTTGGGAGTGGGAAGACTGAAACAGTGTTTCCCAAGTACTGAGGAGTGATGTCCCGCCAAGGTCCAAGCCACCTGATTCACTCTACAGATTGGAACTCTTTCTCCCACCTCCCCTGGCTGACAGATCTTGCAATAGATTTGAAATTGAACAGGCTTGAAAATCAGGTCTCCTTTCCCCTTCTTTCATTCAGCCTCCCAAGCTTTGCAAGGGGGTGAGGGGGAGGGGGACAGAGACTCCCTGCAGATGTGCATCGGGTCTCCCCCTACCTACCCCTGTGTCTCCCCCTACCTACCCCTGCTGCTTTTTCTTCTCCGAACAGCTGCTCGTAGGAGGATGTCATTGTGTACATTAGCGCTGTAAAGTTTCGCACCCTTCGGAGCTACCTTTGGTACAGGAAGCAAGGAAGAGGCGAGCCAAGGATAATACAGGCTCGCTATTTCCTATCTCAGCTCTTTCCCTAGCCCTGCTCCCCGGCTGCCCGGAGTTGTTATCTTTAGGAAGTCCAAGGTGGGGGAGAGGGAGCGCTTATCTGGCTCCCATCCGAGCTGGAGACATGAAACTCCTCTCGGCACACCTTGGGAACATTGTCACACAGGGGTCACATCCGCTAGGATTCGATGCTGGTGACTGAATGGGGGCCTGTGACCTACACGGATCTTCCCCTCTCTTTGTTTCTCGGATACGACCGACTCAGCTGATTTCCTTCAAAGTGCGGGTTATAGGACTGGTGAGCTAGTCTTCCCATTCCATCAGGAAAGGGAAGAGCCTCCCGCACCCTCTACAAAACACTGCCATGCTCTCTCTCACTCTCTCTCTCGTGCATTTCTCTCTTTTTTCTTTTAAATGTTTCACTTCTCTTAGAGAACCCCTCCCACCCCCCCACCCCCGCCACACTCACCAACACACAGGCTTTCTGAAGGAAGCACGGGCTCTCCAAACAACTAGCCCTTGGGTCCATTTTTCCAGCTTCGAGAATTTTCCCAAGCCGGGATCCCAGAAGCTGTGGAGTGACCCGAGGTTGCCCTATTAAATGTATTTATTTCTTGGAACTGAAGAATATTTGCTGAAAGCTGGATTATCACTTGGTAGACCACCAGCAGCTGTTGAAAACCAGGACATAAAAGCTTGTTTATGTCTTTAATGGCCCACTTAATGATGGAGCAAGTATGTTATTCATAATAAAATGCCAAGGAATAATCTTAATACCCCAATGCATGGCGCTAGTGAATTAAGAAACATCTGCTATGTCATAAAAGAACATTTTATTTGGGGTCTACATTAAAAACATGATTCCAAAAAAAAAAAAAAAAAAAAAAACATGATTCCACGGAGTTCTGCTGATTTATATCGTACACAACAAATTATGATTTCTTGAAGTAATTACACTTTACAATTAAACCTACAAGGGCCACTCTTAGGAAAAAAAAATACTAACCAGTCTTCATCATTCTAGATCATTTAAGCACAGACTGTGGCCATGCCTCAATATATTTCACCAAAACCATGCTTAAAATCTCTCTCGGTGTTTGCGCCTCCCTCGGAAGGTAATCAAGCTGAATGATGCTTCAGAAATCAACTTTGTAGAAGAAAACGCCTATTCAGATTCTAGGGGAAAAATGTACAAAATAGGGCCTTTCTCTGACTCTGACCCCTTGAGGGAGAAAGGTCCAGAAACTGAACCTGGCTGGGAATGGAGAGGATGGACCTCACCCGCACAGGCTTAGTACGCGTTCGATGCGTCGGGCGTGGGGGGTCAGAGGGGGAGGTACACTCCCAGAGGGAGAGATGCCAAAAGTCTGGGACAGGGTGGCCCTAGAGATGTCCCCGAGAGGGGAAAGGTGCTGAAGGCACAGGGTGTGACCAGCCCAGTCCCAGCCCCTGCCCTCTCTACTCCAGATGGCGTCTGTCTTCAACACACTCGCTATCACACCAGGAAACTGTGTGTCACCACCTCCGTGCCCAACACCACTCATGATTCCAGGCATATGTCTATTGCTTCCTGGAGCTGGGTCCTCGGAAAGGCAAATGTAGCAGGAGGAGAAAGATGAGTTATTTTAAAAGCTGGCTGTAGGGCGAGCTGGTTGTCCAAGGGCAGGGGCTCTTGACCCTGGCTGCTTTGGAGAATGACCTGGGCCAACGGATAGAATAATACTCTACTAGACTCTACCCCAGGAACTCTCATCTCATTGGTCTGCAGCGTCCATTCGCCTGCCCAACACACACACACACACACACACACACACACACACACACACACACATTGCTATTTTTTATAAGCTCCCCAGGTGATTCTCTTGTGCAGTCAAGGTTGAAAACTACTACTTTTGGGAGATTAGATTTTTTTTTTTTTTTTTAAAGATGGGTGGCTCTTCTGTCCGGCAGACATCTCCAAGAGCTTTTTTTGGCTTTACACAGCGACGCTGCCTGCTGTGGGTGGGAATGTAAATGGCAGATGGTCTGTCACTCTGGAAAACAAGAGGGCAGTTCCTCCAAAAATCAAGCAGAATTACCATATGATGAAGGAATTCTACTTCCAGGCACAGGCACACCTTGGAGATACCACAGCTTCCGTTCCAGACCAGTGCAATAGAGCCGGTCAGATGACAGTTCTGGTTTCCCAGTGCATCTAAAGATTGTGTCTAGGGGCGCCTGAGTGGCTCAGTTGGTTAAGCGTCTGCCTTCGGCTCCGGTCATGATCCTAGGGTCCTGGGATCGAGCCCCGTGTCGGGCTCCCTGCCACACCCCCTGCTTGTGTTCCCTCTCTCGCTGTGTCTCTCTCTGTCAGATACATAAATAAAATTTTTGAAAAAAAAATTAAAAATTTTAAAAATTAAAAAATTAAATATTGTGTTTATACTCTACTGGAGTCCATTACGTGTGCCATAGCACTATTCCTTAAAGATGTATGTATTCTAATTTAAAACTACTTTGTTACTTAAAAATGTTAACCACCTTTGGAAATTTCAGGGAGTCCTAATCTTTTTGCTGGGGGAGGGTCTTGCCTGGACGTGGATGGCTGCCCACTAATCGGGGTGGTGCTTCCGGAAGGCTGGGGCGGCTGGAGCCATTTCTCAACATGAAACAATGACGTTTCCAGCACGGATTGGCTCTTCCTTTTACAGATGATGTCTTGGCAGCATGCGATGCTATTTAATAGCATTTTACCCACAGTAGCACTTCTTTCAGAATTGGGAGTCTGTCCTCTGGAACCCTGCCTCTGCTTTATCAACTAAGTTTATGCAATGTTCAGAATCCTCTGTGGTCTTCCAACAGTCTTCTCATTCCAAGAACAGATTCCATCTCCAGAAATTACTATCCGGGCGCACCTGGGTGGCTCAGTTGGTAAAGTGTCTGACTTGATTTCAGCTCAGGTCATGATCTCGGGCCATTAGATCAAGCCCCATGTCCGGCTCCCCACTCAGCATGGAGTCCACTGAGTCCCTCCTTCTGCTCACCCACCTCTCTCTAAAATAAATAAATATATTTTTTAAAAGACACTACTTTATTTGCTCCTCCATAAGCAACTTCTCCTCTGCAGAAGGTGTATCATGAGAGGGCAGCCATTCGGTCCCATTTCCGGGCTCCACTTGTCATTCCGGTTCTCTTGCTGCTTCTACGCCATCTGCAGTGACTTCCTCAACTGAAGCTGTGAATTTGTTAAAAAAAAAAAATAAATGCCCTCTCTGCAAAGCACAAGAAAGCAAAGCATGCCTGCGTATCGCTGAAAGAATGGATCCTTCTCAGGGTTCTGAGAGGGTCCTTGCACACCCACATTCATTGCATTATTCACAGTAGCCAACAATGCAAGCAACCCATGTGTCTTTCCCTGGATGAGCAGATTTTTAAAAATTGTGGTATGTCCATTCAACGGAATACAATTCAGCCTCAAAAAGGAGGGAAATTCTGACACCTGCTCCAAGATGGATGAAGCTTGAGGACATTGTGCTGAGTGAGAAAAAAAGCCAGGAACAAAAAAGACAATGACTGCATGCTGCATTTATGTGAGGTACCTAGGATAGCTAAACGCAAAGCTACAGGAAGTAGCATGGCAGCTACCAGGGGCTGGGGGATGGAAGAATGGGGAGCTGGTGTTTCATGGGGACAGTTACAGTGTGGAAAGATGAAAACGTTCTGGAGATGGATCGTGGTGAGAGTTGCATGACTATGTAAATGTACCTAGTACCTCTGAACTATATACTTAGCTACTGGTGAAGATGGTAAATTTTGTATGTATTTTTCCACAATTTTTAGAAAATTTAAAAAATCATGAAAGCGAGGCTACATGGGCTGCACTGCCTAGTAAACTATCAGAAGTAACACACACTTCGGCCTCTGCAAAGGGTTAGGTGGTAAATAATGCAGGCTCTGTGGGCCCAAAGGTCTCCGCCTCAAATACTCAGCTCCCTCTCAGAAGCACAAAAGCCCATTTCCAGGGCTGCTCAGATTGGTCTCTGAGTTAACCAAGTGTGGGCAGGGACGAGATGTGAGGTCCACACACCTGAGTGAGAGGCCCCTCCTGACGTGCAAGGGGCCTGGGGCAGGGAGAGGAGGGAAATGAGCTGCAAGCCTAACTCTGAGGAGTTAAGAATCCCAAATTCAAAGCTAAGCCTTCTGAGATGGCTGCGAAGTTCTCTTTGCCCAGGTAGACAGAGAGAACAGAAAACAACATTCTATTATGTAGACTATTTAAATCCTTTAAATCCTTGGACTTTTGGTATGTGGGCCTCCCTTGGTCTCTGGGCTTATGCATGTTAAGAGTGGGTGATTCAGAGACTTGCGGTAGGGGCTGCATCTCACACCAAAAGGGGTAACGGCACTGATGGCACTTTGGAGGCTGATGGGAATGAGATGCTGAGCAGAAGGGGGACGTGGTGGCAGGTGGCCGAGGGACAGCCAGCACAGGTCTCTCAGAAGACCTTCATAGGTCTTCAGAGAGAAACAGGGCTCTGTCCTCCTGGTGAGGGGCTGGACTTCCCACAGTGGAGGGCCCCTCAGCCTTTTTATTTGATCTTAAAGAAAAGGGAACCGTTGAATGATTTGGATGGGCTCGGGTCCATGGGGAGAGTTCTCTGGTTCTCAGTGTGCCCCGATCCGAGGCTCCTCTGTCTGCAGTCCAGGCTTCACATCTGGCATCGACAGAGTCCAAGGCTTTGCTGCCTGCCCCCAGCACTGCCCCCGACCACTCTCTGAGCCAGTTCTATCCTTTTCTGCCTGGCTCATCTTTTAATTCTTTTTTTTTTTTTTTAAAGATTTTATTTATTTACAGTGAGAAACACAGAGAGAGAGGGAACACAAGCAGAGGGAATGGTAGCGGGAGAAGCAGGCTTCCTGCCGAG
>CM053620.1:23817048-23869184 GCA_028646535.1 Procyon lotor
ATCTTCGTATATCTAGCTGACATCTGGTCATTGCTCTGGTTTTAGCTCAAAGACGCCTCCCTGGCCACTCACACTAATAGAACCCTTTATTGGGCCTCACTACCCCGTCCTATTTAATTCATCAGTACTTACTGTCATTAATGAGCCCATTCATTCATTTGTTCATATCCCATCCCTTCCACACCCCTGCCAGAATGTAAATTTTATGAGGGCAGAGACGGCATCTGCCCCACTCACCCAACATATCCAGGCCTACAATAAAGATTAACACATAGTAGATGCTTAGTAAATATCTATGAATGAATAAACGCATGAATGAAAAAATAAGAAATTCATTTGCCTATTCCCAGTTCTCTGGCAGTCCTGCTTTCTCTCTCTCTCTCTTATTTTCTCTCGCCCTTCCCCTCTGTCACCAGCTTTCAACCAGTAGGCTCACCCTTATGTGATGAGGAAAAAAGTAATTCTTAAGTGGTGGCTGAAATCAAGTTGAAATAAGCTGCCAGTCCTCATAGCACCTCTCAACATCTCTCACGAGGGCCAGAATCTCACAATGACAGATGCTGGTCAATTAGGCAAAAATACTTTCATCTTAAAAAAGAGAGAGAGAGAGAAAGGATTTAAAGACCCAAAGGTATTTTTGGCTGACATAAGTGTAATTAATTTCTTCACAAGACAAAATGGACAGAAAATGAATGCCATTAAGAGTCTGGTTTTCATGCTGCCAAACCCACAAGTCGGTTCAGGGAGAAGAGCAAACTGATGTGTTTTTCCCCCCCTGCCCCTCACCATTTTTATTTGATTTAAATTATAGTAACAGTGAAGAGTAGAATTTACACAGGATTTTCTTTTTTTAAAAAAAGATTTTATTTATTTATTTGACAGAGAGAGGGATCACAAGCAGGCAGAGAGGCAGACAGAGGCGAGGGGAAGCAGGGTCCCCACTGAGCAGAGAGCCCAATGCAGGGCTTGATCCCAGGACCCCGAGATTACCTGAGCCGAAGGCAGAGGCTTTAACCCACTGAGCCACCCAGGCGGCCCTAGACAAGATTTTCAATTCCAGTTCGTCGATGAAATGGGATGACCTGGCTACATCAGAGCGATATTCCTGGATGGAAATCATCATAAAACCTGAGTAACATCCGCCCCTTTAAGCGGGATATGGAATCTCAAGTTCACCACAGTCCTTGGCTGGCGGGCGTCATGCATTTATGCTGCCCTTAGAAGCACTGAAGTTTGGGAACCATCTTCAGAACAAGTGCTAGGTGCGAGGTCTTACTCCTCGCACGTCTGCTACAAGACGGAGCTGAGTACCAGACACGCAGTAGGTGCTCAGTAATTACACAACAGCCAAAGTTCCTCGTATTTTCTCCCTTTGCCACCGAACTATTGACTTTCATGGGTTTGTGCCTTTATGAAAAATCTCAAATTTCTCAACCTAAGGGGCTCGTCTTAACCAATAAGATACATCTCACCCCACATGTTCACGAACATCTTCTCCCAGAAATTAAATAGTCATTATTCTTGTAAAGAAATATTTAAATAATTACTCTGTGTCTCCATAGCCAGAGTGATGAATACTTTCCCAGCATGAGATGCCGTCCCTCCTTGGTAGAAAGGACTTTATTTCCTCCCTGATATGCAAACAGAGGTAATTCTTTAAAATGAGGTGTCTGGAGGCCCCCGAGTGGCTCAGTCAGTTAAGCCTCTGGCTCTTGATTTCAGCTCAGGTTCTGATCTCAGGGTCGTGAGTTCGAGTCCCGCGGCAGGCTCTGTGTGGGCAGTGGAGTCTGCTTCAGAGTCTCCCCTCCTAAATAAATAAATTAATTAAATAAGGTGCCTGTTCTCACCAGTAAACCAAATCACTAGATCATGAGGTCAGAGGCTCGTCCAAGCAACCAAGAGGACTGTCGACCCATGACCCCTCCACGGTGACCGCAGCGGCTCGGTTTTGGGCGGGCTCTCTCCATGCAGGCCAACCCCTCTCTAGATGAATGAATAGGAAGTCAATATGGACTTGAGAAGGTGGGTACGTAGGTCTAATTTTGCAGGTGATTACTGGGCTTTAAAATTTATTTAAGGTAGGGGCGGCTGGGTGGCTCAGTCATTAAGCATCTGCCTTCGGCTCAGGTCATGATCCTAGGGTCCTGGGATCGAGCCCCGCATCGGGCTCTGTGCTCGGCAGGAAGCCTGCTTCTCCCGCTACCATTCCCTCTGCTTGTGTTCCCTCTCTCGCTGTGTTTCTCTCTGTCAAATAAATAAAATCTTTTAAAAAAAAATTTATTTAAGGTAATTTTAAAGAACAAGGACTTGGCAGATGTCAGGGAGTGTCAGAGTTTTCTCTTCAATTAAGCGCCTCCTCGGGGAGGTGAATTTGGTCACTGTTCTTCCGAATATTGAGCTGAAAGCACGGGAGGCCTGTGTCCCCTTTGCGACCGTAGTATACGGAATAAGGCGTAACAATTAAACCAGTAAGAGCGGTGAGGTTTGGCAAGTGATTGACTCTTAAAGACAAGTAAGAGTCAGTTCAAAGTAATTCACAGAACTGTCTCACTCACTCGTTTGCCTTTTTGAGGAGGAGAAGAAAGGATGTGATCATGGATGTACCAGGAATTGCACATAACCCAAAGCTCAGCTTATCTATGCCAAAAAAATGTTCTGAGTAATTGTTCCCAACGTACTATTATTAGTCTTGATTTGTTCCATTACTACAGAGACTAACATCTCTGCCAAATTTTATAAGGTTAGTCAAAACCTGGGTTCACCCATGAGAGTGTGACATTCACGGCTATCTTAACAGAAGAATGGCTCAGTGGGTTAAAGCCTCTGCCTTCAGCTCGGGTCATGGTCTCGGGGTCCTGGGATCGAGCCCCGCATTGGGCTCTCTGCTCAGCGGGGAGCCTGCTTCTCCCTCTCTCTCTCTCTGCCTGCCTCTGCCTACTTGTGATCCCTCTTTCTGTCAAATAAATAAATAAAATCTTTTAAAAAAAACCCCAAAACACTCCTCTTTTTCATAGTGGAAGAGCCTCTTTCACTTCTCATTTTTTTTTTACATTATCCATTATGTTTCTATGTTCCTTATATAAGATTCAATGCAATAAATTCTTCTAAGAACTTAGTGCCAGGAAAATGTTTCCCTCTGGAGAAACTTCTAGGGCTCCTTTTGATCAGACCCTGAGATGAACTATAAAGTTCATCTTCTTGGTGTTTTCACTCTGTCTGCCAGTGAGCTCAGAGTTTCAAATTTGATCCCGCCTTACAGTTGAATGTATTGAAATGAACAGTAAGTCAGGAGCCTGAAGATCTGACTTCTGGGTCTAGTTCTATCACTTATAATTTGCACGTGCCTTGAAAAATTTACTTGACCTGTCCAAGCCACAGTTTGTATATCTGACAAGTGATAATAATAACATGTGCTCCCATACTGTTTGGCAGACATTCTTGGTGGCCTACTTATCAGTCATCCCCTACTTTTTCTCTCGATAGCAGAAGTTCTGTAATATTCAGTTTCCCAATGGCAATATGGCTGGGAAAGGTAGGTCCAACCTTGGTAAAGGATTCATCACTGGTCAAGGCTAAATATGATGACCCCATTCTTCTTTCCCTGAGATCGCTTCAAAGATGGACACGGGACCCAACTTTGCTGAATGAGTCATAATGAGAAGTCTGCTGGGAAGCCCAGGAAAAGATTCCTCCGTGAGAGATGAGTAAGGAGAAAAAATCAACCCCATCCCTTGCCCCTGAGCCTTTCTTCTTCTGGACAAAGTTTTGTGGGGACATGAGAGAGCTGGAGCTGGGAATCCATCTCGAAACCATGAGGAGAAGCCAAGAGATTTGCAGGGAAGTCAGCCTTCGAATCAAGGAACTCCTCAACTCTCAACCCTGGAGACCTCTGGGCTTCTTGCTATATAGGACAACCAATGTCTTAAACTTTTAAAAAAGTCATCGATAATTGAGCATCCTACTTTCGTTGTCAAAAGTATCTTAACTGTTAGTTACTTTGACTAATGAACATCAAAACACGTTGAAAACTATACACATGGTGAGAATTATTATGTTTATTCTCAGTACATCTACTTCTTCCCTTGGACCAAAGCTTCTTGACTCACCCCTAACTTTTTCTCTCTGGTTTTCCTATAGTGTTTTAAGTAATTGTATGGAAAAATCAGTCCCGGTAATTATTATCATTGTAGTTGGTATGGTTAAATAGCATAGCTACTGTTCGTGGACTATTCACTATGAGCTAGTGCTTTACGTACACTACCTTATTTAACCAACACAAGAACTCTGGTGATGGGGATGTTACAATGATCTCTATTTATAGCTGAGTACATTGAACTAGTACATTGGTGAGCGAACTAGCAAGTAGCCAAGCTGAAATATGGACACCAGGCTGGACGACATTAGAGATTGGACGCTCAACCGAATTCTCAGATCCCATTCATTTGGGAGATGTCAATGACAAGTCAGTCACCCGATCTATCAACAAAGAACATACATATTAGGCACCAATCCTTTCTTAGGATACCAAACCCAAGTCTGATTTGTCCAAGGATTTGCAACAGTCCAACCTCGTACCTTGGCCATGTCAAACAGCAGAAATTCTTATCATCGTGCGTCCGCCACTGAAACGTGGCTACCGACTGAGAAAGTCAAGTAGAACCTGTGAGACAGAAGGGAGGAAATCCAGACTTTCACAACAGGAGAAATTAAAAAAGGAGGCGGGGAGGCAAATCGAGGTCACAGTTTTCTCACAAGCCCCAAGTGCTACAGTACAAATCTCAGAACGGGTTCAAGCTGATTGGCACGGAATGAAATTCCCACCATGCCGACCTCACAACAACTGAGCTTTTGCATAGCTGCTGAACCCGCTGGTGTTGAGAGTAATCGAGAAGGTATCAATTAGCTCAAATACCCACTGACTTGACAAGAAGCCCTTATCATAAGCGGGATGACACGAGCATGTTCCAGAAGGTGCTGATAGGGAAGTCTGCCATCAGGCTCATCTGCATGAGAAATACCTCCTCCAAAGAAATGCTTACTTCTCAGCATGTCAGACTCCATTTCAACAGATGAAAAGGCAAAAGCAGGAATCGTATCGAGTGAGTCTAAAATTGTCTACCTCACCAAGATCCCGTTCTCCTCTTGAAGGTTGCTGTCCTTCAGTTGTCACCAACTGTCCTCAAGCAGAGTCATGGGCCATGAAGACAAGGGAGGACAGAGGTGGGGGGAGTTGAGATTCAGAAGCTCTAAGCAGAAGTGATGGGTGAGGTCTAGTCTCCTGTGTCTATGTCAGGACATGCATTCAGGAAGCCGACTCAGTCCTGAAGGTGCGGTCAAGCACCAGGAGGGCTTAAAAGCAGAAAGGAGACCAGTGGCTCCTTGAAAAGGGGCTGAGGACTATGGGGTCAGTAGCTTGTGTTGACAACATAGGCAAGTCTTCTGAGACTGCACACGCCAAAAGGAGGTCACCTACTCGGGAGAAGTTTCTGGTAGCAGCCCTTGTCCTAGGCAACAGCGCCAGTGTGGGGATGCCCTCCCAGAATGATCTAGTACCAATGCGGGCTGGGACAGAACCTTGCATTGGTTCAAGGTTAAGTAGGCTCCAGACAGCTTGTAGGGAAACAACCTTAAGCGAGTCCAAAATAGACCTTTCTACCGGCTTCTTATTCCTAGGAGTCTGTCTGGCCATCATCACTTTGCAAGAGGCCCTCGTTGCTTTGAGATGACAGGCCCTTGCCTTGGTCTCCCTCCTCTGCCCAGCTTTTTGCACAATGCCCACCTAAAGCCTTCCCGTTCCTGCCACCCCCAAGGACGGGAAGAAAACGCTCTGGCCGGACCACATTCCACCCAGGTTGGCCATTCGATGCCCCGGTTGTGAGCATGTTTGAAACATCACGGAGCCCTGTGGGGTGCCGGGACCAAGCGTGTTCAAAGACGCTCCCGTTATCCCCTGTTTAGGTCAGGCAAAGGAGCTCTTGTGAGTAATTCATGGAGTGCCTATACTCGGAGGCATTACCCAATCTCATTACCATTAATTTTTGCATATTTAACTACAGTTTTTAATTAGATGGTATTTTATTATTCATGCACATAATTTGAGTCCAAGTCGGGCTGCTCTCTTGGAGGAAAAGAGGAAAAAAAACAAGGTGGAGGGGGTGGAATCCTCCTGGATTGAAAGTTGGTGTTGGCATTGCTTCTTGACTAGAGAGCGAGCGTAGCAGATTGTAAGTCTATAATGGTTCTCTTTTAATTTTGCTAATAGCTATCATGTTATGTACCTTTACAAATTTGTTAAATCCAGAGTGCTGGGAGTTGTCTCTGTATGCGGTAACTGTAAATAGTTTGCTCTGTTTGGTTTGCACATACAAACTGTTTGCTCAGGCTCCTTGATGTATTATTAAAAAGGGTAATGGGCCCCTGGGAAACCATCTAGTTATATGCCTTCATTTGCAGAATAAACCATGCGTTGTTTTCATCTCTACTCATGATTGTTAATGGCACTGATGATGAGATGGGTGGATTTTTTTTTTTTTTTTCCCTCCGCTGCCTTTATCAGCGCTGGTTTATTATGCAGGCAAAATGGCCAGGCCGCTGATTTTGTCTAAGGTTTTCAATTAGTCATTTGACTGAACACATCTGTGCTGGTACCCACCCAGAGCCGGACGGCGGCTATTACCGGTTTTACACCTGCTGAACCATGGCCCTCAGCTCGGATGGGAATAAACCTAAATTGGCCTTTTAGATATGGTTGAAAAGTTGCAATGTTGCAGTGTTTTATAGCGGTGTCAGGAAGGTGTGAACTTTTCCGCCTTCAGGCCTAGAAACCTGCCACGATATCCTACTTCACTGAAATGGCTCACTTCTCGCCGGGTTATTAATATCTATTTGCCGTTTGCAGCCCCGATGACTTAATCGGCCGACATTGAGGAGATAAGATTGTATGTGCACGGCAGCTGGGAACCGTCGAGGTTTAATTGTGTTGGTAAACAGTACGGCGGCTGCTCCGGCTTCTCTGCGGATGCTGGGAATTATTTGGCAGCAGTTTGGTACGTGACTCTTACATCTTCCACTGAAATGAAAATTGCTTCATGGAGGAGTGGAGGTCTCGGGGCTGGAACCGGAGATGCGCTGCGACTTTCAAACTCCAAAGGACCTGTCATTTATCACGGAGGACGAAGCCTGGGTGCATTTCGGCAAAATGAGACGCCATCTCCCTGCTGCCCGGTGCTCGTGTGTTTTATGAGAGAGACCTTGCTAATTGCCGAGCATCTAGAAATCTCCTTTGTTGGTCTCCGGGAGTCGCCAAGGATCAGTAGGTGAGGCTGCAGGGAACGGCAGGCAGCTCACTGAGGAAAAGCTCACGTTTGGAGACGGGAGTTCAGGGACATTTGCGGGGGCGGCAGCGTTTCTGTTGGATCCAACAGATTCACTGGGCACTGGAATAAAAACATCTCCCTCACTGTGGGAAAGTCCTGAACAATGTTTCAGACTCGCAGGATGACAAAAGATGTTGGCATAGCAGTTGGAATGGAAGATCTTGCCATGACACCATCTCTGCCTCCGAGGGATTAAACTTTTGTTAGTTTCACCATGGCCAAGTGTAGCGCGTGGCCACCATATTTACCCCTGATCAACATCCGTGCCTCCGTGCTGAACCCTTGGAAGCTGGTTTCCAGTGAAAGACCCTATTTCTTTGTCACCCCTTCTCCTCTATCAGAGGCCACAAGCTGTCATTTCTCTAACCACTTTCCTGACTACAAGGTTAGCTCATCAAGTTGGCAAGTAAGTGAGGATCCGATCTTTGACGTAGTTCACACCAGCCAAGTTCCTTTCTCGGAACTTTATTTTTTGTTGTTGTTATTGTTGGTGTTGTTTGTTTTTATCTTTCGCCTTGCATGAATGCCTTGCATCTTCATAACCACCCCGTGGGCAAGGTGCTATTATCATCACCCCCATTTCATAGATGAGGACACTGAACACACATAAGGAAATAAATCCCTTGTGACTGCCAAGATTACACTGTGAATAGAGGAAGGAGCGAGACTCACAGCGGGCAATCTGGGTCCTATCCCATATCTCTAACCATTAGGCTTCTTCTTCTTTTTGTTTTTTTTTAACTATTTATTTATTTATTTATTTGACAGAGAGAGGGATCACAAGCAGGCACAGAGGTAGGCAGAGAGGCGGGCACAGAGGCAGGCAGAGAGAGAAGGGGAAGCAGGGTCCCCATTGAGCAGAGAGCCCAATGCAGGGGCTTGATCCCAGGACCCTGAGATCATGACCTGAGCCGAAGCCAGAAACTTAACACACTGAGCCACCCAGGCACCCCTGACCATTATGCTTCTTAACATCACAAACAGTTTCTCCAGCTGTGGGTATGAAGTAGCATGCTGAGATTTTGCTGGAAGGGTTCCATCTGCTGCAATCTTCTTTTTCCCCATCTCTCTTACTGGTAGGTATTTAGGTTGCCTCCAGTTTGCCCAATGCTATAGGAATATGCTTTTGCCCGTCTCCTCGGGCACACATGGACGTATTTAGAAGTGGACTTGCACAGTCCCAGGTCATGGCTTACTGAAACATGACTAGGTATCGCCAACATTGCCCTCCAAGATGGTTCAACCCATTTCCACACATGGCAGTGGTGCACAGGACTAGCTATTTCTCCATATCCTTGCTCACATTCTGATATCAAACTCTTCCTGTTTTGCCACTCCAGGTACATTTTTCAAACTTGAGTTTTGCAGCTGTTGGGGGAATGCAACATTGGGACCAGTTTTTTTAGTTGGTCAAGACTTCTCGTCTCCCAGGTGAGCCCTCTCACGCCAAGCTTGGCACCCAAGAAAAGAATGTTGCTCCAGATTCTTTAAAATATAAATCAAGGGGCGCCTGGGTGGCTCAGTCGTTAAGCGTCTGCCTTCGGCTCAGGTCATGATCCCAGGGTCCTGGGATCGAGCCCCACATCGGGCTCCCTGCTCGGCAGGGAGCCTGCTTCTCCCGCTACCATTCCCTTTGCTTGTGTTCCCTCTCTCGCTGTGTTTCTCTCTGTCAAATAAATAAAATCTTTAAAAAAAAAAAATATATATATAAATCAAAAACCATAAGATCTTTTCTCCCTCAGTGGTGTGGATCCGGTGTCAGGATAACTATCAGAATGGCTTGTTCCAAGGAAACATTTTTCGGCCCCAAAATTGCAGCGATAACACATGGAGTTGGGAAATCCTGTCATAGTTGATTGTGTCAATCTGGAGTCAGACCCCTTGGGTTTGAATCCTGGCTCGCCACTTCCTAGCTGCAAGACGGGCTGATGTCCCCATTTCCACACGTGTAAAATGGGAATGCTCATAACACTAGCCTCAGAAAGCTGTGGCAAAGGCTAATGTTTACATAGAGTATGCGTAAAGCTTGCAAGACCGCCTGCCTCTTAGTCAGTGTTGTTTTGCTCGTTATGACCTCCGTACAACCACTGATCTAATAGGCTAGTGAACAGAGAATGCATTCCTGTCTCCTGTGTTAGATTTTTTTTTAAAAAAAGATTTTATTTATTTATTTGACAGAGAGAGAGAGCTCTCAAGTAGGCAGAGAGGCAGGCAGAGGGAGAGGGGGAAGCAGGCTCCCCGCTGAGCAGAGAGCCCGATGCGGAGCTCGATCCCAGGACCCTGAGATCATGACCTGAGCTTAAGGCAGAGGTTTTAACCCACTGAGCCACCCAGGCGCCCCTAGATTTTTTTTTAAAGCACGCTTTTAAAGATTATAGAATATGAAACTCTTGGAATCGTTTTGGTTATTGAGATCAACCTCTTCTAATAGCCACAAGCAACTTGCTGGTAAGAAGGGCATGCCTTCTCAGTCCCAGCACCCAACCTTGTGCTTGGCACCTACTGGGTGCTCAGTAAGTGATGGATGGATAGACAGACATGATAGATAGATAGGTGGACAAACAGAAACGCCTTGGCTCCTTGGTCTCTGCGGGCAAAATTTGTACTCATTCAAAATGCAAATACCCAGGGCCCATGTTCAGCTCACTGGGTCAGAATCCCTTGAGCCCAGCCCTGAAGTCTGCATTTTTGAATAGCTGCCTCCGTGAATTTTGGCACACTCAACACTTGGGTATGAGACTGCAGATTATGCTGGGAAATTTTTCTATCCTAGAGAAAAATTATTTCCAGCACCTGGTATAGTTCCTTACACATAGATGGTATTCAATAAATATTTTTTTTTAGATTTTATTTATTTATTTGACAGAGAGAGAGAGAGACCACAAGTAGGCAGAGAGGCAGGCAGAGAGAGGGGGAAGCAGGCTCCTTGCCGAGCAGAGAGCCCGATGCGGGGCTCGATCCCAGGACCCTGGGATCATGACCTGAGCTGAAGGCAGAGGCTTCAACCCACTGAGCCACCCAGGTGCCCCTCAATAAATATTTTTTGATCGAATGAATGAATCATCTCAAGTGGTAAGTATAGGATTTTCATGCTTCCATGGCCCCAAGAGAGGGAGGCTCAGTTCCTGCAGCGTAGATCTCAGAACTCATATCCTGACGCCACGTGATGCTCCCAAGAGGAGGAGGCCGAGGTCCCCTGTGGAGCCTCTCAGCTGGCCTCAGGTCATTTACAGTCATGCAACACTTGGAAATGCCTTTCTGCCAATACCTGGGACCTCCGAGTCTCACAGATATCATTAAGCATGCTTGAGGGAAAATCATTTCAAGCCCAAGGTCAAGCTCACCTCAGTAGCTGTCCCATCATCCAACCTAGCTTACTAGGAGACCTCCTAGATTACAGAACATGGCCTGCCTGGATCACAGTCTCCATCCCTTCTCCCTGATCAGAAGGACCTCTGATCTCCGGCTTGACTTCCATCATTGGCATAACTCCTGCTCTCTCTCCTCTTGTCCCAGCCCACACCAACACCACGAGCTGCCCCCACGCCCTGCCTTAGCCAGGGGAATTTGAACTCCCAAGAACTGAGTCCCAGTGTAGCTCATTCCAATAAAAGGAGCTCATTCTTCAGAACTACTAAGGGCTCACTACCCATTTGGAAGGGCACCGGGGAGGCTCAGTGGGTTAAGCAGTTTCGGCTCAGGTCATGATCTCAGGGTCATGGGATCCAGCCCTGCATCGGGCTCTTCGCTCAGCCTTCAGTCTGCTTAGGATTCTCTCTCCCTCTCCCTGCTCCTGTGCTCCTCCACCTCTCTCTCTCTCGAATAAATAAAAAAAATCTTCAAAAAATAATACCCATTTGGAGATGGAGCTAATGTTGGCTAAGCTGTATTAGTTTTTTTGAAATCCCGGTTTCGGTTAATAAACATTGTTTCCACTGCTGGAAAAAGCTGCTGTTAAAATCCTGAGGGTTTCTGGCCTGTGTTCAAACCGATGTCAAATGGTTGCTTTCCGTGACAGCCGATGTTGATGGAGTCCTTCATAGTTCCAGGCAGAGAAGGGAGCACCATCTGCCTCTTCGTCCCACCGGATCTTCACAACGACCCAGCGGGGCTGATACCAACATGGTGTCTATTTCACAGAGGAGAAAACTAAGGCAAGAGAAGGACGCAGTCATCGCTCGGGGCTGGAGAGCTAATGGGCAGCAGGGCTGGATTCGAACCCAAGACAATGGACGGTGCTGGCTTCTTGTTGGCACCTTGCATGCCCTTCGTTCCCTTCTTTGCAAGGTAAACATTCCCAGAGCGGCGAAGACACAAACAGCGCTGTCCTAGTTGGGAAGGGAAGCCGAACCGGTTGGACCGGCCGGGGTGGAGAAATTCCCCGGCCAGTCCGCAAGCAGAGGGCATAACAGAGAGGTAACGTCAGGCCCTCAGCGGCCCTTTCTCTGGGCTCCCCGGAAGGCCTCCGGCGCTGAGCTGCTCCTCTCCTCTCCGCCCGGGCCCCAAATTGGCTGCCTGCGCCTGGGTCCAGCGAGCCTTCTTCTCCCCGTGTGGTAGCCGCAGTGTGCAGCCCAGCACATAAAAGCGGAGGGCCCGACAAAGGGAAAATGAAATTTCCCTTGAGCTATTTGCCCTGGCTGACTAACCCGAACCTTCCTTCTTAGGATGAAGAAGAGCTCTGATGTTCTGATGTTGAAAGCATCAAAGGCTGATCCCCTCAGCTGAGCAGCGACACAGAGCTGCTTGGCAGCGAGGGCCCCGGGAGCTCCCGCCTGCACCGTCTCCAGCCCAGACCCCCAAAGGCACCCTGCGTCGTTAGCAGCCGACAGGCCATGAGCTGGAAGTCCGGGCTATCCCACACCTCGCACCTGTCCCGCCGCCTCCTCTGTCCACGGTGCCGCCCTCTGACCCCCGCCCCCTAATGGGGGGTGCGGGACACCGACCCTGGCCTCTTCCTAACACCAGCCGCACTCGCTGCCAAGTTCAAAGCCGTGGAAGGAAGCCTGGAGAAATACAGATCAGCTTCCAGAAGGTCAGAAAATGCGGTTTCTGGAAAAGACTTTTCTCAATGGTTTCATCTTTTTTTTTTTTTTTTCCTGATGGCAAAAAGTGATCCGTGTTCGCTGTTGACATTTCAACAATTCAGAAGAGTAGAAAGTCAGGGAGCTGCGGGGTCTGCCGTGGAGAGTCCCACAGTGACATTCCACTGACAAGCCTCTACTTAACTATCCAAGCAGCCAGGAGCAAACACTTGGCCTAATTTGTGCCCCCCCCCTTGTCCCCCATTATGTGGCCCTGTGACCTGCTCTCCCCCTCACCCCTCCCCACCCCCGCACCGGGATCATAGCCGCCTTTCCCACTTACAGACGTCTTAAAGCATCTCCCTGAATTAACTATAGATTCTGAACTTCTTCCAACAGTCCCCTTAAAGTACAAGAGGCCTCACGCTGGCGACACCCTTGAGTTGGCCTCAGACTCTGCGTTTAAGCTAAACTGAACCAAAAAAGATGGCTGGGAATCAACTTCAGCCGCAAGCAGCTCGGCGAGACAAGAGCCTCTCCCCGCGGTTCGTGTCAAGCCAAAGCGTGACCCCCCTCCCCCTTTGTTTCCAGAAATTAATAAAGCTCTTCCAACACACTCTTCCCTGTCACTAAGAGCGAACAGTCAAATCACGGCTTTTATTCCCAGCCCACCGCGTCAAGTAAATAGAAGCTTACAGGAGAGACCCGGGAACGATAAGCAATTCCCACGGCAGTGAATTCTTAATATATAAATTCATCCAGCAGCTTTAGTATCAACTGGCAAAACCAGGAACAATGGGAAGCAGTCAGGCCTGGCTCCGACGAGGTCACCCATCAAGGTTATCTATATTCAATTACTGGTATCTACAAACTTGCATAGCTGTCAGCTGGTCAGAGCCCAAATGAAAACTCACCATGCACTCAGAAAGCAAATATAGTTTCCAAGGAGAGCCTCAAATTAGCTCCGTGAATGACTTGGCTTCAAACACACAGAAGCCATCAGCCTTTGGGGACGTTTCTGCCAACAGCGCCTCAATGTCTAAATTTGGGCACCATCTTATAAATCTCTGCTCCCGAAGAAGGAAAGGACGGGGGTTGCTCCTTAACCCTTGGTGACGATAAATTATCTCACTTAACAATAGATAAACTTCAGACACTTTTCCTGTGTGGGGTACCTATTGTGAGGTCACCACTAATCTCTAGCATCTCTTCTCCCCGGCGGCCCCACTAAAGACCTGTCGGGGGTGAGGAGACACAATTATTTGTTTTCTCCCTCCTCCTCCGGAACCATATATCATGTGTGGAAACAAAGCTCTCCAACCACAGATATGTATCTGTTTCCTTTATCTGAGTTCCTCTTCCCATCAGGGGCAGTGGTAGGAAGACCTGTGTTTGGTGTGAGGTTTCCAGAGCCTGGAGAGGAGGGTCGTGTCCCTCTCAGGCCCGGCTGGAAGTGGGGTAAAGGTCTGGTTCTCTGGGAAGACAGAGGGTGTGTCCCCTGCAAAGGACAGCTTTCCACTCCCTGCCACGTCGTGCTGTGGCTTTGCGCATACGCGGCCACCCTTCCCGGCAGATGCCTTTCAAACCCACCGTGGACATTGACGTTGTGGACACTGGGACATTGTGGACATTGTGGACACCATGGACATTGACTGACCAGGAGTGTTAGGGTTCCTGGATGATGAGGCCATCTCTAGCTTAGTTTGAGGAAGCTATAAATGGTGGACTTGGAAAGAACGACGTGACTTTCATTTTCTCCGTGGGCCAGAAGCTTTCGAGGTATTACTGTCTCCCTCTTCATTCCATGTTTTGTCCAATATCTGTTATCTTAATGATGGTGATGATCGCCCCCTCTGGTGGCACCCTTCTGGTCGCCTCTCGGTGCTGGCGTACCAGCCATGGGCTCACACAGTCCAAATTATGGACCAAATTAAGGCCTGCATGTTCATAAATAGAATCTCTTTAGATTAACAAGACCAGGCTTCACGAGAGATCAAAATGATTCCCTTCATAAGAAGCTATGTAACGTGGGCTTATAAAGGGAGGGATGGGGCAGATTAAGCAACATCAGTCCTGACATTCAGTCAGGCTGGGACACACTCCAACCTCCAACCTGGACCCTGACACAAGGGGTCTGAGCTTCCAAAGCTCACGTTTCCTCCTGTGTAAAGTGGAAGTACAATGGTACCAGCCCATAAGGACGGTAACAGTGTGGCCAAGGGCTCAAATGTTGGTCGTGGGCCATTTGGGTTCATATCCTGATGACAGCAACTTTTAGCTATGTCTTTGGACAGTTTGCTTATCCTCGTCATGCTTTCCGCATTCTCATTCATACATTGGGATCACAGTGGTACCTACCTCGGAGTTGCCGTAAAGATGAACTAGATTAATACATGTGGATCACTTAGGGTGATATCTGATACGGTTATTATTTTTGTGGGGACAGAAAGATTGGTTATTGAGTATCTGCTCTGATTCAAATTCTAAGTTAAACCCTGACAAATCCATGATTTCTAGGGAGAGAGAGGCTTCTAGGGAGAAAGATAGATTCCCATCAGGGGGAAAGACTAGATAATTCTGGGCTGGGATTATTATAACAAAGGACATGAACTAGGGATTGTGACAGACAAGGCAGATCTACCTGAGCTAGGAGATCAGCAAGGCTTTGACCTGAGACTGGAAAGAAGGGAGGGAGTCAGCAAGGAAGAGAGTAACAGTAGTGAGAGAGTGGAAAGAACATTAGGCAGAAGGAACAGCATCTAGAATCACCCGGAGGCAGCAAAGCAACTTTGGTCATTCAAAAAGTGGGAAAGGCCAGGGTGCCTGGAGTGAAAAAGTCAGCAGGAATGATATGTGAAACAAGACCCATGGCCCAGGCAGAGAGCAGTCACACAGGGGACCACATGCCGTGTTCTAGTTTGGGTTTCATCCCAAGAGCGATGGGAAGTAACTGAAGAATGACGTGAAGCAGGACACGTGCCTGATCAGCTTTCTGTTTTGAGAAGATTGCACTGAATGCCGAGTAGAGAATGCATGGCCAGGGTGGGGAGAATGTATCAGCTATCAAGTGTAACCACAGTGTTGTGTAACAAAGTGCCCGCCAAAGTTAGTGCTTTATAACATTGTTTTTATTAGGGATAGCATTTGATTTCTCATTTTTTCACAAGCCTAGGGGTCAGCTAGGCTGGGCTGATCCTGCCCGGGCTTATCCATGTATCTGCAGCCAACTCCAAGAGAGGCGATAGGGTTGCTTGGGCTGGGTTGAATTCTCTCTGCCCCAGGTGACCCCCAAAAGGGAAAGCAGATATATAGGTAAAGCTCCTTGAGTCATCAGGACTCCACATCCTTGCTTCAGTCACATTCCACTGACCAAAGTAAGCCACAAGGCCAGATTTCAGAGATAAGAAGAGAGACTTCACCTTTTGCAGAGAGGACGTGCCAAGTCCATGGCAAAGTACACAAACATAGGCAGGAGGAACGAAGGAGGAGGAAGAGGCAGGAGGAAAGAGGGAGGACCATTCTTGCCATCAACCTTCCATAAGGGACAAGACTGGGAAGGGAAGAGATCAGCTAGGAAGCCACTGTAGACACCCAGGCAAGAGAGGAAAGCAACTTGCACCTGGGAGGTGGACATCATCACAGAATAGAGAAAGCAAGAGAGGATGATGGAAAACATCATCTCTCTGAGCATCTCTTAGGCACATGGACCCTTCAGCCAACAGTTGCTTCCATAGCTTTAAGGCTTGGAGGGCAGATGACCATGACCTGTTTGTGGTATGGGGTGGGGTTGGACAGGATTGACACATGCGAGGGACATGAATTGAGGATGAAGGTAAGATTGGGATGATTGTAATTCCAATGAGTGAAAGGTTTTGTACAAGTAATTCAGCCACAGAACTGAAGAATCCAGAGGAAGGAAGGAAGCAATGCCAAAACCCATAATCTCCTTTACATTAGAAAAAGGCATCAAGAACAAAAAAGCTAAGCATTCATAATATCTCATGAAAGACAGGGCCCAGCCCTCTATGTATCAAATGTCTGCTGTATGCTAAGGGATTTACAGATGTTAGCCCATTTTAACTCATTGGTAGCTCATCACAACCCTCTGAGTCAGATGATAATGCCAATAAGGGGACACAGTGGCAGAGCAGGAATTCAAAGTGATGACTGTCAAAATGAACAGGGTGGAGCATGGCGGTCATGGCGGTCATGGTGTTTATGGTGGTCATGGTGGTCATGGTGTTTATGGTGGTCATGGCGGTCATGGTGTTTATGGTGGTCATGGTGGTCATGGCATTTATGGTGGTCATGGTGGTCATGGTGTTTATGGCAGTCATGGCATTTATGGTGGTCATGGTGGTTATGGTGGTCATGGCAGTCATGGTGTTTATGGTGGTCATGGCAGTCATCGCATTTACGGTGGTCATGGTGGTCATGGCAGTCATGGCAGTCATGGCATTTATGGTGGTCATGGAGGTCCTGGCAGTCATGGTGGTGTTAACAGTGGCATTATTAGTGGTGGTGGTGTAGGTAATAGCAGTGATAATGGTAGTGACCACTGTGGGAGTGGTTGGGGGGGTACCAGTACCAGTGCTGGTACTGATCTTGGTGGTGGTGATGGTGGTGCTGGTATTATAATCATAATGGTGGTCATGGTGATGATACTATTTGTGACAGTGACGATGGTCATATGAATGCTGCTGGAGTCACTGGTGTTGGTTACGGTGACGGCACTCACGGGTTGTGGTGGTGCTGGTAATGTCGGTGATGCACAAGGATAGAGGTTAGGAATAAAATGCAAAGGCTTAGCCCTACTACTAGACATACTGGGAAACTGCCAGGAAACACAAGTGTTCGGACGAGGGAAACCACCAGGAACCTTCTGGCATATGCGGCATTTCTAAATAATGATTAGGACCAGGGCAAGACCGTGAGGAAAGCCTGAGAAATCACGCTGGCTCTGGGGCTTTCACCGACAACGTCTTTGTTGACTGCTCTCTCTCTTCTCTAAAGAAGAACCACCTCACCTTCTGCCCCACCCAATAAAACGGCTCGGTAAATATAATTACTTGCACCGTCTAATCAATAGCGGATTGCTCCTGGCCCCGGCTTGTTCAATATCAGCGTCTGGGATCACAGAATCTTGATACTTCCCTCAAGATGCCAATTTCTGCTTAATGTTAGATAAACCACATCTATCAAGCCCATCCGCTAATGAGATTTTATTGTGTCATTAAAAATCTACATCTTAAAAATATGTTTTCGACTAATATAACATGAAATATGAGGTTGCAAATATCCTGCACTTCCCAGTCACAGAACTCCCGATGGCCAGTTGAACAACCCAAATCAATGTCGTATTAAGCAATCTCAGAAAGTGATTACGGACTTTGAGAGACAACCGACGGGTAGGCGAAGAGAAACTATTTTTCCATTGATTTTTTTTTCTAAGAGAGAGAGAGAGAGAGAGAGAGAGAATTAAAAAGCAGTCTCCATTCATTGGAAGAGGCCTGTCGGAAGTTTGCCACCCCCAAAGTAGGTCAGCTCTTTGCCCTGAGTTGGGGTCACGAGTTCCAAAAGAGCCCAGGCTCCTCGACTGTCTTAACCTATGAAAACCAGGGCTGAGACTTCTCTGTTCAATGCTCTATTCCCAGTTCATGGCATATAGTAGGAGCTCTGGGGATGAGTCCTGGCCAGCACATGGCAGGTAGCACGGGGCCAATGTCACGAAGGTTCCTCTGTACAGAGAAGCAAGCACCGGGTAAGCGGCCCAATTCCGAGAGACGCTGTCTCCACATGAAGTCCCAGGACAGAAAGCCCCACGATGTCAAACTGCACCCTAAAGCCAAACCAGCCACAAGCAAATGCCAGGGACAAGGAGAAGCGCCATGGAGTAATTAACAGGCCCAGGTTCTCGTGATCTGCAAAAATTGCATTTATTTTCATTACCTCACTGTTACGCTCCTCCTACGAAGAATTTGGCCCGCTCTCCTTTATTTCCTTGTTAGGAATACTGTCTCATCTGGGAACCAGGCAACCCTGAGTCCCAGCTTCGCCGGGTTTGTGGCTCCTGAATGAATGACAGGCGGAGTCTGCGTGACGAGGCTGTCTGTGACGATCTGGGTGGTAATTCACCCTGATTCTCTACTACATGGCTGCCTCATTATTTAATGAGTACCATAATAAATGGCACGTTTCTTAGGCAGAGGGGACCCATAAGTTGGGAAGCCACGTAGGCAAAGAGAGAAGGAACATCCTTTGCAGGCTAGCGTGAGTGTTTTTGGGGTCCTCACTTACAGGATGGTTTGTGCCCGCCCCCCCCGGCTGGGCATGCCTGTGTGATCTGAGGTCTGGGGCTGAGCTTTAACGGAGTGAGTGTATACACAGCAGATGCACACTGAGTCTTCAAGCATCTTAGCAACGCGGGCTCTCCCCACACTACCTTAGCCCCAGTTGCCAACAGATATGTGGGTTTCACTGTGGACCCAGCAGCTACTCCCTCTGTCCACTTCTTTTCCATTGCTCCACACTCGTTCAAAACGCTACCCTCTAGTCTCCCGGGATCCTTCACGAATCCCACGTGGACAAGACACCAGATGACAGAAGCCGTACAACCAGCTGTACAACCAGTCTCTTCTCTCTTGAAGCGAAGGTTCATGAATGCATCTCGGTTTGTCCAAAGACAGAGCTATAATCGATCCACTTTATTTTTAATGGCTGCAATAAACACCTTCACAGGGAAGGAGGGGGGGGTAGAGAGAGAAAAAACAAAACAGTGGATTCATCGGCCGGCGACGGTATTTATGTGTAAGTGATACTTACAAGACTAAGCTGGGTAACTCAATAGTAAAATGGGCAAGTTTTAGGGCCACGGCCATTACGAAAATAACACTAATACGAGACACATGTGGGTGCTGGCCAGGACTCATCCCCAGAGCTCCTGGGCAGCCTAAAGCAGGGATCAAAACAGAGAACTCAACCCCTGCGGCACAACCTTCTTCACTGTGATCCCAGGTCAGAATCTGGTAATGTAATCTTCTGCCAAGTGTGGGAATCGTCGCATTACCAAGGACACATCGGGAGGCTTTGTTTTGATCTCTTCGATCATGGATTCACTGGCCTCTAAAGTTCTGAGATCTTCAAGTTTTGCCTGGCCCCCCCCCCCTTTTTTTTAGAGGAGTAGCCCAGAGAGGTTAAGTGACCTATCCAAGGTCACACAGCGAATCCATAGCAGAACAAGACCAGCACCTAGATATTAATAGCTGTTTTGCAGTCAGTGTTGCCAAAGAAGTAAGACGTACCACACATCACCTCTACTGAAATGCCACACTTGGTCTGGGTACCATTCTAACTCTGATGGTTTTGATTATACATTCTCATATGTCAGAGTGCCGTGCAATAAGCCGAGAACCCGTATAAAAACAATAAAAATATTATAGGGGATTCCTCAGCTTGTGACTTGCAGCTTCCTTTTTGAAGTCTCTTTCTCTATATTTTGCTCATTTGGGGGGGTCTCAGTTTGAAGGTGGCCCATCAGAGAGACTCTACCCAATCCCGGCCTGCCTACCCTCTGCACTTCCCAGTCCCTTCCCATTAGCTTCCTTGTTCCTTCATCGAAATGATCTTGTTTGCTTATTGTCCTTCTCCTCTCCTAGAATGTGAGATCTGGAGGGGCAGGGATCCTTAACCATTTCGTTCAATGCTATATTCCCAGTTCATGGCATATAGTAGGTGCTCCCCCTGCCCCCGCAAATATATATAATCAACTTCACTAAGTGGCTACAACTTTCCCTTCTTAAAACCTCCATCTGTCCTGCTTTATATGGTTTATGGCACTTGTATTCTTCCTTGAAAGAAACCCCCTAGCCCAGCCAGCCCCCTCTAGCAGGTTGGAAAGCCTTTGAAGACAGACATATTTATATCTGCCGCAGTGCTTAGGAGGGTATCTTACCCATGTTGGTTCTAAAATTTAATCGAGGCAGGCACAAAGATCAAGAATTTTTGGAGCCCATCCAAAAATAAAAGTCAACCCAGGAAGCTAAAGGAAGGCATGCATTTAAAGACAGAGTTTCCACTGCAACTAGTTAATACATTTTGGTCTCTCCTTTTTCTCTGGACTTGAACTTGGGCATGGACAAAACATTGTACAGAACAAAGATATCTTGGACCAAGTTCTTGTTTGTGTCTCCTGAACAGCTACTCCCAGCTGGCTTTATTTAAGTGATCACAGGATAAAATTTCTTCACAATCTTCAGTGAACGTGACGAAAGATTGCTTCATCTCTCGTCCCCGGGGACTGGCGCTCAGAGGTCCCTCAGTCCGAGGAGGGACATAAGACCCTGAGAGAGACAGCACCACAGAGGAGAGCCCCACGTGGAGGCAGCCAGACCACAGTGCTGACCATGGCCGAGGGACCCCAGTAATCACGCAAACCTGAGTTCCAGCCGCGGATCTCACACCTACAGGCTGGGTGACCGTAAGCCACTGGACCTCAATTTCCTCATCCGATAAATGGGACTAATCTATCACTTGCAAGATTTGTCAAAGGGCTGAATGTCTATGAAGCGCCTGGAACAAAGTAGCGTCAACTATATATACATAATATATATAATACATACGTAATAATATAACATATGTAATATATAATATATATATACTATATATATGTAACTATATACTATATATATAGCAACTATATACTATATGTATATATAGTAACAAAGTAGCATCAACAAAGATTAGTTGTCACTACTCTTATTGCTGCTGTTACTTCCTCACACTGTCCCTCATACTTATTTTTTTTTTGAGATTTATTTATTTATTTTCAATAAAGAGAGAGCATGAATGGGGGAGGAGCAGAGGGAGAGGGGGAGAGAGAGAATCCCAAGCAGATTCTGCACTGAGCACACAACCCGACGTGGGGCTCGATCTCACGACCCTGAGATCATGACCTGAGCTGAAGTCAAGAATCAGACACTCAGCTGATTGAGCCACCCAGGCACCCCTGTCCCTCGTATTTAAAATCCAAACCTGCAGTCCCCCTATAGCCTGAGGTCCGTCCCACCACAGGGCTCTTGCACTTGCTATTCTTTGAACTTCAGTCCCACCTCCAGTGCCCGCAGCCTGACCAGTTCTTAGTTCCCCATCTCAATCATCTCAGCTCAAATGTCACTTCCCGAGAGCTCTCTCCAATGGCTTCATTGGAAGAAGCCTCCCACTGAAACTTTTCCATTCGTCACCCACTTCTCATTCTTCAGCACTCCTCATCTGCTGAAATTGTCCCCGTTACTCACTCCCCGCCCGTACCTGTGTTCTGCAGATGCCCTGAGAGTCTAGTCTCCGCCTTCTTTTCTACTGCTGCCTTCTCGAGCACCCTGCTTGTTGAATGGCAACCTATGTGAACTAATGCAGGGAAAGGAGACCCCTGAGAGTATGACCACCTATGTAGTTTGCAGAGTCCAGTGCAAAACAAAATGCAGGGCCTCTTACTTTAAAGTATTAAGAATTTCAAAAAGCGACAGCAGAGCACTCAGCCAAGCCCGGAACCCTTCTGAGCAAGTGCACGGGTCGCATGCCCGTGAAGTTGGCCCTGCCCTGAAGGCCATGGTAAACAGCTGGGGGACTTCTTCACTTGATGGGCAAAGCCTCTGGAGAGTTCTCAGATCACAGCACACAGCCGGCCCGGCAGACAGAGTTTAGGCCTGGCCTTTCTCATCAGATCTGCCTCCTCGTTCTAGAAGGCCAGTTCTCAGTGGATCTCATTCCTGCTTTCAGACCCCTCTTTGGGGGTTTTACTTCAGAGTAGAGTTACATAATAAAAAACCTGTGAAGTGTGAAGGGCAACATGTTGAGAGAATCATCACACTAAGAGAACAACAGCTCTGAAATCACTGGGATGGCAGAGGATGAGGGAGAACCCCAGGAGCAAGGCTGCTACGTACAGCTGTAAAGGTTGCTCACTGCACAAGGCCCTTTCGAGGGGACAGGAAGAACTAAAACCTGGCCAAGGTACCTGATGTAGGGCCTGCACTCTCCCAAAGGGAGGAACATCATTCTCTCTAAATAAAGACCCTGTCCACTCGGTGAGCCACATGCCTACCTCGAGGGGGTGTCATTTTCTAATTTGCTCAAAACCGTAAAGTTGTGCAACATCCCTGCCCGAGACTAGACAAAGGAAGCTTTCGGAGCAGCTGAAGGAACTTGAGAGTGTAACTACAAACAAAACAACCGCCCTCCCTCCGCTAGATCCTCTCCAACTCCCAGTTAGAGTGGCCTGCAATGTGCCCAAAGGCAGGTGGAGCCACAAACATGGAGGTCACCAGCAAAACACCAAATACGCATAGGCTGACCACTGGGATAGCCATGCTGCTGGAATAGGAGTGGATACATGTTCTTCAGGATCTGGCAGAGGCCCTAGGGGTGGCGATCGGCTGGGATGCATTTGGAGGTGGGGGTCAGGAGGAAGAAGAAGAGAGCATCAGTGCAGAAGGAGACGGAATGCTGTCTTTCTGGGCTGTTGGCGGGTGGGGACCCAGTACTCTGTTTTCACTGGCATTTGCCTCTGTGTGGCTTCGAAGGATTCTTTGCTCCCCAGAGCCCTTGCTGGAAGAAATCTGTACTCTCTTCTTGGCTGAGGCCCCCACCGCCCCGGCAATGAATAGAGAGAAATAAGTCCTCATTCTATCCCCTGCAGTCAGTGTGGCTGCTGATGCCCAGTAGGGATTTCTCAGGGACGTGTAAGATTCTAGGCACCCAAAGGACACATCTGACTCCAAGGGAGGCAGAAGAATCACTCCAACTGCCCTTACTTTAACTGCCTTTAAAAAATCTCTGGTTCTTGGAGCGCTTGGCTGGCTCAGTCAGTTAAGTGTCTGCCTTCAGCTCAGGTCTTGATCCTGGGGTCCTGGGATCGAGCCTCGCTTCCGGCTCCCTGCTCAGCGGGAAGCCTGCTTCTCCCTCTCCAGCCCCCCACCCTGCTTGTGCGCTCTTTCTCTCTCAAATGAATGATAAATAAAAATCTTTAAAAAATAAAATAAAATAAATCCCTGACTACTGGGATAGCCAGTATTTGACTTGATTTTTAAGAAACAGAGGCCAAGAAAGAACACATATGAAGTGCCAACTCTACCTTTGGGCATTATAACAGGCTGCTCGTCTCTTGTGTTAGAACCACCTTGGGAGGTGATTGTTGTTAATTCCCATTTTAGGGATGAGGAAACTAGACTTCTGAGCGGTTGGAAATAGACGCAAGGTGATATACCAAGAGGCGGTATTCCAAAGATTCGAACCCAGGGACCAGAATCCGTTGTGTGTGCCTCCCTCTCCAAGTGAGGGTATCATCAAGGGGATGTTCTGGGCTGATCCACTGGGGCCCAGAGTCCGTGCTGAAGCACAGGACCCTTTCCCCTGGCTCTGCATAGGAGCGGAAGCAGAAGGGAAGTTCTTCGTTTGCATATTTCAAAAGCCGAGAGGTGGAAGGAACGTCGCAGCCACCATCTGGGTGGGAAGGGCTTTGCCCACCCGCGCCATCCACACCAATGGGAACCCAACGAAGCCAACAAGCCGATGGCAGACATCCTCCCTGCTCCCTCGAGAAATCCACACACGCCCCGAGCCATGAGATTTACAGCGGCCAAGGCCCATGCCTTGGACAGAAACCAGCCCAGCATCGTGATCCGGGCCTCAAAAGCTAAACCCTCAGACGGGGAAAAATTCCTGCCCTTTACAAGTCTGTTCCTTCTCTTGGTTTTATTAACCAGAAGGCTGAGATCGGAGTACGGGTTTGCAGTCTCAGTTACCAGCTGGTGGAATCGCGGAGCAGAGCTCTGTCTCCTGGAGCCGGCCTGAGGACCACACCAAGCCTCCAGATGGGCAGTAAAATCTTTTACTGTCTTATTCTGCTACTACTGGAATTGCACGTTTACTTTATACGGATCGTGGCCACGCAGAGCCCTTCGGACTGAAAATTAAAAATACTGTGCGAGCGAGGCTGGTTCATCTTTCCAGCGCCTTGGGATTGGGACTCCTTCCCGGGAGTTTAGTTTGGGGGACCCTGGGCTCTTCTCTATTCTGCGGCCAGAATGCAGAAGGACTCTTCCCAGCAAGGGAGAACAACATAGCAACAGTCACAACCCCTGAGGGGATACCTGCCATGTATTTTGTGGGCACGATCTCTTCTGATCCTCATGGCAACCCCATTCGGTAGGACCTGCTGCCAGGGCCTGTCAATAAATGGGGACTTGGGGGCAGAGAGGTTAAGGATCTGCCCAGAATTACACATGCGGAAAGGGGTAGAGATGGGATCCAAACCCAAGTCCCCCTAATGGGAAAGCCGAGACTTTCCCATGTGGGAAGAAGCCACGGAGTGGCTCCCATCCACTTCGGGGACAAATGAGCTCACGCAAATGAGCAATTTTAGGAACAGAAAATGGCCCACGCCTCCTGGGTCTTCTACCTGCACACGTGATGGCCTGCCTCAGTTTCCCCAGCTGCAAAACAAGAATGGGAAGAACATCCCTCGACAGCATCATGCGGAGGCACGACAATGTAATCAACGCAGAAGGCCCAGCCCAGCGCGTGGCAGGTTGTAAGTCTCCAATAAATGGTGGCTATGCTTTACTTTTATCTTATTATGATTATAATGTAGAGGGTAAATGGTAGGCCTCTGGTCCTGTTCCCTTCAGACCATCTCCGTGCATGCATCGTGCCTGTCCTTGGAAGAAAAATCCCTGGGAAAATGCTGCCCGGCTTTGTTTTGAGAAGCCAAAGCGGTCCCCTCTTTCTTTTGCCGTCATTTGTAGAAAGTTCTTAACATTCAAACCAGATCCCATTTAACCTTTTGTCCAACATAGCCTTACCTACTTCAAACCCTTTGGCTCTCGGAGGCCTGGCTTCCTTCAGGCTCAGGCTGTAAATGTTTGACTTTGATTTGAGATACATGACAATAAATTAGGGGACATTTATCAAAGCTGCTTTTTGCATAAATTACTGCATTATACAAATACACTTAGCAGGATCCTGCTTCTTTGATGTTGGGAGCAAAGATTTATGTGCGATGGAGTTTTTATTTATCTGCCCTGTTCACCCCTACAAGAGCTGGACATAGTCCTCAATTAGTTCCATACTTCTCGAAATGACATGTATCTCTTGCAACGTGAGTGGAAGGAACAAAGACGCTGAAGCCCCATCCCAGTGGCCTTTTTAAAGAGAGCAGAAGCCTTATCTGATCCAGAGTGTCTCTAAATTCTTTCTCCTGAGAGCAGAGCGAGCGGTGTCGAAATCTGTTATTCTGGAACCTTCCCCCGTCATTCAAGAAACAAATGGAATAAAGGAAAGTTCTTTCTCTTCTTCTTGGTGGTTGTTTTTTATTATGATTTTACTACAAGGGAGCTACGAGGAACGCAAACACGCTCTCTCAAATTCAGATCGATAAAGGGCCACGTGGATCTTCCCTGCCCTGGGCTTCGGGATTTCTGGAATTTAGTTCAACTGAGTGCATTCCACAGGGGTAAAGATCTGTGTGACCCGGTGGGAGGGGGCCAAGAATTTTAAACTTCCCCGGCCATTAAAAACGTTCATGCATTCGCTGAAGGGACTGTCCTCTGTTGCCATGCTCTCCTTGTCAAAGGAAGAATGTTTTTGAAGGAAAATGGTTCCCATTCTTTCATGAAAGATGATGCCATTGTCAGGGCACATGTTTATAGCACGGAGACGAGGTTGAAGTCCTGGCTCAGGGCAGTAGCAGCCTGGATGGAGCAGGACATCCCCTTGGGAGTGGTTGCAGCCCCTTTTCAGACAAGGGGCACAAGGGCTGTTCCTAGAATCCCAGTTCTAGAATATTGTACAGGTGACCTTCAGCCCCACTCTGAGGGCTGGGGAGGTGGGAGAGACAGCTGGGGCAGGAAAGCCATGCATGGGGCCCCATCTGGGCAGGAGGAAGGCTCCCAGGGTCTTCACTACCTCGTGTAGAGGAGAATGGCTGGCTGGCTGGGGGCGGGTGGTTGCACCAGCCACCAGTAATGGGAGCCGCCATGTTTGCAGCAGAGACAGACCCGAGTGAGTGATCACCTGGAAATCAGGGGGGAGGCAGCTCTCCCACGCAGCAGTGCAAAGTACACCTCCACCCTTCCCTCGGTGCCCCAGGGGACATATCCCCCACCTCCCTGTTTACTCCTCACAACCCAACCTCCATTCTTAGGGCCATTCATGGCCACTCAAGGTCCCCGAGGCTCTGCTAAGGGCAAAGTAAGAAAAAAAAGCACAAGTTGGGCAAGGATTTGGCTGATGAAGATGAGGGAAAATGGCCCTTCCACTGAGAAATGAGTAGAACACAAGGGGCAGAAATATTTAGGTATCATAATAATAATGTAGTAATGTTTGCATTTGCCCGACGCCCGTTTTGGCCAAGCGCTAATGTCCCGTGTCATCCAACCCTTCCCACGGACCTGCGCCCTATTGCTGATGAGCAGAACTAAGCTCAGAGTGACCACAGAGATTTTTCTAGGTCATCTAGCTCAAAAACTCAGAGCCAGACCATGAACCCAGTCTGACTTGCAGAGAACTCCAGCAGTCGGAAAGCCGGCCGGGCTAGAGAGGGAGTGAGAGCATTGCGTTACCACCAGCAAACGTCCCTTACTAGCCACTTGCAGGGAACCGAGCACAGGAGGGCACCCGCAGATCTCTGCAGGGTCACAGCCCTTAGGAAGAGAGACAGCAGCCAAGGGGAGGTCTTGAACACCAACCACGTCCAAGAGTCTATGAAAGCTCATGAGTGTCAGAGTGATAGAGCAGGAGTCGTCCAAGACCTTTACTCTCCACCCATCTGCTGGCGGTACTCCCTGCTAAGGTCTCTGCCCATGTGCTGCCCAGACAGGGACGGAGACCCAGCAAGACCCTTCCCGTGTGGCCAGGAATCTCCCCAACCTTGGCTCTTCCCATCAAGCCAGTGGCTCCACACCACACTGTCCACCACAAGCCCTCCACATGGAGGGTGTTCAGCTCAAGGTCACGGCTAAAACTTCCAGACACCGGGCAGAAATATACCCCCATCCCAGTCCACCACGTGATTGGCAATGGAGGTGGAGGTCAGAGGGTCCATGACAACTTCTTGTGCCTTCTGATGGGGAGGAGGAAAGACCCTAGGCTCTTTAGAATTCTACCCTTCCCCACAGTAACCATCTGACCTTGGGCCACTTACCTGCCTTCCCCGCACACTCCTTTCCACACCTAGAGATTTTGGACTTCTTTACATTTTTACAGGGCTCTCGTAAAGCTTAAAAGAGCTCATGGAAGGAAGCAAGTCTAGCACAGTGCCTGACACACAGTAGGTGCTCAAGGGAAGCTAACTTAAATTCTCCCAAAGCCTATTCCAACTGGTGAGTATGGGGTTTTTTTTTTAATTTGTTTACGATGATGAATTTTTAAATAAATTTTATTTTTTCATTTTTGAATTTACATTTATTTAGAGTTATTCTGAAGATAGTCCAGAGTTCCTGTATACTCCACACCCACGTCCCCCCTTTGCTAATATCCCAACATTATCACGGGTCATTTGTCATGATGAGCCCATATCGATACATAATTATTAGCTAGACTCCACACTTGATTCAGATGTTCTCACTTTTTCCCTAAGGTCCTGTTTCTGTTCCAGAATCCCATCCGCTACCACATCACATGTCTCCTTACGCTCTTCTTGGCTGCAGCAGATTGTCAGAATTGCTTTATTTTCAAAGACATTTTGTGTTGACCAATACCGATCAGGGGTTTGTGGATGTTGACCTTGACCCCTGACCTGAGGTAGGGTTTGTCAGCTGTCTCCACTACCAAGCTGTTCTCTCTTGTTTCCTTTGCCAGATCGTCCTCTATTGGAAGAAAGTTACTACGCGCAGCCACACGGAAGGAATAGGAAGTTATGCTCCGCCCTCCTTGAGGACTGACCTTCTACAGAAATTATTTTGAATTCTGCATTGGCCATTGGAAATTCTCTCAGTTGGATCCCGTACCCCTCTGGCTCGGTCCTATCATTATGGCTTTGGTTTTTCTGGTTTGGCTTTTGTTTTCATTCTCAGCACTTTCCTGCTCCCTGGCATTGTGATGGTTCCAGGCTTATCGCGTATGTTCCATGTCCTAGAAACAGCCATTTCTCCGAGCCCTGGCTCCTTTTACTGGAGAATGATGTTAGAAACCAAGATCTGGACACTAGCTATGGACAATTACAACTGCGGCATGTCTCCGCCCTCCCAGCTGGCACAGCCAGGAGACGTACTTGGGGGATATTAACCAGTGCACACACGTATGTGCATTAAGATATCTAGGTATCTATGTTAACCTGCACGTGAGTTCAGTCCGATGTCTCCAACCCTAACCTGTTACCCTCTGACTTATTCTAGCCCCCTTCCCTTGCTTACCCATAACGCACTCCAACTGTGGCAAACCTGACTTCTGCTCCCCGCCATCCATATAGAGTTCATTGTTCAGTTCCCATAAACATGTGTCGCGGTTTCAGAATTGCTGACCCATCCCCCTGCAGGACACAGTGCTATCAGAGTACAATGCGTATGGACGCTTCCACGGCCAGCTCGATCCGTGTGGCCCCTGCCTCCCTGCACCTGTATCATCCTGAGCTCAGAACATATGGAATGTTCCATCATCCCAACTGCACACACGCGGGCTCAAAGCAATAGGAAAACAGTGACCCGCAGATACTTGGCCGCCTCTCTAGGAGCCATGACTGGGTCTGAAGGAGCTAAGCCAGGCTGAGCACACCCGGCTCTTGATGACCTTGGGTCCCCTAGTGAGATCTGCATGCACCTTATGAGATCGTGTGTTTGGGGGATCTCCCCTTCCCCGACTCTAGAGCTGACTCAACAGCAATTTCAGAGCAACCCATCCAAAGACTAATGTCTTAAGCTGCAAGGATCCTTGAAGGGCATTTGGTTCATTTTATAGATGAATAAATGAGATTCGGATCATGGGCGTCACTAAGTGTTCCACCAGGAAAGGGTAAACAGAGTTTGATGTATTTAGGATTAAACACAGTTAAACTCCTTAATTCCTTGCTGCTCAAAATGCAACAGTTTTAGCATTACAAGCGCTCACATTAGAAACGCAGAAGCTCAGAACCTACGTCTTAACAGGATCTTCCCAGCTGATGCAGACGTGCATTACTGTTTAGGGACGCTGTCTTCATCCGGTAATTTATCAGATCACGACTGAGCAGCTACTATATGGTGGGTACTGTGTGAAGCACTGAGGATTCATCACAAAACAGAGAGCACCTGCTCTCGAGGAGTTAGTCTTGAGAGGACGCTCGCATCATCGAATCGCTGCACAAGAAATTTGCCGGTGAACGGCAACTGTGACTTACACCATAAAGAAAGGCTGTATTTGAGGGTCGGAGCTGGAGTGAAGACAACACAGACGATAGCCTCTGGGCATGGCGGATCACAAGGAAGAGGACAAGGACAAGGACCCCCAGACTTTCTCCATCGAGGCATCCTAGAGAGCATCTCACGGGCTTGACGCCCTGCAAAATGCCTCCCGGGGAAATTATAGGACCAACCCAAGACCCAACCGGGTGCCGCAGCGGGCAGCTCGACGCAGCTCCCCTGCCTCCCCCAGGCTAAGCCCCTTGCCACCACCCCCATGCCGGCCCGTCCTAGTCACCGGGAGTCCCCCAGGATGACACAGAGGACCGAGGCTCTGGGCATCAGGCTGGCTGCCAGCCAGGCTGGACACACATGCAAGTTATTTTCATGGGGCAGCAAATTCTGGAAAATATGTGGTTTAGAAGCAACATAATTATGATCCTCTAAAATTAGGCTCATAGTCTAAACAACCCCAAGTCTTCCTTCTGCAAAAAAACAAACAATCGCAGGCAGGAAGCCTGCAGCTTTGCATGTCACGTTGGCCCACGGGCCTGCTAGTCTCCCCGCTGAGCTCAAAAGGCAAACAGCATGCAAAAATGTAAATATTATATTATTTTTCAAATACCACCTCTTCCATTCTCACCCAGCTGGCTCTGTCTGTCCACCCCGGCGCCCTCCGGACACCCCGCCCCTCCACGCTCTGGCCGCGAAATACATAGATTTTTTTTTTTTTTTTTCCAGGAGCCATTATCTAAACTGCTGATGTAATAAGGCCCTGGTAGATGAAATTCACTTAATAACTCACGCTTCGTTATTTATCGTGAACCTGTGTGCATTCTCCTTGATTCCATTTTCCAGCGAAATATAAGTGCAGCTTTCATCGTGAGCGCCTGAATTTATGGCAAACAGACCGAGTGACATTAAGAAAGCCACACAATCCCTTCATTCAGTCTTTAATAAGGAAGCCAAGGAAAAATTATCCTAGCTGGTTTGCGGGTGACAGCCCAAGAACTTTCTGCAGTCAGAAAGTTAGCACCGCGCCTCCTGTCAGCCCATTAAAAAGCAAAGCTGGCATGGCATGATATTAGAACCATGTGTGAGAAGGAATTTCTCCTCTGGTAAGACATTCCAAATACTGTCTCCGAGCCAAAGACTTTGGTGTTAGACTAATTTAAGCAGCATGTTGAAATCAGCGCTCAGGACTTTGATCATAAGGAGATCGTTTGTTACAAATTGAACTAACCCAGTCTCTATTTCTGGCGGATCAGAACTCTGGATTTGTTGAATTAAATGCCTCATTTAGTACCGTTTGCACATGAAAAGGAATGCTGCACTCAGGAATCTGATAGTGAATTTTTCACCTAACCAATAGGTCTACTCTTTTATTACTTTTAAACCTAATCCATGCTGGGTCCACACTGTTCCTAAATAACCCTAGGGCCGTTCAGAGTGAAGTTTTAAATCAACTCTCATGTTATTGGGGGTTGTGGGGGGCTGAGGGGTGGTGGTGGGGCAGCGGGGTTTTGCTGAACCATCCTTGAATTATCAAACCATGTAATAAAGAACATATTGGAACCCGGGACCAAAATAAAAGGGGAAGGGAAAAAAAAAATAAGAAAGGAAAATAAATGAGTCCACAGTTGTTATTTACTATCTAAATAACCCAGTTTCCTTTCATGACAAATGCGAGCTGAAATAGCAAAATGATTTTGCAGACCTATGATTTCTGTACCGTTGCCTGTCTGGTCCGGCAGAAACGAGAAGGGAGAGAGGCTAAAGGGCACCAGATAGACCATTTCCACATATGGCTACACTTTCTTTTCATTTTTGAAGTCATAATATCTTTAACTGTAGATAATGATATTATAAACTGTCATTTAGTGCATTTTAAGTATATTACATACATGAAACAAAGGTCTGGAAGGAGCCGCAGCTGAAGGCTTAACAAAAACATTGTGCCTCCCATCCACCGGGCAGGAGGCAGGGATGGGGTTTGCTACGAATGTGGTCACGCAGATCGTCACAAACACAGCCCTCGATCGGACTCCCGGGCGTAAATTGTGATCCCGGCCAAGGCTGGGCGATGATGATTTAATAGTAATTAACTGTTAATTATTAACACGCAGGGGTCAACAAGCTACTCCACAGTCCGGTTTTCCTTTTACATTATTTGGTTCATCTACAACTTGCTTTCCCATAATTTACCCCCTGTTGGTGGGAGGCAGGAGGGAGGGTGTCAGAAAAGCATCTCCGTTCAGCTACTAAAACAGAGACCAGACCTGTCTTCAACTAGAGAAAAAGAAGAAGAAGAAAAGAAAAAGAAACAGCACCTATAGTTAAGGAAGAAGATTCTTTCCTAAGCCCTGTGTGCGGTTAATTCCTAACTACTCTCACCTATAGGTTTAAAAATCCTCTTGGATGAGGATTGCCTTCATTTAAAAGGAAACTAATTAGTCAATTCAGTATTTTTCTTTTAAAGTCATTGCTATTCTGTGCCAGAAAAGTCAACAGATGATTCCTTAGTTTTACTGGCATGAAGATGAGGTTGATTTCCACCGCCCCCCGCTCCCCCCCGGCCCCCCCCCCCACCTCCCGCTTTGGAGACAGAAACGGGTTACAAAACAGATAACGATAATAAATGTTTTATTGGTGAAAAAGGAAAGATCAAATCTCTAATGAAATCAGGATGGGCTTGGAGATGAACTCCGTCTGAACTCCCCACGATTCATGGAACTTCAATTAAAACAATTTCAGAAGGGCGGCTGACGGCAAGGCGCTTGGAAGGGTAATTAAAATTGAGCAACATTTTAGCACCAGATTTTCAAGCCAGATCCTAAAAATGTGTGTTAGCTCGGGGGAGAAGGGCAGGAGGGGTGAGGGGGTCCGTGAGGAGGGGGTGAGGGTTCCAGGCACCACAGGTAAGAAATCCCACGGATGCCCAAATCCCAGGCATCACTTAACAACGTGTGATTTTTTTTTTTTTTTAACAACGTGTGATTTTCAACCCACTGTTTTCACCTCTGTCCGTGTGGTTGGTGAAAACTGGCTTCTTGGGCTGGAGACTGGTGTTTTCCACCTGCGACCAGCCTTTGCTCAAGTCACACACAAGGGTTCCAGTTAGACCGTGAAGGGCACGTCGTGTCGCAGTTAAAAGCACGGGGGCTGGAGCCGGGGGGGCCTGGGTTCGAATCTCGCTTCTCCGTATACCTGCTGTGGGACCTTGGGCAAGTTAGTGAACCTCTCCAAGCCTCATTTTCCCGGCTATGAAATGGGACGCTGACAGCCCTGAGCTCTCATTGCCGCTGTGGGCCTTTCCCAGGACGTTCAAGAATGTCAAGCGCTTAACGCCATGCCCGGCACCTAGTTAGCACCCAATAACCGTGAGCAAATATTGTTATTTATTGGGGCTGAAGATTAAGAAAGTTAGCTCTAGAAATCCAGCCTCTCCTTTGAAGAGGCAAAGCCTTCAGCCAGATGTGGCACCGGCAAGGTGCAGACAAAATGGAAGGGCCGCGTGGGGAGATGGGGGGTGTAGACGACCTTTGCAGGAAACACTGGGGCTCCAGGAACCAGAGCTGGGACTCACCGCTTACGGAGGCCTGGGTGGGTAGGTGTGCCCCTGAGACCCAGGCCTTTGGAGAGACTCTGGGTCAGTCTCACTTCAGGCAAGAGTAAAAAGAAGCAAGAGAAAAGGAAAGAGGGAAGGAAGGAGGAGGGGGGAGGACAGGAGGGAGAAGGAGGGAAGGAGCTTTGGTTCATGACACTCTCTGGTCCCAGTTTGGCTTCATCGCCTTAGATGCCATGAGAGTTAAGCTCCCTGCAACAAGCCTGTCTCTGATTTCTCTTCCTTGGTCCCCCAAAAGAGCTCTCTCTACCAATCTGAGCAGCCACACTGAATGTCACGGAGGGGTTTTCCGTAGCTCGGCCAAGGACAAGCCACGGTCACAGATACCCAGCTCCAAGGCACAGCGGGAGCGAGGTTTGCACCTGGCACCCCCAGGATGCCTGCAAATCCCCTGGAGCAGACTGATACCCACTAACTGGCCAAACCAACAGCCTTTCTCTGCACCCAGGCTCCTATCTCACGGGTCCAGAATGGGGGTCGAGTCCCCACCTGACTCCCAGAGAGGGCATCTCTCCACCCCACTCCCTGCATCTGCGTCCGGGGGCTGACTCAGCAGTTTCCCGAACTTTTATGGCCCCTTGAGGTAGGAGCTCCACGTTGGGGAACTAGCTCATGATTTTTAAGCTGTCAACTTTCTAAGAGTGTAGAGAATCCCAACCTGTGAGTAATAGAAAAAAAAAATCAGGGGCACCTGGGTGGCTCAGTGGGTTAAAGCCTGTACCTTCGGCTCAGGTCATGATCTCAGGGTCCTGGGATCGAGCCCCGCATCGGGCTCTCTGCTCAGCGGGGAGCCTGCTTCCCCCTCTCTCTCTCTGCCTGCCTCTCTGCCTATTTGTGATCTCTCTCTTTCTCTGTCAAATAAATAAATTAATTAAATATTTTTTAAAAAATTAATTACATATCCTTTGGACTGCCTTCTGTGATTTTTTTTATAGCTGCTGCCAACAGAATTACTGTCCAAATATGGGCCCCACATTATTAAAATGACTTCTAATTCCCTGAGAACACTGTGATAGACAGCCGGGCGGGGGAGCCGAGGCACGGGGATGCTTTCCTTTCCTTTTTTTTTCCCCCCTAACTTCTTGCAGATAAGCCACCCGCAGATAACTGAGAATTGACTGTTTGCGTTTCCAATTAATCCATTTCCTCTGATGTCTGGCATTTATGCCTAGACTTCTCTGGCTCTACAGTCTAGAGCGACACTCTTTTCATATTCCAAATCCATTAGACACTTTTCTTTTCCCTCGTGAACAAAGGAGAAATGTTTTTGTGCAACTTTATGGAAGCCATCAATCTTCCTGAGAGGCTTGCTACAGTCAACAGAATCCACATTATAACTTATGCAAAACAGAAGACGGGAGGCGTGGGGGGAAATCCCGCTTTCTTTGAGCAGTAGCAGTGCATTAAGGAAAACATGCATTTCTGCTGAAATTCATATTGGTAAATGGATTTCCCATCTGAAACATTGTTTTTCACTAAGAGAAGCTTTTAATCCCCTTAAGTTCCATTCTAATCTGCCTTAGAAGTGCTTGTCTCAGGAATAGAACGGTGACGATATAACCGATTTAATTTATTAGAATGAGACAGCAGCCATCCAGCAGGGTGTTCAAGAGCAGGGCATGCCCGCTGGCTGAGTGGGGCTGTCATTCCCAAGTGGGGAACTCTTGGCCCATCTCCCCTGAATCTGTCCCCGCCGCGTGGCCGCATCGCCGCACACCCGAGTTCTGATCTCAGCTCCCTGGGCTCTCCTTGGAGCAAACATTCTACCTTCGCTGGATAGAGACGTTCTCTAAGGGCCAGAGTCAGGTCAGTCCTCTGGAGAGACTACCTCGCCGATGGAAGCCAGTGCCCTAAAACTTGGCGAAGCATCTCAGTAAGACGTTCACCTCCCAACGCCTAGTCTGATGGGCCACCCTGGGTAACAGATGGCCCCGATGAGCCAAGACTCAGAAGGAAGCACAGGAGATGCTAAGGCCACGATTACCGCGGCCGATCCCCCTCCCAGCCAAGACAGGGAAGAAAATAAGAAGATGAAAATCAACAAGTCCAATACTCAATCCAAATTCTGCCAGATCTGGGAAGGCAGGAGCCCACCTGCTGATCTGTGTCCAAACCAGCACAAGGACCCCGGTACGTCCGCACATACCCCTATTTCGCTCTGCCCATGCTTATTAATGTTCTCACGAGCCAGCCTTTGACTCGTGGAGATAATGCTCTCTTAGCCCCACGAGGGTGCAAATGTTCCACACAGGGCATCACTTTCCAAGTGGGCCCCTTTGTTGTCATAGGCAGTACGAAACCACAGTGGTCGAGAACACAGAATCTGGAACCGGAAAGTCTTACGCTCCCATCCCTGCCCCGGTACCTATATGAGAGGAGACTGCCCGAAGGCAGTCGGCCTTGCTGAGTGGCTGTGTCCTCATCCATAGAATAGGAACCCACCTGCAGGGAGACAAAAGGGACACCACTTTGTTAAACGTTTAGCAGAGCGCCCGGCATGTATTAAGTGCTAATTAATTATAACCACAGTTGCATATGTAGGTTTACCTGCAGGCACATTCACCCCCTTGTTCGTTCATTAATCCCCCCCAATGTTTATCGAGCACCTGCAACGTGCCAGGCTTTAGGCTAGGCGCTCCGTGACAAGGGAGATCACGGAGGACAAAGAGACACCTGATAAAAATAAATATAAAATACTACAAAATACAGAATAGAAATAATGCTTGCTAGAAGTGCGATTTTGTGTTTGTTCATTCATTTGAATTTCACACACACACACACACACACACACACAGAGTAGATATTTAGGGTAGAGAGAACCATTTCCATTTTACAGGTGGGAAGACAGATCTGGCGAGGATAGGAGACTTGGCCAAATGGCCACGCGGAAGAGAGCCAGCGAAGGAGGATCAGAGACAAGCCTCCCTTCATCCTCTCCTTGAGTTAGATTTTCCAGAAAACAGGATCCTGAATCCAGTTGATGTAGAAGATAGTAACACAACACCACGCGCACGCGCCCCCCGTGGGCCCGGGACATACCCCATCCCACGGCGAGTGTGTGCTTAGCAGGAAACCACATCCCACGCTCGGTGGGAGCCAGGCTCTGCTGTCTTTAGATGATAAGAAGGAGGTCAGGAAGGAGAAGAGACCGGGGAACTTGAGGCTTATTAAAAGCACTTGCTCACAAGCTGTGTAGGAGCCCATGTGGTGCCCAAGCCCGGGAACCCGGCCTCGGCAGGGGTCAGTGCCCCGTCCTGACAGGCGTGAGCTGGGGAGTCTGGGCGGAAGATGGATGGGGGCGCCAAACACGCCCGTGACAGCGGTAATCCACACGCCCCGGGAAGGCGGCCTGGTATTTTGGCCACTTCCCCATGATTTTATGGGCCCGAAGTTGGGGGGGAGGGAAGCTTCATCATTTCGGACATAAATAACTCCGTGAACAGGGTGGCGATCATACTTCCAAATTAGCCACTCGGCGCAGCACAAAACCTTCGGCTCGGCTGGATTCACTTCTCGGTTGTGGAGCCGCCCGAAGTCAGCCAAGGCTCCAAGGGGGCCTTAAAACGGGCCTGGCGCCTCAGAGTTTTCTGGAAAAGGCCCTGTCCTGCTCAGAGAGAGCCCCGTTTCATGCTTTCGTCTGGCTCATCGATTTCCTGTCACTGACCCCCACGCCCCCGACCCGGGGCTGATGACCCAGCCTCATTCGTGCTGGAGGAAATGGGAGACCCGGACCCACGACCTTGACCCCCGCTCTCCTCCACGCTTCGGGATACAGCGGCAGTCAGGCCCCTCCTCCCCAGAGGCCCCTCCTCTCCAGAGGCCCCTCCTCCCCAGAGGCCACTCCTACTTGCGTCCTGCGTCCTCTCCCCTGCCTAGAGTCTGCTCTTGCAGCTACGCACACACGCACACCTTCGCCGTCCCCTGAATCCTTGTCACCTGTAATCCCCGGGGACTCCACATCTCTCGTTTCAAAAAACCAAACCAAATCACTTACTTCGATCCTTCCCCTTGAGGCAACTCCACCCTGGTTTTCTAATTCCCGTCTTGGCAAAACATCCTGCCGGTGCAGCCTCCAAGTCCCGTCTTTGCTTCTGCAGCCAGGTGCGACCTGACGGCGTCACCACTCGACCAAAACTGATCTCAAACTTCCCGACGATTCCATGTTGTCAAATGCAAACAGTATCTCTCTTCTTCCCTTCTTTTCTTCCTTGACTTCTCAGTCCCTCTTGAGACGCTAGCTTCTCTTGACGGCTTCTGCTTCCGCTGTTCTGGTGTCCATGGCTGCCGTTCCTCATCTTTTCTTGACCCTCCTTCTGCACCGAACCCCTAGTTATAGGAGTAACCCCTCCCCATCCCCCCAGGGCTCAGTCCTCTGCCTTCTATTTCGTTTATTCCTCTTCAGGGGATCACATTCATATCTGGGTATTTAAACACCATCTGTCAGGGGCGCCTGGGTGTCTCAGTGGGTTGGGCCTCTGCCTTCGGTTCAGGTCATGATCTCAGGGTTCTAGGATCGAGCCCCACATCGGGCTCTCTGCTCAGCAGGGAGCCTGCATCCCCCTCTCCCTCTGCCTGGCTCTTTGCCTACTTGTGATCTCTCTCTCTGTGTCAAATAAATAAATAAAATCTTTAAAAAATTAAAAAATAAAAACAAACACCATCTGTGTACCACTGACTCTCAGAAGTTTCCCTGAGCTCTGACTTCTATACCTGGATATCTTCCTGACATCTCCACCTGGACCTCTAATAGGTACTTCACCTTGACATTTCTAGTTTACAAAATGAGTTTTTTAGATGTGTCGAAGATGTTCAGAGTCACTGAGATTTAATAAAATGTGAGTTAAAGTAAACTCACATATTTTCCACCAGTTTGGCAAAGAGTGATCAAAATGTTTGAAAATACACCATTGTTAAAGATTCAAGGAAAAAGGTGCCTTTGTAAATTGGAGGGGAATATAAATTGGTATGATCCCTTTTAGGGCAAGCAAAATAAGTCAGTCAGAGAAGACAATTAGCACATGAGCTCTCTGATATGAAGAATTTGAGAGGCAGAGTGGGGGGTTGTGGGGGGGTAGGGGAGAGAAATGAAACAAGATGGGATCAGGAAGGAGACAAACCATAAGAGACTCCTAAACTAACGAAACAAATTGAGGGTGGCTGGGGGAAGGGGGGGTAGGGATAGGGTGGCTGGGTTATGGACATTGGGGAGGGTATGTGCTATGGTAAGTGCTGTGAAATGTGTAAGCCTGACGATTCACAGACATGTACCCTAGGGCAAATAATACATTATATGTTACTAAAAAAATTAATTAATTAATAAAAAAATAAAGTTAAAAAAGTCAGTATGTATCAAGATGAAAAGTATACTCTAGCAATTCTACTTTGAGAAACTTATACCGTAGGTATATTGTATAAATGCCAATTGACATAGTCTATATATACATTTTGTATCATATATTCAGTAAGTATATTTATTTCCATTCATATTTATCCAATGAATAGAGTCCCACATCTGCAAATGGGTCTTGAAACCACTTGGGAAACCGTCTAACACCAGCAATAAGAGACGGGCTGCATTAGTGAAAGAAATCCACGGTAGAATACCGCACAGCTGCCATTAGAACGAAAGAAAGCTTTACGAGCGAATACAGAAAAATCTACAAGATATGATGTCAAATGAAAACAATTAAGATGCTGAATGTTGGGTAGAATATGCTATTATAGGTATTTTTAAAGATTTCTTTATTTGAGAGAGAGAGAGAGAGTAGGCACGTGAGCGGGGCCAGGGGTCCAGAGAGGGAGAAGCAGACTCCCGGCTGAGCGTGGAGCCCGATGTGGGGCTCGATCCCATGACCCCGAGACCATGCCCTGAGCTGAAACCAAGAGTTGGACACCCACCCGACTGAGCCGCCCAGGCGCCCCTATCACTGGTCTTTTTAAAAAGGAGATAAAAAGGAGATAGAATAGACATACTCACACATTCACACTTACCTAAACACAAAATCTGACCCGAAGGAGACACGTAAAACTGGTAACGGCGATTGTCCTTGGGGCGGTGGAAGCAGGAGACTAGTATCGAAACGATTGGGATACTTGCCGTGTATACTTTTTGTGCTGTTTGCATTTTTTTCTTTTTTTTTTCTTTTTTTTACCATGTTCAGTTATTTTATTTCCAATACTAAAATAAAGTTACACTTCATATCCTGACTCCTTCTCTCCTCTGCTGAAATGCCACCTGTTTAGCAAGGCCTTCCTGGACCGCCCTATCCAGCCAAGTGGCTCCACGTCTAACTATTTTAAATCCTGGGGTTCCAAGGAAGATTTAATTCAAAAAAGAACTCTGCTCGCCTTACCAGAAAGGCTTCCCTGGGCACCCCATCTGAATAATACCTTAGCCACTATCACTCCTTAATCCTTGTCCTGCTTCTTTTTTAATGCAATTATCACCACCTGGCACATCATGTATTTTTTTATTTGCTTATAATTGGCTTTCCCGCATTAGGATGTCAGGTCCGGAAGAGCAGGAATCCTGCCCGTTTTGTTCACAGCTGTATCCCTTGTGGCTAGAACAATGCTTGGCATCGCAGATATTTGATAAATATTTGTTGAATGAATGGTTCAACTGCTAAGAGGAAACAAATAAATAAAAAGCTGTTTAAAGGCCACCGATCTAGGGGGGAAGAAATATCTAAAGCCACGAGCTTAGTACTGGGTCTGCAAACCAGTTAGGCCGTCCCCAGCGTATCCCCCCCATACAGTTTGTATTGATGTCCGTGTGCTAAGCAAAGGGCCTGGGGCAGCACCGCACAGAACCCAGTGGCGGGGAGAAAGGGAGGGAGACAGCAGGAAAAGCCCAGAAAGGGTGGCCCCATGGACGAAACAGCCCTACAGAACACACTTGTAAGAGAGTCTTTAGCAAACCCTGAGAGAGGAAGCAACATCCTATTCAGGACCCCCAGTTTCAGGGAGAGTCGGGCCGGACGGAGAAGAGGAACAAGGAAAATCAAAACAAGTCCTTGGGCCTTTGTGTCAACCCTGATGGCACTGAGTTGCAGCTTCCGAAGGACGACATACAGGGTGTCAGAGCCGACACCGCCAAGGGAAGGCGTGAATGAATCACAACGTTACGTAAACCCATGGCGGGAAAGCCATGAGTCAGCAGGTCACTCGCTGGCAATCAGTGAGTAAGGGATGAGGTCTGGGCAGCAGGCGGCCAAGAGAGCAGCTTGGGGGAGGGGGGTGTCGGGGTGGGGGGGGAGGGGGGCCCAGACCTGCCGCTCCCGGCCAGGGGCGGGTTTGGGGTGACACAATGGCCGAGGATTCTGATTTGCAGAAAGAACGGTGTTCTGGGCTCCAGCCAGAGCCTTAGCACCTGCCGTGGATCCTGCTGGGGGCCTCCCCAAACCTCAGGAAACCTCCTGTTTTCTAAATTGCACTTTTATGCCCAGCAAGCCCTCAGGCTACCTGGTTAAAAGTTTGCATTAAAAAATCCTTCCTAATTGGTTCGTTTGAACGATGCCCTCTGCAGAGTCATCAAGACAGGCGGCATCCATTAGCAGCCCTTCCCATAAAATCCAGGCGGTGAAATGTCAATCACCCCCAGGCTTCAGAATAAGACATCTCCGGGCTTCCTGGAGCCCCACGAACACCAGCACGAGTACATCCGGGGCTCCCCGAGCTTGCCGAGGCGTCTTCTAAGCCCGGGGTTCTCCCCCTTGACGCGGGTGCCCTTTGGGGCCAGATTACCCCTTGTCGTGGGGAGAAGGGGATGTCATGGGCTGTTTAGATACATCCCTGGCCTCTACCCCCACTAAATACTAATAACGCCCCCGACTTGGTGACACTACAAATGTCCCCAGGCATTGCCAAATGTCCCTTGGTGTTGGGGGGGGGCACATAATCCCCCCAGGTCAGAAACCACTTTTCTAAGCTTGTATCCATTTGCAGAGTGGGAATGGGGAAGAGAAATTCACCAATTCAGGAGAAAAAAACAAAACAAAACATTTCTCAAAGGTCCGCTCTCTGGGAGGGGCTATGCTAGCCTTAGATGTGGTCAAAAATCAGGCTGTGCTTGGCCCCAGGCATCTCTCTTGAAAGAAGCAGGGGACCAAACCCTCTGTTCCTTCTCCGTAACCTCGTTTCAAGGGCTGGGTTTTCCATCAGGAGGCAAGGGCAGGGTGAGGTTGGCCTGTTTCATGAGAAGAGAAGGGGTGGGTGAGTCCTTGAGAAACTCTCCCCCAGGAAGGCCTCAGAAATACTTGTTTTTAGCTCCCCATGCAAATGGATGTCACCGGCTTGAAAAGAGCACAATGGGTGTACAGCGGTGAATCATCTAAGTTAATTACAGAGATCACTGCGGAGCCGAGCAAAGGCCAGCAGAGCTTAGCTCACAACCCAAGCTAGCAGAACCACCACCGATGATGATGTTCACGGTAATAATTGGCACCGACAGAGCCACACAGCGCTCCCTGCTCCAGGCCTATGCCAGGAAAAATAAAGAAGCAGTCAAGAATAACACAGTAACATCGATCACACCCTCCCGTGCAAGGCAGCCCCCTTTTCCCCTCACTGTGGTCTTGAAGACTGACGGGTGGGCCCCATGCCCTGGAGCTGAGACCAGCAGACACATCTGGGGGTGCGGACGAGGGGAGGGGGAAGCCCGCGCACTGGGGGGGGGGGCGGGGGCAGGGAGGCGAGTGGGGGGCTGAGATGACGGGCGGACAGAGGCTCAGGCATGGGTCGTTTCCAAGTGATGATAAAATGGCCCCAGGAACTTGGTGCTGATGGAAGGCCGGGTCCCGTGGACACGGAGACAGTATCTTGTAGAGGCCATGGGTCAGCAGGGCTCTCCTGGGAGCCCTCGAGGTCTGCCAGCGTGCGATGGGGCAGGAGAAATAGGGAACACCCAGAACTCTTCGCCAAGGTTGCTTGGGAGTCATTTCAAGCAGAGAGGCCTGCGAAGTGACCGAAGTGTCATTGGGTGGAGAGCTAGGAACGGGCAAGTCAGTTAAAGGCACGGCTCCGGGAACACGGCATGAATATCCCAGGGGGTACGGAGTCAGTTGGGGGTAACTTGGGGACACGGCTTTCCCGGACACGGAATCGCACAGGGGGAAAGGGCTTCCTCTGCACGTCTTCTAGTCCTTCTGATAAGGACAGGTGGGAGTCTTGGCTTGGTGCTCAGAGATCTTTCACACGGCTCCAACCTGGGGTCAGCTCTCTCTCTCTCTCTTTCTTTTTAAAATGAGGGGTGTTTTGTTTTTATTTCTTAAAAAGATTTTATTTATTTATTTGAGAGAGACAGACAGAGAGAGCCAGAGAGAGCAAGAGAGAGCATGAGCAGGGAGGAGAGGGAGAAGCAGACTCCCCGCTGAGCAGGGAGTTCCACGCGGGGCTCGATCCCGGGACCCTGGGATCATGACCTGAACATGAAAGGCAGACCCTCAGCTGACTGAGCCATGCAGGGCACCCCTAAATCAACTTTTTACAAAAGAGATTTGGTTTATAGACACATATTAAGTGAGTGACTCTGCAGGTGTCGTGCAGATAGGGCAATAATCAGGAAGACTGGACTGGAAAGGTCTGAGATGTGATCCTCGCACATTACATTAGGTTGCTGGACTCCAAGCGAAAGACACTTACTGCTCATGGCACAGCCGGGAGCATATTTACAACGGTTCCCTTCGTTCCCAATCTCACAGGGCGAATGCCAGACAGTAGTTACCTGTGCGTGCAGGGTGTTGCATTGTAGGATAGAAACCCCAAGCTTTGGGCACTGGAATCTTTTCTCATGAACAGTAAGCGCACCAGTCCTCTGCTCTGGGGCTGGACACTCTCTCCCTCTTCCAAAGCTATTTGCTGCTCAAACATCTTGGCAAAGGGAGCCAAGGCCAGTTAGTACCTCCCTCTCGGGACATGGAGAAATGCGGGATAACCCTAGAGAATGATCTCCTGACAGAAGGACTGGCTCAAGGGACTGGGAAAAAAGAACCTAGGTAGTCACAAGCTAGGGGTTCCAGCAGAAGGAACAGAATGGCCCAGCAGACTGGACTGCAGAAAGACCTCGGGTTAGCTGCGACAGGATTCTAAACCCTTTCTTCCCGCTATATACTTTCCAAAGCGACCTTCCCATTAGAAGGTGATCTTCATGAGTCATCATCTGGGGAGGGAGGCGCTGCTTTGCCCATGGGACCATACTGTACTCTCAGATGGCTGTGTTTCTGATTGTCCTTGACATTCAGGTTTATACATCAGACTCCGTGCTGGTTAATGTGAGTCTGTTTCACCCTCACTCTGTCCATAATCCTGAGCTCATAATCCTGAAAGTTTGAGAAGCAGATCTCCAAATTTAACACAGTAAGTTGAATAATAACAAAGAGTGCCCAGCACTTATTATTTGTTCCAAGTTCTTTATATTTGTAATTTATTTAATCCTCTGACCAACCATATACTTGCTAGGTACATCCGTGAGTCCATTTTATGGAGGAGGAAAGTAAAGCACCAAGAGGGAAAATAACTCAATGAAGGGCTCAAGGGTATATGTGGTAGAGCTGGAGTTTGAACTTGGTCTGGCTGAGGCCAATGTCAATCATGTAACCACCGCTCATCACAGCTTCACCAGGGAAGTCCTGCTTCCTAAAGACTGGGTGGAGGCCAGCCAGACCTTCCCCTCTGAATATAAATCCAGGGAGGCTTTAAACCTGGACATGAAGTTCTTTCCCGTTCCTGGAGCCCTTTCTCCTCATCTACACTCATTTAAAACCTTCCAGAAAGTTCTCATGAACCTTAAGGTCCTGTCCAGTTATTACTGTTACATGACACATTATCCCAAGACCCAGCGGCTTAAAACAGCCATTTCCTTCTGCTCACAAATTTGTGGGTCAGGGACTGGGAAGGGGCTCAGTTAGAGCATTCTCACTTGGGGTCTTTCATGAAATTGCAATCAGTTCTCAGCTGGCATTGGGAACACCTAGGGGCTGGAGTGTGTGGGAGGTCCCAAGGGGCTCACCCATGTGAGCTCAGCTTGGCTGTCAGTCCTACCCATCTGGCGTCTACACACGGCCTATCCAACATGGCGGTCTCAGGAGAGCCACACATCATATGCATCCGGCTTTCCACAGAAGTCCTAAGAACCAGCAGGAAGCTGTGAGGTCTTCTCTGACCTCGCCTCAGAAGTCACAACACCATCCCAGGCATGGCTAGATTCAAAGGAACTCATCTGTTGATGGGAGGAGAATGTTCTGGGTCCATGCTTTGAAACAGGCACAAGTCCCAACCAGATTTCCTCTTCCTGGTCCAAACCAATAGCACGGGCCTCCTTGAACGTTTAGACAAGAAAGCCCAAGGGGGAATCTAGGATGTTGGGGGAATTGGGGGACATCCTAGGAGGCTGTTGAGGATGAGAAGTGCAATCCATCTCTAATAATTGCAATCTATCTCTAGTAACTTCGTGAGACGAAAGACAAGGCGGAATGAAGGATAACGTGACCTTTGACATCACAAAAGAGTGGTCCACTTTGGGATTTAGCAGCGTCTGATATGCCAGAATGAATTTCCAGCACAGACATTGCGAAGTGACAGGAGGAAGCTGAGAGTCGTCCATCGTTTATTAAAATGCCCGTATTCTCCAGTGATGAGCCAACAGGCAGGGCCCTCCAGCGGCCTATGTGTGCTCACGGTACCCCCTTCCCATTGCTGCAGAGACCCAGAGATGAACCACAAAGCTCTCCTACTCTCCTTACTTTTGGCGAAGCTCCAGCTTCAACAGGGAGGTTTCAAGCCTCCCTCCCTCAAGAACCAGCTACTTCTCCCCAGTGCCACCACGAAGTAGTGATGCTCAGGACTCAAGAATGGAAAGCGGCCAACGAGGTTGCCGCTCGAGGTCACTGTCCTCTTCGAGATACTGTTTTTCTGGCGATCTGCACTTCCAAGAAGACTTCTGGCCCCCTGGGGTTTCTCTTTGGGCACCTATGACTCGCTTTAATAGGTAGGAACCAAATTCTCGAACAACAAAAGAACCCCTCTAACCCGTGGAGGCTCTGGCGTATAAACCAGGTGCTTATCTATCCCCTGGTGACTCGTGACATACCCGGAATCTACAGAGGGACCAATCACACACATTTCAATCATCCCTCCGCACACGCTTCAGGCTGCCAGCCAACAGCACACGGCTGAGCGTGGGCATTGGGCCCCAGAAGGATCGAGTGGAGTTTCCCTCCGGGCCAGCTGCATGGCCTTCCTGAACCACGTCATGGCTCGATGTCTTCATGGGGATGATGGAAGTCTCCCCTTTCAGACAGTCACTGTGGACATTACATAAAGTAGCACGCGGAAAGCATTTAGAAAGTGCCCTGTATGGTAAGCACTCCACTTAACGATGCTTCATGCAATTAAAATGGTAGTCTCCAAAGTGGAACATCAACCATTAAATCAACTATCCTTAAATTTTGCAACTGTTAAGTAGCATGACGCAACCCTAACATCACACTTCCCAAGATTTTTTTTTTTTTTTTGCAACTATTAAGCCTGCCAATGGCCTCTTAAAACCATCACTTGGAAGCAGCACTTTGGGGGTTCAGTTAGGGTTCCAAAAGCCCCGCAGGGCATTCCCGAGTCCTGTTCACCCATATAGGAAAGCCACAGGCGCCCATACGTGAATTCTTCAGTGTGAACTGAGCCGAACTAATTTCATTTTAAAACATTTGGTATTCTGTAAAAATCATATTTGTCATTTAGACTGTTTATATAGTGTACGTCCCTGTACACATTTTCATCTGCACTCATGGCTTTACCACATGGGATTACTGAAAGGGATTTGCAATGGTCACTTTCAAGGTAGGCAATGTTTGCCTTTGTGTTGACTTTCAGAACTTAACTCCCACTTTAGATGGACTCCACTGTCTCATTTTATCTTTCCCTAGTGTGTGGACATCACTGTCAAGGTTTACGCTAGGGACGGCTTACTCTCAGGGAGATGAACCCTCAGGTCCAACCCAGCACATACGGCGGAAGTGGGATTCCAGGCTCTCCCTCTGCAAGCCACACGCTCCCCCCCACCTCTCAGTGGTGCCTTACTGCTCTCTGGCCCCTTCTCAGCCAGAGATCAGTCTTGTGTGCATCAGGACTTTGGAAGCATCTAATAGTCCTGGTAATGGGTACCAACTCCTTCGTAAAAATAGAAAATCAAGACCAGTAAAGTAAGCAACTTATCCTTCAGAGGTTGCCCCCTCGACATCTTGATATGGGGTCAGAGCTGCCCCCTCGACATCTTGATATTCTTTTTCCTGAGGCATCCAGGGCTCTGTCTCGTCCCGCCTCTTAGGGCCACGTTTTTTGGTCTCCTTTGCTGCCTTCCGTCTTCACGTGCTGATCTCTCCACGTGGCAACACAGAGAGCTGCTGATACCGATGTCCCCTGACATCCATCAGGGACAGAAACGCACCGAGTGGACTGGGGGTGAGGCATTAGGGAATCACGGAAACGAGCCAACCAAGAGCAGGGGCAGCTGCTAACAGAAACTCCAACCCGGGGTGCAGGGGGGGAGGCGGTCCAACATGACAGATCATCTAACTTTTTATGAGAATCCAGACAGCCACCATTGTGTGGGATATGTTCCTATTTCCTGCGATTGCTGACTTCTAACTCCACGTCTCTAACCTTGGTGTGCTGAGGACCTACATAGGGACGTCCCACCAGTTCCTTCAATGCCACAGTTTTGTTCCAAATGAATAACTCTCCCCCATCCCCTTACTTCTGTCATCACCCTCCAAGGAGGACCCATGGACACAAACCCTACACCCCACTGGGCAAACTGCATTGGAATTGGCTGGAGGCTGTCTTAGAAACAGAGACGGGCATACCCCATTTCTGATCTGCTAAAAAAGAGTTTTTAAGCCATCCTTGATCTACCTCTTACCATCCCACAAGCCAAGCTCACATCACCCCACGGAGGTTGAATTTAAAATACCCTTTTCCTTAAGTCAACCACCACTGGTCCTTTGCTATTCAATCCAGCTTTCCCATCACTGTTCAGAATGGCTGAACACAGCCTCACCTGCTCCATGCCTGATCTAAAACCATCAGAGGCTCCCCATGGCCCACTGGAAAGCATATAAAACCTTTAGCCTAGCTCTCAACCCATGACTTCCTCCCAAATTTTTCTTTTGCCTGCTGTACATACTCCCGATCCCTCTAGGAACCCTGGATTGTCCATGCCTCCCCCTTGGCGACCTAATTCTGCCCTGAATTAGGTCCCAACGCACACCATTGGGACAAGACTTGCCTTCTCTTCCTTGGTATGAGTCACTCCCTCACACATCACCCAGTCTTTACTGAGCATCCCCCTTGCACTTAGCAGCCCACCACTGCATTAGGAGCTCCGTGAAGTGGAAAGTTAGCTGTTCACAGGAACACAGTACCCTCCCAGACCCGAGAGCTCTAGGTACAGAATTAAAGGTTAGCTAACAATGACATCCAGAGAGGGGATGGGAAATGGTTTGCCACAGAAAGAGAAAGGAATGGGCAAGAGAAAGTAGGGTGTGTCAGAGGCAAATCCTAGGACTGGGTGCAGAAACCTTGGCCAGAGGAGGTCAAGGAAAGGTAGGCTGAGGCCACGCTGGGGGTCATGCTTTGGGATACCCTCTCCCAGTGGGGGCTGGGTTTGAGTTGGGTCTCTGGGTTGAAAGACCCTCCAAACTAAACTCAAGCTCGCTTAAGTAAAAGAGAATGTATGTGTTTATGTAAATAGGAAGTCTTCAGGTATGGCTAGATCCAGAAGCTTAAGGACGTCAACAGCCCTCACTCCATCTTCCCCTTCCCCTTCTCAGCCCTGTTGTTCTCTTAGTCATCTCAAGTAGGCTTTTCCCTCACGGTGTCACACTGGCCCTGTCCACTCCACGCTGCCATTCTGTCCTCCAGTGACCTTCATGAAAAGAATGCACCTCTTTCCTAGTTATTCCCACAGAAGGTTCTGGGATTGAATCTCCTAGGATAACCAGTAACTCATGTGTGCATCCCTAAACAGTTATGGTGGTCAAAGAATTAAATTTTCTGATTTGCCAGGCCTGGATCACACGGCTACCCCTTAACCAATGACTGGAACTGGACAGGGGTACCCCTGAACCAATCATTATAGGTGGCGGCCTTGAACACTCTGATTGGTTAGTCCTGGGTCACGTGCCCAGACCTGGAAGTAGGAAGTTTGGAAGCGGCCTCTTCAACCCATACAGATTGTGCGTGTGCATGTGCGCGTGAGTGTGCGCATGCGCTTGTGAGTGTGCGCACGCGCACATGCACGCACGGAAGGTTGGGTGGGAAGCAGCTCTCTCCAGAAGGAAGCACGTAAACCTTTCCACAATGAGCAGCCACGAAAAAAAGATTCAGCAGCAGGTGCTAAGATGCAGGAGACAGCATTTCTGGAAGTCTCCTTGGTCGGCCAGTCCCGTGCTTCCGGGTTCTCTAAAGAGACGAAGCCCCCATCCACCCCACCTAGAGCAGAACAAGCTGCTGCCAAGTTCAGGCCACTTCCCGGGCCCAGGCCGAGTGTCCCCCACGCTCCTCCGCCCCCTGTGGGAGGTCTGTGAGCTTGAACTGTTCAAGCCACTCCATCCAGGGCCCTGACGCCCATGGAAGAGCGCCTGCCGAGATTCGAGGAGCACCCACATGCCTACTCCGGCCCAGGGTCCTGCTCACGGGGCTGGCCCCAGTGCTCCCACGGACCCCCGTCCCCCTTCCCTGCGGCCCCACAGCCTCCGCGGCACAGCCTAATCTCTGGGACAGGTGGGAGGCCTGGGCCCGGCTCTCAGCTTTCACGGGCAGGAGCGCAGCAAGGGGAAACTCATTACATGGGTTTAACGGGCTTTAAAAGGCGTTAAAGAGTCCTGTGGGCCAAATTAAGGGACCTCGACTTACAAGCTGAGTTACGAAGAGATCTAAGGCACGTTTAGGCTGAGAGCAGGAGCCCAAAACTTGGTCTCGAACAGTTGCAGTGGGAAGAATGTGCACTCCGGGGAGTTACCGGAGAGGAAATAACAGGTGCTGGAGGCGGGGAGGCTGGCCCGGGGTCTGGGGACCAGGAAGGCCGAGGGGCGGGGCTTTCCCCGGCCTCTCGGTAAATGGTGGGAATAACCGGGCACTATCCCTCCAAAGGCGGCTGGTGAAATGGCTTAAGATGCAGTTAAGGTCTGTGTTCAGGCTGGGATACTATGCAAGTGTTAAAAAGACTATGATGTGTGTAAGAATTGACGCAAAAAGGATTTCCAAAAACTATTCTTAGATTAAAAAATAAAAATTAACCGAATGTAGAGCAATGTGTTTCCTAGGCTGTCACTGTAGATAGACACCGTTTTGGTTGAAACTCGTGACACTTCCATAAATGTTGATGTAGACGTGTCATGCATATGCATATATAATTTCCATGCTGATGTATATGGAGAATGTTCTTGGCAGTGTATACAAGACACTGATAACTATGGTTTCCTCTGCAGAGGCCCATGGGATGGGCACTCCTGAGTGAGAGAAAAGATTGCTTTTCAGTGCACCAACTTTTATATTGATAAGGAGCCTCTGTGAGCCCGATGTTCAGCAAAGGGTTCCTTTCTCTTCTTAGTGGTCATGTTGCCTTGGGAAGGAGGGTCCCATCAAGGGCCAAGGCCGTCTTCTGATGGAGGCTTATCGGAGGACAGAGCATCAGGGGTCTGCCCAGAGGGCCGAGGAGGTGCTGGCTTCCAGTCCCCAGAGACTGCAAAGGCTCCAAATGACCATTCTCCTCATGGGCCATTTTCCAGACACGTCTTCAGACCACGGTCACGTACCCCTTCCATGATGACCGTGTAAAAAGTGCTATTGACCCCAGGGAGGGGTCCCCTGAGCCTGCCAGCTCCCAGTATAAGTAGAGGAAGTAGGAAACTGAGCGCAGTCCATGTGTCTCACAAATGTGATCCCATTTCAACCTCACAATGGCCCCACGGCATGGGTAGTATACAATCCCAATTCATTCGTACAGAAACAAGCAGCGAGAAGCTAAGTAAGTCGCCACATTTCAAGCCTGGTGAGGCCCCCCCTTCTCTCCCATCACATGGTCCTCTCTGCCTAGGCCATTCCTTTGGAAGGGGACACATCTCACCACATCAGGAGAGCTTGATCCAGGGCCAACATGCAAGTTCAGGGGAAATGCAAATCGAAACTATAGTAGGATACCACCTCCCAGTTGTCAGAAAGGCTAAAATCAACAACACAAGAAATAACAGGTGTTGACGAGGATGTAGAGAAAGGGGACGTACCCCTCACACACTGTTGGAGGGAATGCAAACTGGTGCAGCCACTCTGGAAAACGGTTTGGAGGTTCCCCGGAAAGTTAAAAAACAGAACTACCCTATGATCCAGTAATTGCACTACTGGGTATTTACCAAAAAATATGTATATATACATAAGGACACTAACTCAAAAAGGGACACAGGCACCCCTATGCTTAGAGCCACATTATTTACAAGATCCATCATAGATAAATGGATAAAGAAGATGTGGTAGAAACAATGGAATATTACTAAGCCATAAACAAGAATGAAATCTTGCCATTTGCGACGGCATGGACGGAGCTAGAGAGTGTAATACTAAGTGAAATAAGTCAGAGAATAAGTACCATATGATTTCACTCATATGGGGCATTTAAGAAACAAAATGAAGGATTGAGGGGGAGAAAAGGCAAACCAAGAAACAGATTCATAACCCTAGAGAACGAACTGGTGGTTACTAGATGGGAGGTGGATGGGAAGGAATAAAACAGGAGATGGGGATTAAGGCACGTACTTGTCATGAGCCCTGAGAGATGTATGGAAAAGTTGAATCACTATATATCATACATACACCTAAATCGAATATAACACTGTATGTGAACAGACTGGAATTTAAATAAAATAACTTTTTTAAAAAAAGATGCAGTTTCCAGAATCAGTCTTCAGCTATCATCTGTAAAATGGGGAAAATAACGAGGAGAAGGCAGACGCAGAAGTCAAACCCTGATCTCCCTGGTTTCAGAAACCTTGACCTTTCCAACACCCCAAGCTCCCCTCAAGGAAGGGAGGGAGGGGACCCAAAGAGCCTTTGGTGGTTTCTTGCGGTTCTTAAAAACCGTTGGGTTTTAAGGAAGCTTAGGAGAACATTGCCAAAAGTTTGAAGCTGCAAGGCAGGTCTTAGGGACCGATGTAGTCTCTGCTCTTAATGCAACGATTCATATCCTTTGCCACTAGAACCCCCAGAAGGGCAGGAGTAGCAGCCTGAAGCCCTGGAGAAAATGGTAATGGCCTTGAACTTGCATTGGCTCTTAAGGTCCTTGGATGGAGCCTGTGTGTCCATGTTCCAGCCTGTTAGATGGATCCTTTTTAGAGAGTCCGTGGGCTCATCTCAGAGGCAGAATACACATGTACTGAGGGCACCAGTAAAGCAAGGCGTCATCCACATCCTAGCCCCTAAATATTAAGGCTCTGCTATTTGAATTTTTTTTTTCCTAATGAAAGTAGCAATCGTGCAGAAAGCCGAAACTTTGCTGGGCACGTTCGATACTGATTTTACATGTGGCAGAAGACACTAACTCTTATGGCCTCAGTATCAGTTAAGGAAATACCAGGTGCTATGACAAACAAACCCCCCAAATGTATAAGGGTTCAAACATAACAGAACGTTACTTTTCACCAGTAAAGTCTGAAATGTGTGCTCCCAGTGTGTGACCATCCTCCAGGTGGCGATTCAGCGA
>CM053620.1:23869684-23897116 GCA_028646535.1 Procyon lotor
TGGAAACTCAGCCCTGAGAATGGCTGGGCCCCCCATTCCCCCCACCCCAGCCCCCACTCCCCATTTTCTGGATTGTAGAGCCCTGACCCCTGAGGCGTATGGGAGAATGGCTAGCCACCACCAAAGTATGCTCCTTGCCTTTGGGAAGATTTCAGGTGACCACAGATGTCCCTGAAAGCTGAAACAACTTAAGTCCCTTCCCTCACCCCGTGGACCTTGGCATGGATGCCTCCTTTTCTCACTAACCTTAACTAAGCCACTTAAAAAGAAAGTGGAGGGGGGCACGGGGGAAATCTTTATAAATGGCCATCAAAACCTGACCACAAATGGTTCCAATTTGCCGCAGTGATTAAATCTATGTGAGTTTAAGGGTTTTCATTCAGGTCATTTGCTACTTTGGAATTTCGCTGCATGCCTTGCAGAGAAAACGAACTTATGAGTCACCGGCGAGCTGGAAGAAGGAGGAAGGTTTACTAAACAAACTCCAAGCGGAGCTTAAGTGGATATAGAAAATAAAGACTCCGAATTCTAAATATGGATCTGAGATGAGTGTAGAAGGGATTAGAGTCGTCTTTGTGCCTGGTGGGGCGGCCCCGAAGCCGGCAGCCCGGGATCAAAGTAACAGCCACGGGTTTGTCAACAGGCTAAGCTGGGTGTTTACACGAAAGTGTCAGCGCGCACTTTCCACCACAAAGAGGCTCATACATTCGAAGATTAATTACTTCCAAAACAGAGATTGTGGGTAAATACTGGCTTCTCCGCAGCCTAGCCTCCTCGGGGGTATTTGCTCAGCATGGGGCTCAGATGTCCGGCCAAAGGCATAGAGTTGGGGGCCAGCACTGAGACGCTGACCGAAGCCCATCTTGATCCTCCTACTTCTTTCTCAGCAGTGTGGTTTCTTGGCATTTCGCCTTCCCTGGAAGGCAGACGCTGGACCCCAGGTGGTCCAAAGCTCCAATGTGTGATACCCCTCCTGTCTCCATCTCCCCCCCAGCCCCTTGCCCCCTATGCTGACTGACTCTGTCTCTTTCACGTCCATTGCAGGGTAAATTTCCTGGGTCATTCCCTTCTCCCCCTCCCCCTCTGCCACTAGTAGGTCATTAGTTGGGCAGGCTCCCTTAAGTTAGATGGGAAATTGAGGGGCTGCAAAGTCCTTGTGGGACGATCCCAACCAAGCCATCAATGTCTCGCTCAGTGTCCCCTGTAAAAGGAGGACCGAAAACATACCTGCCCCAGCTACAAACACAGCCCGGGCAGAAGATTTAAAGGAAAGAAAGGCCATCATAATAGAAGGCGATCTACACCAGCGTTCAAGTGCTTCTGTCACCAGAGGTACGAGGACGGCATGGACTAGTGCAGGAGCGAATGTCCCTCGTTTTTGCAGCAGTCTATGTAGCAGTCTATGTATTTTAAAGAATTTTATAACATATGGGATGGCATCACCTCATATGACCTCACTGAGTAGGTAAATGTAACACCAGGCAGATAAGAAAGAATAGAAGTTTAAATAGAAGTTTAAAATCACCTACGTAATTAGATCGGGGGAGAGGGGCAGGGTGCAGGGGTAAATAAGAAGGTGGTAAAAAAAAAAATGCAGATATCTGAATCTAAAAATCTCACTTTAGAGGTGAGAGAGTCTCTATTTCTCAAAGCTCCCAGGTTCAAAGTACCAACTGGCTGCCAGCTTCTATCGGGAGGTGTTTTCCTGTTCATTAATTTGTTTGTAAAAAGGGAAACTGATTCAGCAAGGAGGAGGGGGGCGCTGGCATGAGATTCTGTGGTGTGGCGGATACCCTGGGCCCGTGGGAGCTGCTCCCGGCGCTGTGGGAGCTCCTTACCCCGAGGAGAACTTGCATAGCAAGTGTTGGCCAAGGACAGGTAGAGCAGATACAAGAGGAAACTTTCCCCAAACCCTCACTAGGACCCCCACCACTCTGCCCTTGTGGTCAACCATGCCAGTGTGGACGTTGGCTCTCAACCCTCCCCGGGGAAGCCCGGAGTCTAGAAAGAAAACCTACAGGGACAAAAGTTTGAGGAAAGAAAAACTATGTTCTTCTCAGTCCCCCTCTGGGCTCTCAAAATTTATTCACTCATTTGTTTGTTCATTCATTCATGATGCAACAAATAGAGACTGAGGACCCACTATGTGCTAGGCGTTGTTCCAGGTCCACGGGGTCTTATAAGGAACTGGTGCCAAAGAGCCCCGTGACTTATCCACCCTTCCTTCACGTCTTTCCTCCCATATCCAAGAGGCCATCCCTGACCACACAATCTATAAAAGGACATCTTGTCCCCGGAGCTCCCTGTCCCCATCTTACCGTGTTCGTCTCCTTGGCACTTAACCTATCACACAGCACACATACGTTGACACACTTGTCTCCTCCAGTCAGATGTAAACACGCCTGGTGCATAATAAGTACTCGATAAACATTTGTGGAATGCCCCCGAGGGGCACAGCACATTCGCTGGCCCATTAACCCCTGGGAATCGAGTTTGTCTCGGTGTCAAACAGACTTCGCAGCACCTGCTCTCCAGACGATTTGTGTCAACCTCTCGGTTTCCTTATTCATAGTTCGCGTCTTCCCTCGTCATGGAAGAAATGTTTCTTGAGCATCTTCTATGTGCCAGGCACTGTGCTGAAACCGAATGAGCCGATGTATCCAAGTAACTCCTGTCATTGACGATTTCCTGACCCCGAAGAGATAATGGGGTAAAAGGACCTTGAGAGCACCTGCTATGTGCTGTGAATATCCTGGACAGGCGGTTCCCAGGAAGAACACCACCCCAGCATCACTCGTGCACCAAAGTGGGCTTTAGTTCCAGGGCCGGGTGGGATGGTCATTTTTCACCACCTGTGCTTTGATCCCCCCCACACCTGCCCCGCCCCCACAGCCATTCGCCTTCTCCGCCCTGCCCTGTGCCCCCGTGAGGCTGACCTAGGGACCCAGGGCTTCATGTGTTCTGGCTCTCAACTGGCCAGTGGGAGGCCCCAACGAAAGACCAGGGAGAGAAAAGGACAGGATATCTATTCCCTCCTCTTTTCTTGCTTTGGGCCGTGATTGCCGGCCCCCATTCCTCCAAGGTTATAGCTCCCAGTGGGCAGCACCGTTCCCAGGGCCTTGGCCCGGCAGAGCCCTGATGTCTGCTTTCCTCCCCTGCTCCTGGGGGTCTCACAGCAGTCATAGCACCCTGGGACCCTGCCAGGCTCTGGGGTGCTTGTCATTCCTTGATCATGCCCTTCGTGTGTCAGAGAGCACGTCCTTTTTTTAAAGACCCTTAAGCCATCTCCATTGGAATCAGTTTCCTGCTGGGACTCCAACCAGGAGAGCAGCCCCGTAGATCCATGGTGGAGAAAATGATCCTTGTTTTCACCTGTTCAGATTGCTGGAACAAAAATACTATGCCCGGGGAGCTTATGAGCAACACAAGCTCCTTCCTCACTGTCCCAGAGACGGAAAGGCCGGTGCCAGCATGGTCGGGGGAAGGCCCTCTTCTGGGTCACACACTTCTCATGAGGCAGAGGGGGCCAGGGAGCTCTCTGGGATCTCTTTTGGAAGGGCGCTAATCCCACGCACAAGAGCTCCCCCCTCATGACCCCGAGCACCTCCCAAGGCCCCACCTCAGGGGCTCTCACATTGGGGAATAAGATTTGAAAGGATCAATTCGGGGGGAGGGATATGACATTTGGAACTTAGCAGTCCTGTATATATCTTTAACTGACTGGATATGCATAGAAATAGACATATGTATATTACCTATTGTTTTGTATCTCTGCCCCACCCCACCCTCCTAGTATTTGGAAATTCCACGCTGGCTGAACTTTTGACATAAACCTTAAAGAGTTCCTCCCCTGACCCACGGCCCACCTTTACGGCTGTGCGCCACCCTCCCCACCCCCCCCACCCCCCGTCCTCCCCTCTCACCCTCCCTAGAGCTGTTGCAGAATGGCATTAAGAGCACCCATACCCCGTGCCCTACAGAACTTTCTAGAGGCAGCTACAGCTCCCAGAGCTCATTACCCACGTCCTCCACCCACAGCAACAATTGTACCTGCACCTTGGAATCCAACTGGTCAGTTTTCTTTCAGCGTGTGGATTGCACCGTGTCCTTAGGCCTGGGGAGGAGGCCACTGTGGGGAGGATAAAAAGTAGGCTTGCGAAATGAACTCTCAGCCCCCGGGGATGGGGGTGGGGGGTGCCGGGTCCACTCCTTCCTCAGCCATTCATTCATTCCACATCTTGGACGCTGTGCCAGCCTCTGAAGACCCAGAGACGAACGGGCCAGACAAGGACAGAGGCTCCGAGAAGCTCCTTTAGGAGAAGAGTGGGGGGGAAAGGATGAGCAGAGGCAACCTGGTTTGCTGAGCCCACATTTCCTGGCAGGAGGAAGGACTGCTGGCAAAGGAACACCAGGTTCCCTGCACTTCGGCTCGGGCAGGAGACCCAAGTGAAGTTCTGCAGAAGCAGGAAGGCTCTGGAGTAGCCTGTGAGGACTGTCATCAGCCAGCCAGGAGATCCTTGTCACCGGGTTGGCTGCTAATTGTAGGGCATCTGTTGCTCTGGGGCTGAGGGGCGCACAGAGCCACACGGCTCCCCACTACGGAGAACGATATTAGCATGGTTAATTACAGGAGCGTCGGCAAGGGGCTAACAGAGAAACAACGTGTTGCGAACAGTGCAAATGGGGCGTCCAGCCTTCCCGGCGTCCTTACTGGGGAGCTGGTTCAAGGTTGCCCCACACCTCCCCCCTCGCCTTATCTGGCCTTTCCATCATGTCCACGATTGCAAAACAGAGAAGGTGTTATCACTCTCATCTGCCCGCGGCATCTGATCATAGATAGAACTGAACAAATCAGTTTGCTGACTGCAGTGCAGTGCCTAGAAGCTCACTTCTGGGTACAGTGTGCTTAGTGGCAGGGTGTCGCCGGGAAGACTCACCCAGGGAAGCGATCGGGAGAGCAGATAAGAGGGTTGGTTCCTGTAGTCTCAGGCTGTTCAGAAACTCCCAGATGGTCACAGGTTTAGAGAAGATCCCCACCCTCCCACGTCAGTTGGGGCAATACCTCGGGTCATGGCTGGGGGGGAGAACTTTGGAAAAAAAAAAATGTGCAGGGAGTGGTAGGAGCTCGCCTTAACCCTAAAGCCCCGGAGGCTTAAAGATGTCACCAAGAGCTTGCAAGGCCTGCCGGCTGCAGTGTGAGGCCGAGGCCAGGACGGAGGTCCAAATGACAGCCCCTCCTAGATCTTTCTGGTCCCTTTCATTTATTTCCCGGAGCAGGTGAAATTTACAAGGCCACCTTACAGCTGCAGACACACAATCAGGTGGGTTTTGCAAAGCTGCTGGCTTTTGGAGCCAAGGGACGGAAAGGAAGGAGGAAAAATGATATTGACTCAGCAACTGGAGGTTAAAAGTAAATACTGTCAGTGTAAATAATTGGGCTTTTAAAAAGAGCATTTCACACGGTTCCACGGGCCCCCGTGGGAGCTGGGAAGGGGAAAATAGAATGAGCATAAATGACTGAGGGCACCTTTCTCTTTTCCACTCCGTCTTTAGGGCTGCTGAGGTGCACTAAGAAGAATGGAAAGAGTGGCTGGGGGGAGGGGGGAGAGGGGGAGGGGGGTGCCCAAGGGCTCCCTGACTTGTCGGTAAATTCGGTGTACCCTGTGCACAGGGACATTGGTCTGACTTTCACAGGGGTTGATGACCTTCTTCCTGAAGTGCAGAAAGCCCCATCTCTAGTAGGAGGTGTGCAAATGAACTACCCAGAACCAGGGGAGAGAGGCATTTCGATCCACGAGGGCTGGGATGGTGACGCTTCCATGGCCACCACCGAATTCCACGGACCACGGCCGGCCCCAAGGAGGCAGTGTGCAAAGGCTGGAGTGCGAACCAAGAGGCAAAGCCACACTGGCCCTTGTGTCCCATGGCCATACCCACCCTTCCTCGGGCCGCTTCTGGAGAGTGAGCCCCTTAATCTGACCGAGAGGGGAATCCCGGGTGCTCTGTCACAGAGGCCCCTATGAGTCTGGGCCTTCGGGAACATGGTGCTCAACCTGTCAGACAAGCAGGTGGCCACAGCCCAAGGTCCAGAGAAACAGCTCATTCTCTCCCCACTTGACCCGAGGCCTTCAGCAGAAGACAGAACCATTTCTCAAACTCTCTCCACTCTGGGCTAAAGTCACTCTGATCCAGCTAAGAGGATCAGAGCCTGCCCTGGTGCTGCCCCGAAGATGCCCCAAGGTGAGCATGATGGCGAAGGTGATGCCCTCACTTCCCATGAAAATGACACAACAGGCCATAAATCGCTATGCCAGGTGCTGGGAGCCACACTCTCCCACCGTAGGGGACGCTCTGAAGCCTGACCTTGAACTTCCTCCTTGACGACTTCACGGGGAACCCCTCAGACCGGGTGCTTGGTTTAGAACCAGACTGCAGAACAGTGACCATGACAGAACTGGGGGATTTGGCCAACTAAACACAAGGGCGTGACTCACCAGCCTGGAGGGTTCTCCGTGGCCACCGTTGCGCCCCGGAAGGCCTGCCCTTGGTCTCCTCCCTCCCTCCCACCCAGCACACTCACACTGCATCTCCACAGTGGCTTGGGAGGTAGGAGCTGGGCAGAGACACATCTGGAGCGGAGGGGAGGACCAGCACAGCCAGGGTGTGGCAGAGGGCAGTGGTCCCGCTGGCCTCGTCCTGGGGAAGGGGGGCGTCCCAGCTCCCGCATTGGCTGGGGCCCCGAACCATCCCACCCAGGCAGCGTCACGCCTAAGTGGAGGTCTGCAAATGCAGGCTTGCCGAGAGAACCAGGCGGCACACAGGGGAACAGTTTGTACTCAATGTATGTGTATATGTGTGATTTATTGATGTGACTCAGGGGAAGAAACATCCAGCCTAGACCATGTTTGACAGGCAATCTGCTTCAGGCCCTAGAGCCAACCAACCTGTGCTTGAAACAGAGTGACCCTAGGCAGGGGACTTTACCTCTCTGTGCCTCCTTTCCTCCTTTTTTTTTTCTTTTAAGATTTTTATTTATTTATTCGTCAGAGAGAGAGAGAGAAAGCACAGGCAGGGGAAGAGGCAGGCAGAGAGAGAGGGGGAAGCAGGCTCCCCGATGAGCAAAGAGCCCCATGTGGGGCTCGATCCCAGGACCCTGAGATCATGACCTGAGCCGAAGGCAGACCCTTAACAGACTGAGCCACCTGGGTGTCCCTCCTTTCCTCATTTTTTTTTAAAAAAAGATTTATTTTAGAGAGCAAGAGAGAGAGAGCATGAGCAGGAGGGGCAGAGGGAGACAGAATCTCAAGCAGACTCCCCTCTGAGCATGGAGCCCGACTCGGGGCTTGATCTCTGGACCCTGAGATCATGACCTAAGCTGAAACCAAGAGTCAGACGTTTAACCGACTGAGCCCCCCAGGCGCCCCTCCTCATTTGTTAAATGGGGTGGGGAGTGCAGGAGAATGTTCCCCAGCAGAACTGGCCTCCAGGAGTTGATACTGACTAGGTTGATCTATTTAAAGTGCTGACGACAGTACCAGCCTATCAGAAGTGCTCTCTTATCGAGCAATACTTGCCTGTACTGTATCAGATTCCTGCTTATAAGGATGCTAAATACAGGGACGCCTGGGTGGCTCAGTTGGTTAAGCAGCTGCCTTCAGCTCAGGTCATGATCCCAGGGTCCTGGGATCGAGTCCCACATCGGGCTCCTTGCTCGGCAGGGAGCCTGCTACTCCCTCTGCCTCTGCCTGCCTTTCTGCCTGCTTGTGCTCTCTCTCTTTGACAAATAAATAAATAAAATCTTTAAAAAAAAAAAAAAAGGATGCTAAATACACCCAGGCTAGAAGAGAGTTTTGAATATATATGTATGGGTATGCACATGGGGCATGTGTGCGTGCCCGAGTGTGCACGTGCATGTGATCTGTAAAGACCAGTGCGGGGGTGAGGGGTATGGGAAGGTGGCATGTGAAGACTGCAGTTTGGGAAACACTGAGCTTCTGGCTCATTCTGCTGGACTGCCCTCCTGCCAACTCCCGGCAGAGCTGGCCTATTGTGCACACGGTCCCAGCAAACTCCTCCCAGGCCTGCATGTCCTCAAGGGGCCTTTACCAAATGCAGTCAGCTCTCCAGGTGGCCTCCCCACTGCAGGGGTGGGGGAAGAGGATGCCCATTGTTCCCCCACAAGCTCCGCCAGCTTATCTCTGCTCAGTGTCTCTCCCCTGCCTCCTACCAGCAACCTAGAGGCAGCTCGTTGGCCGGCATGACGTGACTCATCTGATGTGTGATGGCAAGAGACCGATGGAAACGCCAGTCCGTCCCACTCTCTGCCCACACCCGTAGCTCTGAGAAAGCCGTCTGAAGCGCCCCGATTCTGCGGGATACTAGGCCAAGGGCTTAACACAGCCTTACAGACCGTCATGGAACCTCAGCAGCCCACACCCCTGCACACCAGTTCTGCCCCGATGGGCCCAGGCTTGGCTTCTCCAGCGTCCTGCAACAACCCAGGGGAGGTGGCCACAGACACGTCGCTGTGCTTCCTTCGTAGAAATTCGGGGAAGCTTAGGGCACTGCCTCCGGGGTCCCCTCTGAAATGAACTTCAAAAGGATTCTACTTTGCACGTCGGTACCGAATGTCCTTGGAGGAGAACCAAGATTAACGTGCCTTATCTTGAAGCCTGTCTGACAGTCACAGCTGGGTCACAACAAAGCCTCACGGCCTGCAGAGAAATCCAAACCATTCTTAAGCACCTGAGCTCCCCAACCAACTCCTTCTGAGGCAACAGCAGGAGACTGACCTAGGGACCCCGGCAGTTGGGGTCCATGAGATGTGACCAGCATGGCCTGGGGCTTCCTTCCGCACACCCAGACTGAGGACCACCACACACACACACACACACACACACACACACACACACACACACACACACACATGCTACGTTCCCTTGGGGAACGAGAGGAGTGGGGAGAGGATTAGGGAAACCTTGGGGATGTCCCAAGTCCTTTGGAGGAGCTGAAAGGCTATTAAGAAGTAAAGCCAGACCAAGGCCCTGAATGCAGTTAGGATGGTTAAGACCTCAGGGATAGGGCACCTGGGTGGCTCAGTGGGTTAAGCCTCTGCCTTTAGCTCAGGTCATGATCTCAGGGTCCTGGGATCGAGCCCTGCTTCGGGCTCTCTGCTCAGTGGGGAACCTGCTTCCCCCTCTCTCTCTGCCTACCTCTCTGTCTACTTGTGATCTCTCTCTCTCTGTCAAATAAATAAAATATTAAAAAAAAAAAAAAACTCAGGAATAAACAAACAGATCAAAGGGACAGAAGGAAGAGACGACCTTGGATGGGACATGCTGATGTTGGGAACACACAGAGGGTAAGGGTACCTATCATTCAATTGTGAAAAATCATGTCTCTTCCATAACCGTGGTGGGGCCAGTTGGTTCACCATTTGTTGGAAGTATAAAAATCAAATCGGGACCTCCACCGGATGCACACAAAGTAAATTCCAGATGGATTCGAAACCGAACGGTTTTAAAGATGATACAGACATTATGTGCAAGGTGCAATCAGCCAGTTGCAAAAGGAAATAGTGTAGGATTGCATTTGTATGAGAGGAGTCCAAACAGAGCCCGAGAGGAGAACGGTGGCTGCCAGAGGCCCGGAGGAGGGAACGGAGGGTTTTGGTTTCATGGGAGTTTCAGTTTGGGAAGATGAGAAGGTTCTGGAGAGGGATGGTGGTGATGGTCACGCAACATATCAATTCACCGAACGCCTCTGACATGTATGCTTACAAATGGTTAAGATGGTCCATGTCCTGGATGCACTTGGTCAAGAGTCCGACTCTTGGTTTCAGCTCAGGTGGTGATCTCAGGGTTGTGAGATTGAGCCCCATGTCGGGCTCCATGCTCGGCGTTCTGTCAGCCTGAGATTCTCTCCCTCCCCCTCCCTCTGCTCCTCCCTGCTCCCCTCTCTAAAGTAAATAAATAAATCTTAAAAAAAAAAAAAAAAGATGGTAAATGTCCTGCCAGGTGCTCTTTACTACAAGTAGGACTAATAATTTTTTAGAAGTCCTGTTTTTAAAAATTCTATGAGCACAAAAAAAAAAAAAATTTATAAGCACAGAGGACAATATGAGATAATAGTTTTCATCATCGTAGGGTGGGGAAGGCCCTTCTGATGTCTCGAGTGGGATGAAATCTAGCATCCATAAAACAAAAGGCTGCCAGAGTTGAGATGAGGGTTTCATTAAGATCGCCATAGGTGGTGGGCGTCCGACTCTTGATTTCGGCTCAGGTCATGGTCTCAGGGTCCTGGGAAGGAGCCCCACATCCGATTGCTCAGCGTGGAGGTGTTTTCCCCTCTCCCTCTACTCCTCCCCCCCACCTCCTATCAATTAAATAAATAAAATCTTTAAAAAAAAAAATTGCCAAAGATGGTTAAGGAATGTTTTTAGTGACAATGGGGAGAAGAAAAGTTTCTATCCTCGGCCACCTTGACACATTTGGCCTTTCCCTATAATTCTTGTTTTATTATATGCCTATTTTCCCTTTAACCTCTTCTTTTAATCAACTTAAGTGAGATATACTTTCCACAAAATAAGATGACACCTCCCTTAATGTCCATTTCCATGACTTTGACAACCTTGCATAGCCATGTAAATACCTTGACGATCAAAACATAGATCTTTTCCATTATCTTCCAAAACCACCTTTGGGTCCCTTTCCATCCATCTTCTCCCCTATCCTGGGGCTCAGGGCAGCCTGTTTACCATTGTTGCATTTTGCCTTTTCTCAGAAAGTCATGTCAATGGGATCACAGAGCTCCCAGTCTTCTCTTTCTGATTTTTCTCACTTAACACCACCCCTTTGAAGCTCATCCATGTCATTGAAGGCCTTGGTATTTTTGTTCCTTTTTGTTATTGCATTTTATGTACAGAGGTGCCACAATCTCTTTATCTATTCGTCTGGTGATAGACATTTGAGTTGTTTCCAATCCGGGGCTATTATAAATAACACTTGTAAGTTTCACATGGACACAAGCTTTCACGTCTCTCAGCTGCATACTTGGGACTGGAATCCCTGGGTCGCATGATAAATGTGTGTTGGAAACTAATTTTTAACTTAAATTCATTGGGGAGAAAAAAACCCTGATACTGCTACTAGAATTCAAAGGCACTATCACTTGCCACAAATCAAAATTTACCATAATAATAAAAACCTCAAGCTTTTAATGTATGCAGTCGTATGGGTTTTGTTCGTGAATGCAATGAGGATGAAACGTTATGAAAAACAATGTTCTTACATGCCTGAGAGATACTATTGCCTGCCAAAGGCTTTGAGCATTAGGTTAGTCCCAGAGAATCCTCTCTGCTAAAGGCAGAGATTAGCAGGTGTTGAGAGGTGTTAAAGATTGGGCCAGGTTGTCTTTGAGGGAGGGGATGACTTTGGGATTCAATGTCACTTAATGTCCAGCAGGCATGCCATCCAGAGGGCACAGGGAGCTTGCCTTTGGTCACCTCTGCTTTCGCTCACCTCCGTGGTCAAGGAGAGAGCGCTTTCGGCTACGTATAGCTATCTATTTATTGAACAAAAAATTACAAAGCCCTTATTATGTGCTGGAACTGTCCTACGCACTTCACAGCGGTTAGCTCATTATAATAATAGAGTCGAAACACTTTTTAAGATAGATGGGGATTGTGCAAAGTACATTTGGTGGTTCCTGATGAAAATAAGGTTTTTGACCCAGCTAAGTGACGTTCCAGATAACACGCGCATCAGACAGCGGAGCCCCTCCTCAATTCAGAAGCCATGGGTCAGACATGAACTTGGTCACAACACTGTTAACCTTACTCCTAGAGGCTCGAACGCTGGCCACCGTGACGCAGCTGCCAACTTAGCATTGCCCACAGGCAAGGCTCTGGAATCAGGAGGAATCGGATCTAGATAACCAGATGTGCAATCTTAGGCAAGCAACTTGGTCCCTTAGTGCCTCAGTTTCCTTACCTGGGAAATGGGAATACAAATCGCACCAGCTCATGGGCTTTATAGTGTAATCAGAGGGCCTGCTCGAGATAACGAATGAAAAGCATTCAACCTGGTGCCTGGCAACCAGCCCTCAATGAATGTCAGGTGTTGTCATTATAACAATAATCTAAAATGCTGGTACACGGGGCGCTCTGTGGATAAAGGAAGTTATGAGTCAGCACGTCAACAATTGCTTATTGTCAAATAGCTGCAATGTGCCTGGCACTGTTTTAGGTTCTAGATTCCCAGTGATGGAAAATGAAAAACAGGCCTGGTTCTTAGCCCTCATGGAGCTTTTACTCAGCGGAAGCCAGAAAAGAAGCATGAAAACAATATACCAATAAGATAATTTGGGGTTCTGATGAGAGCCATGAAGATGATATGCTAGAATAATTTGATATGAAGAAATAGGGTGTTCTTTAGGTTGGTGAGCAAGGAACTCTCTAACAATCCATCAAGTTAAGACCTATATGACAATGAAGAGGTAGAAGAGGACTTGAAAAGATGGTGGCAGGAAACAGAATGCTGGTAAGCTTTCCAAGATGCAACATTAGCATGGGCAAAGGCCCTGGGGTTACTGGGCTTAAGGGCAAAATATGCCAGAGGTAAGAAGTAGCTGACGACCTGATTATCTAAAGCCTGGAAAGCCATTCAAGAAATTTTTTATTTCATTCAGGTCGGAAGAGAAATATTTTCCTTGAAGTATTTTAAGCCAGGGAAAGTTGTGACATGATGGGACTTAAGATTCAGAAGGATCACTCTGTCTGCTGTGCAGAGGATGAAGTGCGGGGGCAAGAGCAGAACCAGGAAGCCCAATCTGGAGGCCGTTGCGGGAATCCGGGGGAGATATCGGTGGATTCGACTCAGCTGGTCACTCGTAGCGGCGGGTGAGAAGTGGTTCCGTGCAGAATGCAGTTTGTAGTTGGAGACAATAGACATGTTGATGCATTTGATAAAGGGCACTAGAGGACGAGGGGAGTCAAGAAGGTCCTAGGTTTTCGACCTCCGTGACTAATGAACAGCATTGCTGCTTCCTGGGTTGGATATAAAGATGGGAGGGGAGCAAGTACATTTGGAGCATTTTAAGTTAGAGTTATGTATTAGACAATTGTAGATAAAGGGAGACTGGTGTCTGGAGCCCAGAGGAGAGACCCAGGCTAGAAAGCAAAATTTCAGATAAAAATATGCCGAAGCTATGGGGTCAGACAACATCACCAAAGAGAAAAAATAGTTAGACAAGTGGGGTCAAGCTCTTCAACACTTAGTGGCCCGGCGGGGAAATAGGCTTGAGAAGTGCTGCACACTACATTCCCCTGGTGGGGACTCCCAATGCATAGAGAGGCACATTAAACGCTCTGACAAGTCCTACATTTAGCAACGTCGTCTGTTTACGTTCGTTTGACTTAGGATTCTCCCAAGGGATTTGATCATGGAAACCTTTTTACACACAAAACGATTAACATGCATGGAGCACCAAGCAGATTTAGAACTCCAGGCGGGTCTTCAAGGATGAGTGGAAATCGGGGTGGTTTATGTCTAGGAGAGCCTCAAGTACAAGGGCTGGCAAACTTCTTCCGGAAAGGGCCAGATCGTGCAGATTTCAGGCTTTGCGGGCCATATGGTCTCTGTTGCAACCATTCAGCTCTGCCACAGTTGCAGACAATATGTAAATGAGCCGGCAAGGCTGTGTTCCAGCAAAACTGTATTTCCAAAGCCAGGCAGCAGGCCAGACGTGGCCCATGGGCCACGGTTTGTTGACGTCATCGCCTGATCAAAGATAAGGAGACGGAAAGAAGGCAAAAGGCAGAGAGAGGTGTGATCCATAGAAGAGAAAAGGGCGGGAGGCGGGGGTATTGTAAGTAGGGAAATGGGCAGCAGGTGTCTGGGGGAGAGTGAGGAACCGCTCTGGCTGGAGATGGGCTCTTCCCTCTCCCTGGGGTGGGCGGTAGGTCCTGGTATTCCTATTCTGCAGACTGAGAAGCAGAGGCTCAGAGGTTAGGCGACCTACTGCACAGGGACCCCAGCCCGTGTCACCTGACTCGGAATCCGGCCACAGGGACTCTCCCACACCGCAAGATAACCTGCCCGGGTGACCTGAGAAGACAGTGCAGCCGGACTCCGCCCCACCGCCGCCCGCGGCAGACAGAACTTGATCTAGAGGCCGCCTCCGCCACCCTCCGTGTCCCCGCGCCCAGACTAGGCAGGCACTGGGTTTAAATGGCCATCCGTGCCAGGCTTCCACCTCCCTCCCCCGCTCCACCCGAGGGGAGATGAAAGGGGAAAGCGCCTCACCGAACAGAGAGGAGTTGTACATTAACAAATGCCAGTACCTCCCGTGCCCACGATAGCAAAAAGAGATCCAAGAAAACACCGATATTTATTTATCTGGTGTTTTCTTTCAGATCTAGCAATGTGACAATAACACGTGTCACTGTCAGCCCCAGCCCTGCTGGAAACACCTTGAAAACTACGCGGAGGTTCAGAAAATAAAACAGCAGTCGCTCTGATTCCGGTGATAAAATACCAGTGTAAGGAGAGCCTCCTGGGACCCATAATCTGGAATTGTCAGGGGATAAGAATTGTCTGTCTTTTTGATAAAAGATGTCAGCTACCCTTCTGGGTTTTAAACAGAGAGAAACACTTCTGATTAGGACACTGCGTGTATGTCCTGAAGTCGGTTGAAAGAAACTGTGTGTGCAATGAATGGGTTTCACTTGCCCATCAATGTCCTTAAAGTTTCCTTATCAGAAGAAAATTCAGCCAAATCAGAGTTAAGCAAGTCCACAGCTCTGGAGCGCCTTGTTTTTCTCTGAGCACTTGCTTCGTGAAGGCTGAAGTTTCCTGATTACCATTCTGTTCAAAAAGCCTTCAAAGACTGCTCCAGAATTAGCAAGTTCTTGTTTTTTTGTTTTTAAGGCTCAGGACTAATTAGCCTCATGAAAGATTGTTTTGTTGTTTGTGGTCTGTGGTTGTTATATGGCTTGTTTTGCCTTGAAAAATGCTACAATTGCTTTTTTCTTCCTCAATTGAAATTCAACAGGGGAAAAAAATAGTCCAATTAGGAATCATCAGTGGACTGCCTCACACATAATAAAGCCCCGAATAAATAAATATTTATTGAATGAGTGAATGAGCAAATGAATATTAATCAGGCTCACATCCTGGGACAGGCTAAGGATCCAAACTAGGAACTCGAATAGCCACCAATACCCATTGATCGAGGCAAGCTGGGAGGCTAGCCGGTCTCTTAGTACAGGGGAAACTCAGTTGATGTTCAGAACCCTGTGAAAGGTCATGCATTCATTCAACAAACCTTCGTAGGCTGTCCATTCTGCTGCAGGCTTTCTGCTGGACGCTGGGGGGTGCAGCAGGAGTAGGGTGCATAGTCCCTAACCATCCCAGGCTCATATTCTAACGAGAGGAAGACACACAGAACACAAGCAGAGAAACTAAGAAAGACTCTAAGGTTTAACTGAGGGCCATGATTGAGGTTAACCTGTCCTAGTTAGGGAGGTCCCGGAGGCCACTTTGAGGAGGTGTCTTTTGGTCTAAAGTATGAGAATGCACCAGGTATATGAAATGGTGGATGTTTGTGGAATACGAAGGAAAGGCTACTCAGATACATGACTGGCCGCCTGAGGCTGCCGTAGCGAATTACCACCAACTCAGTGGCTTAACACGACTGGAAATTTATTCTCTCAAGTTGTTTTTTTTTTTTTTTTAAGATTTTATTTACTTATTTGGGAGAGAATGAAAGAAAGCAAAAGAGATCTCAGGGGGAGAGGGAGAAGCAGCCTCCTCGCTGAATGGAGAACCCGATGCGGGGCTCGATCCCAGGACCCTGGATCACGACCCGAGCCAAAGACAGACGCTTAACCCACTGAGCCACCCAGGCACCCTTATTCTCTCGAGTTTGGGAGGGCAGAAGTCTAAAATTGGGCAGAGATTAAGGTGCCCGCAGACCTCACTCCCTGTGCAGGGGCTCCCGGGGGAGACGCTGTCCCTCTCTCCCCAGCTCTGGAGGCCGCCAGCATTCCTTGCCTTGTGGCCATACCCCTCCCTCCAACCTCCGCCTCTGTCTCCACGTTGACTTCTGTGTGTGTTTCTCCCCTCTGAACCCTCACCAGAAGCAACTTGAATGTCCAAAATTCGGCCAGCGGTCTAATTAAGACAATCCAGGTTTTCTTTCTCTCCCGTACCTGAAAATTCTTCCAGCTTTTTACCCATTATTCAATTTGAAAGCCACTTCCCCATTCTGAGGTCTTTGTTATGGAAAGACTCCACTTCCTGGTTGCCAGTTAAAAATCTCTTGAGTGAATCAAGGTGCTTGTAGCACAAACTGGCCAGTTCAGAGGCATGTCGTGATGGAACATTCTAGAGGCCCTGTGATATATTCCTTTAGCCCCAATTTCTTTTTTATATAAACCATTCTGTTTGGGAATACACCTGCAATATATTATGTTGTTTGGCATTTTCCAAAACAAGTACTACTCACTATTATTTTATCTTTTTTTAAAAAAATATTTTATTTATTTACTTGACAGAGAGACAGCCCAAGCAGGGAGAGCAGCAGGCAGAGAGAGAGAGAAGACTCCCCATTAAGCAAGGAGCCCAATGCAGGGCTCGATCCCAGGACCATGGGATCATGACCTGAGTCAAAGGCACACACTTAACCAACTGAGCCACCAGGCACCCCTGCACTATTTTTTAAATATTTCGTATTTTGTAAATAACATGGATGGAAAGGAATGTCAACCTCCCTGGTGTGTCGGAGGGAAGTTTCAGGGGCGCCTGGGTGGCTCAGTCGGTCGAGCATTGATTGAACTCTTGGTTTCAGCTCAGGTCATGATCTCAGGATTGTGGGATCAAGCCCAGCCTCTGGCTTTGCACTCAGCAAGGAGTCTAAGACTCTCTCTCCGTCTGCCCCTCTCCCCTGCTCACTTTCCCTCTCTAAGATAAATAAATAAATCTAAAAAAAAAAAAAGTATGTTTCAGACCCTACAGGGCTCAGGGATCCCTTTGAAGAGCCTCGGGGGTCCCTGCAACCCAGAGACAGGCAGCTGGGGAGGGCCGTGAACATTGCAGGCTCTGGGAGCAGCCTCACCCAGGTTCAAGTTCCGGCACTGCCATGTGCTACACCTTCCCTGCGCTCTCCCATGGGCTTTTTTTCTGTGCCTGTTTGGAAAAACGGGAAAAAAACCTCGCGTGCTTGTCAGAGGGCCGTTGTGATCATTGACTTAAAAGCATGGAGCCGATGTCCCAACACAGCGTAAGTCCCCAGTAAACGTCCGTTTCTGTTTGTTGGGCTCAGACAGGGCTCAGCGCTGCAGCGCATCTCCCTGCGGTGGCTGAGAGCGTAGAGGATGTCGGTTGACCTGCAGGGTTTTTCAATCCCAACCCCATGCCCTCTTGCTTTTGTGCCTGCTCGTAAAAACCAAGAACCCAGAGATGGGAGTCGGCTTGCCGTCTGGGTTCTGGGTCCAGGGGAGTCGCCCGTACTGGAGTCGACATTTCTAGAAGCTTTGGACAGAGCAGCAGCCTGGCGTGGCCCCCATCGCTGGGATGTGTCGTTTTGTTTTGACCATGGGGTTGGTGTCCTCTCTCCTTCTGTACTCACAGCGATTTCCAGCCAGAGCGCATACCACCAGCTGCCTGCCCCGGACTGGTCCAGCGGCCATCGATCTTGATGAGAAGCAATTTCATAAATTCAAACGGGGCACGTTTCCTACGCCATTTATTTAGCTTAACAAGTTAATCAGAGTGCACGAGCCCAATTTGTCACTGTGCTGTTTTCTTTCGCTTGCCGCTCTAATTGTATAAATATGCCCAGAGGTTTGATGAAACTTCTAACACATCAAACAACAAATGGCCCACTTACAGAGTGCACCGTGGCAGTTTCAAAGCATGGCGTCCCCCTCCTGAAGCTGGCACTTCCTGCCCATCCAGCCGCCTGGCACCATGAGGCCGTTGATCCTTTGGATTCAGCCTGGGAGCCCAGTGCCCGGGGCGCAGCAGGCAGGAGGCGGGAAGGCGTGGGATGCTGCAGGAGGCGGCGGTCCTGTCCCCTCTCCGATCCTCTCTCTCCGTGGGATTATGCAGAAGGGCCGATGGCCAGGCTCAGGGGCTCTCGAGAGCTCCATCCCTCTGGGGTCCAGGCGTCTTCTGTCAGCTTGTCATCCGAACCACTTTCAGTGCCTGATTTATGAAGAGGCATGTGGAGAAGCGGTTCTCCCAGTCCCTGAAAACTGATAATAAATCTGGGATGGGTACCACAGGTGGCAGAGCTCTTGGGGCTGGATGGCCAAGGAAAGGGGGCGGAGGGGGGCGGGTAGGTAAAGCCAAACGAATGTGTCCGCATTTAGTCCTGGAAGTGTGACTTTGCAAGATTGCCTCTTAATTGCCGCCTTTTGGATTTCAGCCTTCTGTCTCCTCTGTGTTCGCATTCGCATTTCGACCTATAAATTTAAGTTTAATAAAGGAGGTGTCTGGCAAGGACATAGAATGTTCTGCAAGACAGAACTCTCCTACCCCCGCCCCCGCCCCATCTTTCACACGTTTTGTCTCAAGCCACAGATGTTTCCTCTGCCTTATCGGTGTGCTAAAAAGAAATCCAATATGCTGGGCTTTCAAATTTTCTGCCACAGAAACAAAGACAATGGGAGGGGGAGAGAGGGTGTGCTTCGCCCGGAGCTCGGGCAAGTAAGACATGCTCTGCCCACCTTGTTGGGCACGGCCGCCCAGGCCACCCTGATGTCACGTTCCTAATGATCTTCCAGGGGTTCTGGTTCGGGCCAGCCTGGGACGGTGCACATGGCCCAGGGGAGAAACACCCAGACCCCCTATCCCACCGCCTCACCGCCTGGGGACTCCCGTCTCCCTGGAAGCCCCGAGGACTCCCCGGGGTCACCTTGGTCAGCTTCATGAAACCCTGTGTCTGTACAAGACTGGAATTTCAGACTGCAGTTACTTTGAGCTGTGTTAGGCGTGTGTCTTACGATGCATACAGCATGGGATCGTGGAGAAGAGACCAAAGACAGATTTACGCAGGATACTTGCTTCTCTCCACCCACCGAGATTTCGGACACTTCAAAAATTAATACTCAGTTGGCAAGGACCTTGGTCTCTCTTCTATTTCTTACCATCTCCCCGGTTATAACTGGATTATCCTTGGAGGTGCACACAAGATGGGTGTTCGGTCCCCATATCCCCCTTTCTGGGTCTGCTCCCCTCACTCCTCCCTCCTTTTCCAAGCTCCCTGACGCCTCCCACCACGGACAAGACACACATGGCCCTCCCTTTTTGCTCTCATTTTCAAACACTCAATGGTGAGAAAGGCGGTTCCCGGAGGTAACATCGTGCAGGAATGGCACGTGTATTTTAACTATGATGCTAAGTCTTACGAGTTGGTGTGGCTGCCCCAGAGCACGGGGTCAAGGGTCTGAGACCAAATACTGCCTCCGTGGGAAAGACGGCCATTGTAGACCACCCACGCCTGCCCTGCACTCACCCCGAGCGTGGGAGGAATGCGTAATGGGATTCCAAACCTGGTCCAAGGTGGATTTTAGACCCGTGGCTCCTCGCCAGGAGTTCTATGTAGCAAATCCCTCCTCCAATTCTGTTCAATAGTCTAGAAACCATCCACAGAACCTCTTCTATGTGCCAGAACTTAGCCCAGAGCCCTGAGGAAGGAGCAGCATGAACCCCTAAAAAGGAGTCTCTTATTGCCGACTGGGGTGGGGGTGGGGGAAAGAAGCCTTTTTTTTTCCTCCTTTAGAAATACCCGCAGCCCCAAGATACTCCCCTCTCCAGTCCTGAGGAAGAGCATGAGCCACGATTCCCATTCACCCGCATAGGTCACAAACCAACTAGAGCCAGAAACACCAGAAATGAGTCCTCAAAACACAAGTCTCATTTTGGTAGAACCTACTCCCTTTCAATGAAACAATTCATTCATTCATTCATTCAGGGAGTCAGAGCATCAGTCAACAGCCCTGTGACACAGAGGGGCCCAAGCTGTCCAAGTTCACCTTGGGGGCAAAGCTGGGCCTGTCAAACAGATCTTCTAGAAGGAGCAATATTTTTGCGAGGTCATCATTTTTTATCATGACAAATTTATTTAATTCTTAAATTTTTATTATGGAGAATTTGGATAAATACAAAGGGTGACAGACTATAATAAACCTCCACATAGCCTTCACCCAAGCCCATCAATATATTCACTGTTAATTACATAAAGACCCCAAGAATATATTCATTTGTAAAAATGGTTTTCAAACCATGGATATAAAGCTTGACATCTCCTCCCCCAATCCCATGTCTCTGGCCAGAGGTGACTGCTATCATTAGCTTGATGGGTCTGCCTCCGGACGTTTTTCTACAGATACCCCTAGAAATACATGGTATTGCTTTGGCTTTGGTCTGCAAGTCTATTTGTTTGTTTTCTAAGTGTTGTGTTTATATAGGTCACTTTGCAACTGTTTGGATCTTTCTCTTCCCCATTTTTTGTTTTTTGTTTTTTCCACCAACAGCAAGTCTTAGAGAGTTTTCCAAGTCTGTACACAGAGTTCTACCCTTCGGTCATCATTGAGAGTTCGTGCTGACCAGAGGAGACTAGGACATGAAGTAAATCCTGGGGAGATGATAGCTGTCTCCGTACATTATTTAACCATTGCCCTGGAACAGACATTTAGGTTGTTTCCAGCTGCCTACTAAACAACGCTGCAATGGACATCTTTGTGCAAAGTATCCTGAGTTCTTGCACAATCACTTTCCTAAGGTCGATAGGTAGCTACCGGTGAACTTGCTGGGTCAAGGGGCATGCCTAGGCAGTTTTAATGTTAGTTAGCCCTGCCAAATTTTCTCAACGAAATTATGCTGCCACTAGAACTAAAAAAAATGGTCTTTCCCCCACATTACGCAATACTGAAATCGTTACGCTTGAAAATTTTTTGCAGTCTGATAGGCGAACAGATGTATATGATTTAAATTTTAATTTGCATTTCACCAATAACCGGGAGATCTGAGTTATCTGCTCTTTCTTTGGGCTGTTTTTACCTTTTTTACCTCCTTACATTATTTAATGAAGATAAGGGTATTTGAGGCAAAGACACATGGCCTGTGATGGCCGCCACCGGGATTTATGTCCTGTCTCCTGTCCCTGCTGGTTACTAGAAATCCTCAGTGATGCTGAGTGGTCCCACCGGTTGAGCATTGTGAGCTCTGCAGTTGAGGGTTATAATAGAAACACCAGACATGGGCCCTGACATACAGGATTGGAGGAGATTCCAGAAAAAAATGAGAGACTTCTCTGATATCTTTAACCAGGGAAGCCATCTTGGAGGAGAAGCTAGACAGGCTGTGTCAAGGGTCTGACACAGTCAGCAGAAGAACAAGCCAAGAGTCCTTGGCCCCAAAGTGTGGGTTCCCACTCCTGGCATCTCTCTGCCAAGTCTAGGCCCCATGCTGAGCAATCAAAGCTGCAGACAGCCTACCCCATTAGGGCCCGGCCCCACTGGGACCCAGTCATCCCCAGAGAACTGGCATCAGCCCTAGGAGAGGGCACAGCTGCAGAAGAAGCTAATGTTACAGGTAATTTTGGCAATTAAGACTCATGTTCAATTAAATGGATTTATATCATGTTACTTGGGAGGCCCAGCGATCTGGGGTGGGTCCCAAGTGGAATTAAGCGCGGAGAACTCCGAGTCCTAAGCCCAACCTCTCCCCAGGCTTCTCGTCCAAGAATATCTCTCCTGTTCCCCATGCAAGAGCAGGAGAGGTGCCTGCCGAAGGGGCCCTCCGTCCCACTGGCCCAGACCTCCACGCAGAACCTGGCACCACATTTACTGTGGGACAACCCTTTGCATCTTTACAACAGCCCTGTGGGGACCCTCCCTGCCTTTCAGATGGGAAAACTGAGTCTGGGAAAACGGAAGGCTCTTCTTTAAGGACAGTCACAAGACGACTCAAACTCAGACATTATGACCAAAGATCTAGAGCTCTCTTCTTGGCACCAGGGTTTAAAGCTTTTTGTCTTGTTTTATTTTGGTTTTGCTTTATCGGTAGGTCAGCTGTCCCGTGATTTCCTTCATATTTTTCTCTAAGTCAGTTCCCCCTGTGAAAACTTATATACCTTTGTCTAGCAGGAATACTCCGGAAATCATGGTTTTAGTGGATAAACTACACATGTTTGCTTACATGTCCACGTAACTATGGAATCAACAGAAAAAACTCATTTTGGACATTACCCCAAAGTCTCCTGTGGATGGCCAGGACTCTACATTCGTGCCTCACCTTGGAAACACTGCCTGAGAGCATACTGCTTCTTGGGGGTACTGTACCCCTCCACCTAGAGGCCAGCCCTCTGGCTGGGGGCAGGGGTACGAGGGTGTATAAACTCTCGTGTCAGGCAGACCAAATCCTATCCTCACTACTTACTACCTTTCTGAACTTGACCAAACCTCTTTGTCTCTCCGACTCTCAGTTTCTGTGTCTGTAAAATGGGGCTAATGGTAGTACCCTCCTTTTGGGCTACTGGGATCATTCAATGAAACAATAAAGGAGATGCTTATGACCCTTGGCAGCTCTCATTATGTTCTGTGGTCTCTGGGAAGGAAAGGAAGGAGGGCATTAGCCTGGTTCCTGCCTGCAAGAGACCAGGGTAGGGGCGCCTGGGTGGCTCAGTCGGTTAAGCATCTGCCTTCGGCTCAGGTCACAATCCCAGGGTCCTGGGATCGAGCCCCACATCGGGCTCCCGTTCAGCAGGGAGTCTGTTTCTCCCTCTCCTGCTCCCCGCTGCTCATGCTCTCTCTGTCGAATAAATAAAATATTTTTTAAAAAAGAGAGAGAGAGAGAGAGAAACCAGGGTAAAGTTCAAGTGCATGACGGTCTGCAAGGGCCAATGTTCATGCCTCTGGGCAGAAGGCAGAGTCTTCAAAGCTTCGGCTTAGAGCTCAGGACTCCATTTGGCTATACTCTGAGCCTACCCAGATGGGAAAAGTAAGGATCCCAGAGCAACAGGTGGCCCCCTTGCCCCCATCTTGACAGGCCAGGAAAGGCTGGGACATGGGAGTCGGAGCAGCAGACATTTGGGGTCACTGCCCTCTCTATTGACCTCACTAAACAATTCAGGGCACATCTGTCTGCTTTAAGGGCGGGTCCCAGGAAGTTGGAACCCCCACTTACGCTTAGAAGTGGGAGTGTAGACAGAGCCTCAGGACGACGTAGTCTGTGGGCCCTGGGCATCTTTAGTCTTTGGGGCCCCTTTCTTCACTAAAAAAAAAAAAAAAAATGCTAGAACTCGTATTTTATAAACATGTTGGTATAAAGACAAATCGAATCCAGGCTGGATCTGTTATATATTTATTACTATCACGTTCATCTTCTGATTTTAAAAGAAATTCACATGAGGACCTTCTCATGCGCCCCTAGAAGTGCCGTGGGCCTAGCCACTGTGCCGACTGTACCTGGAGGACGGGTCTGTCTCGGGGTGTCGGGGGTCTCTGGGTAGAGGGGTGTTCCCTGACGCTGAGCCCGAGAGGTAAATGCCCATGGAGGAGTAGCTCCCAAATCGATGCTCAGGGACTCTAAGGTAAGCCTGAGTTTCGCAAACAGTTCAATCAGATCAGAGGCGAGAGCAAACGGCCCAGGCTGGGTCCTGGGGCTCGGAGACCAGCTTCCAGCTCCTCCCCAAGTGTCAAAAGTGGAAAGAGCAACCCAACCAAGGAGAGGAGCTTGATGGGTGCTCCAGCCCCAGGTCATTGTGACGGAACCGACTCCCGCCGACGTGTTCCCATTCCACCCTGCAAACTGTATCCCAAATACAGGTTCATGAGAGCAGGAGGAGCCCTCCACCCGGCCAGATCTGCAGAATACTTTCCTGATGGTCAGAGGCAGGGCTCTTGGTCGAGGATGGCAAAGCAACCCAAGTGGCCTCTGCAGAGGGGGGATTTGTCACAAGGCTTTGGGATATCTCAGGGAAGCTGAGGGCAGGAGAGCACTGCTCCTTTGGGGGAGACTAGAACCAGGAGCGAGAGAACCGTGGGGGGAGGAGGCCTGTACAATTTTCGTCTCTGTGTCTCTGTGTCTGTACAATTCATGCTTCTTCCTCTCCAACCAGGTCCACTGACAAAACACGGCAGCCCTGGGCCCCCCGAGACTGCGAGTTCCCATTCAAGATGCCCCCAGACACAGCAGGGCTGTCTCTTCGCCTTACATTCCTGATTCCCAGGGAAGAGTTGCGGGTTGGCTCAGCGTGGGTCAGGAGCCCTTCCGGAAAGCCCTCCTGGGTGCCTGTGCTGTGGATTCAGAAGCCGTTTCCGTAGGGAGTTTGCAGCGGGTGGTCCCTAGGGCCTGGGAGGCCGGCTGGGGGCTCCCTGAGCTTGGGCCGTCCAGATGAATCACATAGTTCACCAGAAGCAGAAGGAATCGAAGTCGGGTTGGGTGGCCAAAACGCACCCTCCCAGCGGGAAGGTGGCCGGCCGAGCCCAACCCGGCCCAGCTGTCCTCACTGACGTTGCTTACAATCCTTCAACCAGAGTGTGATATTTACCCACCGGCCCCCCCTGGGGTCTTGGTCACAAACACACCACCCGGACCAGGCCGCGCACAGCACTAGCGCCCACGGGGGACTCCCAAGTGTGTGGCCGCAACCCTCTTTCAAAGCGGAGGATGATGCGGGCCCCGAGGTGAGACTCCACGAGAGGAAAGCAGATCCGGGCCGGGTGGGCCTCGGAGGCCGGCGGGAGGCGGCAACCCCCGCCCCGCAACTCGGCTCTGGGCAGCGGCTGAGCCTTCAAGCCAAGAGGGACAGAGCCAACATACCAGCATCCCAGACCGAGCAGACGACACCGCTCTTCCTTGCCATCCCTCCCAGGGAGCCTGCCAAGTCCCCAGGCCCGGCCAGCGCTGACATTTAAAGCAAAGTGTGTGTCAACCCTATTCAACAATATCCCGAGCTGTGGGTTATGAAGTGCAGGGTGAATTGACCACAGCAATTAAACTGAGATTAGGGAGTGATAAAGCCAGGCTCCCGGGCCACCGTGGGAAAGCCACATCTGAAACTCGGCGGCGGGGCCTTCCAAGAAGACTTCCCCGATCCTCCCCCACCGGCCACCCCCCCGCCGCCCGTTACCCCAGCTCCTCACCTTTACTTGGCTTTTCTACCTGCACCCATCTGTCGCTCTCCAGAGGACAGCGCTCATGCCCAGCATCCCTGGGTGACTGGGGACTGTCAGGTAGGGCCCGGGGAAGTTGTTCCCACAGTGGAGTCTGACGCCTCATGTCTGGAGGCCCTCTGCCTCCTTCCAGCGCCTCTTCAGTCGGGATGATACATGATGCGGGCCACCCCCCCCCTCCCGGAACTCCAAAGGCAGGGAGAAGGGTCGTTCTCAGGCACCCGAGAGGCACCAGGCACCGCCTCTGGCAAGGACTGGCCAGGAAGGTCCCAGGGAAAGCCAACCCTCTATGCCATCAACGGGGCCGAGCGTAAAGGCGAGGCGGGGACATCCTGGCATGGGACACACACCACACACCTTGAAGCAAACACGAGCTGCCCCTTCGAGTCACCGGCTTCAGCCTCTGGGCGATGGGGCCGTGATGTCACCAAAAGCCCTTTAGCCTGTTCTCCAGGCCCCTGGACATTTAGATGCTACCTGGTGTGGGGGTGGGGGAAGGGGGACCCAGAGGAGGCTCTTCTTCTAGGTCTGGGGCTGAGAGCCCTGAGCCCTCACAGAGCTGCCTTTTCCTCTGGCCACAGAGAGAGACAGATGTGGTTCTAGAGCCTCTTGTCCCGGGAGCCTCAGTGGTTCAAGGGCAGAGGATCTCAGGGTCAGCCAGCCGGCCACTCGAGTTCTCGTGCTGCCTCTGGGCTCACGACGTGACCTCGAACAAGTGAGTCGCCTCCTGTTTTCTCGTGTATAAAATGGCCCAACAATGGGATCTCCGGGTAAACCTGTACATACGTATATGTCTATGTATGGATAACCTGGCTATACGTACTCTGGGTTGCGGAAGAATTTAACACACGGAAGGCCCTCTATCTACGTCGGTGGTGGTCATTTATTAGATTTTTTCCAGAAATTGCCCCTGAGTTCTGGCATTACCACTGACGGTCGCCATGAGCTTAGACCCCGGGCTGTCATAGCAAATCTTGCCAAGGAGTTCCTTCCAAGGCCAGCAACGTGCTTTGCCAACACATCTATGGTTTGCCCTTTGTCTGCTCTGCTCCCCAGTAGGGCCTTGAGGGGACTGCTGAGTCTGCAGAGTGTCTGTGGATCTCAGACTCCTGCAGGAACTGGCTTCTCAGGAGACAGCTGGGAGGATGCCCTGGTGGGGGCGTCGAGGGTGGGGAGAGCGAAAAGCCAGAGTACTTCGCCCCATTCTGTGCCGTGTCTCTCTCTCCCCCTTAGACGGTTCTCAGAAAGTGCTTCTCCCTGGGCCACAGGTTCTTTCCAGCCAGGAAGCTACAGGCTGCAGCCTCCGCTGGGCGACCCTGGTCCCTGTGTTTGGGAAACAGAGCCTCTGCTCTTCATCGCCACAGGACGGAGAGACTGGGCCAGTGGCCACTCCGAGCTGCTCCAAGTCTCAAGTTACCCCGCAGGAACCCCATCCCCTGCTCAGCCCCTCCTCTCTTCTGTAGCTGTAATCACATCCCCGCTCTCGTTGCCCTCCGCTGAAAACACTGGAGTTTTAGGCAGAATTTAAGAAACAAAACAGAGGAGCCTGGCAGAAGGGAAGAGAAAAATAAAATGAGATGAAATCAGGGAGGGAGACAAACCATAAGAGACTCGTCATCATAGGAAACAAACCGAGGCGGGGCTGGAGGGGAGACAGGTGGAGGGCGGGGGTCCCTGGGTGACGGGCATGACGGAGGGCACGTGATGGGATTAGCACTGGGTGTCACAACCGATGAATCACTGAACTCTCCTTCGGAAATGAATAATAGGCTCTAGGTTAATTAATTGAGTTTTAATAATAAAAAAAGGAAACACTTGAGTCTGGCCAGACCCTAACCCATCCACACCCCTCTCCTATGTGCCTTTGTTGCATTGGACTTGCATTCCTGCAGCCCTGAAAAGGGCTGACCCATAGCAGACACACCCATAAGTGGATGAACTAATGATAGGAAGGAAAGGGGCGCCTGGGTGCTCAGTGGGGTAAAGCCTCTGCCTTCAGCTCAGGTCATGGTCTCAGGGTCCTGGGATCGAGCCCCGCATCGGGCTCTCTGCTCAGCGGGGAGCCTGCTTCCCCTTCTCTTTCTGCCTGCCTCTCTGCCTGCTTGTGATCTCTCTCTCTCTGTCAAATAAATAAATGGAATCTTTTTTTTTTTTTAAAGATTTTTTATTTTATTTATTTGACAGAGAGAAACACAGCGAGAGAGGGAACACAAGCAGAGAGGGAATGGTAGTGGGAGAAGCAGGCTTCC
>CM053620.1:23897616-23930605 GCA_028646535.1 Procyon lotor
CCCCAAATAAATGGAATCTTAAGAAAAAAAAAATTATAGGAAGGAAGAATCCACTGGGAAGCAGCCCCCTTTTGGGGGAGGGGGTTCCATGATCATGGTTGGGTTCCCTGAGGAAACAGTTACAGTTCTGTCCCAGCTGGTTGTTTATTACTAGAAACAATGAAGGCGTTCAAAGGGTTAGAGGCAGAATCCATTCCAGCGTCCAGAAAGGCCCAAATTGCCCCCGTCGAGGGTCAGATGCAGCCCAGTTATTAACGGAGAGCACTCTGTAACCTCAGTCCTAATTGAGCATTCTGCTGTACCCTCATTTTCTTCCTTGCTTTGCTCCTTAAAGCGGGGGTGGGGGGGAGCAGTCAGGGGGGCTGGAGACCATCTTGTTCTATTTAACGTATCCTTATAAATTGCCCAAAGTCCTTTCCGGTTGGAGACGGATCTGAACAAACGAATGCAGTAATAACGTAACCCAGAAATTGTGTGGGTTGGGGAAATGGTTGAACCCAGCGCACTGGGCCTCATCGCAAATGGGCCCCTGAGGTTAGGATGCCACCGGCCAAGTGTTTTGAGCATTTTTGGGTTCTGAGTGGTCAGGAAGGATGAGGAATCTCTGCCCAAAACTGAGTAGGTTCCAAACTGTGAAAGCTTTGGGTCAACCATAAAGACATACGTATTTGGTGTTCCTGGGAAGCAGGCAGAGGGGGTCCTCAGGCTGCCCTCTGGCTTCTCAGCAGCAGCCCCCCCTGCCCCCCACCCCTGGCCACACTGAAGCCAACTTAGAAGGACTCCAGGCTCTACCTCTACCCCGAATCACAATTCATCTGCCCCTAGAACTACCCGGCAAGATGCTGCTCCCACACTAGAAATCTAGCACACGGGAAATCTTCTCATCCTCTAGCTCCGACTATAGTGTGAAGAGTCCCATATGGATGGGCTCTTTGGCTTTGCATGTGAATATGAACATGGTGCCTTAAAAATCCAAGCCCTTCGGGAAGGATGCTGGACACCATCCAAGGAGCTGTAATCTGGGAGATTTCTAGAAGGGGGGGTCTTCCCACTGATAGTCTATTGACTCACCCTCCAATTGCCTTTCGTGGCTACAGTTCAATCCCAGCAGGACCTTTTGAACAAGCTACATCCTCTTCCTGAGCCCTGGTTTTCTGTCTGTGACTCAAGTGAATTGAATAAAGTGGCCTCTTAGAGCCTTTAATTCAAAAGCTGATTCTTTGAATCCAGGTTTCTTTGCTAGACGTTTAACTCTTCCCATGATGGGACTCTAAGCTCGACTTTGTTATCCGTGACCAGCCCCTCTAGAAACCAGACCGACCGTATTAACCATGTTATTAATAATCATGTAAGATCGCCGGGGGGTTGGGGTTTCTTGAGTACTTGTTGTGGGCCAGCACGTTTACTGTACTTTACTGTACTTTACTGTGGGCCAGCAAATGACTTCAAGCACGTTTTCCATCTGATCCTCAGACAGCCCTGAGATATCGTTCCCATTTTACAGATGAGGAAACAGGGGCTCAGGTCACGTGCCCACCCAGCAAGTAAAGGCTGGGGCTAGGGGGTCAAAGCCAGGCAGCCTGCACCCTAAGACACAACCTCATGCTGAGTAGACTCATCTCCTGGACAAGGTGCAGGCACCCCTCTCTCTGTACAGATGTGAAAATTAGGCTCCCAGAGGTTAAGTCCCTTGGTCAAGTTCACGCAAGCACTTCCCTTGGGCTCCACCCTATTCCACTGGATCCCAAGACCTTCAGGATGCCCTCTGGCTTCTCAGTAGCCGCTCCCCCATCACCCCGGAGCTGCCTTACAAGTCCCTCCCTCCCCCCCACTTCCTTACCTCTCTCACCCCCCCCCCCCACTTCTAACTCCCTGAACTGCTTCCCCATCACTTGGCTGGAAAAGCGGCCGAAAACCGGGATCAGAGGGGGACAGAGGGTCTGGGAGACTCAGCAAAGGCAGCTCTTTTCCATGAAAATAAAAATCCAGAAAGCCCAAGTCTTTTAATCTGACCCAGAAAATAAACTTCCTTTCTTCTGGGCTGGGGTAGTAGATGGCAAGAACCACCTCAGGCCTTTCAAAAACAAAACCAAAGCAAACACTCCTAAGCCTTAAACCCCTCTATGATTCCGTTTATAATAAAAACATTGACTTCCCCTCTCCCCTGGTGGGGTGACTTGCTGTGGTTAAAGAATCTGTTTTCCTAGTCAGCTAATTACCCCCGTAAAGGATGGCTGGTGATCTAACTTCCCGCCCTCAGCTTGGCTCCAGAGGGCTCTGTGGATGAGAACCAGACCCAAGGGGAGTGGGAAAGGACAGGACAGAAGCCCTCAGGAGTTCCCCTCCTCCTGCCCCCAAGAGCACGCAACGAGCGCCCCAGAGGCAGAAAGTCTGGCTTCCCAACCTACCTCTGTCACCCCTTGTCTCCATAAGTGACGCTCCTACCTTCCGGAGGCTCAGTCTTCCCATCTGTAAAATGGGGATGCCATTGGTGCCGTGAGAAGTTGAAAGGCCAGGCCGGGGTCTGGCACAGAGCGAGTGCTCTCGGTCAACACTAGCTTCTCCTCTCTTTCCAGTCCTTTCCATCTGTTACTCGAGTGAATTGAATAAAGTGGCCTCTTAGAGCCTTTAATTCAAAAGTTGGATTCTTTGAATCCAGGTTTCTTCGCTAGACGTTTAACTCTTCCCATGATGGGACTCTAAGCTCGACTTTGTTATCCGTGACCAGCCCCTCCAGAAACCAGACCGACTGTATTAACCATGTTATTAATAATCATATAAGATTCTTATATGGATAAGGATCCATATAAGATCCTTTCCTTCCTGGGCTACCCAACACTGAAGAGCCTGGCTAAGCAGTGGCCTTCCTAGCCTGTTCTCGCTCAAGCGAAGTAGCCACGGTAACTATAATAAACATTTAATGAACACCACCAGCCAGAAAGTGTATTAAGTGGTTCAGAGCTGTTAACTTATATAATTCCAGAAACGATCTTTATGAGACACATCTTACCATTGGGCCCATTTTACAGAAGAAACAATTGAGGCTCAGAAAGGCTTACCTACCCACCTAGGAAGGGCTGCTGTATATTAAGTTGGCCCTTTGAATGCCCATCGGTCCCATACCGGGGGCCTCCATAGAAGTCCAAAGACTTGAACTCTTCTCTCTTCCCTGAGAGGTGGAAGAGAAAAGCCAAGACTCCTGGGTTGACTACGGATACCAGACCAGAGTCAGAGGCTCTGTTCTCTTCCTAAGTGCAGGTTGGGGTGGAGAGAGGGGGTACTCGGGCCCAGCTTAGATTTCCTTTGACCCGACCGTACAGGGGAGGTCTCTCTAAGGAGGTAACCTTGTAGGAGACGCCTATAGGCAGAATGAGAATTAGCCGGGGGAAATTCCAGGTATTGCAGAAGAGGGAATTGCACAGGTAAAGCCCTCCCAGCTCACAAGAACCCCATGTTCGTGCCTCCACCGGGTTTCCCCAACCCCATCAGCCTCTCCGTACAGATCTCCAGTCTCAAACATATTCTTTCCTTTTTTTTTTCTCTTGACTGTCTCCCTCCTAGAGCCCTTTGTGTGAAGCCGGTCCCGGCGTGCTCCAGATCTGGGCATTGCTCTGTTCTCGTGGCTTCTCATTTGCCTCTCCCTCTGGTTTCCTGGATTTCTTATCTTCCTCTCCTGTGGTTTACACGCTTGCTATGGACAGAACTCTGTGTCCCCACCAAACTCATAACCGGGAGCCCCCAAACCCAATGTGACTAGAAAGAACAACAAAGGATAAACAAGGTCGTAAGGGTAGAGTGCTAATCTGATATAGGGCTGGACCCCCCATAAGAAGAGAAAGAGACAGCAAATCTCTCCCTGCGACTTCCAGCTTCCAGAACTGTGAGGGAATGGATTTAAGCCATCTAGTCTATGGTATTTTGTATAGCAACCCAGAAACCCTCCTCTCAATAAAATAAATCTTTCAGTAGCTACCTGGGAGTTCAAGGTGGGGGTGTTGTTTTGTTTTTGCTTTTCATCTCTGGAAATCGTTATGGACAAAGAATTTGCTGGGTGTAGAATTTTAGGGGGGCAAGACTTCTCCCAGGGTTTGAGGGTGATCCTCCATTGTCTTCTAACTTCCACCGCTGCTGTGGAGAAGTTTCAGGATCTTCTTACTCCCCGTTCATGAAGTGTGATATTTTTTTTTTCTCCCTGAAACCTTTTAAGATCCTCTCTTTATCTTTGTTGTTCTGAATGGTCACCATAATAGAATTTAGTATCAATCTTTTCTCATTCATGGCCCTGGAAAGCAGATGGGTCACTGAATCTAAACACTTGTAGGCAGTTTTCGTGCATTTGTTTTTCCTTTGAAAATTTCTTTGTCTCTACTCGCAGCTTAAATTCTTCCTGGGCTTCCTGACCATAGCGTAGAGATACATGGATTTGGCCTTTTTAAATAAATCTCTTCTCCTAATAGCTATCTTTTCGGGTTGTTTTTTTTCCTCAATTTGATCTTCTGAAAGATTGTCTCAAGATTATCTTCCATCTCTTCTATTATTCTTTTGCATTTTTGCCATCATGTTTTCAGTTTCCAAGAACTTCTTGTGCTACACCAGTTGATTTTCATAGATCTAAGATATTCTGTTATCACTCTGGAGGAGTTATGGTTGTTTGTTGGTTTTTTGATATTCTTCTTGTTCCTGTATTGTCTTTCTTTTTTCTTTTTTTGAGAGGGATCTGGGTTTTTTTCCACACTGAAGGCTTTTCCCAAAGATCTAAAGATTCTTGGTTGTCTGCTTACATTTAATATGGAAGCTCTAGAAAGCAACTGGGAATCTCTGAGTGTTTTTGATGACTGGTCAAAGGCCATATTTTGCTTTTGGAAAACTCCCAAATATCAATATTTATTGCTCTTTCCTTGGAGGCCATTCGTATTCTCCAGAAGAAGATCACTTATCTCCTGGGGGGTGGCAGGGAGGAAAAGGGAGGGAGAGTCAGAAGGCAAGAAACTGGAAATCAAGGAACAGAAGGCAAGATAAACCACTTAATATTCCAAATGGGGTGTGTTATTGGGATTCTCGGCAAAGGCACTGGGAACAAGAAGGGGAAGATGGGTAGGTGAGGGGATCTATTTTATTGGCCTCTTGGTTAAAACTCATTCTTGCCTGAAAACTCTGACACTTTAACTTAAGCATCTTGTGTGGTGATTTCTATCTCAGATGACATCTACTAGGCTATTTGATTTCTGTTCTCTTCTCCCCCTGAAACTTTTTTTGAGAGGTACAAATACTGGGAATAAATATAACTCAGTGTGGGACATTCTTCCTTTATATGTCCATCTTTGTAAAGGGACAGGTTTGGTACTTAAACTTCATAGTTTATTGCTTTCTGTTTTAGTATTAAGCCTTTCGGTTACACAAGTAGGAGGTATTGGTTGTAGATAATCTAGACCAGGAATCAGCAAACTTCTTCTGTAAAGAGGCTAGCAAATATTCTAGGTTTGGTGGGCCGGGTCTTGTTGTTCCTACTCAAACTTGATATTGTAGCACAGAAGTGGCCACAGACAATACATAAATGAATAGACCTGTGTATGTTCCCATAAAGATTTCTTATAAAAACAGACAGTGGTCCCAACTTGGCGTATACACCGTGGTTAGTTGGCCTCCCTCCACACCTCCTGCAGACTACAGACTAACCAAATGAAGAAAACAAAATTACCAGGGATCCTACCACTCAAAGATAACCGATGTGAGAATTTTGATGTGTATCTTTCCAATTATTTATGTGTATGTGTGTGTGCATTATATATGTATATAATATAATACACACACACATACACAATGCATTACATTATGTATTGCGTAACACATACGTGCATGTATGTAATTACATGCCTTCATATAAATTACACGTGTATTTACATGTATGCGTGTAAATGCATACACTGTGTAGTTACACACATGTATGTAACACATACATGATACATATGTATTGTGTATACATACAATACATACTATGTGTGTATGTGTTTGTGTGTGTATATATATATACATGTATATATATGTGTGTGTATATATATAAGATATACACAAACTTCATTTTCAAAACAGGACCCTTATCTACATACAATTCTAACCTGTTTTTCTCATATAATATTTCAAGAATGTTTATGCCCTGGAAGAGTCTCCAATAACATTACTTTTCGTAGCTGGGAAGTAGTCCATTACATAGATGTATCACAATTTATGTAACTATTTCCCATTGCGAGATTCGGTTTTCCATTTTCATCTCTCCTACTAAGAATCGGGGCTACTGTTTAGCTGCTGGGCGTGAGTCCAGGGACACGGCCACTGTGTAGGAATCATCTGTTCTCATGATTTGGTCACGTTGCCATGCCAGTCATTAAATATATATTTTTTGTATTAAGCCTATAAACAATATGGGAGTAAAGAACATCAGAACTAAGTCTCTCTCTCTCTCTCTTTTTTTTTTAAGATTTTATTTATTCATTTGTGAGAGAGAGGGTGTGAGAGACAGAGAGAATGAGCAGGGAGAGAGGCAGAAGGAGGAGGAGATGCAGGTTCCCCGCTGAGCAGGGAGCCCAACGTGGGGCTCGATCCCAGGACCCAGGGGTCATGACCTGAGCCAAAGGCAGATGCTTAACTGACTGAGCCATCCAGGCACCTCCAGAACTAAGTCTTAACACAATGTAATAATTACTTTAGGATAAATTCCTAGAGAAGGACTGGCTGCTTACTGAGTACCCACATTTTTGACATTTTTGACCAACACTGTGAAATCAACCGCCAGACAGGTTATGCCAGTTCTTAACCCTACCAGCAGAATATGAGAGTATCTTTTTTTTTTCTACAAAGGATCTTTTTAATAAGTAAATTTCACATGTTATCATAAAGCCTTAAACTCGTACATAATGTCCAGGACTAAAGGAATCCATTCTCCCTCTCGAAACCGCTGCACGGAGTAAACTCTCTTAACACACTCCAGGCGCACAACTTTTAACTTACTCTTTCCCCTACACATGCTCCCCAGACACTCGTTGCAAGAGGTATGCTTAGAAAAGAGGATCCTGTGATTACAGAAATTCGGGAGATGCTAAGGACTGTCATCCTGCTCCTCGAGAGTCGCAGAGCTCGCTAGCCCATTCAAAGCACTGAGAAGGCCTGCATTCTGTTTAGAACCCATTTATCTCTTCCACCTAGAATTTCCTAAACAAAACCCTCTCTTCAAGTAATAGTGATACGGGCTCAGACGAGTAGTTCTTCAGAACAAGTTTCGGGAATCTGGTCTCGTGTGTGGATGAAAAGCAGAATCTTATTATTGTATAATATTATGATGTTCCCGACCAAAACTCCTGCTGCTACAGAAGGTGATCAATGCCACACAACACAATAAGGAATTAAGATTGTTGGCAAGTTCTATGTGAGCACAAACTAAAGTAATAATAATAATAATAATAATAAAAGACTACTAATTTTGGAAAGAAGGATGATGAGAGGGACATAAATGAGTCGAGAAAGTGCTTGATATATCCTGAAATATGAAGGAGGCAGCCCATAGAGCATGGGGGACATCATTTTACCTTCACAGGGGATAACAAAGTTGAGGAACTCATTATCCCATCAAGTTCAAGGAACATTTAGGCAAATGAGTGGATGTCAGATTCAAGATGGATTATTTGAGGAAAGTTAAGGATTCAGGGAAAGACAATATCTCTGACCTTTTGGAAGATGACATCGTAGAAGGAAATGAACTGTGTTTTTTCTTAGAGTCTGCCAGTCATCACTTAGTCCCTTTCTTAAAGGTCCCTAAAGGGAGAGTTCCTTGCATCCCTGATTATCCATCCCATCAACACTATTCCATCATTAATTGTCAAGCCCCGTCAATACGCTTTATCTCCTTTCCAGCCCGGAGCTGAAAAATAGCAATTTGGAACTCTTTACTTGTTTTATTTATCAATATAAAGGGAGGAGAGAAGAGTTAAAATGCAGGGAGGGTTGTGCAAACTCACTCTTTCTATTGATTTTCAGTACTCTTTCCAGGGTAACTTTGAATATGGGAATTTCTAGCAAAATGGGTTTAGCGTGCACACATAAGGAATAGCCCCTAGTCCCCCTGCCAGTCTCCATGATTCCTGAGTAATGTAAGTTCTATAACAATACGTTCATTCAAGCTTATATGTCCTCTCTCCAGGGGTCTCTTTCCTAACAGGGCGACTCTCAAGATCACGAGCACCCAAAGCGCGAAGTTTCCAGGCACTCCGGCCACACAATGGATAACTCAGGAGACTCCCCTGTAGGTCCACATCTCAAGGTCCTCTAGTGAACTTGTTAGCTTTCTCAACCTTGACAAAGAAGACAGAACATCTAGTCTTCAATGGCAGAAGGACTGCCATTCTATCATGGAGAAGACATCATCTTCTATGTATCCAATCCATTTCATTTTGAATATGCAATACCTATGCAAATGAACCACTCTTAGGAAGGAATTTGCTCAAAACTATGGTTATTGAGAAGTATGGCTCGGGTTACAACCCTGGGTCTCCTTCTTCCGTAGAGAGCTCTAGCCATTTCCTTTGGTTCCTCTCTACACTGAACACTTTCTTGCCAACCCTACAGGGGGCAGTTGATGGGTCAGAAGGGCCTAGAAAGATTCTTTTGTGAAGATAAAACCCCTGAATTTCTAGTCCCTAGAAACAATAGAAATCCCATTTTGGGTTTTGATGCCTTTGTCTTGGGTATGTTAAGAGTTAAATCTCTGGCTGGATGTGAAACGTTCCAGAACACACTTCCCAACTGCCTAGCCAGACCTTCCAAATGCCCTCCTTAATTATGCAGAAAGCATCTTCCTTACTAGGTTGCCAAATAATATTTCAGGGACTAGAGCAAAGCTGGGATTTGTTTTCCTCTCTTCTCTTGACTATACACCCTCAGTTTGGTTTTAAATTTCTCCATTCTCCATGGCTATTGGCAACACTGGATTAGTAACGCTAAAAAATTTATCTTTACAACCTATTGTCTTAGGTAAGATTGTATCAACAGCTCCAGATGGACCAATCTCTAAGAATAATTTCACTTCCCCTTATCATTGACAGGAATCACATTTACATATTCTACTGGTGGGCGAGATAATGCAGAGATGATTAATGTCCCTCGATGTACAGATACCTGTAGACTTTTTGATCAATGTCTCCCCAAGAAAGTGTCTTTCATTCTGGATGCTCAAAGTCCAAAAACGTGCTGTGATTAATGTAACTAAATGTTTGGGGGGCAGAAGCTGCAGGCTCTGTTCCCTGCGTCCCCATCACACTAAAGAGAGGTCACAGGAGACTGGATTAGTCATGCGGAGAAAAAGTCTGTGGGGCGCACGTGTGCGTGGGATTTCAAACATCCCCTGGAAGAAATAAGCAGAATCTTCGCTGGAATCACTCCTCCAGAGACTCATAGGCCTGGTTCTGTGTGTTGTATTAAAGTTGGGATACGTTCTGATTTATTTCACACATTTGTTAACCACAAATATCTGGCTTCTCCAAGTTATCCCTTAGAGAGGCATTGGAACCAAGCTAGAATCATGGAACAAAAGGCATGGAGGGGAGTTAGACATCTTGCATTGTTTTCTTAATCCTTCAGATTTCCTTCATCATTTCCTCAGAGATGTCTTTAAAGATTCTTCCAAGTCAACGTTCCAGTGCCCGGAGTCAGGGTGGCAGAGACTTTAAGCAGGGAGTCTGGGGGCAGCCTGAATTGCATTAGATCCCAGCTCTTCCTCAAGGTGGGAGACTTTGGGGCATGATCCAAACCCCTCTCGTGCCTCAGTTTACTCATCAACTACCTGGGGATAATAACCGTTACTGGCAAGCTTAAATAAGAAAACATCTTTAAAGTGCTTGGTTCAATGCTTGGCACCTAGCGAGAATTCAGTCACTTCTAGCTATCGTTGTTGTCATTATTAATTCTAAAAATAGCTGTTGAAATGTCTCATACTCATGCATGCCTCATGCACACTTCTCACAAACAATGAGGCTTTCTTCAGGTACTGCCTGGCTAGGTTCCTCCTGCAAGGAGATCTATTTTCCACTGGAAAATATTTTTAAGGAAATTATATTCAATTCAAGGACATTTACATAATAATATGCATATCTAAAACCTGAGTAAGCCAGGCTGCTCCTAGCTGTGGGAGCTGAAGAGGCCATATTTAGGAATACAAATTACTCCTGGAATAGGTTTCTGTGCCCTGGACTGCTCCCAAGGAACACACGTGGGTCATGATTAAATGGCAAAACTGGAAGATGTTAGAAGAAGTAAGAAAGAAAATCCAGAACCACATGAGACGGTGAAATCCAGAAGATGGGGTGTTTGAGGAAGATGAGCCACAGGGGAGTGGGGTAGGAATTTCTCAAAGGTGAGTGTAGGTGCTGGGAAATTCATGAAGACCATTCATTCATTCATACATTCATTCATTCATTCAACAAACATTTACCAAATGCCGGGTACAGTTCTGGGGGTTGAGTTAATGCAATAAACAGGTCAGACCAATCCTGCCCTCACCAGGTGGGCAGCCCAGCAGAGAGAACAGACAGGATAAGCAGACAAGAAATAAGGTCCTCTCAGCCAAACATCAGGCTGTAAGGAAAATGGAGCCCAACTTGTTTCTCCCTCTCAGCTCAACAAAGACGTCCTCCACAGAGAAGCAGCTCCTGTGAGACTTGGGGGAAAAAAACACACCCTCCCTGGAATCTTCTTCTCTTGGGAATGGGAGACCCATAAATCCAAGTCCTCAGTGGGAATCCTTGGAAAGGTGGCTGCCAGCAGTTAGACCATCTAACCTAGGTTGAACCACACCCAATACGTCCAACGCCGAGTCCCCATCCTGAGCCACACCCCCAATCCGCCATGACACGTCCTCAGACACAGTCTACCTCAGTCAGTGTGGGTGCTAGCGGGCTAGCCTTTGGCCTCTACACAAGATGAGATGATGAAAGTCTAAGAAGATACCAGCTTTGCTTGCTCACTGACACAATCAGAAGACGCATTTACCACACTGCGCAAGGAAGAGGGAGACTGCTGTAGGGTGATGTGCCTCATATCCAAGCTTGTCCCCACTGGAGCCACTTTTGAACACTTCCATGGACACCTTTAGCCACAGAGCTCCCTGGAGCCCCCGGGGACCTACAAAGCCAGACCCCGTGGCCCGGCCCCTTCCTCCATGCCGCGAAAACACCAGGAATGTCCACCTCTTGGCAGCCCTGGATGGGCTCAGGGGTTAGACCAACCACAGTTGAAATCCAGGAAGGAAGGAAGGAAGGAAGGAAGGAAGGGAGGGAGGGAGGGAGGGAGGGAGGGAGGGAGGGAGGGAGGAAGGAAGGAAGGAAGGAAGGAAGGAAGGAAGGAAGGAAGGAGGAAAAAGCAAGCTAGCTGCAGGAGAGCTTCACTGGGACAGAAATGCTTATTGCCTGTTAAATAATGCAGAGTGTTTGCCCTTTCTCACTGTGAAGGTTTAGAAGAAGGTTTATGTGATTTTGCATTTTTCTCCAACTGGGAGAGAGAGCCAGAAGGGAGGAGGGCAGCAGGGGGATGGGTGTCTAGCAAAAAAAAAAAAAAAAAAAAATACACATTCAATAAATGGGAAAATTATTTAAATAAGCAATCCTGAGGAAAAAATATGGAAGCCAATTTTATTCATAAAACAACTGATTTACAGCATTCTAGCTAAGAGCAGCTTTTAACGCAAGCCTTTGAGATCCGATTTATTATTCAGCAAAATATTCAAGATTAATAAAGGTATCTTTAATACTAATATAGCAGCAAGAGCTAATATATGTAAAATAATTATTATGAAAAGTATTATCAATATTTGGAGGAATAATGTACATGCATAATGAATGAATTTTGCCCCTGGGTTTAGGCTTACATCTTGGCCTGATTTTGCATGGAGAAATTCTGCATTATAATGAAAGGCAAAATGATCACACATTATAACTGTGAGTTTTTTGTCACTGCTTAGAAGGATCCTAAAACTGTCACCTAAACAGAAAATATATATATATATATATTCCATATAAGCATGCAGAGGTTGAGATTTACCATTCTTTGAGTGGTGGAAAACACCCAAAACACCCAATTGCTTTCAAAATGACAGCTATCAGCCCTGAAGAAGTCAATAAGAATTTTTTTAATAGCCAAATATCACAAAAATCTACCAAATTTTAGGCAAAAGCGTTGCTCAGGTTTATTATTTTATTTTTAGAAACCCTCAGGTATTACTCAAATGGCATTTACAAACTAAATCGGATGAAGAATTATTTTCATTTTCGTGAGCCACTGAGGACCTTATAAAATTTAACAGAAGCTCTTTTTCCACCTCTCACTACACTTCGGGAATCAAAAATCAAATTCTATTCAACAAATATCTGGGCGTGCCCCCTTGCACCAAACCCTGTTGTGGGGGGTAGGAGGGGCGGAGCGCAGGGGGGAAGAAAGAAAGAAAAATTAGGGAATATTCCTTTCCTTCTAGAGCGTAGACTCATAAAATAGAATAGGATGGGCATCTCGGCAATGAGCTCTCTAGTCTCGTCCCTTATTTTGCAGTCAAGGAAACTGAGGCCAGAACCCATGCAAAGCTACATTTCCTTACTTCCAAAGCCGAGAAGCTTCTACCACTCCTCCCCCACCCCATCCACCAAGTTCACCAGGGCCCCCAAGGAAGAGGAAGTGTCTGCCAATTTCATACTGAAGTTCCCCTTCGCCACACTCAGCTGGTACCCCACGTTCAACAAGAAAGCAACTCACCATTACTTGGTTCCTATTCTACATGAAGAATGATGTTGGCTCCACTCATAGCCGCTATTTTCTCTACTGAAATTCCTGCAGTGAAGGCTTCTTACCTTAACGGATCCTTCACATGGGGCAGGCATGTTCAGCATCATCTAAAAAAAACAAAAGTTTCCAAGATTTTGCTAGCTCTGGAATTTATGTGTAAGAACTCATGTTTGAGAGGTTTTATTTTTTTATGTTAAATGACTACACTATAAATCTCATGAAGAGCATAAATCAGACTTGACTCCAGCCCCATGAGTGAGGCTGGGACCAATTTATGGCGAGGCGCAAGAGAAGAACAGTGAGTTTTATTTCTTTTACCACCTGGCACTGACCCGGAGAGGAGGCTTGGGGGAGCTGACCTGTGCGGCCCAGGGAACAATCCACAAGGCTACGATCAATCCACCTGCAACTAGCAACCCACCTTGGGTTGGGAACTTGGACACGACTGCAAAGATAGCCTGTCTCATGGAAGATTCTTAGTCCTGAGCAGGGATGGCGTTGGGTTGGAAGTCCAGTGTGACAATGGCCGTGTCTTGCCTAGCTTCAAACACTGCCACTTATTATTATTAATAGAGAGAGTCCTTTGTGAACTTTTCCTATCTTTGTTAATGGGAAATCCAAGATCAATATGGAACATTTTAAAGGACATCTTATGAATCTCGAAATTATGATAATTTGCCTCAAAGAGTCTTGAGTCATTAAAGTCCTCTCAGTGAAACTCATCTCTGGATAACAGTCATTTATTAAACAAATATTTAATGAACATCTACTACGTGGTGGATACATCCTCTGGTGGAGTTTACTATCTAGTGGGGGAGATGGAAAACAAAGAGAGAAGTCGATCAAATGAGAATAATTGTTATAGAGAAAAATAAAGTCGGTGATGGAGTGATTTATTAGACAGGATGGTCTGGGAATGTCTCCTCAATAAGTGGCCATTTAATTAGAGGCCCAAATGAAGTCAGGGAAAGAGTCACACAGATAGCAAAGGCAAGGATAGAAGCCAGGAGATGGGTTAGTATACTACTGCACTAGTCCAAGCCAGAGGTCAGAACAGTTGGTGACAAATCCCCTTCAACCATCAAACGCATCTTAAGAAAGACAAAATCACAGTTAAACTTAGAGTCTGAGAGTTCTGGATAATTCAAGGACGAAAAAAAGAGCAGTTTCTGAAAACTAAGTTTTAAGTCCAGAGGACATAAGTCCTTCCTTTTGGGACATAGCAAGGAGACTGCAGTTCCATCTTTCGTCAGACCCCACTAGGATCGGGACGCATCCAAGGATGGTAGCATCCCTTCTGATGGTTTCCCCAAAACCAATTTCTTGTGCAGTGGTTTAAAGCTTCTGCAGAAAGCTCACTCTACACCTGTTTACCAACGTGTCTAGAAAACAGTCCTAGAGACCTCATCGCACTTAATGAAAGCTCAACTAGACTTCATAGAAAGGAGGGAGAGAAAGCACACCAAGAAGAGAGAGGCTGGGGGCCGCTCGGCCGTATCCTCTTCCAGCAAATTGGTTTCCAGTCATGTGAGCAGATTGGGAAGAACACTTACGAGTGATTACTAACACAGGAAGGTTGCAGGGGGTGCACCACGAAGACAGTGAAGAATGGGGCCAAATGGGAGGGAATGGACAAATTAATGATTAAGGAAGATTTTTTTTCTTCTAGGAGTCGTGTCCAGCCTGGCCTCCCAGATTTGAGCAATCTTTCACTGTCAAGAGAAACTGGGAGATTGATTCAATTAAGATTAGCAGAGTCGGAAAAATGGCATCTGGGTTACTTTTGGTCAGTGATGCCTTCTCTCTCCTCTCTTGGTGGTGGTGGCCTGCACGGCACAAAGAGCTGAGCTCTGTTGCCCGTCCGGAAGCGGGGTTCGTGGACCAGACACCGGGCTGGAGTTCTGGCATTTCCCGGTTCTTTCCTTCTGAGGTCTCATCCACGATTTTCTTATAATTAGCCACTTGTTTTAAAAGAACAAGAAGGAGGTGGGGAAGCTCAGCGACGTGGTCGGGGGGTCATGGCAGGGTACGGTTCCGTGAAGCAAATGAATGTAATTGGAGGTCTCATTAATTCTGAGACGGTGCCCGGGTGCCCTCGCTGGTGCTTCCGAAGGGCGGGAGAACTTTCCCGGAGACGTGAGCGGGTCTGCAACAAAGAGAGGCCGGCAGCGCCCGCACCTGCTGGCGAGGCACCTCGCAGGGCTTGAGGTCCAGGGGTGAAGAGATGGGGGGGTGCGGGGAGTGTATCACTCTCACCTCCTCCCACAGCCACACCGGGAAACCCAAATGCACGGTTTCTGCCCCGTGGATCTCAGTGTGCAAGGGCAGGCGGCAAACACTTCAGACGACCGTGCCTGGCAATTTCCTGCCACCGCCTCTAAATTCGTATTCAGACCCCGTTGCCGGGTAAGTTTAATGAAAGTGGTACTTTCCACGAGGTCCCTGGTGGCATTAGTTCACATTACAAAATCATTATACATAATTTGACACTATTGTGCACCGTTAGCTTAGAAAAAGAGCTTGTTTTACAGCTCTGGGGACAGAGGTCCCTCCAGATAAGGTTGGGCTTAAGAGAGAAGTGCCTCCCTCTGGTTAGTAATGAGGACTTTGATGTTCCATGCAGCGACTCCCTTACTGCCTATCAAGACCGGTATTTAGTCCAAGGGAAAAATAAATAAATAACCGAGTTGCTCTCTTAAAAGGCAGCTGTGGGCCAGGCATTGAGCTCCACGGCTCTTAAAAGCAAATATTTAATCGTCATTTTAAAAGCCTCTCCAGATGCCATGGACCCATACTTGATTTTTTTGTTGTTGTCGTCGTTGTTCCGAAAGGTCCTGCTGCTGGGGTCTTGGCACAACTTGTCACGTGCTGTTCTACCACGTTGCATGTGGCCACGAGGGGCTGCTGTCCCTCCAGGCTGTGCGGGGGCTCCCCTTCAGTCGTTAGAGAGGAAAGTCCTTCCAGGCCAGCAGGGAAATGGCCTCAGTTCCTGAGCGCCTATGCCCTCTGCCTGGATACCCCAACCCTTCCCCCAGGGCCCCCAGATGTCCTCAGGACCCAGCAGCTAAAGGCTTTCTGTCTGTCACTCCTGGGGGACATATAGGCTGAAACAGGTTGATTTATGTCCCTCCCCAAATTCCTATGTTGATGTCCTCGTTTCTAATGTGACTACATTTGGGATGGGGCTGTGCAGGGAGTTAAGGTTAGATGAGATCCTGTGGGTGGGACTTTAACCCCATAGGACTGGTGTCCCTTATAAGAAGAGGACGAGGGGCGCCTGGGTGGCTCAGTCAGTTAAGCATCTGCCTTCGGCTCAGGTCATGATCTCAGGGTCTTGGGATCGAGCCCCGCAAACTCAGCGGGGAGCCTGCTTCTCCCTCTCCCTCTGCCCCTCCCCTCTGCGCTCTCTCTCAAATAAATAAATAAAATCCTAAAGAAGAAGAAGAGGAAGAGATACGTGAGATTGCTCTCATGAACGCACACAAAGAAATGGCCATGTGAGGACACAGTGAGAAGCAAGGAGAGAGGTCTCAGCAGAAATCAGCCCTGCCGGCACCTTGATCTTGGACTCCCAGGCTCCAGAACAGTGAGAAGATACATTTGTATCGAAGCCACCCCACCTGTGGTATGTGGCTCTGGCGGCCCAAGCTGACTAATACACAGAGTGTCCTCATGGGTTGGTTCCCATGCCTCAGACGCTTTGATAAATAATTTTATTTTCACCCGCTAGCCTCCTTTCCTAGCAAAAGAAGTTACCCACCTCCCTCTAGCGAACTTCCCAAGGGACCTGGTTCAGAATCAAAATTCCTTCACACCCATCCGCCGTTGTGGACTTGGGGTGCGAGGGGCCATCTTGAACCTCTCTCTTCCTTGAACAGGTTGGCCAATCGGTCTTGCACAAGTCTGCTGGGCTGTCATTCTGGCGGTCTTGAACCTGTCTGATGACGGATCCCCACTCGTCCCCCCTCATAAGCTCTCCACACTGTCCTCCTTCCTCCTCCCACCTCTTTCTAGTCCCCCACAAATTTTCCAGCCTTAGTTCCGTGGGAGTGGAAACAACGTTCCCCATTAATCGCTGCCGAATTTCCAGCGCCCGTAGCATGTGCCGGGGAAACACGCGGTGAATGCATGAAGGAGTATTTGACATGAGTGCTGGGGCTAGGGGAGGCCTCAGTCCTCCCTTTGCAGGTAAACGAACCAGGGCTCAGCCAAGGGAAGGGAACGGCCCGAGGCCACAGGACGAGAGAGTGGCCAAGCCAGACTAGAATCTGTAGGTCTGCAAAGACTAGGAACACGCAGCCAACTTCTGCCCATTTGCAGATGCTCTGAGCAGAGAGTCGATGGGTCCTTTTCCCGAAGACATCATCAGGATCATGGACACAAAAGCAAACTCCCGTACCTGGTCCCACTACCTATTCTTGAGAAGAGGACTTGAGATTGATGAGATTTTAAATGGTGTCGTATTCTGGGCATTCACAACTTGGACTGGAGTGCAGGAAATCCTGCTTGTCCCACAGAGGGAGACAAATGTGCTCTGGAAAATTCCAGCAGGGAAGGAGGCCATCATGGGGAATCTCCATCACAACGGCAAGAATGGCCTAAATCAGACAAGAGAAAGGGGGTGGAGGGTGATTCCTTCACATTCTAGAAGTTTCCTGGGACACATCAGTGTGGGGGAATGAGTGTTTCAGATGGAGATCAGTAGAGGAAGAAGCAGCCGGAATGGTAGTAGGGACTTCGGGTCATCAGAGAATGACTTCATCCCCAAATGTCTCTCCCCTCCCCTCCCGGGAGGCCCCACTCCCTCGAACAAGGGAGAGGAAAGGCTGCTTTTAGGAGCTCCAAGTAAATCTTCCACTCCCCAACCAAGAACAAGGGAGGGAAGGAGATTCTCAGAGATCCTGAGGGGGAACTCTACATTCCAAGAGCGATAGACGGACAAAGAGAATCTAAATAACCCAAAGCAAAAGGATAGACGGTGAGGCAACCTCTCGGTAGCTTCAAACATGCAAATGAGGAAGGAAAAAATCATTCCCTCAGAGAACCATGAAAAAGGAAAGATGACATAAAAATACACAGTATTTCTGTTTCTGTCTCTCTCCCTCTTTCCCTTTCTCTTCTCTCTCTCTCTCTTTTTTTTTTCTTCTTTCTGAGGTCAGCTGGCAGAGTTCATAGGGACCCCAGGTAAGTGGTTCACCTCCTTGCAGGAATGATCTTAGTTACACAGTAATGATAATACTAATGATGCCTGGTCTTTATGGGCAGTTGATAACACACACTCCCATTCTGGGTGCCTTGCATTGATTATTTCCTCCTTGAATCCTCCCCGCCCTGGGCCCTGGGTGCTGGGATGAGTCCCCTCCTACAGGCAAGGACACAAAGGTACAGAGAAGCAGTCATTTGTCTAGAGTGTCTAGCTAGTCCTGCACGGGGCTGGGATCTACCAGGAGATCCTTCCTCCTGTGCCCAGGGCTCCTCTTCCGAGCCCTCACTGGATCTTGGAGCTACAACCTTGGGAATCCCCCAGTCATCTCAATGTGGGTTCTCCACCCCCCAGTTCACACCGGCCTTTCAGCTTAAGAGACAGTCCTCCATCCTCAAACTCGGTTGCTTCCCCCATGAGGGTCTGGGAGCCCCATTTTGCAGACTGTTACCAACTGGGTTACCTCGAAAGAGCTTCAGGCTGTCCACATGTCAGGGGATCCAGGGGATCCCACACTTGTTTTCTAAGCTCCCCTAGAGGCAGAGGAGAGGAAGCCAGTAGCCCCCAACAGATCTTGCGGGGGTAGAAGTGCAGAGAGTGGACAGAATCCAAAGGTCTAGGGGCAAGCTCCAAAATTCTATAAAAGCTCCTTTTTAACCTAAAAGGTTCATGGCAGGGGGAAAGGTTTGCCTTCTACTGCAGAATATGTCTATTTCTGAGAAAACAGAAAAACTCATGTTTTTAATTACTTGCCTTGGAATAAAACAGATGATCTCAAAAGACCCCACATGCCTCTCCCCGCTTTATATCCAGGTGGAGAAGGGCTGAGTTTGAGAAGCTCAGAGCTAGTCCAGGTCTCCCCTCACCCCAACCATGTTTCAGTGGAGGCCCAGAGAGGTGATGCGATTTGCCCAAGGCTGCACAGCAGGGCACAGTCTAGGCCCCACATCCGCAGGGGCCTAACCCAGGGTTCCCGCACCCCTTCTGACATAGCAGTTGAGCACAGACGGAGCGGGCAAGGCCAGGGGAGAGTCCCCTCAGGGCTGTGGAGCCGCATATCAGTGGGGTGGCCATCCGGACGGAAGTGATGACCCCATCCCCGGGACCCTTCCTTGCACCTCCATTTCCAGATCATTAATTCTTATAAAATAGGAGTGGTCAGAGTATCAACTCCACGGTTTTGACAAAAGAACTCAGTGAGATGCCACCCGTGCCTGGCGCGTAGTAGGGGCCTCGAAAAATGGAACTCTTTAAGGTTGCCATCATCTTTTTTTTTTTTTTTAAGATTTTATTTATTTAACAGAGAGAAACACAGCGAGAGAGGGAACACAAGCAGAGGGAATGGTAGCGGGAGAAGCAGGCTTCCTGCCGAGCAGAGAGCCCAATGCGGGGCTCGATCCCAGGACCCTGGGATCATGACCTGAGCCGAAGGCAGCTGCTTAACGACTGAGCCACCCAGGCGCCCCGGTTGCCATCATCTTAAGAGGAAGGACTCTGCTTCTCTTTTCCTGGTTCCTTTCTAAGGTCCGCCATGCTGGGGAACCTTCGCAAGGAAGCCTTTTCTGGCTCTCATCACGTTAACCTGCCTCCAGGGGTTGGTGTGGGGCTTACTTCAGTGAATACTTGCAAACGCCTAGCCCAGGCCCTCGTAGAAGGGAGTGTTAAGTAAGAGCAGCCTTTCGGGGCACCTGGGTGGCTCAGTTGGTTAAGCGCATGCCTTCGGCTCAGGTCATGATCTCACGGTCATGGGATCGAGACCCACGTCCAGTAAATAAATAAAATCTTAAAAAAAAAAAAAAAAGAAGAGCTACCTTTTTCATTATAGAGAGGCTTTGTCTATGCATCGGTGGCCACTGGCCATTTTCTATGATATAAGCTTCCAAGGCGCAGCTTTATAATTGGACGTGTTCATCCATTTCGGAGTGATCGCCGCCACGCGTCCAGGCGTCCCTACCCACGACCATGCCGGCGTCCCCCTTTCCCCACTGATACTATAATTCAATGAACACTTAGACGTTTATGAGTAACTTCTACTTCCTTCTAGAAAATCCCTCCGGGCTTCTTTGCACAAGGCGCGTTACTTGGGTCGCGGCTTCAAGGGCATCTCCTTTGAGAACGAAGGAACGAGCATTCTGGGAAGGTGACGTCAGGCGATCCGTGTTTTCTGGTGTCACAGGGGAGAAACTTCTTAATCCACCAGGCGCTGACTTTTCCCCTCCCAGATCAACTCCAACCCCTTGTCCTTGGAGGCGCAGCACTGGCAGGCTCCCAGAGCCCTCTGGCTCCATTCAAAATCCCCTTTTCAGAGCTTTGGCAGTTTTATGGCCTTTAATGACCCCCTATTGTGCCCTGATTGCCAATCAGGACACACGTAATGAGGGAGCGGCATCACTTAGCCCTTATTCCAATGACAATGGCCAGAGTGGCCAGCTCGCTGTTTTGACATGAGCGGGGTCACAGGGAAAGTTTTCGGGCGGGTGATTTAAGGAGGCGGGACCAGCCAGCACCCTGGACTCCTCCGTTGCTGGGACTTGGACAAAAGAATGAACTCTGAACTTTTCCTTTGACGGATGGAGGTCATTAAAACCGTGGTGGGGGCCCCTTCAAAGGCAGGTGTAGACCAGGCTGTCCCTCAAAGCGCCTAATAAAGAGAGAACAGGCAATTGTGTGGGACTCGGAGAAGGGGAACTTCTGAGAGATTCACTCAAGTGCTTCAAAGAAATCAATGAGCCGCTCTGGCCGATTGACAGGGGCCAGAAGCAACGCGACATTCCCTCCACCACCCATTGAATGGGTGGCTGCCCCAATTGTTCCCAAACAGGGGCCGCGACAATAAATGCTCCGGGGCCTTTTATGGGTACCCTGGGCTCCCGGGTCTTACACTAGCAAGAGAATCCAGAGAAAGGGACACCACCGACACCCATTTTAAATTCCATCCATTTTAATAACGTGCCTAGAGATCTCCAAGCAGCTTAAAATATTAAAGGTTTCTTTTAAACATCTGGAAGATAACATCTAATTACTCGAGAGCGCTCCGGGTTCTTCATACGTAATCGGAGCTAATCCCACCCAACCCAAACAAACAGCCAACAAAAGCACTTCCCCTCCAAGTATCATCTTCACGGACCACAGAGAGCCCCCCCAAAAAAACACAGCTTCCAGACAACACCAGCCTCCCCCCCCCCCTCCCGGCCCCAAAGACTCGTTCCCACCACGGCACAACCAGCTGGGACCACATGCTGCCCCTAGAAGGGCAAATCCAGAAATGTTGACCTCCTGGCAGTCGGTGGGACAAGTCAGCTAAATAGATTGACTGCAAATGACTTGAGTCATCCAAGTTCAAGCATGAAGGGAAATGAAAGCTCAGGAAATGTCACCTCCCTCCTCTGGGTTTTTTTTTTTTGAAAGGTGTTTTTGCTTTTCACATCAGGGTCAGGAATTTTGATCCCAAAGGTCTGAGTGGGAATATAAATGGGTTTGGACAAACTGGAAGTCGGGGTCTTGGGGGAGTGGTATGTGGAATGCATCCTTAGGATTACTTCCCTCCGCATTACACACACACACACACACACACACACACACACACACACACACATGCTCTCAGGATACCGAATTCGGCACCCCTCTCCCGCCGGGGTGATGCTTATTAAGGGTAACACGATCGGATGAGAAGGGGACACACGGGCAGCCACAAAGCCCAGAGGAAGCAGCTGTGGAGACAAATAATGAAGGTCCCGCCTCCCTAAAAGGCACCCACAAGGCAGAGCCACATCCTTTCTGCATTGTCGAAGGACAAATCATCGAGGGTTCTCGAGCAGTTGGCGGTGTCAGCAAGACTGGAGGGAAAAGCCACAGCTCGCGGGTCCCTGGCAGGGACCCCGGCCGCACCTAGCTGATGGAGGTCCTCTCTAAACCCTCCACCCCTCCCTCCCCAACAATGAAATGGACACAAAGGAGCAGGGTTAGCCTCACTGAGCCATAGAAAGAAAAAGACCTAGTCCGTGAGAAGTTGGAAGGACTTTCCCTCTCTCCGGATCCCCAAGAGACGGGGTCTGACTCATGCGAGCGGGTCACTGTGGTGCAACGCACCCTTTTCGGCATCCGCAGGCAGCATCCGAGGTGTTGGGGTTGAGGGTAAACAGCACGGACGCAGAGTCCGTCTTCACTGGAAGATGGCCATTGAGCAGATAATTTCTCAAATAATGACTATTCTGAGAGATGCTACGGAGGAAAAACTCCCGTGCTCTGAGCACCCAAGTGGTGGCAGGGGTGTCTGGATGGATGAGGGCAGGAGTAGGGGTGCTTCGGGTGATGGGGGGCTCGTGGGTGTGCTTCACTGCAGAGCCAAGTTAATGAGCAAGGAAGGCGGGCAGGTGGGCGTGAAAGATGGGGAGGGGAGAAAGGGGGAGGAGGAGGGACAGGAGGAGGGGGAGCAGAAGGCCTAGAGAAGCAAACTGGGTTGCTCGGCAGCTTGGCTCCTCACAGAGGTTGGGGCGGAAATATCTGGAACTCTCTGGAAGGTGGAGATCTATCTAATTCCTGGGTCTGTTAAATCTGCCCTGAGGCAAAAGACCCACCAAGTTCATTCCATCCCGCCCTCTGTGGACTGCGGCCCGAAGGAGCATTCCAATCAGACGTGGCTACCACCTTACTCAGCTCTGGGGTAACCTCCAATTCTTGCTTCTAATCCTCTGCTGCTAAACAGCCTTGTCTATTCCAAGGTGAACGTAGAGGGCCCTAACTTGCCTGCTGACCGTCCCCCTGTTCTCACCCCTTACCAAGGAGCAGGCACAGGGCCACAGACTCCCACCTGATTCCAGGCTCGGGGAAGTAGGACTTTGCGTCCTATCAGCACGCCTATTTTACAGATGGGAAAAGTGAGGCTCAAAGACGCCACGGGCCCGAAGTCCCACTGCATAGAAAAAGCGCATCCGGAATTTATGCCCCTGCAGTCGGCCTCCACAATCCATCCCCTTCCTCTTCCTGCCGGACATCCATCCGGCCCACGATGCAGGAACACGGCTTTACCTGGAGACACCGCAAATTCGGGGCCCCGCTTCCAAGCCCTGGAGGGCGGGCAGCTTCCAGGTCAGAGGGCGGAGGCCCCACTCTGCCTCCCTCCACCCCCCAACGCTCGGGACGGTGCTGCCTTTTTTTTTTTTTTAAACAGGAAACATCTCAGTTAAATATGCAAGCGTGTTTAATTGCAGGGGCTCAGGCAACTTGTTTATCTTCCTTAAACACTGCCAGGGTGGCTCTCGTTTGTTATCTGGGGTGTGAAATGGAGGCTGACAACAATTAATACGTCCTCCCAGGCAGCTCGGCGGCTCTCTGACGGGAAGCTGTGTACTTCCGAGCAGGCCTGCGAGGGGGCGGCGGGCCCGGCCGTCACTCAGGATCCGAGGGGGGGAGAGTGACAGCGGCAGCTGACGGCCCCTCCCGCCGCCTCCTGAGAGGCCCCCCGTGATAAAGCGGCCTGCTTTGTGGTGTAATCAGCTTGCTATACATGCATTACCTCCTAATGAGCGCCGTGTTTAAACAAGTGTATAGAACACATCTGTCCGGGCCTTGAGACTCGAGGCTGTGTGACCAATTTCAGCATCTGAAAGTTAAATTAATGGTAAAGGGTTTAATTGTGAGTAAACAATACCGCATTAAGGAGCAGTAAACACAGCAGTGAGGACCCACCGGCGGGCTCTGGCATCACAGATGCGGTCGCCTCCGTGTGACTGCTAATAGTCTCCCCCACCCGGACTCTCCGACAGTGTCTCGAAGCCCATTTGTCATCTAAATGGCCCGTCCCCTTCTCGAACATCATTCTGGCCCACAGTCCGTTCCCGGGGCCCGCGGGGTCTGGGTTCGCGGGAAGGTGGGCAGACGAACCCCGAGGCCGGTGGGGAGGGCCTGCAGAAGTTCCAGCTTCTCCACCGAAGCACAGAGCGGGCCCAGAGGGGGACAGACACCCACCCCCCACGCACCACCCCATACCCAGGCAACCCCGCGTCCGTCCCGAGCAGCGAGACCGCCTTCGACTCTGGGCTTCAATGACAATGCTTCCAAACCTGGTTTTTAAAACACCCTAGGGTGTCTCCCATGAACAAAGGATGCCTCAAAAGCAAATTAAGTTCCCTTTAATTAAAGATCATAACATACGCCGCAGAACATTCCGTCACGGTAGGGGGAAGGAAGAGACTGTCACATGAAATGAATAGGGCTCCACAACTTTACAAAATTAAGAATTACACCGCGAGGACTCCGCACCTTGCCCACCCGATCACAGCGACCGGCAGCGCCACCTTGGAAACTGAACTTGGCCATCAACGCGGGAGGCGGAGGAAGAGCACGGGCAGGCATCTCCCCACCCGAGTGGGCACAGACTGAAACCCTTGGCCTTGGGAAGGAGAAGAGCACAGGTCAGGTGCTCTCTGTCTTTCTCTCGCTCACCTCAGTCAGGCTAGAGACGGCTCAGGGGCCAGGTCCTGGGAAGGTTCGGAGGCTCGCAAGAGCTCAGGAAGACGCTGTCCCCAGAGGGGTGCTGTGTCTCTCTCCGCACCTTTAACCGTCCCCACTTGGGCAGGCCTATAGCCCGTAACTGCTGGGGGCAGTGGGGGGGAGGGGAGCCTCAGCTCTGAACAGAGGAGCCCTGCGCCTGCTCTCAGGGTGCATGCTCCTCAAGGACCTCACAGGAAAGGAGGCTGGTGGCGGCCGAGATCGAGCATCGAAGCCTCTAGGTTGCTGTTTCTCTCCTTCAAATGGACAGGTGTGCGCTTTCAGAGACAATAGTCTCCCCGCATCACACCCAGACTCCAAAGTCAGGAGCAAATCCAGGCTCTGCCACTCACACCTCTTGGAGCCTCAAAGTCCCTCATCTGTGAAATGGGGTAATAACCAAGCTGTTGAGAGGATTGGCTCCACGAGTCCTCGGATCCATTAGTGAGGGGCTATGAGCGGCATGGGGCACAGAGGAAGTGCTCGGTAAATACTGCGCACGACTCTGATGGGTGTGTGATGGTGGCCCCTTTGCACAGGACCTAATTAAGCTGGCACGTAGGTGGGAAGAGCTCAAGGAGACCCAGGGCCACCGTCACTGTCACATCTGGCCCACCCGGAGCGCCAGGCTGCTGGACTCGCGGCCCGAGCGTGAGCACCGAGCCTTCTCCTCTGCTTGCTGGGTACCCCCATCCCCCCATCTCCCCAGCCAAGGGCACGCGGCAGCCCCACGCCCTCTGAACACCAGCCGTGTGACACGAAGGTCAACGCAGCTCGGTCCCCGCCTGGCCAGGCACACACCTTCCGCACCGTTCGTTCCGAAACACCGGGGCGCAGACCCCACCAGGAGCATAAGTAAATCCTTGCCTCATAAAACCAGCTCCCGCTCAAAACGAGCCCTCAATCTGCCGGTCAAGTTCGCTGAGCTGCATTTCTTAGAAAGTCTTCCCAACATGTTGGCTCATTTCATATGTTCTAAATCCAGATAACCTCACATTTCTACTTCCGAAACCTTCTGGCCAGTGATTTTTTTTTTCCTTTTTAACACTAAATGGTTTTCTATGTTTGTGTTGGGCAAATCTGTGTGCCCCTCAGGGACCCCAGAATTTCTAACTATGCACCGGAAAAGGGGCTCTAGGGACCTTTCCTGAAATGGCTTTGGACCAACATGTGGCTCGGGGCGGGGCCTCTCCCTCCGTCCTCTACGGGCTACCCTGCTGGTGCCAACCTGCAAACGTCTAGCTCCTTCAAAGGACGCCCAAGAAATTATTACCTCACTTGCCCCAGAGACTGGGCGATGGAGTTTCATGCCCACTAAGGCGGTGTTGTCCTCCGTCTGCTCTTGTCTTTTGGTTTAAAATTATTCCTGGTCTGACAAGTGCCTCCTCCTTTTCCACGACTGACGACCAAGCCCGTGACACACACAGATGGAGGGTGCCCGGGTTGAGACATCCCAGTGGTGACGGAGGAGTCCTTCCGTGTTTCCAGAAATAGCCAGAACCAGAGCCCATCGCCCACCTAGGCCCGCTACCAACGCTACTCCTGCCGGTCCCTCCCTGGTCTCTGGAAGAAGGTGGACTGAGTCCAAGCTGGATTTTCGGTGACAACCTACAGGCACATAACAGATGCTTCTAGTCTCTCAGAAGTGGAAAGAAATTCAGAAACCCTCTCCTTCACTAATTTTGGCCAAACTTTTGCCTCTGCTCTGAAATTCTAACTTCTCATGAAATCTTTTGCAAAGCCGTTACCAAAAGGACTAGAGCCCTAAATCCCCTGACCTCAGTGTCCACCCTGATACCCCCTCACCCACAGCCCAGCGCACACGAGCCTTTCCTTATCAGAGAACAAGGCTAAACATCATTGCACTTTACCCAACTCGTTTTCTGGCTGGTCAGACATGGCCCAGAGAAGTACATCGACTGGTAGAAAGTAACACAGCAATTAGCAGACATACACCTCATAACAAACCTGCAGTCGTCCTGGGATAAAATATCCCAAATGCCATCATTCTCGCATACTCTGTGACCCCATCAAATAGTGAGCCCCCCCACCCTCAAGATCTTGTCCAATGGACACTCTGTATATTAACTTTTTTAAAGATTTTTATTTATTTATTTGACAGAGAGAGAGATCACATAGGCAGAGAGGCAGGCAGAGGGAGAGGGGGAAGCAGGCTCCCCGCTGAGCAGAGAGCCCAAGGCAAGGCTCGATCCCAGGACCCTGAGATCATGACCTGAGCCGAAGGCAGAGGATTTAACCCACTGAGTCCCCCAGGTTCCCTGACACTCTGTACATTTTAAAGATTTTTTTGGGGGGGGGAGAGAGAGAGAGAATCAGAGCCCCCCAGGGGGTGAAGAGGGCAGAAGGAGAGGGAGAGAGAGAGCCTCAAGCAGACTGCACTGAGCACAGAGCCCCATGAGGGACTGGATCTCTGGATCCTGAGATCACGACCTGAGCCCAAATCAGGAGTCAGATGCTTAACCGACTGAGCCACCCGGGCACCAATGGACATCTTGTACCTTTTAAAGGGGAAAGAGCTCATTTACTGTCCTCATCCCCTCTCAAAACAAAACAAAACAAAACAAAAAACACGGGCCACAAATCCAGCCGCCTACGTAGGAAGGGAAAAGGTCACCCACTGAGGCAACACACTCTTTTCCTCCCTCCTCTGTGACTTTAGTTCGCCTTTAAAGCCCATTTTCACCACGTATTGATTTTAGTTTTCTACTAGTCTATGAATGACAACTTGAATTAAGGCAACGCAGGCTGAGAAGCCACCAGGCAGTGCTCAGTGACCGGCTCCCTTCTCTGGAGGACCGTTGGGCAGACAGACCCCCCCCAACCCCTGCACTGGCCTGGCCATCTGGCCCCGGGTCCAGTGGAGTGAGAACGGAGTTCTGAGATGAGGGGGGAGCCGAGCATCACCTCCCAGCTGCCCACAACCTCTTTGTGGACAGAGGTGGCCTATTCACCGAAGGGGCTGTATGTCCGTCCATCAGCGGTTCCAGAAGAGACAGAAGATCTGGGTCCGCGTCTGCTAAAGTGGGCAGCAAATCTAAGCCCCATCGTCCTGGTGCTCCCAGACTCTCGCTTGCTGAGAGCAAACCCATGAGGGCAGCTTTACTTAAGTTGCTGAGTTTTCCTCCCCTGGAGGCTTCTCACCTTGGAAAACCTTTTGACAGAAAAGGCAGTTGGCGCCCTCCCCGCTCCCTCAATCTGTACCGTTAACTCAAACAAAACAATGTAACACAAACCCTTTAACCCAGAAATCCTGCTTTTACCAACCCATGAAGAACATCTCTGGGTAAGTGCATCGGTTTATATAAGGACCTTGACTGCAGCCCCGTTTATAAACAGACGAAAAGTGGAAACACACGAAATGCCTAACAAGAGCGGATTGGGTGACGTCTTTTGATAAATCTATTCGGTTAAATCCTAGGCAGTCATTTAAAATGAGGAGGATGAACAGCATTTACATGGAAAAATGTTTACAATATAATTACTAAGTCAATAAGAAAATTAACAAATTAACCACTTAAATACGTAATAGTCCCATTCTTGGGGAAAACAAAACAAAACAAAAAAACCCTAAAAAAACCACACACACAAATTCCTAGAAATCTTTCTATTGTTATTTGCGTAGCAGAAAAAGGAGACATGAGACCAGCCAAAATGTTAAGATTTGAGGAGGCTTTTAATTCCCTTCTGAGTGATTTCTGGACGGATTCATTTATTTTTTATTTTTTTTTTTTATAAAGTTTTTTTTTTTTTTTTTTTTATTTGACGGAGAGGGGAGAGATCACAAGTAGGCAGAGAGGCAGGCAGAGAGAGAGAGAAGCAGGCTCCCCTCTGAGCAGAGAGCCCGATGTGGGGATCGATCCCAGGACTCTGAGATCATGACCTGAGCCGAAGGCAGAGGCTTTAACCCACTGAGCCACCCAGGCGCCCCTGGATGGATTCATTTATAATCAGGGAAGAAACGATAAAGCTATTTTCGTGGTGAATAGGTAGATCTGCACGGGCCGAAGAGATGGCCGCGAATAGCGCCAGGCTGTCTGATGTCACCCGAAGAGAGTTCCTGTCATGTACTATTTGGGACACGCCCTCCAACAGAACCGATGCAGGGCATGTCCCATTTTCTCCAGTCTTCCAGGATCCAGTGGGAGGCCCGCACAAGTTAGGCCGACTTAGAAAGCCTGTTCCCACAGTCACTCTGGACAGCAGGAGGTTGACGAGAGTTTCTTCTTTGGATCAAGTAGGCAGAGAAGACAGAGGCCCAGAGAGAGAGTCTGACCCAACACCACGGTATACCAAGAACAATGCCCATTTCCATGGCTTCACCATATTGCTAAAGCTAGAAATCCAATCCAATCCTGAGGGACAGTCGGACTGAGAGAAGACCTCCCCAACCAGGAAGCTCCCGAGAACATATTTTTAACCCATTTTGGGGTCAGGGACAAATTTCGTAATCTCGTGGAAACTATAAACCTCTCTAAGAAAATACACATAAACACAATTTGCCCACAGTTCAGAGGGCTTACAGGCCATCCTGGACCTTCTGTGAGTGACTTTGGGCCAGGGAGTCCTGGGGAGGCTCTGCTCACAGGGGACTGGTCTCCATTTTAGTCTCCAGTTCTGACAATAAGTGCTTGCCTGCACACTTCCCACACCTTCACGTCCAAATTCTAGACTCCAATAGGCCTGGGCCTCCGCAGGGCAGACTATGTAAGGGCCAACAGGGAGGGGGAGATGATGAGGAGGCAGTGAGCAGCAGTGGAGGTGGCCAAGGCCCCCACCCTCCCCAACACCTTCTGTTCTAATAAGGAGGCCGCCATCTTGTCACTCCACAGCTGCCTGGTGGGTCTTCCTCACGAGCAAGAGCATCTTACGGTGTTTTGCAAGGATGTTAAAGAAGGCAATTAAAAGGTACCACACGTCAGACCTCACACAAGATCCTTCCAGATCTGAGGCCCTGCCTTTCTGATCCTCTCAGCTGGTACAGAACTGGGGCCAGCAACAAAAGGTGTTAATAGCCTGATGAGGAGCCCATGCTGATAGATGACCCATTATGGTGATCGCTCTTGTGCGAATGGCAAATAGGTTTGATCAATTAGATTTTAATGTAAAGTGGGGCCTGGGGGAGAAAAACAGCAACCAGGAGAGGGAAGACCCTTTGTTACTAATGTGTCTGGAAAAAGCACTTAATTGAGGTCATAATAATATTAGCAGTTCTCATCATCAATAATTCAGCCTTATTTATTACTACCCGATAAAGTCCTGTCAGGTGGGGAATGCAGGGGGCTTTTGTTAGAGACGGGATGCATGGGGGTAGCGCCTCTCTCTCTCTCTCTCTTCCCCCCTCTCTCTCACCAGCTGCAGCTGCTGGGCCTCAGAACATCCAGGCTTTCTCATTCTCAAAATACTTTTTAGCCACACTCTCCCTATGGGGAGAAATGGGAGACAGAAGATAAATTCACCACGAGGCACAACGGACCCATCTCCCGTCCTCCCCGATTCAAAACCAAAAAAAAAAAAAAAAAATTTTTTTTTTTTTTAAATTTTTCTTCGAAACGGCAACTAATTCTGCTTCAGAAACCCGTCAGGAGAAAAAACAATTTCTAGTCCCTCATGATTTAGAACCCTAAGGAATAACATAAATTCTGCCTTTTCACACACTTTCAGTCACCTGTGGTTTGTTATCTTTTAAAGAAAAAGAGAGCGCACGCGTGCGAGTGTGCTAAATGCATGTATAATTGTACAATTAAAGATGCTAGCTCCAGTGTTAAAATTTAAAATGTATTAGTCTCATAAAACCGCCTCATTAGTCTCCGTGTCTTAAAGGACATACTTGTCCATAATGAGGCGAACGCAGGAAATGGCGCAGGGGTGAGGACAAGGGGAAGGAGGAGACATTTGAGCCGGCTGCCATTTCATTTTTCAGAAAGGGGGAGGAAAAACACTTAATAAAGATAATTGGGCTGGTAGTGCCTGTTCCCATCTGGAATCTCAACACAGACAGACCCCAGGGCAGACGATCGGTCATTAACCAGGAAAATAACCTATTTGGAAGGGATCCGTTTGTTTTATAAATGATGCCCCACTTTAGAACAGCTTAGCCGCGCTAATAATAAAAGTTCCTCGAAACCCCAGCCAGGGGATGGTGCACAAGTATCGATCTGGCTTCTGCTGGTAATGGGCTGGATGTGACTTCAGCTCCGCTCGCGGGAGAGAGCGTTTGAAGTTTGGCTTCTCCTTTTTTCTATTTTTTTTTTTTTAAGTCTAAATAGAATTTAAACTGCCCTTCGGTGATCAGTGGCTATTAGCGGCGCGAGTTAGGAAATAGCAAGTTGTGGGGTCAGGAGAGGCGGCCCAGGTGGAGGATAGAGGGGGGAGGAGGCAAAGCCCCCCAGCGCAGGGGAAGAGAGAGGTCAGCTCGGCGGAGCTCAGCTGCCTTGTAGGGTGGAGGGGAAGCGGATTGCCGCAGCCTGGCAGAGACATGGCCTTGGAAGAATTCATCCCCCGCTCCCCCAACCCTCAGCCTGGTCCCTGTGCTCCCCTGACACACAGACACACATGCACACCCATGCACGCGTACACACACACACACGCGCGCGCGCACGCGCACACACACAGGCAGGGCAGAAGCAGTCGAAAAAGTCATTCATCAAAGCTGAACTAGGATTGTATAGATCAAGGCAGCGAGGAGAAACCCCAGCGCCTGCTCAGACTGCCGATGCCGAAGACAATGGGGAGCGATTACTATAATTAGAAATAAGGTTTCAGTGGCAAAGCTCTTCTGATCCACCTATTTCCAGGGAAGGTTGCTTAGCTGCTTAGGAGGGCGTGTGAAAGCGGGGTCTTCAGAGACAAAGGGAATCTGAGAGGTGGGGACCGAACCCGCATGCAACCTGCCTTTTAAGGGAAAGGAGGAATCCGAACTCTGAAGGGGCCAGGTCTCCACCAGTGCTCTCTACTAGGGGCAATTCTATCCCCTACCCAAGGGACATTTGGCCATGTCAGGGGTTATTTGGGGCTGTCATGGCTGCGGGCAAGGCACCGTGGGCATTGAGAGGGTAGAGATCCAGTGCACAGAGCGGACCCCCCTCTCCACCCCCCACTCGCCTACAAGACCGAGAACTATGCAGCCCCAAAGGTCAGCAGTGCCAAGATGGAGAAGCCGTGGTCTGCTCAGATCACACTCACTGAGAAAACCCCAACCCGCCAGTTCACTCTGCCCCCCAGAATGCTGACCTCTGGCCTCACACCCCTTTTCCTTCCTCCCCTTCAGTTTCACTGGTTAACGTGTTCCAGAAAAACATCTTCCTTCAAAGTTTCTCAAGAATCATTTCCAAGCATCACTTCCTTAAGGTGTTAGTCTCTGCCTGGCAGCTGAAGGGAAAGAGGATGAAGGACCCGGGTGTCCTCCATGGCTCCCCTGGGTCACATCTCCATGGCACCCCCTGTAAAGGGATAGGATAAGTGTGCTGCCTCCTAGGGCAATCAGGAGGAAATGGGAGAAGCGCTTAGCTCAGGACCAGGCGTGGATTAGGTGCTCAGAAAGGAATCCGAGGAGATAGAGAGAGAAAGAGAGGTGGGGAGACAGGAGATAGAGACAGAGACGGAGATGGAGACAGATTGGTTGGGGGAGGGGGAGATGGATTCCAGCAGGTGCCGGGCACCATGCTGGCAAAGATGGCGGCCACCCCCAATGCCCGAGGGTGTCCATCACCCACCAAGGGATGGCTGCCATTTTCTAAGCATAAAGAAAAAAGCTCATGCACAAAGCCCTTTAGAATTATCATCCCCATCACCTACAAAGCTCAACTGTGTGTCTGAGCAAAGCCCCCATCCACCTTTCCCCTCCCTCCTCTACCTTGATTCTGGAGAGAAGGGGGAGAGTGGGGCACGGCCTTACCAAATTTCTCCCTGCATGCTCCACTGTTTCCTCCTGACAGCGTTTGACTGTGCTTATTATTTCCAGCAAAGCCCTTATCATTTTCAATGTGAATTTCAAATCACACTGATCCAGCCCTTCTTAGCTAAAGTCAGCTTTATCAACCACAAGAGATGTGGGATTTGAGAGAGATCTAAGTAAATTCACATTGTTTGGATAAACTCATTCAGGGAGCTCAACAAATCAAAGCCGAAATGGATATGTATTCCAAAGAGACTGAGTGAGACAGCCGGGGGTGGTGGGGGGAGAGAAAAAAATTACCATTAACATTTTTATTTCTTTAAAACACACACACACACACACACACACACATATACACACACACACACATCGCGGCCCCTTTTTAATGAGTGTGTTCACAACCTCTCTTTGAACCATTACCAGGGCTCCTTAGGACACCAGGTAAAGTGACAGAAGCCACTTGGCTGATGACAGCAGAAGCAAGTTGCTGGAGAAAATCACATCGCCCACCCCCCACTGCCACCTCCCAACTTTGGTCAGCGAGACCGCTATCAAATATGGTAATG
>CM053620.1:23931105-24009306 GCA_028646535.1 Procyon lotor
GCACGCTCCTTCCCAGCAACCAGGACAGCGACAGAAGAGATGAAGGCTGCCCAGATACTGATAAGTGACCCCATCCACCCAGGACTAGACCCCCAAGGGAGTGCAGAGCCGAGGCCAGGAGAAGCTGGAGGGGGCTGCTCCCTGGGGCCCACAGGACCGGGCTGGATTGGGCAGTCGGGCAGGGAGAGACAAGAAAAGAGACAGAGGACACTTGGAGGAGGGGGCACCCTCCATGGGAATGTTCCCTGGGTGACTCTGAAAGCCTAGTTATGAGCTACTCTCAAAGAGCCTCCCTTTGTAATAGCCTAATGGCCTGGAATGTTCCATCAGCCAAGTTTTCTTCCCCTGGCACATTTCCTCAGTCTGAACTGGCCCATTTATAATATCCGAAGATGCCTGATTCAGCAAATGGCACTTTTCTGGGTGGCCATCCCCACCTCGCAGAGAAGCCAATGAGCCTGTCTGATTCCACGTCCAGCCTGGATGCCGAGCCAAAGCTTTAGAGTCACTGTGGCACTGTAAGCATCACCCGAAGTCATCCAGGGTCCTGATTTCAGCAAATCTACCCCCTTACGGACATGGGCACTAGAGCCCCACAGACCTGGGCTTGAATCCTGCCTCTGCCATGTGCCGGCTGGGCAGCACCAGCTTTGCTGCTGACCCTCTCCGAGTCTCCAATTCCTCATCTGGAAATTGAGGGTATTTGGTTACTGATCTCAAGAGAGCATTTCTAGGACTAAGTGAGATGCTGCATATTAAGAGCTCATTTGCCTGGTCCAGTATAATGACAGAATAGATGTTTTAGGAAAAAAAAACTTCCTGCTACATAACATACATTCACCAAAGGGAAAAATAAAAGATGCTGGATAAAATACTTTGTAAGAAGTCACTTTTTTGCCTAATGCATGAGTGAGCAGGCAGGAAAACAAATGAAATCCCAGAAACAATCAGAATGCTCCAAAGCAGACAGAAAGAAAGCATGGACTAGTGTTTGCCTAAGGAACAGCTGCTAACACCTGGGGGATGTGAGCTGTTGCTGGAAAGGGGCTCTGGTGTGCGGAGCAGCGAAGACAAGGCTTGGGACCTGAGCAAGGTAGCTGTTTAGATTGGTCACCTGTTTGTGGAAAGGAAAACAGTTACTCACCTGTTTAACACCCCATATTCAGGAATCCCAAGCCATCTAAATAAATAAGCATCCATGTCTAGACATATCTTACAGAAAGAACACCAAAGACAAAGAAGTTCTTAAGAGCATCTTGAACTAAAAGGAAGGTTACTTACGAAGGGCCAGCAACTAAAATAATAATTGATTTGCCAGTAACAATATAGTCATGGCACAGAGCAAGCATTTAATAAATGGAAGCGATCATTGTTAGTGCTCGTAACATCGACAATAGTGGAAAAATATTCAAATCTCAGCTCTGCCATGGTCTTAATTGTGCAATCTGGAGTAAGTCATATAACTTTTAAGAGCCTTGGTTTCCTTGTCTTAAAAACAGGGTTTTGGAATGCCTGGCTGGCTCAGTCAGTTGAGCGGCTGACCCTTGATCTCAGCTCAGCTCTTGATCTTAGGGTCATGAGTTCAAGTCCCGCATTGGGCTCCACACTGGGTATGGAATCTACTTAAAACCACAATAACAACAACAATAGGGCTTTGGTAATAATATAAGTCAAATATTTGGCACCTACATAATGTAAAAATTATTTTGGCTACAAGATCAACCCCCTGGTTGGATCAGAGCAGGAGAGTCAAGTTCATCTCAAATTATTCCCAGAGGCTACTACTCCAGGATTCTCATCTGAAAGTTCAATTTAGTTCTCCAACGATAGAAAGTGTTTATCTGAAAAATGCCAGCTAAAGGCAGACGTATGTAGAATCTTCAAGAAAGAAAAAGTAATTCCTCACACCAGTCCCTGGCCACTTCCATTTCTGGAGAAAACCCTCCCTACACACCCACACCCTCAATTTGTCCATCAGATGAAGAAACATGAACCTAATAATCATCCTTACGAGTGCATTCGCCTTGTCACTCCAAAGTGACAACCTTTAATCACAGTGAGGTGTCACAGAGACTTTGCAAAGTTAGCAGAGCGGGATGAGGGAGAATCAGGGACTTAGAACGATGAATGGTTTGCCTTGGTAAATAGTGCACATGCACGGTGGCAGAGTTTGAATCCAGCTTGAATCTGGCTCACCCCGCTGTCTCCCATCTGCGGCCAGGCCACGCACTTGAGAGCTCTCGCCCCCATCTTGAAATAAATGGCCCTCTGTCATCATTCGGGTCTCAGCTCCCGCCTCCCCTTCTCAAAGGGATCGTCCCAGTTCGTTCTCTACTGCTTCCCCCTTTTCATTTCCAAGATGGGACCCTCCATTATTCCTAGTTACTTACTATATGGGTTGTCCATTTGTCTACTGCCTTTATTCACCAGAGCATCGCCCAGTGCCTACCAGAGGGCATGGCACGTGGTAGCCAGCCCATAAATGTTTGTGAAATGAATAAATTTAAGCCAAACTCTTAAAACTGAGTGAGCTCATTTTTACTATTACTTATAATTAGATATAGCTATACCATCACTGAACAGGGGGTCCAAAAATATATATACATATATATATATATAATATATTGTATATTAGAGTCACTGTGTATTGTATATTGTATATATATATATTGTATATATTGTATATATATATATATACATTGTATATATATTGTATATATTGTATATATATATATATATTGTATATATATATATATACAATATATTTTAAAAATATATATATTTCTCTTTGCAACCCTTGGCCATTCATGCAGAGCAGCACTCACCAGACAGAAAGCCCCAGATGCATAAAAAAGAGAATGGTTCATGAGCATGACCGTGCATCTCTCCTGTGTCCTGCCCCTTCCCACTCTAAGCCATTCCTGGAACAGAAGAACCTAGACCACTAGGAATTAGAATAAATCCATCCCTAGGAGTCATCTCTCCCCTCCGCGTCCTCATTCAATTACACGAAGACAATGAACAGGGGTGCGTTCCCCCCCGGTGATCACCTTTTGGGAAGCTTCCTCCTGCTTCTCTACCTTTGCTTCCTGGCTCCAGGACTTTGCTGAGTCCCATCCCATTTCTGGATGGTACAGAGGAGGGTGGGGAAGGGAGGTGACTGAGGAAGGAGGTGGAAATACATTGAAACAAAAAAAAAAAAGAGGGGAGGGAGAGAAAGAAACAGTGTAAGGTTGGTCACACATTTGTCATTAAGGCAAAGCCAAATCCCAGTGTTTGTGTGAGGTAGAATTATCTCATTCTTTTAGCCTGTGAGTCTCTGTGATCCACCAGTCAAGTATGTGATTGGATTTCAGCTCAACAAAACCTTAAATTACACACCTATTGTGCTTGAGCTAAGCCTAGTTTTCACAGTGGTGGGGAAGGTTTCTCCCAGCCTCCTTGGCAGTGTTCGATCCCGCGCCTGCTCTCAGTGGCCGGTTGATGAATGAGTAATAGGATTAGAGTCTCATCTCCAGCCACATGGTAATTGTCACGTTGGGTGCAGGGACAAAGGCAGGGGTGATGGATAGGGGCTGCAGAGTGGAGGTGGGCCTCTTCTCCCACATGGGCCCCCTGACACCAGACGCAGAGGCTGAGGGCTTCAGGGAGGACCAGGCCATGTCCTGGAAGGAGGCCAGCTGGCATTTACCAAAGGTGTCCCAGGGTCAGTAACCTTGCTGGGCACCCACACAGAACATATCTATCTTACTGAATTCGTGAAACTGCTCCCCCAGGTATAGGAGGGGCCGTCTTTGGGGGTTTTTCCTTGCCTACCATCTATTCCCCACTTCTGGATACAGGGCCCTTGTTTTTATGGGGCCAAGTTTCAAGATGGGGCTGTGTTTTCACTTTCTACCAACACCTCCACTAGGGTCAAGTCCAACCACGGAATTTCTCAGCAAATAAAAGCTAGACCCCCTTGGGCTCTAGACAACTTGACCTGGTTTTTCCATCTGAGTGAAGTCTCTCACACATTTTATAAATGAGGAATCGAAGCTCACAATAGTCGGGCCATCGACTCAAGATCACACAGCGCCTTGGTGGCAGAGTTGGGATTTGACACCCAGCCTTTTTGTTCCAAGCCCTGCTTGCTTTCCTACATATTGTCCACCTCTGCCAGAGAGCTGTGGAGGGCCCGAAGACTCGGATGCCACAAGGGAGGCCAAAACTAGCAGCCTGGGAGACCCAGGGCACATTTTGGGGTGAAGAAGGCCAGGACCTGGTTTCCCTTCCTGTCTGGCCCCCGCTGACATTCTTTCCCTCTCTGGGCTAGAGTCCGCAGAGGTTTCCAATGATGAAATGAACAAGAGCTTTGGAGACAGACCTAAGTTCAAATTCTGACTCACCAGTTTCTTCCAGTTAGGTGACTTTGCACAAGGCTCTTATCTTCCCCAACATCAATTCATCAGGCCTTTCTGGAACTGCTGACCTGGGCGTTGTTTGAAGCCACGATCTGCAGCCTCTGCTTCTGCAACACAAGCCTCCACCCCTCCCACCCACTCCTCCCCAGCCTCTTTGCCCCGTTCACAGGAAAGCGTGCAGCTGATCCTCCCATCCCCATCTATCAAATAGAAATAAGTATACCTCCCCCTTATGGTGACTCTGAGGCTTCATCAGATAAAATATAGGTGTCTGTTATGCTTTCTGGCCGCAAGGAACAGAAAAACCCATTTACTGTGATTTAATTAAAGTAAGGTATAGTTTCCTTGTGTCACAAGACCTCAGGAGTAGAAAGTTACCTGATTAGCTCAGTAGCTCTACAATCTACTTGGCTTTCTTTTGACTTACGGTCACAAGGTGGCTGCAGCTGCCCTAATTGCAGACCTCTCGTGGCAGAAGGCATCCATTCCCATATCTTTTTACAGGGAACACCCTGCACAGATCCCCTTAGGCCTCATTGGCCAGCACCGGATCACATGATCACCCTTCACCGCCCAGCCCACTTTCCTTTACATCTCATTGGTCAGTGCTGGATCACATGACCACTCCTTGCTACCCAGCCCACTTCCCCTTACACCACATTGGCCAGACTGGATCCCTTAGCTGCAAGGGATGCTGAGAAGACAAACCAGTGGGAAAAGGGGGTGAGGCGCTTCTTGAGCGGCTTTGCCAATCTTTCTCTATCCTCTGGTCCTCTAGTAACAGGAACAAGGAGGAAAGTGACCACCCAGTCACTAGCAGTCACCAGATTATATAAAGCGCTCTGGGCAGATCTGGCATGTATAAAATATTCTGTAACTGGAAGTATTATTATTATTGTTATTACTGTTACACTGAATGTTCTGCCGATCTTCTGCCGATCTCACAGAAAATGGCCCCCTTGCCACCCTCAGGGCCAAGCTTTAAAAAGCACAGCGTCTGCAGGCTTCAAGCTCTGCCTGCCCTCCCGCACCCTCCCGGCCACCAGGAACAGCAGCTAATCTCATGCTGGAAGGAGGCTCAGCTGTGGCGTGGCCACCCTCTTCCTGGCCACAGAAAGCAACAGTCACAGTGGCCTCCGCAGAGAGAGATCTGAAGCTGACCGATCCCGTGGAAAAGAGATGTGGGAAGTCAGCCTCAATGGGAGAAGGGCTCAGTGGGCGCCATAGCCTTTCTGTAACGGGTGTCTTCAGGGTTGGTTAAGCCAGAATTCATAGCCTGCTGCTTCTGTGTGAGCCCTGGCCCCTCCCACCCATTCTCACCAGCTTCTTTGTCTTGTTTACCGGAAAAGCCACACAGCTCAGCTCATCATCCGCCCATCTATGAAAAGCCTGAGGGTACAGAATAGTGGCCCATCTCCCAGTCCCTCCACGCTCCCTGGATCCCCAAGGACCGGTACTTTCATTCATCAATTCAGTAATTCCTTCATTTCATTCATTCAGGATCCACAGATTTCCCCTTCACCTCCACTAGGATGACTGGAATAAAAAAGAAAGATAATAACAAGTGCTGGCAAGGATAGGCGGGGGACATTGGAACCCCCACGCATTGCTGCTGGGAATGGAAGATGGTGCAGTGACTTTGGAAGTCACCCGGAAATTGCCGAAAGGTTAAACATAGAGTCGTTCCATGGCCCAGAAATTTCACTCCTAGGTCTACACCCAAGAGAACCGAAAACATAGGTCTCGCAAACACGTCTGCACAAATGCTGAGGGCGACATTATTCATAAGGGCCAGAAAGTGGAAACCATCCAGCTGTCCATCAACTGGATAATATCATTCGACCCTAGAAAGGCGTGAAGTACTGATTCATGCTGAAACACGGACGAACCTTGAAAACACCGCGCTCAGAGAAGGAAGCCAGACTCAAAAGGTCACATACTGTAGGATTCTATTCATGTGAAAAATTCAGAGTAGACAAATCCACTGAGACAGGAGGTAGATTGGTAGGGGACATGGGCTGAGAGGGGGAGGAACTAGAAAGTGACAGCTAAGGGACTGGGGGAGGGGTTTCTTTGGAGGATGATGAAAATTCTTTGGGGGATTATGGAATTAGTGGTGATATTCGAACAACCTTCTAAATACATTAAAACTTCCCGAGTGGTCTCCTTCAAAAGAGTAAATCTTATGATGATATGTGAATTTTATCTAAACAAACGAACAAACAAACACACCTTCCCTCCCTGACCGGCCTAAGAAAATGAAGATTGGGCTGGAGAAGCAGTGGCTGACCCGTTGGCTTCCTGTCTTCGCTGGCATCGGCCCAGACTAGAAGTTTCCTTCAGAGGACGGGCCATGCATGCTAACGCTCTCCCAGCCTCCTGCAGACCCTGCTGCCAAGGGCTTGCTGCTAGCAACCATGCCTCTCCCTCCGCTCTACTCTGCCCTGAGTGCACTGCCTGACAAGGCTGCCATGGTGGACACCAGGCGTGTCCTTGGGAAGGACATCGGAGCGGGGGCCTCAGCAGTATCCTGTCACCCACCAGCCTTGCCTGACTCTGTGATTCCAGGAAGAAGAGGAGCGCAAAGCAGCCACCAATGCCACGGGAGGTGACTTTTGTCACAACCCTTGGCCCCATCAGAGCCGGCACACCTGCTTGGAAGAGTCGCCGAGGGGGTTTAGGATCAGCTCCTTTTCTTTTTGCAGTTATTCTAGCAAATCATGCTGTAGTTAAAGAAGCAAGCAGGTGGAATGTTCTTTCAAACACAAAAGCTGGGATAGAAATGCCAGAGAGCCCTCAGCCTGGTCAGCTCTTCGGGAAGCTGATTAACAAGCCCGTCCTCCTTAGGAAGACCCTAATACTCTTGAGTAACATTTTCCCCCCTTCCTGTTAGATGCATCAGCTTTACCCTTTATTCCCCAGCTGTATTGGGAGCCAGGGGGAAAAAAGCCCAATTCCCACATTCCCAAGGTTAAGGGATCCATGCTTCCCAACCAACCTGCCCATTCGCTTATGTGAAGTTCTCCTAACCTCTGAAGGCTATGAAGATCTTGGTGTCGTAGGGAGGGTTGGGATCAAAAGGACGATTCTGATGACGACCCACTCTCCTTGAGTACAACAGAGTCACAGGGTCTAAAGAGGCTGAGGCTCATTAGAGCTCCTTAGACTCAGTTGACTCAATATGGGTGGGTGCCATATTGGCATGGGTCGGTTCTGAACCTAGAGAACAACAGTGTCAAGATGGACCAACAGGGATCCATGGAGGCCCCAAGCCCAAGGTTGCTGTTCCCAAATGGGAGGTCAGCCAAATAGGACAATGGGTGCACACAGGCAGAGAGAGCTCCAGCCATAAGAAAGGAAGCGTTTTTCCCTTGACTGGACTGTCTTTCCGGACCACTGCTAAGCATCCAAAAGAGGAACGTGTACTCTGGCCAGCACCTGATGACATCTCCAGCACCCAGGCACAGGGTCTGGCCAGAGGAGGGGTATCCCTGAGCCCTCACTGACTCCGTTAGTTTCTGCAATTCGTCAGCCTTGGAAATGAGCCTCCTGCCACCACCAAGCCTCAATTATAAGGCAAGTACTTTTTACACCTGACTTACCCATCTTCCCAGGGCAGGTGCGAGGATCGAGAAAGTTCACAAATGAGAAACTGGTTAATGTTCCTAATGCCGTGAAAATCTAAAGGAGACACATCAAGGAAGAAAAACACATTTGTCAAAGAGCCTTTCAAAGTTGGAAAAAAACCCTTCGCGTTAACTCGGTCCCTTCGGGGAGTTCATGGGTCCCTTTAGGGTACTCTATTTTCTGGGCGTCCCAGAACAAGATAAAGTCTACAGAAGTGCGGACATTCAGCAGAGTTACTACATGTATGTAATTCTACATATAGTTACTACTATGTAATTCTCCTTCTTCTCAACATACTGGGCTCTGAACCAGATGCTGGGTTTTGGACACGAAGCCCACACACAATCCCTGACCCCCTCCAGCAGGACAGATGGACATTTAAAAAGAACAATTACACAGGGGTGGGGGCTCTGGAATGACGTTTAGGGTTTATCGAGGGCGCAGCTCTGAGCTCGGAGACACAAGTGAGGGAAGGCTTCAGACAGAAACATGAGCCTATAGTCAAGAGACTGAATTTGGGGGCCGGGTGAACCTAGGTTTTAACAGCAGCTTATGTGACCGGGTGATCTGGGGCAAATGACTTAATCTCCCCCAGCCTGGGTTTCCCCATCTGTAATCTAGAAAAGACGACAGAGACTACCTCTCAGGGCTACTGGAAGTTGATAAGTAATGTATGGAAAGTGTTTAAGACGGTGCCTGATCCACAGTCGGTGTTCAGGGAGTGGGGCCTAGAACACTCTAGGCTGTGCTGACTTTTGCAAAAAGGACTAAATATTCACCATGGAGCTGCCAAGGTCGGGGAACGGGTGTATATGGTAAGGGTATATGCTCAAGAAAGACCCAGAAGCCTAGTGCCCTTGGAGAATTGTGAGTTGGGGACGGGGCTGTCCCTTCCGCACCTCACCTCACCCCCCTTGACCAAGCCTCTCCCTTTGTTCAGTGGGAACCCGCAGAAACTGACAAGATGTCGCCCGCCATACTGGCCTCCGCCTAGGGAAGGCTCCCCCCAGGCCATGGGTGTTGGTCGCCCGGCTTGATGGTCGGCCCCTTATGAGCAAGGACTCTCCCCTTGACTCCGTTGGCCTTGCTTGCTCAGAAAACTGGGCCACACATCTCACCAGACAACCGGATTGAAGTCCAAACCGGTTCTGCCCCAACTAATTGGCTGCATGTATCCATCAAGTCCCCACCCCATAGCCTCTCCGCGCTGCTCAGGAAGCAGGTGGCCTGGAAACCGTGTCACGCGGTCAAGCAAGTGATGTCCAAAGAATGTGACCAGATCGGTGAGGGGAGCCTTCAGGGATGGCAGGAGGCAGGGCTCCCAACACGCCGAGAAAATTCTCCTTCTTCGCAACATTCATGGAACTCTCGAGAGGACTGTTTTGTTGGTGAATAACTTCCCTGAAGAAATTCTTTTGGGGCATTTCACCATCTCCAGCTGGTGTTTCTTGGCAGCTGAAGCAAGATAATAACCATGTTGAAATGGCACCCACGGCCTTGTAGGAACAGGGCACGACTTGCTACGTCCACAGGCCCACACAGCCTCCGTTGCCACCTCCCTCCCCCTCTTCCCTGGGCAGCCCCGGGGCAACTCACTCCAGGGGCAGCTCCTCGTGCTTTACATCAGAGAGAGGCAGGGTGGATGCGGGTACTCTGAGCCAGCCCACGACAAGCACCACCGGCTGCCCCCCAGCTGCCTCAGACCACGCCCCACCTCCTCTTCCAGAAACGCCTCCCATTTTCACTTCCACCCAGGTGTACTTGGACGCGTTTGAAAAATCTGCTCAATAAATTACCACCTCTACATGACCTGACAATAGCCACAGATAATCCGAGGCTATTAGAAGGCTTGTTTACAACTCCTGTAATTCTAGGTTGTGCAAAGCCCGGCAGGTTGGGAAAGGTGTCAACCTTCCCTCAGTTAATGGCACAACTCGTGTTCACAAATTATATGTAATTGATCCAAAGATGTTACAGGCATTTGAAAAACAAAAGCTGTGTCTCCTCCCAACCTCCCTTCTGGGAATTTACCCTCAAGGAAATGACTGTGAATGTGGGGAAAAAAAAAAAAAATTGCACAAGATTGTTGTTTATGATAACAAAAACTTTAGAAAGAACGTACACTGCACAACAATAGAGGATTAGTTAAACAAACCTTGGAACATCACACAATGAGACTCTAAGTAGCCATTTAAAATAATATTGCAGAAGACAGCGCATGGGGAAATTGTTAATTACCTATTGTTAAATGAGAGAGCATAAGCAGGTTACAAAGCAAGAGCTACAGCTAATTCCACTAAAATATCTTACATAAATACATTTCTTTGAATAGTGTTTGGGAGGTGGGTGTGCTCCCCAGGCAGCCGGACGGGTTTGAGGGTTGAAGCTTCCAAGCTATGTGACCTTGGGCAGATTATATTGTTACCAATCTCTCTGTATTCTTCAGCTTCTCAATCTGTGAAATGCAGAAAACACCTTCTTCGTTGGGCTGTTGGGAAGAGCAATAAAATTATCCACGTAAAGTGTTTAGCACTATGTCTAATACAAGATAAATGTTTAATAAGGGGTGATTCTTGCTGTCATGTTTGTAATGTGAAAATGGTTAACGCTGGGAGGTAGAATCATAGGTATTTTGGGTTGCTTTTCCTTGTCCATTTCCTAGAAGGTACTACTATTGCAATGGTCAAAAAGAATTTTAAGCTACTACATGTGGGGTAGGAGTTGTTGCCTTTATTTTATTTATTTTTTTAAAAGATTTTATTTATTTATTTGACAGAGAGGAGAGAGATCATAAGTAGGCAGAGAGGTAGGGAGAAGCAGGCTCCCCACTGAGCAGAGAGCCCGATGCGGGGCTCGATCCCAGGACCCTGAGATCATGACCTGAGCTAGAGGCAGAGTCTTTAACCCACTGAGCCACCCAGGTGCCCCGGAGTTGTTGCTTTTAAAGAGGGAAACCAGGACTAATGAGAGGTGAGGTGTGTCTGTGACCTCAGCAAGTGGGACTGAGGACCTCATTCGAATAGCGCAGTTCGTCAGCCTTGCTCCCAAACATTTGCAAACAAGGTACACTGCGCCTGGTGCCTCCCCTCTTCCCCCTCCCATCTCACCTACCCGAGGAATTTAGGTGACAGGGGCTTGAGCCTGGGGGGCAGGGGCAACGGGGGAGGGAATGGAGAAGGTTATAGATTAAAGAGATGGAGGGGTGCTGAATTGGGGAAGGGGATGGACCCCCATGCTCACACTGGGACAGGTCCCAATAAAGGGGATATGTAGGCGGCTCAGAGCTCATGGAGGTCAGTGCGTTTCAGAAAGCCCAGGTTTGCCTCGTCCTGGGGACCCAGAAGGTCAAAAACAGTCTCCAGCCTTTGGAGGTCTGAGTGGCTTGCTAAGAGTGTACAAACCCTTGTGCACAGGCCACCATCTCCCAACCCACCTCGCCCAGAGGCAAGGCAGGTGGCCGGGTCATAGCCCAGCTCTCCCAGGTCACAGAAGGTGTGGCCCCGGGGGCTCGGGATGGGGGAGGACTGGTGGCCACGAAATCCAAAGCCAGTCTCCCTCCAGAGCAGAGCGGAGCCCCGTGACAAGACTAGAGGTTGCTCCTTCAAAGAACTAAGAGCCCGCGGACCAAAGGCTGGGATCAGACCAAGACCTGTGTTGGTGGTGGTTGGGCTGGGCTTGGTTCTCAGGCAGAGAGACCCAGAACACAGAAAAAGCCCTGCGTAGGGTGCGGCCACCTCCCTGGTGCTCTGGAGGAGGCCTGAACACAGAGGTCCCCAAAGGCCTCAAATTTCCCAGTTCTGCTAAGATGAAGAAGGAGTGGGGGTGAGGAGAGGCACATCTGCCTTCCAGAATCCCCGTGGGGAGAACTAGTAGACCCTACCCAAGGACAGGCAGCACTGGCGGCGGCTGAGCAGCCCTGCAAAACCCTTTTTCAGGAACGTGGACCACTCAGATCCCCAAACCGTCTTCTTTTATGCCACTCAGGAAAAAAGAATCATGACATAGCACTCCGTACCGCCCAGGATGGCTATAATCCAGAAGTGGGAAATAACACGGGTTGGGTGAGAAGTTAGAACCCTCACAGACTGCTGGTGGGAACATGAAATGGTACAAGCCCCGAAACAGTTTGGTCGCTCCTTGACAAGTTACCGTAAGGATCCAGAAATTTCGCTCTTAAGTGGATACCCCAAAGAACTGAAGACAGGATCTCAAAATAGTGCATGGACACACACGTTCACAATAGCGCTAATCACAACAGCCAAAGGGCTAAAACCACCCAAGCGTCCGTCAGTGGACCAGCAGATTTTCTGGAATGCGGCACATTCCATAAAATGGAGTGTTATTCCGCCATGAAAAGGAATGACTTACACACAGCATTGATGAATCTCAAAAAAAGGATGCTAAGTGGAAGAAACCAGATACAAGAGGTCACATATTGCCTGAGTCTACTTAGACGAAACATCCAGAATCCATTGATCCACAGAGATAGAAAGCCGCCCGTCAGTAGTTTCTAGGGACTGTAGTAGGGTGGGAGCCAGGGGGTGACTGCCTAATTGACAGGGGCTTTCCTTTTGGGGTGATGCAAATATTTTTGTTTTTAGAGCCACCCAGAGCCTAACGCACTGCATTTTGAATTTTAAGTATAAACCGGCTAATTTTGTTATGTAAATGTCACCTCCGTAAAAATCAATGAAATGTAGCCATGAAGCCTCTTCCTGCTGGGCCATGTGTTCCACCCATGTGATCTCACTTCGTCCTCAGAATAGGCCCACGGATGCAGAGATTTACAATCCCATTGGACTGATAAGAAAACCGAGGCTGAGAGAGGTGATAAAATTAGCCCAAGGCCTCACAGCTCATGTCTGTCCAGCTGTCTCAGAGGGTGTTTCAAAACTGCCCAGAAATTCCCCAGAGTTGAGCAAGACGGCTCAGGAGGGCACTGGGGAAAGGCATCCTGGCCTGGGTGTCGAGGGGACAGACCAGGGGTGGTCTCGATGGTGGTCCCGGGCAGCTCCGGGGTGCCAGGTTTCTGAGAACAACGGCAGGGAACTGCAGAGAGGAAGGGACGCCTCCGGTTGAGCGTGGGCCTATGGGAGAATCGTGAGGGGGCGAGGGCTGAGGCGGCCGAGGCCCTGCCTGCAGGAATCCAGACATCTGGGGTGACCCGCTGTCCTCGATCCTTCAAACCAACCCCGACTGCACTGGTCGCGGAAACCTGACTTAGAACAGAGGCCACACAAGGAAGGGGAAGGGAGCCCTGGCTTTCAGGTCAGATCCATGGCGTTCTAGAATAATTAATAATAATAATAAGTAATAGAGTCTAGAAGAGGTGTATCTTCTCCCTCCCTCCCTCCTCCTCATCTTTCATTTCATAGCTGAGATTTATTGAGCACTTACTATGTATCACCCCCAAACACTTGGATACGGATCTCTCCAGCAGCCCTTTGTTATAGGATGGGAGTCATAGCGGCTGGCTTGACACCCCGTCAAAACCTACCTCCCACCCCTCTGAGCACCTTCTCCCCCAACCCTCCGCCCCCACTGCCCCCCACCTCCCCACCGCCACTCCAGTTGTGTTGAATCTAAAACCAGGCTTGGCCATCCCAATTCCCTTGCTCTCTATCACGTCATCAATAAGCTCAAGACCTGATTTCAGCCAAGGAGACAGGGAGGGAAGACTGCAGGGTCTTCCAAGAAACATTTTCTTGCTCCAGGAAAAGATAGTCCGACCCCTTCCCCTGGACATTGTCCCATCTGGGTGGGCTGCTGGAAGCTGCCGCCACTGCGCCCCCTCTGGCCTCAGAATGAAATTAACCACGAGCTGGGAGAGCAGAGATGAAAAGACATCACAGAGTCACGTGAGAGAATAGGGCTAGGGACCCATCGCCGTGTGAGAGAATAGACTTCCTGATAGTTTAAGCCGGGGCTTGCTCTTACCTGCAGCCAAAAGGATGCTACCTGACAGATGCATAATGCCCATGAGAAATCTTAGGCATAGAGGGGTTAAGTAACGGGTCTAAGATCACCGCTGGAGTCTGAGCCCAGAGCTTTGGCTCCCCAGCTCTACCCTTCCCCAGTGTAAGACACTGCCTTCCCCTTTAGACCCTGGCCGCAGCAAAGAAAGGGGCTGGCCCAGGTTGGGATAAAAATATCTACTGTAAGGGGAGGGATAAAAATACAGGGGTAAAAATACCCCGCAGGAGACACAAAGGGCCCAGCACAGGGCCGGGGGCAGAGGGCGAGCCCGGTGACCATGAAATCCACACTGGGAACATTTTGCGGCCTGGCCTTGGTGTCTGCTTATTCCCAATGGCTCAGAGGTCAGACTGCCTCACTCCTGCCAATGGCTGTCCCTCCAAGAAGAGCACAGGTTTCCAAAGTCCGGCCCCTGCCGTCCTGTTTCAGGCAGCCTTTCAAGAAACACCCCGAGCGGTCCCATCTTGCCCCCCCTCCACACACACACCCCACCAGCTCATTTTCTCTCCCACACATGCTTCAGCAATTTTGCAATAATCTATTGCTATTATCGACGTGGCGGCCAGAGGGAGCTTATAAAAATCAGATCAAGATCACATCCTCCCTTTGCCTTAAACCCTTGCTGTTCCCACTGCACTTGGGGCAAAACCTGAACTCACAGTCGTGACCCAGCGGGCCACTCAGGGCTGGGTCCTGCCTTGTTTTCCAACTTCACCTTGTTCTCTGCTCCCCGTCCCCCTACCCCAGGGGAGTCTCCCTGGCCTGTTAGTTCCTCCAACCTGGAAAGCTCCTTGCAGTTCCTTGAGCAGGAATAGCACCCTTCCCCCGAGGTCTTGCCATGGTCAGTCCATCTCAATACCCGGACCTCTGGAGAGGACCCCCTGACCCCCAACCCGAGCCCATCTGGTCTCTGTCTCTATGGGGGTCACATAATCTTATTTCTCAAAAGATTGCATGTGCTGCTCTGATTTGTTATTTTCCATCGTCCCCCTAGAACATACGTTCTGGGAAATGGACACAGGTCAGTGTGATTAATTCCCAAATCCTCAGCACCCAGAATAGTGCTGGGGACACAGCAGGTGCTCAATGGAGCACCCACAGAAGGAACACAACTCCATCTCCCCCAGAAGCATTGCTGTCTTCACTGCTTCTATGAGAAGCGACACTCTTTGCGTGGAGTGGTTATTATACTTGGCCTTATCTTGACTTTCCAAGAACCTTCTAGTGGTTAGAATGTGCTTTCCTCAGGCTCACGGGGAAAAGCACAGACTTTCAGTTCTCACCTCAGCTCTGCCAGTTTGTCACGATGTGACCACGAGCGAGTCACTTAACCGCTCTCCATGTGCCTCAGTTGCCCTAATTGTCACGCAGGGTCATGCTCGCCTTCAGGATGTTCCCGTGAGGCGATGCACTGTCATCCAGCATGGGGTCTGGTACACAGAGAGCCCTCTGCATAAAGGGGCCGCCTTTGTTCATGACTTACCTCAAAAGAAAGGGGGAGGGAGAGGGGGAAGGGAGGATGGGTGAGGGGAAGAGAGGATGGGAGGGGGAAGGGAGGGAGGAGGGAGAGGGGGGAAGGAGAAGGAGGGGTGAGGGGAGGAGGCAGGGGGGAAGGAAGAAATGCTGCACGTGAATCTTATCGACAGGTTCTGTGTCAGCTGGCCTGCATACGGGTCACTTAGAGCAGCATCTCAAGATGGCCCCCGCCCTGGGGAAGGAGGATGCAGGAGGTCTAGGTAGACACCATGCAAGCAACCTTTCCCAACTGCAGGGATCCTATCCTTGATAGGATCACACAGTGCCGGTGCCCAGAAGGAAGCCCTTCCCCCATACTCAATCTGGGGAGCGAGCTTCGGGGCATCAAGGGGCGGGGGAGGAAATTCACCCCAAGTCCTCAGAGCTCTTAGCAGTGGCAGCTGCTGCTAGAGAAAAGCTTCATGCCAGGATGAGTTGGGTCTTAATAGCTGCTAATTGGTCATAAGGCAAATGGGGGAAGATATTAATGAGCAATCCATTTGGCTTCAAGTGAACCGGCTATAACCCAGAAGAATTTTATTAGTCTGGCTCTGCTTTTTAAGAATTATCATTTCGGGAGTGGCTTGGTCCTAAAATGGTGCACTGTGACCGAGGCTGTGTGACCATGAGGGAGAGAATGGAGGACGACAGGATTCTGGCGTCGGCAGCACACCCCTCCCCCATCTTCCTGTCCTCCTGCTGAGCTGGGGGTCACTCCAAGACCTCAGAGGACGCCATCCCTCCAATAGCATCACACTCCCTTCTTCTTCTCAACCTCACTGACTCCCCTGGAAGGAATCACTTCCATTTCTAGGCGGAGCCCTACCCAGAATGGTCAGAGAATGGGGTATTCTCTCACTGAGGATGACCACACCTAGCATACATGGATTACCAATTTTCTTCCTTCTTCTTTTTTCTAATGGTTCTTAGAACAATACGTGCTAATTTAAAATTCAACGGGAATATATAGAGTAGAAAAGGAAATACACTCTCCTCTACGTCTTGTTTCTCAGAAATAACCACCATTAACATTTCGATATAGAACCTTCCAGATAGATGAATGGATAAATCTTACCTTTGATATTAAGTGTTTCAGAGGTCAATGTAATGAATATCCAAGAGTGCATCCAGAAACGATCCTTTCTATGCCCCCGTTCTACTTCCACTATGTGTGCTTAGATCCATAAACAATATGTAATGTCATTTTATTTCATGTTACTCTTAACAGAAGTAGAATCATAGTATATACAACCTTCTATAACTGGCTGCTTCCCCTCTAAATTGTTTTCAGATTCTCCATATAGTTACATTGTAACATTATTCCATTCACTTTAACCCTATATCATATTTCATTGTGTCATGTTGCCACGATTTATTTATCCATTCTTCTGTTGAAAAATATTGGGTTGTTTCCAATTTTTCCCTTTACTAACAATGCCACAGCCCACATTTTTATACCCATCTCCTTGTGTCCGTGTGAGTATGTTTCTCCAGCCTATAGAACTAAAAACAGGATATCTGAGGCATGGTATACAAGTATCTTCCACTTTGTTGAATGTTGCCAAATTACTCACCAAAATGGCTGTAATAATTTGTATTTCCGCCATCAAATATACCTTTTGTGGTATATTTGTGGCATATTCCAAAGGGGAACCACTTTGGAGAGTGATTTGGCAATATCCATCAGTGTATAAAAGTTCTTGTTGCCTCACTAGCAAGGCATTGTTAACATTCAAGTTTTTGCCCATCTATGGGGGGTTAACTGATATTTCATGGTTGTTTCAATTGTTGTTCCGTGATTGCTAATGAGATTGATTATTTTTCACATGTTTACTGGCCTTCCAGTTGTCTCTTCTGTGAATTGACCATTTGTACTCTTCCCCCAGTTTCAGTAGAAAGCTAGATGTGGACGATAGACAGATAGATAGATATAGATGGAGGGTCTTAAAACAATTTTCCAAATTAGCACACCATAAAACACTTCCTGATAAATGAGAAACATATATAGTCCCTATTCTATATAATATTGGCAACGTGCTTGTTATACTCTTAGTATAACTTGTCCATCTTACCTGGCTAGTACTTTTTTGTGTCTCCTGCCCTTGCATAATATGGGTATATCATGATTTATTAATCATTACTCTGCAGACGAACATTTATTTTCTTTTCCCCGTTATAAAAAGTGACTGTTTTTAGAGCAACATATTTGGGTATAATCACAGCTGTTCCTACGGAGGATGGTCAATTCTCAGTGAATTATAAGTCATAATCTATAACAAGGAGGAAATTAGACTTCAATAAAAAGTACAATGCAATAAATTCAGCATTAAATCTCTTCCAGACTTAATTCCTCCCCTTTAAGAAAATTTTTAAACCAAAAAGTAATCTGCAAAGAACCACTTTGGAATTCTGTTTGGCAAGATCTGCTAAAGCTAAACTTGCACCTGCCTATGACTCAGCAGTTCCACTCCTGGAGACACCGCCAACAAAAATAAGTGTATATATCCATGAAATAACATGTACGAGAAGGTTCACAGTAGCTTTATTCATAAAGTAACTTAAAATCGGGCACGAACCTGAGTGTATACCAGCGAATACGTACAATAACATGGACCGATCTAAGAACATGATGTTGAACTAAAGACGTCAGACATAAAAGAGGATACACTCTATCGTCTCATTTATAGGAAGCCCCAGATCGGGCAAAACTAATCCATAATATTAGAATTCAAGATAATAGTTGCCTCTAAGGGGGAGAAATATTGATGGGGAAGGGGCACGACAAAGCCTGCAGATGTGTCGGAAATGTTCTCTGTCCTGATCTGGGTCACGGTTTTGTTTGTAAAATTCGCCGAGCTTTACCTTTAAGGGATGTATACTTTGTATTGGTTACACTACAGTAACCTTTTTTTTTTTTTAAAGAAACAAACTTGTTATTTTAACTTCTTCTTTGTATCCTGCCTAAGTGAAAGGAAGGAAACCGATTTTATTAAGAACCTAGGTCTAAGTTTCAATTTTTCATTATAATTTTTCATTAAAAGTTTGACGAATGCCCCCACGACCCGGGCACGACTGTCCCTTTGCTTACCGATGAGGAAACTGAATGAAAAGTCGGAGGGATGTGTCCAAGGTCAGGCACTCGAGCTCTGTCAATAACCATGTGAATTGCAACTGTGGTTGTTGGCTCGCCATGTGCCTGGCCTCATTCTAAGCGCTTCGTATGGGTTATCTCACAGGTATTATTTTGTATTATCTGCAATAGGACCCTATGTGCCAGGCATCATCATCAAACCCCATTTTATAGACGAGGCATAGGAAGTCATGTCGTGTGTCCCCACCCCTGCTGGGAACACAGCCTCCAACTGGAGGCTCCAGGATCTTCTTCTCTCTGTAGGACACCGGTCCCAGGTCTGAGTTCTCCAGTTCCGAGGCTGAGTGGGATCTGCCTCACACTAGATAACCTTGGGGATGTTCTCCCCGCCGTGATGTCAGAAGCTGTTTGCTTGGCTCCCGTGTCTGCTGGGGGAAGCCGGTGTTTATTTGCTGACTTGTTTCTCACACTCGCTTCTCTGTTTGGAAAGCCAGAAAACAGACCCATTAAGCATGGAAACCCAAACATTCCAGGATAAATTAGCAGGCATGGCTCCCCAAGGCCGAGGGGATGGGGTAGGGGAGGGAGGGGGGAGAGGGAGATGGGGGAAATCACCACCCTGGACCCCAGGGACCCCAGCGCAGATAATAAACTAGCAGCAAAAGGCTTGTGGCTACATGTTTCTTTGTAGAATTGGATCTCACCTCGGGACCACAGTTTAATGGGAAATATAGCTTAAAGGAGGTCAGTGTTGAGGGTTTATGAAGAAATGGCGATCTAACTCAACAGGCCCCGTTGGCCACCGTGAGCCGAGGGTGAGCGAGAAGGAAGGGTCAGGAAGGCGTGGGAAAGGAGGGAGGGTGCCTGGCCCACCCCCAGCTTAGTGTCCATCGGAGACCTAGGCAGTGCCGACGAACGAGCCCATTGCATAGCCGCTCTCTTGGGTGTCCCTATTCCTCTAGCCACAAGGCTTGCCTCTTGGACCACAGTCATCCTGCTGTAAGCTGATAAATCATTTCCATGGAGGGAGGAAGAAATCCCCCATTGAAGTACATCCCCAGCCTTCAGCCCACCCATCATGGTGCGTCCCATTTCCCATCTCAGTGGGGCAGATAGCTTCCCACAAGGCCCTTGCCTAAAAGCCATCAGGCTGGGACTAGAAGGACATAGGGCCCCAGGGCAGCCTCAGGGCCCCCAGACTCACGGACACTAACAACATGAGTAAGCTCTGCCACCACTTAACACAAGCCCACTGTGCATCAGGCCTTTTACATAGATCGCCCCTAATCCCCTAGATGATTCTACAAGGGCTATGTATTAGCCCATTTTATGGAGAGGAAAACCGAGGCTTAAAGGAGAGTAAGCCACCATTTGCCCCAGATGTTGGCCTGGCTTCAGATTCCCTCACAACCCCTGCAGAGGAAGAAGGAAGAAAGGAAAGAGCAGGTAAGGGAAGCAAGAACGTTGGCATAATGCCTTGTACGCAGTAAGCACCCATCAAGTTCTGGCTGTTTCCACCATGAGAGTTAATGCGATGATACAGGTCAGTTAGAATTCATGCTGCTCCAGACCCCTTGCCTTGAAGTGGGGCCACACGGAGCCCACCGTTGTCTGGGTCCTTCCTAGCTGCACCAGGGACGTTTTCAGAAGAAACAGTGGCTCCCCGGGGACACACGCTTGCTTTGCCTTCCCTGAGAACCGCACAGCGAGGGAGAAGTCAGAGCCCCATAGAGGCCACTGCCAAAATGCTATGGGGCTTCAAGGCTCGGCTCTGGGTCCAGGTTGAGGCTGAGAATGCTGGAGCATGGACGAAGTGAGGGCTAGAGGGGGGTCAGCATGACCGCGGAGGGATTAACACCCCCGGAAGGCTTCTGGGTGTCAGGGGAGGGCCCCAGGGCCCCAGGTGCTGCTGATTTAAGAAAAATCCAGGCTCACCGATGGCCCCCATTTAGGCCCATCCATTCAGGGCCCCTTCGGTGGTGCGTATGGAGGGGGGTGGGGCCATTTGGGGGTTGTTTTGGAAGAGTCTGGTGCGACTTGAGCGGGGCCCTCCTGAGCAAGGACAGGCCTCGGATGGTGGCAGCAGGAGCCCTAGAAAAAGGTTTTGCTCCAGTCCCCGGAGGCCAGTACCTGGGGAAACAATACCAGATTGTTCCCTGGAGGTGAAAACAGTCTGTTCAATTCCTACAGTGTGAAGAAGGAAGGCCCTTGGGGGACATTATCAACCTGGAAAGTACTTTTAGAATGCAAAAAAGAAAGCCAGGCTTCCCTGAACAGAGATGTTAGGGAGACTGGATTATGAATGCAGAATTGTTCCTATTCACCTTTCTGAGTGATTCCGGCCAGCAAAGTCATTTTTACAACCACGCCTTCACACCTGCCGGGTCACCAGGGCAGCTTTTAGTTCTAGGCCCCGACTGAACGAGCGGTGTCACCTTGGGTGCCACCCCTGGTGTCCCTGCGCCCCGACTTCCTCATCTTCTCCCACAACCTACCCTCTCCGCCTCACCCCCTCAGTGACTCGGCTGCCTGAAGTGACATTCCGGAAGTAACGGAAATTTCACTCCCCACGGTTGATGGATGACCGAAACTGCACAGATGTCTCACTTTCCCTGTAACCGTGCCCTCGGTCCATCCCTTAAACCTGCGGCCCTGGGACTCGCTTTGGCCAACAAGACGTGGCAAAGTGACGGTACTCCATTCTTTTCGTGTTTCTACTTGCGCGGGCACGGGGCTAGCCCGGAGTCCTCCCGATACCTCAGACTCGCAGGAGAAGCCGCCCAAGCACAGTCACCTGCTGGTTGGCAGTTAACCACAGAGCAGCGGGTGAGCCACGCCGACGATCCGGAGCAGTGGAACCAGCCAACCCGAAGACTCAGGGGGCACAAACAAAGGTTCTTGGCATACGCCGCTGGGGTGTCGGTCTTTGTTACGCACCATCGCCATGATCATAGCTAACTGATACACTCCCACACCCCCTGTCGCTCAGCAAATAAAAGCACAATTGTTAAGAGGATGACTTTGGAATAGGTCCTCCCGGTTTTGCATCCCACCTCCAACCTCTATCCAGCTGTGTGACCTTGGGCAAGTTATTTAACCTCTTGGCCCCTCAGTTTTCTCATCTGAAAACACACTGGACCATAGAAGAACCCACCTCCTGGAGCTCTGATGATGAAATGCTTCAAGAGCATGCAGGGCTTAGAACAGCACCAGTACACAGTAAATGCCATATTAGTATTTGCTACAAATATTGTCCCATCTGCTAAATGTATTATCAATCCACCATCTCTATCCTCTACTGATGTCATGCTAATCTAGAACATTTTCTGGATGGTTTCCACCCCCCTCTTCCACCATTAATCCACTCTCTATAATGAAGCCAAAGTGCCAACCTAATAGTGTCACACTTTGATTAAAACCTTTCAGTGATGCCCCTTTGTCCTTGGGACAGTTTAAACTCCCCAAATGATTCCATGAATCCGCCTCTGTTTAATTCTCTGGCCTCATCTCCCCCTGGCTCCCCACACTTGTCATCAGTAATAGTAAGAGTGTTCAGACTTGTGCGGAACCCTTATTCAGTGCTGGGCTCCACGCAAACCACACTGCTGACATTGTGTCATCGAATCCTAGGACAGAGAAGGTAACCACCTTGCAGGAGAGATACGGTAAGTCCTATTTTACAGATTAGGAAACTGAGACTTCCATTGCCCAATGTTACCCAGCAGGCAGTAGAGGAAGGATGCCAAGGCCATTCTGTTCGCCTGCTTCTATGAACCAGGTTGCACTGGGGAGAGGGTCGGGGGGCACCTCCAGGAATGTGGCAAACCTTTGGCCCCAGGCCCAGGCCCTACTTGGGCCTCGCTCCAGAAGGCATGTGAGGGTAAGCTAACATCCCACTCACGGTCATGGATTTTCATTCCATAAAGTGCAAGGACGTTGGTGGATAGGAGGGCATCCCAGAGAGCAATGGTAGCATAGCAGGAATGGCGATGTCTTGCTGACCCCAAGCGCCCAGCCAAGTGCCAAGCTGGCCTGCGACTTCTTTTCCCATGCACCTCGGTTCATAATTGGTGTTCAGCGCTGCAGGGAACGTGATTAACTGAGACAATGCTTATAGAGAGCTCAGGACATGCCAAGTGACTTTCTTAAGCATATGACACGGAGGGACAGTGTCATACTGACAATGAGCCTGGGACAGGAGTCCTGTCATTGTCCCTACTGTCCAGACAAGAAACTGACCGTCAGACACTGTGGAACATTTGCGCTGGCCAGATTCAAGCCCACGAAGTCTGCTTCTAGAATCTTTGCTCTTCACCACGGCACCACATGGTGTCCGAAGACGATTCCAGACAAGTCCCTTAGAGAAGCCTCCTTCAAAAGCCCGCTGGAGGCGATTCCAAGCAGCAGAAAAGGACCTGGACTTAGAGAAGAGCCCACAGAAAGGACAAGACGGCCAGGGGCCTTCAGTGGAATAGCAGACTCTACTGCTTCCCTTCTGCTCTACTGCTTCCCTCCCTACTGCTTCCCTTCTGCTCTCAGAAGGGAAGGGATCCACTTCCCTTCTGCTTCTGGACACAAGGAGGATGGTGATTCCTTGTCTCTGGGACTGGTAGTCAAGGCCAGCAAGACGTGAGCCTCTCCTTTGTGTGGAGAGGCCGGTGGCCAAGAAGGCCACCTCCCCGGGACTGAGTCCCCAAGGGACAACCACAGGGAGCAGGGCTCTCGCTCCTCCCTGGCCCGGCCTTCTGCACCCCACCACACGGGACCGGAAGCATGAGTGCATCATAAACCTTTGCCTAAAGTGATATTGGGGCCATTCGTTTCCGCACTAGAACCTCGCCTCCCCTGACTGGTGTAAGGGGGGCCAGTCACGTAAGGCAGGAGGTGATCTCAGGTCTCTACCACTCTGGCACTCTTTAGAGGTTACCCGTGGTAGGGAGTGTGGGGCAGGGGGAGAGTTCTCAGAAATGGCAGAGTCCCGTTACTTAGATTTCAGTGGGAATAGCATGTACTTTCTGCAGACGAGCACACAGATCTTTCCCATCTGACCGGAACACAATCCAAATGTTAAAATTAGAGACAAAAGTTAGCTGCAGAGGAAAACATCAAAATATGATCCCTTCGTTAGACCAGGTTGAAGGAAAACGCCCTCATCACTGCTGCAGTAACTCATGGGGGGAGGGGGCACGGTGGGGGGCGGGGGATCTAGTCAGATCCAGAGCCCGTTTGGCAGGGCCAGGATAGACCCCTACCTCCCTCTCCACCCCACCCCACCCCGCCGCCCCCGTCTATGGCCAGCAGAATCACTGTCTGAGCACAGTCTGGTCTCCTTTGCCCACCAAATCTGCCCCACAGATACATTTCAAGTGATATCTTTCAACACTTAACAAATGCCCAGAGACCTAATATCAGGCAGTTTGGAGACAACTTTTTTTTAAAAAAGATTTTATTTATTTATTTGAGAGAGAGAGAGAGAACACAAGTGGGAGGAATGGCAGAAGGAGAGGGAAAAACAGGTTCCCCTACTGAGCAGGGAGCCCGATGCGGGGTTCGATCCCAGGACCATGGCATCATGACCAGAGCCGAAGGTAGATGCTTAATGGATTGAGCCACCCAGGCGGCCCTGGAAATAACTTTTTCAATGCTTCTTTCAAGCTTCTTAGTAGGAACGGTGGTCACAAGTCTTTGCTCCCCATCACCTAAACTCTCAAGGCTCCCCGTTTAGCCTATCGCCAGCCAGGTTAGACCCCCAAGCATGATTTTCCGCCACAGTCGGTGGCCCGGACAGCTCGTACCAGAGGGGCCACATGCCAGAAGCTCTCATACATGATAAGTGAGACCTGGAGGACTGTGGAAGGTAAGGGGCAGGGGGCGGGGGAGTTGCCTTCTAGTTGAATTAAGTTTGATATGAAATTCTGGCCAGTGCTGGACCCCTTGTTAATTTGATCCCCACGAGCTGAATATCCATGCACCTGCTTCCGAGGACCGCAAATCCCAGAGCAGGGGAGAGGCAGAGATCCTCTAAACAGTGCCATCTATGGAAAGCCGATGCCCAGACGGAGACCCGGGATCCCTCGCCATTTGCTCCCCTCTCTATTCCAAACTCTTCTCTGGGTCTGGGGCAGGGAACAGGAATCTTTTTCGACCAGATGAGGAACTCAGCTCTACCTCAGATGGAAAGAAAGGAGGCTAGTGTCATCTAAAGACACCAGTGCTCTCCCCCCCACCCCCGGGCATTGGGCTCCCACGCTGTAGGCACCAGAGCTGCCTGCCTGCCTGCCTTTCTTTTTGGTGCCAAGGAAGCATTTACCTAAAGGAAGTCTAAGCATCAAGAAACCACAGCCAGCGTGATTGGCGTGTGGGTCCCCGGCAGTGCCCCGCACACAGTAGACGCAGAATATTCAGGAATCTATACACCACCGGTCACAGTGCAGGTCCGGTGTGGAGGTAGCCGGCCCAGCCATCCCCTTGGGCCTCATACGGGAATCTTTGATTAACCTCAGGCTCCCCCCCACCCCCACCACTCGCCTTGATTTAATCACTGTTACCCCAGCTCGCAAGCACGACCTGGGCACGGAATCGGAGGCTCGGTGCATGCCATCCTGAGAGCGAAATGACTCTGGAAGAGAGGATGCAGGGAGAGGCAGGAGGAGAACAACAAGTAATTGATGGTAGAGACCCAGGCTCTTCGTGGGAGGCTGGTGGGGGCGGGGGTCCTGCCCTTAGCTGCCCTGCTTTTTGGAGGCAAAGCTGCCTACAAGGGTAACACCATACCTAAATCTTCACTTATTTGGTATTTATTGAGCACTTGCTATATGCTCAGTGCTGTGCTGAGTCCCCACCTCAGCCGGTTGGGGTGGGTAGGGTTCATCTAAGAACCACACCAGGGAGATACATACGTCATTAAACACTAAAGTGAGCGCTGTGAAAGGGAAAAGAATGTGCTGTAATTAAACATGAAAAATGAGACAGGGCTTTAGGTTGGGGAGGCGAGGGTATCAAGGAAGGGTGACAAGTGTTACCATCCAGATAACTCGGCCTGGAAGATCTTGGAGGCCTTCTCGGAGGAAGCGACATGTCAGCTGAGTTTTCGAACGCATTTTGGAATCTGTTGAGAGGAAGAAAGAGCCATTCCAGACAGGGTCCAAAGCATTTAGAAGCAATGGCATTTTTGTTCTAATCTGTGATTCCCAGCCTGTCACACATTAGAATTACCTGGGAAGCTTTGAAACACTGGGATATCCCAGCTTCACCCCTCTGGGGATCCTGTTTCTGGCCTGGAGGTGAGCCCGGATGACTCCAAAATGCAGCCAGGTTTGAGAACTCCTCCTCCAGTTCATCCTTAGTTACAATCAGAACCTTGGAGGACGTTGACTATTTGTCACCCAAGAAGTCTGTCATTTTGCTCCCAGGATGCTGGGGATCTGCCCCCAGAGCCCAGAGCAGCCATGGGGTGACCTCAGGACAGAGTGACTGTCCCAAAGTTCTCTGGCTGGGCAAGGCCGAAGTTTGCTCCACCATCTCTCAGGCCCAGCAAAGAATTCCCGGCCCACACAGCAGACAGCGAAGCCATCCAGGCAAAGAATCGGGGGGAAGCAGGACGGGGGCAGGAGGGAGGGCAGAGGAGCCCCCACACTGTGCCGCAAGCCTGGGGCCCAGGGCTGACCTCCGGGCATCAGATGCCTGAGTCCTGTTCCAGCTTCATGCTCTTGCCCTACCCATGAACTTCATTTACCTACCACATCTCCTGGCTTAGTAAACAAATCTGTGTATTTCAAAAAAGAAAGCTTTGTATCAAGTGCTATATTTGCAAAGGGGACGCAGGCATTCCTGGTCCTCAATAAAAGGCAACCTTAAGAGTCAAACTGACTTTTTAAAATCACACCATCAGAGTCTGTTTAGATGCAATTTGCCTCCCGAAACCTCTGTGCCCGAAGCCTGCTCTGCGGGTGGTTTTGTTTTGGCTTTGCCTTTTACTGTGGTAAAATACGGAAGACATAACATTTACCACTTTGACCATTTTTTTAGGTGCACGGTTCAGTGGCATTAAGTACCTTCATTTTGTACAACTAGGACCATCCGGCATCTCTAGACCTTCTTTCGTTTTCCCGAACTGAAATGAAACCCCATACCCACTAAACAACAACTTCCCTTCCCTCTCCTTCCCCCAGCCCCCGGCAGGGTCAATTCTGTCTCTGTGACCCGGCTTCGGTTTAAAGGGAAATTAACAAGGGTCGAAGGGGTGTTAAGGACATATAGGCATGAATGAGATTCTCCTTTTGAGTTAGTTGCAATTGACAGAGGGTTGAAAAGGCAACACTGTCCATTCTATGCAATTGTACATCACAATGGTAGCCAGAGCCCCCCACGCATGGTCTCAACCCTTGGTGTTCATCCCCCAGCCCCTGCAAACACTGCCTAAGGGATCCCTCAGTTTCTCTTCTAGATCCGTGGTCTTCCAGCAAGCTCACAATAAAATCTGAATCAGACACTCCAAAAGAGAGCAAAGGGGAGGGAATTGTCATCCGGATTCTAATAATCCAACAAGGCTGAGAAAAAGTATCCCCATTTTCCCAAAGAGGAAACTATAGCTCCTCAAAGGGACACAATTAGCCCACATCAGGGTCTTTTGATCCAACTCTGTGCCTCTGCCCTTCTCACTGCCCCCTCACCACCACCCTGCCCCCCACCCCATCCTGATCTCCAGGGGCAAGCTGCAGGAGTTGCCAAGCCTGAGAATGTGAAGGACAAGGGCCATCAGCATAGAGACTGCTCTGAGCTTCTGTGAGCAAGGTCCACACTCAGTAAGCGGACTCCTAACAAGTTAACTCAGTAAGCGGACTCCTAACAAGTTAATCAAAATCAATCAGAACAGCGCATGCCCCGTGACACGCTTCTTGGTGCGTAAGGAGGGCTGTCACTCTCTGGTGGTCGTGGGCCCACCAAGCTGGGCCTCTAATGAATGCACGTCTGCACCTCCCCGGGGAGCCCACCCCACTCCTTCCCGGGTCTTCGCCCAGCAAATGGCTACGCATACTCCCTCTGCATTTGGGCATCCTTGCCCTGGCAGGATTCGGATGCAAATAGATTTGACCCATAGACCAAGGTTCCCTTCCAGCTGAGCTCCTCTGTTTGCTGACGCTTTCCAGCCTCCCTCCCCGACTTCTTAGCTCCATCTTTTGTGTTTGTTTAAATAACAGCCAGGTAGAGACCTCAGTTAAATATCTTCCAAGATGCCAAGACTGGAAGCATTTTCCTCCTCACTCCTCCCCACCCTCGACAGCCAGTCTGTGTGTTCGCAGGTCCTTGGCTGTTCTCCATTTATTTGCGAGGCTGGGATGGATCCATATGAATAAAGCTTGCCCATTAGTAGGAGTCTCATGCATTTCCAGGCAGAGGGATGCATCCAGGTAGGGGCCTGACCCTTCAGCTCCCTGCATTTGCTTTATTATGGACACCCTCCCCGGCATGAGATGGGTTATAGACACTGGCCCTGATACATCACGAACACAAACCCCTCTAAGAGTTTGAGAACTTTCTTTAAAAAAATATATTATATATACACATACATATAATATATTTTTATTATAATATATAATATATGTTATGTATTCTTTATATAATATATTAAATAATATTATTTAATTATAAAATATATATAAATACACACACACACACACACACACACACCATTATCTTTTATCCATCCTTTTTTGGCAGGAGGGAAGAATTTCCTTACTATCATGAAACTGAGTTTTTAAAAATGAGTCTAAGATCTACGTTTCCCCAAGATGAGCCCACCACCGGGTGTCACTGAGAGAGAAATATTCTCCGTCCAGTGGTGGGGAGATGATGGGGTGAATGAATGTGGCCCTCAGGGGAAAGAACTAGAAGTCAAGCTCGAGTCTGAAAGACCTAAAGTGTCTGGCCCAGAGGCGACAGGAGGCTATCTGTCCCCCACCCCCAAGCTGGCTCGGGATTGGGGAGAGCCTCCTTCCCACCCACCCACCCACCAGGGGCTGCAATGGCCACAGAACTATTACCTGGAGGGCGCCTGGGTGGCTCAGTCATTAAGCGTCTGCCTTCAGCTCAGGTCATGACCCCAGGGTCCTGGGATCGAGTCTTGCACTGGGCTCCTTGCTCAGCGGGGAGCCTGCTTCTCCCTCTCCTGCTCCCCCTGTTTGTGCTCTCTCTCTCTGACAAATAAATAAATAAAATCTTTAAAAAATAAAATAAAAATCTTTAACAAAAAACAAGGTCATCCGCAGCCTGGACTCTGACAAGAATCATACAGGGGAGGGCGGGGGCAGTGAGTGGAGGTGAGCAGGCGTCCTTGTGGGAAGCTGGCCTCCTGCCCACCACCGGCTGCCCCCGCTGCCACTGGCCCGATGACTCCGGGCAAGCCTCTTAACCCTCCATCCACATACGCCCCGCTTTCTTTAGCTGTAAACACGGGGATCGTGATACCTACTCTACAAAGTTGTTGACAAGGCCCTTCTTCCGAGAGGCCCCTTGGAAAACACAAGTCAGCCAGCACTCTGCCGACCACCCTGGATTCACGAGGCCCTGCTCCTTCTAGCACCTTCTGACTCCTGGGGCTCCATCCCTGGACACTCGCCGGCGCCCCTGCGAAGCCCAGCCTCGCTGAACTTCCTTCAGGGGCCGGGACAGGGCTCGTGCTCATTCCTCCGTGTCTTCAACCGTCTCCCTGTGCCCGGAACACGAGTCCCCCCCACCCCACTCCCCCAGCTGGCTGCCCCCTGCTCCTCTTTGTCCTCAGCTTAAAAGTCACTTCCTCTTGGAAGTTTTCCCTGACCCTGCTCGTGTACACACACACACACAACTTTTTTAAGGTGTTCTGCTCCGTGGTCCCATTACCTGTCCAACAGCCGCCTTCCCCACTAGCCATTGAGCTCAGGGCCAAGATCAGATCCCCCGGCTTCTAGCGCAGGCCGGACACACAGTAGATGCTCCATATGTACATGCTGATTAAAGACACACACACTCGCGTGAAGCAGTAAGTGTGGACCTGAGCACAGCCGGGCACGCAATACATTCACACCCACGAGGAGACGGCCAGGGCAGCACCAAGCGCCCCTCCCAGAGCATCCTACCCCCTGCGCCTGCGCCGCAACTGTGCCACTTATCAACTGTGTGACCCTGGGCACGTCCCTTAACCTCTCTGATCTCCGCCTTCCAGGGCATACACGAGGATCCTAACAACCACCACCGCCTTGTCGGGTGATTTCACTAAGTTGATAAAAAGAAAGGACCAGCCCGTGGATAAGGGTTCGCTGGGATTATGATGACAGTCATTGAAACCTTTATTCTGCCAGAGCCATGCGGGGGTTGGGAGGGGGGGCAGGAGCAGGCCAGCACCCTCTCTCCCTTTCCCCACACACACACCTGGGGACTCTGTGGCGGGTGTTCTCCTTCCCCGGGACTCGGCTGCCCTCCCCCCCTTCCCCAAGAGTAATGCCACCCACCCGAGGCTTGCCCTCCGCCCACCCTGCAGCCTTCCTGCCCGGCCAGCAGCGGTCACAGACGCGCACGTCTGATTGATAAAGTCCCTCTCTGGTCATTTACGATCTGGCCGCTGAAGAGGCAGCTCCTGCCAGCTCGAAAAGCAATTAATCTGCAAACAAGCTGGGCAACAGCAGGCCTGGGCCTCGCAGTCTCGGCCGTGGCCGCTCCGGAGAGCCGATAAGGCTGCAGTCGGCTATTTATTGTACATTTTAATTAAGTGCTTGTTAACGACAAGTTATTTTAACAGTCATAAAATTACTGTTGTAATGCATTTTGTTGGAGGGAGAATGGAGGGGCCGCAGGACTTTATGAAAGCAACCACAGATTGCCTTCACTTTAAATCAAAGAATAAATTCTGAAGAGGAGGGACGGTCCTGCGGTCCGGGCCGAGACGCTAATGGTTATTTAATGCGCTCATCAGTGTTTGTAAGTCCCGAGCATACGGCGCGGACACAACAGCCTTCCAAACCCTCTTTAACACTTATTTGAGATGACAGGAAAAATGAAACCGTTTGTGCTTTCAATGGAAAAGCAATCATTGGTACATTATATTCGCCTTGCCCTATCATGCTAATGCATGGTAAAAATGTCACCAAATGTATTTAAGGGCCTGATGGACTGTTACCGTTGGATCCCTGGTACTGGACTGATTAATAAAAATCTTCAATTTGTATGTAAATGCAGCGAGGCCTCATATCATCCGCATACCTGCACCCAGAGAAAATAATAAAGTGAAGTTTAATGCGGGAATTATCAGCATTTATGGCGCTCTTGGAGCAGGGGAGGCCCTTGGGAGCTGGTGTGGAGGCAGGCACTGGCGAAGGGCGAAGAGGCCCGAGGGCCGGTCGCACCTCGGTACCTGGCTTTCGTCTGAGGGGTGAGCTGCAGGAAGTGGCTCTGGAGGGGGGCTGGGGGCTGCTGCTGGGGTCACGTTCCCTAGAGGGGGCTCCTCTAGGGCTGACACCCCCATCGTGGGACATGCGCTTGTGTCTCTCCCGGCTCTGATCTAGGGGAACCCCCCCCGCCCCGAGGGATCAGACCACCTGCTAGGCCAGGCCATGTGTCGGGACAGAGAGAGACATTGCGTGCTTGTAGGGACTTGACACCTTGGTACAAAGGATTATGGTGACAAGCATAGCCACTCACTGCATCACTGTGTGCCATGTACTTGGCGCCGTCTCTTAATCTTCCTAATGTCTGTGCCGGGGACTGGGCTCCCTGTTCACCGGACCTGCTTGCTTTTCCTCCTGGAGAGGCAGCTGAACTACATTTCCCAGAATCCCCTGCAATTATGGGTAGTCACGTGCTTCAGTTCAGGTTGGCTGAGAAGTGAACAGGGAAGATGAAATTAGACACAGAAGGGTTGAAAAAGGCTGGGAGACCCTTTGGGCCACACGAGGGTAGGACCTCTGGGGGAATAAAGTGGGGAGAAAGGAGCAGGGAGTTGAAAGAGTCTCAGACTATGTCATCCTGCCCGGAAAGTTGCTACCAGGCCAATGGGACAGCTTGGAGCTCGAGTTGCCCATTGGAAGAGGCCCGAGAAGGCCGAGGACCCACCCCCATGCTTGTCATCAGCAAGGAGCAGCCCAGGAGAAGCATGGCCTCTCTCCGCACGAAGGTGATGGTAAACCCAGAGCAGGATTTGGGGCGCCCAAGTCACTTAAGCTCCCCATAGTAGGAGCCCTGAGAGGTGTGTTTGCATGGTTGCCCCGCCCTTTGGCTGATGGAATGTAGAAGGGACGGATGTGCACCTCTGTTGGGCCTGGCCTACAAGCCCTCCCATGGGCCGTCCTCCATGCTCATTTCTCCTCAGTTGCTCGCTATGCCCAAGGATGGGGACCTAGGAGCTGTGTGCCGAAGAACCACAGAGGGAAGAAGCTTGACCCACCGCTTGAAGAAGAGCCCCTCATCCATCAGAATCACCGATTTAGGACATCACTTGAGTGGGAAATAAACTCGTATTGTATTAAGGCATTGAGATTGAGGAACTTCCTCTTACAGCAGTTACTGGTTAAGTATTAACCTAACTGAGATCACAGCTGCAGAAAGCAAGTATCCTGGCCCTCGTTTTTCAGGTGAAAAAAACCAGTCCAAGAGAGGTGACTTTCCCAAAGTCATACCCTCTGGGTGTGGCAGACCCGGGATTCACGTCTGACTGTCTCCCTCCTGGTTGGCCAGAGACACACAGATCTGGATCTCAAAAATATTTCTAACACCCCTGCGCCTTGGGGACATTACAAACCTCCATTCCTCACTCTCTGGGGTCCCCCTGAAAATGAAAAGAGGGTGAGCTTCTAATGGAGCTTTGGGAGGGTTGGAGTCTGGGAGCTTTATAGTAAGGAGAGGGTGGCAAGTAGATATTTGGGGTGACCAACCCTGTCCCCCCAGTTTGTGCCTCTCCTTGGCTCCAGACAACCCTAATAGCATAGCAGCCTTCCTGCCAGCGATGGCAAACCTCATGAGCATAAGTTAGTACAATGATCTTGGAGCATAATTCGACAAAATCTATTGGTATTTTATTTTATTTTATTTTAAGATTTTATTTATTTGACAGAGAGAAACACAGCGAGAGAGGGAACATAAGCAGAGGGAATGGTAGCGGGAGAAGCAGGCTCCCCGGCGAGGAGGGAGCCCGATGCGGGGTTCGATCCCAGGACCCTGGGATCATGACCTGAGCTGAAGGCAGATGCTTAACCGACTGAGGCACCCAGATGCTCCTAGCAATTCCATTTCTAAGAACTTACCCCATAAGAATGCCAACACCGGGATGCCAAGTCTATTTGTAAACAAAATACTAGTTGCAAAATGTAGCAAAATACTAGTTATAACCCAGTAGTTCACCAATAAGTTCTTAGTTCTATGAAGTATCATACATTCTCCTACTGATACATAGTGCTACTGTTATAAGGAATGGGGTAGATATAGAGAGACTACTCCGGGAATATGTACATTAAATGGGAGAAAGTTATAGAACATTATTATGATAGGATTCCATTTTTTGTATAATAAAAATTATCTTTGCTAACAAAAGGAAAAAGCATACACAGAAATGGTCCCCACACAAGGCACAAGTCGGATTTCCAAAAGAACCAGCGTTTCCCAGGCTATGCCCTTACGTGGTGTCAGACTCATTGACCGGAAGCAAGAATTACTTCTCTAATCAGAATAGAATGGAATTCACAAACTACACTTGAAGAATCCCCGAGAGATGCTAGGACCCCAGGATGCACAGTGGAGTGACAGGTAAGACGGGGAGGAAAGAATGATGTCAATCAAGAAAGATAGGCAATAGCTGGATGGTTACCGTGAACATCTGGGGCTCTGTTGCCCCCAGAACCTTCCGAGGAAGTACGCAGAGCGCGCCCCAGAGCCGTCCCACAAAGCGGTGAGGAAGGCGGGCTCTTTGTCCCCCACCTCCCGCCTCTCACTGGTTGCTGCTGCTCCTGATGGTGTTACCAGCTCCCAGCCTGCTCCACGCAGAGCCTGAGCACGTTCTTTCTGTCTGACAGAAGGAGCCTTCAGAGAACAGCAGCGGGTGCTCGAGGTGGGAAGCCCCCATCCACAGACCTGTCCTCAGAAGCTGCAGGTGACCTCTGGGGTAGACAGCGGGGACACAGGTGGACACCGACAGCCTCTGCTCCCACAGCATGCTCTCCCCCACCCCACGGCATCCCGCACGAGCCGAGCCCACGTGAGGAACCCAGGAAACATGCAGCTGAGCCCAGTTAAATATAGATATTAAATATCTAATAATCATAAGGTTGTTCATATGTAGACATTTCAATTAGCCTGGGGACTCCTCACCTCCCAAATAACACCCAACGGGGAGGTGGAGCTTGTGTTTAGGGCACGGGCAGGGCGGGAGCACCCAAAATTGGACCACAGGACTGACGCCGCTGCAGAAATCATAGGAACAGGAGTTTGAATTCAGGCCCTTATTGAATTCCGATATGCTTTGAGTACCGGCCGCACGTTGAACGACATTCTTGTGACTTCCTCTGTGCTTTGGGTGTCTATAGGTCTGTATGGGGCCTTCCTTGGCCTCCCTCTTATTCCTGCCACGTCTGTGAACATCGGTGCAATACCGATATGTGCATGGGCTATCTCCTTCCAGTTCCAAGCCCCTTGCAAGGTCAAGATTCTGCCATATTCTTCTTGCTTCCTGTCCTGGGGCTCTTCTGACACTGGGAGGCTTCTCAGACCTGGGGGGACCCTCTCAGCATTCACCAGGCAGGTGCACCCCAATACCAGAGGCCGTCCTGGACCAACAGGGGTGGAAAACGATGGGGATAAGCTTCTCCTTCTGTTGCCTGGGTGGATAGCGCTGATACTCGTTTCATAATGCATCCCAGCATTGTCTCCCACGCTGCTTGTTTGAGCACCCCCGGCACCCCCACTCCCTCCTAGGCTCCTGCTTTCTGGGATTCTCCCAAATAAACTACCTGAGCATCAGCCTTTGCCTTAGGATCCACTCCTGGGGGAATCCAGGCCAAGACAAGGTTTTAATCAGAAATAATCAGAGTTCCCAAAGGACCAGAGGTCGAAACGGGGTTTTTAAGTAGAAGATAGAAAATTGCTTGGCAGAGAGAAATGAGACAGAGAACACCAGAAAGACAGGGAGAAAAATTAAGCCAAAGGAGAAAGAGAGGGAGGGAAGAAAATAAAATCTCGATTTGCTGGTTAGCCCACAGCGTACCTCTCTTTCTAAGTTCCAAATTGCCTTCATTTCTTCAAAATTCCAATCAAGGCGATTCCAGAGGAAGCAATTTCTGCCAGTGCATGGTCCCCTCACTTCCTGACCCACGAGAAGGTCTCGGAACTTTAGCTCAAAGAATCCCAGCAGATAGAATCCTAGCAAATCAACTGGAAAAAGAAAAAAGGAGAAAATCTATCCACAAGTCACTGCGGAGCGTGTCCATCTGGCACAACAGGTCCGCTCACCATCGGGACCCTAACGAGACTGCAGCCAGGACCCTGGCGGGAGGCTTGTGACAAAAAAGCAGGCAGTCTGTTTTCTCCAGTAATGCAAGTTCGTTCACACGGACCCACGGGACAACCGCACAAACACACGGGATTTCCCCTTCTCCCCCAAAGACCCGCAGACAATAATAAAATAAGACTTCCCTCCTCTGATTTTGAAATTAACCCATTCTAAATTTAGACCAACCCCCCCACCTACCCAAACACCCCCCATACCCCACCGATGGGGCCTCTGGTCCGCTGCCTCACACGGAGGGCCCCCTCCCCATAGAAGGTCTGCGAGGCACCGCTTTCCATCTCCAACAACGTCCCCACAATTACAAGGTCAGGGCATAATCAAGAAATGGAGTCACTGATAGGGTACCCACGGTCCCCGGGTGAGCAACAAAGGGACTCAAGGCAAATGGAGTCCTGTGGCCTCTTTGCTGGACCAGGGGGTGGGGGCGGAGAGGAGCAAATTTTTTTTTCATTTTTTTTTAACTGTGGTAAAATACACACATCGTGACCATTACCATCATGACTATTTAACTGTAAGTTCGGCAGCTTTCTGCTGTCTTCCTTGTTCTGCCACCGTCAGCCCCCTCCATCCCTAGAACTCTTCACATCTTGGAAAAATGAAACTGTCCCCATTTTTTTTTCTTTTTTGAGACAGAGAGCGCAGAAGAGACAGCGCGAGCCGGGGAGGGGGAGAGGGAGAGAGAATCTTTTTTTTTTTTTTTTTTTAAGATTTTATTTGTTTGACAGAGAGAAACACAGTGAGAGCGGGAGCACAAGCAGAGGGAATGGTAGCGGGAGAAGCAGGATTCCTGCCGAGCAAGGAGCCCGATGCGGGGCTCGATGCGGGGCTCGATCCCAGGCCCCTGGGATCATGACCTGAGCCGAAGGCAGACGCTTAAGGACTGAGCCACCCAGGTGCCCCAGGGAGAAAGAATCTTAAGCAGGCTTCCTGCCCAGCGTGGAGCCTGAGGCAGGGCTTGAACTCACGACACTGAGATCATGATCTGAGCTGAAATCAAGAGTCGGAAACTTAACCCAACCGACTGAGCCACCCAGGCTCCCCAAAACTCTGTCCCCATTAAACACTAAGTCCCTATTCCCCCTCTCCCCACTCCAGCAACCTCTAGTCTACTTTCTGAATTTTTTTTTTTAAGATTTTATTTATTTATTTGACAGAGAGAGACAGCAAGAGAGGGAACCCAAGCAGGGGCAGAGGGAGAGGGAGAAGCAGGCTCCCCGCTGAGCAGGGAGCCCCATGCGGGGCTCGATTCCAGGACCCTGGGATCACGACCTGAGCTGAAGGCAGATGACTAGCGACTGAGCCACCCGGGCACCCCTACTTTCTGAATTTCTTGAATTTGACCTCCTCTAAGTGGAGTCCTACACTAGTTACTTCTTTGTGATGGTCTCAATTCACTCAGCACAATGTCCTCAAGTTTCAACCATGTCGTAGCAGGGGTCCGTCTTTTTAAGGCTGAATAATATCCCATCGTATGCATATTCCACACCTTGTTTCTCCACTGATTTGTTCATGGACACGAGTGCTCCTCTCACCTTTAGCTATCAGGAATAATGCTATTTTGAATATGAGAGCGTGAATATCTCTTGGAGACTCTGCTGCCAATATCTTCGGGCATATGGGGGGGAGCATTCTTTTAACCACAAGTGGCCACACAGCAAGCCTGAAGGAAGGAGGCAGGACAGTTCTTATGAACATGGCAGTTGGCTGTCAGGATGGGCTCCGAAGCCTGATTCGACCTTTACTCTCTACACATGACAAAGTAACACTTGGGGGCACTTACTGTAGAAAACATTCCCCTGAGCTCTTCTGTCTATGGGATTAGCTGTGATTCACACAGCAATTCCGGAAGGTAGGTTACATTATTGAACCTTTTTCATAGAGCAAGAAGGCACAGAGAAGTTAAACAGTTTCCCTGGTTTCAAATAAGTGCTAGAGCCAAGATCCGAATTGGACAGTCTGGTTCCTGAGTCCGATAATGAGAATGGTAACGAGAGGAAGGAGGAGGAAGAGGAAGAAGAAGGAGGAAAGAGGGAGAGGAAGGAGGAAATTGTAAGGGAAACTGAGTCCTCTCTCCTGCGGTAGAAGAGGGACTTTTTTTTTCCATGTTGATGAAAAAAAATCTCGGGATGGAGATGGCAACAATTTAGCCAACACTCATTTGTGCGCACTCCGGGTTGGGCACAGATATAGCATCTAAATGAATTAACTCATTTACTCCTAAACACTTTCTGGGCTAAGTCTATTATTCTCTTGTTTTGCTCACCAAGAAACTGAACATCTGAATGGTTTCATAACTTGTACGAAGTCACACGGTGAACAAGAAGAGGATTGAGGATCCAAACCCAGATCCTTGTATTAACCAAGTCTTGCCTTGTCTGTTCCTTCAATCACCGATGTCTGCATGAATCCCCCTTTAAGGAATGAAGAAGAACTTGAAGCCAAGAGCTCATGTGCCAAGAACACCCTTCCAGCATGTTCTTTGGCCAGAGCAGAAATTCCAGGGACATCTGGCAAGAGGCAATAAAGGGTGACATGTGGAAAGGAGGAAGAGGAAATGCCGTGTAGGCTGGAGATGTGAAACCGATTTGGGGGGAGGCTTTGGAGAAAGAGCACCATCGAGGCAGCTGCAGGATACAGGAGGACGAGAGCAGAGAAAAGGGAACTTTAGCAAGTGTCACTCTAGATGATGAAGCAAATCCGCATGGAAGTATTTTAAGAGTCACGAGTACAGATTAGGACCTTTTTAAAATTAGGTATCATTATTTATTTTTATTTCGGACTGTGTTCCTCTAAATACAGCAGTGAAGACTGGACCACGTAGGACCCCAGCTTATATTTGGGTTAAGTCAGGCAAATAATAATATTTTTTGGACACTCGGTCGGTGCCAGGCCTTGGGTTTAGGGCAAAACTGAGTCAGAGGTGTCTCTCCACTCTGAGCTGTCTCTTCACAGACCAAGCCCATCAGGGGCACTGGCTCAAATCAGGAAATGGGGCTGGTTAGAGATGCTTGGGGGCTCAAGATTAATACAGTTTCTATTTCTCCTTTAGCGAAGAAGGGAATCCAAGCCCTCGTTTGGTGTGGGTGCCTATCCTGCCCCCCTCTATTCTAGCGGCCGGGCCCTCTCAGACTCCTCAAAATCCCACTCCTCATATTCCCACACCCCTTCTGCTGTCCTGCTCCAATCCCAACGGCGAATGTAGCATCAGCCTCTTCTCCCCCATTCGAGGTGCTCCCGAATGGAATGTGTCATCGCAACCCTGGCTTCCATGGCTCACTTGAGACCTTCGAGCTCCAGAGTTGCTCCCGAAGAAGACTGGTGTTTCTCACCAACCCTTGGATCCAGTCCCCGCAGAATGACTCCTGGTTGCCTCTAACTTCCAACCTCTCTGTTCACCTCTTTCCTCTACCCAGCATTCTCCAGTCTTTCAGAAACAATCTTTTCATTTTCTAAGCACTTACTGGCTTTCTCTTCATTGAAAAGACTTACATATTCATTGTAAGAAAAAAACTGGAAAATGAGAAAAGGTCAAAGAAAATTAACATCACTCAATCCCTCTGCCTAGGGATTAATCCTATCATAGCTACCGTATGTGGGGGTGGGGGGGGTGGGGAGGGTAACCCTGTAAGAATGCTTCCATTTTACAGATGAGGAAACTGAGGCACAGAGAGGCTAAGTGTCTCTTATGTCACCCTTCTCACATGTCTTATGTCTTATTCTCACATGTCACCCAGGTAGGAAGGGACAGAGTGAGGATCCAGGTCTGTTCGGCCCCAAAACCTTGCTCTGAATCTCTCCACTGCCCCCAACCTCTTTCTGTCCCTCCAGGGCTCCGGCCACTGGGGGCCATGTGCCAAGATGGATCAGGTGCCACTAGTCTGGGAGGGGCTATTCACCTGGACAACAATTACACACGTGCCTTCTGCCCACAGAAACACACCCACTTGGAGTGACTGGTCATCAGAGAGCTAGGAGATGGCCTCCGCCATCCTTATCCCACAGAACATCTCCTCTCTCGGGTCTTGAGCCAATGACAAAGAAACTCAAATGCTCGATAGTCCAACACATTCAGCTTCTACCCGCCTGAGCCCCCTTGGGAGGCAGAAAGCAACCATAGGGAAGACCCTGGAAACACGGAGGCACGTTGCCATCTGAGCCACTCACTGTGGTGGTCTTCTTACCCTTTCACATCATGAGCAAGTGGCTTTGAAGGCACCAGGAACACATTCTTCCAGAGAAGCTATCCGATGACTGGAGGGCTGTGTCCATGCTGCTCTGAATATTGCACCAGAGAGCACCCCAACATGCTTTTCATGCTTCTCCCACGAACATCCCCCTCCTAGGGTGATCCTCATCTCCCCCCAGCAATTTACATCCACAAAGTCATTCACAAGAAACTTAAGGGGACAGGAAGTATGTGCACACACACACATGCACACACACACACACACGACCCACATCTCTACCTATAATACGTTACTACTGTGATGATTTGTTTAACACCTGTTTTCTCCCCTCAGCTGTGAGCTCCATGAGGATCCAGATGGTACCTGAACTACCCACTGCATAGCCTCACCTCTAGCACCGATGACCCAGAGTGATATGGGACTGAACAAGCAATCAACCTGCCTTCTCTGCATGTGATTTCTTCCTTTCCTCCAACTCGCCCGTCCTTTGGTCCCTGGCTCACTATATTCAACCTCCCATGTAGCCACCACACAACACAGGTCTCAAAACCTACAGACCAGGATGCCTGCGTGGCTCAGGCGGTTAAGCAACTGCCTTTGGCTTAGGTCATGATCCCAGGGTTCTGTGATCGAGCCCTGCATCAGGCTCCCTGCTCTGCAGGGGGCCTGCTTCTCCCTCTCCCTCTGCCTGCTGCTCCCCCTGCTCGTGCTCCCTCTACGTCAAATAAATAAAATCATAGAAAACAAAAATAAAAACCTACTGACCACAGAACATCTAGCCTGATCCCTGCCTTTGGGAAACTTACTAGCTGCTTGGAAGGTAGACCTAAAAAAGACATATATTATTAACCATCTAACATTTAGTCGATATGTTTTTGGGGCCTGTTGGTTATAAGAAACAAAAACCCAACTCAAACTGACTTAAGCAAATAAAGTAACGAACGGTGTGGATTTCAGGGCTGGCTAGATCTAGGACTTCTACCAGCGTATAATAAATATCATCAGGCTCATTCTGTCCCGCTTCTTCCCCAATCCCTCCTCCATGTCTCAGTTCTGCCTTTCTCTGTGTTCCTTTCATCATCTAAATGAATCTTCCTTTTGGGGTGGCAACACAACCATCCTCAAACCTCTGTCTATATCCTACAAGTTCAGCTTCCCCTAAAAGAAACAGAATCTCTTTCTCAACAGTTGCAGGGTAAAAAGCAACAGCAACAGAATTTAGGATCATGGACCTAACTTGAGTCTTATGCTCCATCTTGAACCCATCACTGTGTCTCGTGGCAGCAAATTCACTTACCGGCAAGGCCAGGGTCACACACTTACCCCTGAAGCCAGGAGGATCTAAGCCAGCTCCCCAAAAGGCCCGAGGTTGAGAGAGGTGTTATTTCTCAAGAAAGTGGAGATGCTGCTATCAAAGTGGGGAGGGGTCTCGGGCAGTGCTGACTGTGTATACTCCCTAGATCAGGGATCAGCCACCACACCTTTGCACACGGCCCTCATCTTTATTCCTCTAGGTATTGCGGACCTTGGCGTTTCCAACCACATTGAAAAGTGGGGGAGAAAAAAGTGGAGACGTGGGTGTTATCATCGTCATGTTATTTCACTTCCCGGGTGAAAATCTAGACCCCCGACAGGTAGCAATTGGCCCGAGGTCGCAGGGTAAATTGCTTTCAGTCCTTTTAACTTTTATTTGGAATTGCAGGTTGGGATTCCATAGCATGGTAGGGAGGGTCTGGGCCTGGCGCCAGAGATCCAAGCTACTGCCCGCAGTGTCTTAATTTGAGTTTCCAAAAGCAGACGCTGAGCAAAAGAATTTGGGTACAGGGAATCTACTACGGGGGGTGATCCCAGGAAGCTCTCTGAGGCAGGGAAGAAGAAACCAAAGAATGAGTCAAAAGACAGGTTCCCACTGGGACTCAGTCCCGTGAGGCCCTCAGAGGAACCAAGTCAAACCTGCCTCAGAATCAACCCGTGAAGGGATGATAACCCCGGCGTATCACACACTGTTGTCGCTCAGCGCTTAGCTAATTACAATTCTAAATGTAACTATGAATGGGAATGTAAAAATCCCAGAATTACTTTGGGGTTTGTGCATTTGTTAAACGCATTCATCCGTCGGTGGCCAATGTTGAAACGAACTGCAGTCTTTCAGAAGCTTATTTTGATGTTTCTTAAGTCTTTGAAATGATCGAGGAGCTCATGATGACAGAGGACCCTGTCCCCCATTTCCCTGGGCCCTCGCGGTGTGACTGGGATAGTGGATTCTCTGGGATGTTGAGAACATTCTGGTGAACTAGCCCAGGGTTTGGATTTTGCCTGGGTCTCAAAGCCTTTATAAAGCCCTGGTTCTCTGGGCCTCAGCTATACTCAATGCTGTGGCTGGATCATCGAAGCAAAACACAAATGACCCAGGGTCATAGCCTGACAACCTGACCCAGGCCACCAGCCCCTCCAGCTCCCCAAAGCTACCCCGGCAGGCCCTCTGCCCAAGAGTTAAACTTCCCTCCCAGGACCTTGAAGTCCAAGGGCCCAGCGCTTGGCCACCCTCTCTTTTTTTTTTTTTAAAGATTTTATTTATTTGACAGAGAGAAACACAGCGAGAGAGGGAACACAAGCAGAGGGAATGGTAGCGGGAGAAGCAGGCTTCCCGCAGAGCAAGGAGCCCGATGCGGGGCTCGATCCCAGGACTCTGGGATCACGACCTGAGCCGAAGGCAGCCGCCTAACGACTGAGCCACCCAGGCGCCCCGCCACCCTCTCTTTTTAAAGGGCTCTTCCTTCTTTCCTACCTCCTTGTACAATGGAGAAAGCCCCGTTATCATTAATCACCCAGGGGCCTCTAGGGAACTACAGGATCGCTAAGCCATGAAAAGCCCATAGGAAAAGCAAATGCTCCGTTTGGATCCTGATCCCTCTTACCGAAGCTTCAGGGCCGGGTTCCAGACTTGTCAGATGTGGAGCAGGATGTTGAAGGGGAAGAAGTGAGCAGAAACGGAGGACATCCTCGAGGTTTAGCAGTGGGGGTGTCTGACACAACAGTGACGTCAACAACCCCACAGGGCCAATCCCATGATTCACAGGGCCCCCAGCAAACTGCACGTGTGGGCCCCTTGTTGAAAATTATTAAGACTTTATTGAGATAGAGAGAGAAAGTGAGCACGAGCAGGAGGAGGGGCAGGCAGAGCAAGAGGGAGAGCAGGGAGCCTGCTGCGGGGCTGGATCCCAGGACCCTGGGATCATGACCTGAGCCGAAGTCAGACACTTAACCGACTGAGCCACCCAAGCGTCCTCCATCCTGTATTATTATTTTCATTCTTTTTTTTAATCGGGCTCTGAAATGACTTGTTTAAAGTTGTCCGTGTGTGCCTGTGTTTCGATCTGAGTCCCCCGGGGAGAACATAAGCTGGACCGGGCAGGGATTTAGCCAGCTCGGTATGCCACCGTGACCCTGGTCCCCAGCACGCGGCGGGTCGCACAGGGGGCACACAATCGCCGCTGTGGTGGGAACGGGTGAGCCCGCCGGATCACGCGTGGTGGGTTCAAAAGCCCACAGGGGCTCAGTGCCAGGCTCCTGCCCTCCCCGGGATTAGCCTCCGCACTGGCCCCACAGCTGTAGCCAACTTCTTTGCCTTTCAGCTCAACAGTGACGTCGCGAAACCTGCATGGTCTGCCCTTTTGGCCCACTTTACAGGAAGAGGATATCCTGCAGAAATTAAAGAAAGGTGGGATGTTTAACAAAACCTCATAAATAAGCCCCTGGCATGCCTCGGTGACTCCTCCTGCCACTAGGTCCAAATGTCGTGTTTTATTTCCAGTCGATGGTCAGAAAGGGAAATCGGTTACAAAACGCCCAACCCCCAGCTGCATTCCTCAACGCCATTCCACAGTGTCCCGAAAATAATTTGGCCAACTAGCAATATCTACTGAAGCCAAACATATGCGCCCCCCATGTCCCACTCACAGGGACGCACCCAGCAAAAATGCAGCTATATGCCCGCCAAAAGGTTTGCATCAGAATGTTCATGAAAACCACCCAAATTCCCATCAACGGTAAAGAAGAGAGATAAACTGTAAATGAAACACCATCCCATCATGAGAATAAACCATCTTTGACCACGAGCAACAAGGTGACATTGAGCCGAAGATTTCAGAAACGAGAGCATACATCCTGCATGATTCTTTCTGCATCAAGTATAAAACGAGGCAAAACTAGCCTCCACGGTTGGGAGTCTGGCTGGGGGGCAGCCCTGGGGGGCTCAGTCGGTTGAACATCCAACTCTCGGTCACGAGCTCAGGGTCGGGAGATCAAGCCCCGGAGCTGGGTTCCACGCTCAGCAGGGAATATGCTTGAGATCCTCTCCCTCTGACTCTCCCCTACGCACATGCACATGCTTCTCTCTCTCTTTCAAATAAATAAATCTTAAAAAAAAAAAAAAAAAAAGAAGAAGAAAAAGAAGGAAGGAAGAAAAGGGGGAAACCCAAAATGGCCAGCAAAGGAGGAGTTTCATACATTAGCAGATCACAGTGGTTAAGAGTTGGGGCTCACTCTGGGGCTGGAGGCCTGAGTGTGAATCACGACTGTGCGTTTTACCACCCGCGATATCTCCGGAAGGTTATTTAACCTTTCTGTGCCTCACTTTTCTTCATCTGTAAAATTGGAGCAACAGTAGTCCCGAGCTCATCTCGTTGGTTCAAGGCTTAAGTGAAGTCAGGTTTGTAAAGGCCACAGGCAGGCTTCCACATGTGTTACCATCTACGGTTGGGAATACGATGGCAGGGGTCCTTGTGTGTCCATATATCACAATACAGGTGAAAGATGGCTTTAAAAATATGTTGCGTACATAGTCATATGCTTAAGTGCTTCCTTAACGTTTTCTGAGCACTTCGTACGGATTAAGTCATTCATTTGTCCTCACAGCATTTTGCAGGTGGGGAAACTGAGGCACAGAGAGGCCCAAGTCCCTTTCCCAGGATTCCCCAGGGAGTGAGAGGCAGAGCTAGGTGAGCACATACTTCATCCCAGTAAGCCAGGTGACCCTGGAACCTGGATTATAATCCACACTCCTGTCTCCATCGCACATGAAAGACCCATTTAAGATGAAAACAGTGGGTTGTTGCTGGTGGCTCCCCAAGGAGCCAATAAACAATCTTCCCAATCAGCTTTCTGAGGACAAGGACATAGAAACTCCCAGAATCATGTGTGAGAAGCAAGTGAGACCGTGGATCTGGGAGGAGGAAAGAATGGTTACCCGATTAAGATTTCACTTTCAGGAGTGAGCCCCCAAATGCAGATGGCACAGAATGGTAGGAACACCGCACGAGCCTGGGTTGATTTTTCCCCCCTTCCGTCTTCCTCAAAGCCGTGAGGAGCCGGAGGGAGAGAGGGAGGGAGGGGAGAGCCCCACATTTCCCAGCATGCCAGCCTGTGCCCTGCCAAGCAACCTGACTTATCTCCTGCTTCGAAACAGCTGGAAAAATGTCAAACTGTCATCAGTGATTAAAGTGGGATTTTCCGAAGTTTTCAAAAATATTTCAGAATTCCAGACCTTATTCCTCTCGCCGAAGATAAATCCAAGCAGCATTCCCTTAACAGATGCATCATGGGACAGGTTTTCCCGGCTGGTTCTCCTCTCCGGGTTCCCTTGGTGGGGTGGGGGGGGGAGGCTTGGCCTTTGCCGTACAGTTTCAAGCAGGTTTTCTTGGCTGCTTCCAAATGACCACGATGCGCGAGAGCACATGCACGGGCCCCAGGGTCCCCCAAAATACGTGCAACTCTGAAATGGAATTGCGGTGGGCCCACCGCCTACCTCGCACGCCCGCCAGCCACCTGAGGAGCGGACCTTGTCCACCTGTGTGTGCAAGACAGACTACACCATCTTCAGGGCTCCGCGCCAAATGAGAAGGTGGGTCCCCTGTTCGAAAGTTACTTAAGAATGTCAAGGTGCAGGGGTGCCCGGGTGGCTCGGTCGGTTGGGCGTCCGACTCTTGGTTTGGGCTCAGGTCGTGATCTCAGGGTCGTGAAATTTGAGCCCTGAGTCGGGCTCCGTGCTCAGCTCAGAGTCTGGTGGTTCCTCTCCCCTGCTCCAGCCCCCCCTTGCTTGCTCTTTCTCTCTCTCAAGTAAATAAATAAATAAAATCTTTTTTAAAAATTTCAAGATTTCAACAGCAGAGTATGACACCAAGAGTGGGGTACTTCTTTTTTATTTTATTTTTTTAAGATTATTTATTTATTTATTTGACAGAGAGAGAGAGATCACAAGTAGGCAGAGAGGCAGGCAGAGAGCTGGAAGAAGCAGGCTCCCGGCCGAGCAGAGAGCCCCATGCGGGGCTCGATCCCAGGACCCTGAGATCATGACCTGAGCCGAAGGCAGAGGCTTTAACCCACCAAGCCACCCAGGCACCCCTAGAGTGGGGCACTTCTAAACACAGGGCACCGCACAGAGGTCACATGCCCATGAGACCAGCGCTGTCCACACAGGAGCCTAGTCTGTGTGCAACCAACACGTACTGGATGTCCATCTTGTCATTGTTGTGATGCCGTCTGAGCTTATTCCTCTGGCCCTGGGGGCTTAACCATTTTTTTTTTTTAAGCATTTGCTGAGTGCTCACTAGGTACGAGGCATTATTCTCAGCACTTTCCATGTGTTAGCTTAACTGTACAAAAATGTCATGAGCTCGGATGTCTTCCTGTCATGGACGAGGAAGAGAACTGAGTCACTAGCCCAAGGTCAGAAGTGGGGCCAGATGGGGCGCCTGGGTGGGTTAAAGCCTCTGCCTTCCACTCAGGTCATGATCTCAGGGTTCTGGGTTTGAGCCCCGCATTGGGCTCTCTGCTCGGCGGGGAGCCTGCTTCCCCTTCTCTTTCTGCCTACTTGTGATCTCTCTGTCTCTGTCCAATAAATAAATAAAATCTTTAATAAAAAAAAAAACAAAAAACTTCTGGGGCCAGAAGTCCACCCGGAGGTTCCTGCCGTGGGCCCTCCTGCCAAGTTTGAATTTGATTGCCCTCTCGAAGCAAAGACCCATATCTTACTCCTTTTTACTTCCGCTCCCTGGTCCACCCCAGAAAGGGGCAAACATTCAATATATATGCCTACGTATTTCGTCATGTGGACAGCATTGCTGGGCATCTCTTCTGGCCCAGGCCTGAGGTCTGGCCCTGGGGAGCAGCTGTGATTTGCCTTCCTTTTCCATGCACCAAGACCAAGGTGGAGGAGTAGCTGGCGGGGATAGGTCAGGGGTTTGCCCTGGAGTGACATGGGAACTGACCAATCAGAGTGACCCCCAGAAGCTGGGGCTGTCTATGCTGTGCCTTAAGCCCTTCGGTCACCTGCTCATTGAACCAGGGAGCAGACTAGAGAGCTGGGGCAGCAGGAGAGCTCTAGAAGCCTGAGAGTAAGGCAGTAAGAAGGCTGCCATATTTTGACCACCAACAAACTGTGCATATACTGACCACCTGGATCTCTGTTCACTTCCCCTTGATAACAGAGCCCTCCATGGTGGTCCAGAGAGTGCACTGCTAAATCCAATCTCTAAAAGCCAATTTAAATCCACAGACATGGGACACCTGGGTGACTCAGGGGGTTAAAGCCTCTGCCTTTGGCTCAGGTCATGATCTCAGGGTCCTTGGATTGAGCCCCGCATTGGGCTTTCTGCTCAATGGGGAGCCTGCTTCCCTCTCTCTTGCTGCCTGCCTCTCTACCTATTTGTGATCTCTCTCTCTCTGTCAAATAAATAAATAAAATCTTTTTAAAAAATAAAATAAAAAAATAAATCCACAGACATTTGGCATACCTACAGGGGGCCTTAGACCAAGGAAGTGCCAGAAGGGACAGCCAGACAAAGGACTGAATACGGCATTCTGGAGTATGATTGAGACTGAGCCTAGCACTCAGTAGATGCTCATTTAATACCTCTTAAACTGAGCTACACTGACATCAGAAGCCCTATCCCAAGAAATCCACGCCTGGTTAGAACCCACTGTTGTAGATCTGTATGGCTTTGTAGTAGTTATCCGTGGGTAGGTAACAATTATCCTAAAACTCAGCAGCTTACGACAGGGATCAGCAAACTTTTCCTTAAAGGGCCAGATAGTAAATATCCTAAACTCATGGGCCATATGATCTCCATTGCAACTACTCAACAACTCCTGCTGAGGAGTGGGAAAACAGCCAGAGATACTATGGACACTACTGGTCATTTCGCTGTTCCAATAAAACTTTATTGACAAAAACAGCTGGCCGGCCCACAGGCTCTAGTCTGCCCACTCCCGGCTTCAAACAACAGACAGTTATTATTTCGCAGTTGTTGTGAGTCAAGAATCCAGGTGCAGCTTAGCTCCATGCTGGTGGCCCAGAGGTTCTCAGGAGTTTGCAAGTGAGTGATTAGCCGGGACTATAATCACCTGAAGACTCAGCCAAGACCGGAAAATCCACTTCCACGCTCACCCACAAGGCTGCTGGCAGGCCTCAGTTCCTTGCCATGTGGGCCTCATGCAAACGTGGGAGCTATTCCTGTATGAGAGAGTCATAAAGTGCCCGAGACAGAAGCCACAGTCTTTTTATAACCTACCGTAATCTCAGAAGGGACATCTCATCATCTGTGCCTTATTTTATTCGGTAAAGGTAAATCAGTAAGTCTAGCCCACACTCAAAAGGAGGTCTCTCCATGAGGACAGGAGCTGGGGATCACTGGGGGTCACGCTGGAGCCTGGAGGCGATAGTCATTCAAGTTGTCCTTCGTACAGGAGACATTCTTTGCACATCTACACCTGCTACACACCACGCTTGGGGTAAGCACTCGGAATACAGTGGAGACAAGACACACACAGGCCCCCTCCCCTCCTGGCCCTGCTGGTGTACATTTTTCTTAGATCTGACCCTGTTATAATAAAGGAAAGAGAAACAAAATTTTTAAAAAGCAATAACAGTAATAATAATAATAATAAAGATCACTGTATAATAAAAAAGATTTCCAAGAACTCATAAATGTCTATCTAGCTCAATTAACGGTATCTGTGATAGAGATCAAAAACCCAAAAGCCTACTGGAGCCAGACAGATCACGTGAAAACATGAAGACTTCCCCCATTTGGAAGGCAAATGCGCTCAACAGAGAATCTGGGTCCCATCTCAAGGGAGCTACTACCGCCATTCAAGTCCAGCCTATTGGGATCTGCCAGAATTTGGGTCTGGTTCTGTCACAAGTGATTTTTCGAGAAAATCATAGCATTGGGATTTGATGGTACATCTCCTAACTTGTTAAATATGAGCAAAGTTGAGAGATGGTGCTTCCCCTCTTCTAGTCTCTGTCTCAGCTAAGTTTCTCCCCGTGTTAGGTCCTAAGGCAAAAGCATCCATGTAGGTGGTTTATAGGGGAAATAAGTCCAGAGAGCAAGAACAGGGAGTGAAGAGGGGGAGAAGGAAAGCCACCCAAAGATGTGCCCCTGGGTTGACCGTTGCTATGGGAGCTAGATGCTTCTAGAACCTTCTGAGGCACCTATGGTGTGCATCTCGGGACTGCCTGCTCTAGAACGGAAAAGGAAATATTTAGACACCCACTCCATCCCCTTTGGTCAAGGGAGGCCCCACAGGTGTTCATTCCCCTGCACTCCCAGGGGGCACGCGTGTAGGTACCCTCCCGTCGCGGCTGGCATCCCAGGCCAATGATGCCAGGGAAGCAAGAGGTGCGTCGTGGGGGCGTGCCTGTCCAAGCAGTGGCCGCCATAGGATTCGGCTGAACCCGTGTTTGAAGTGGGCACAAGACCCATCCCATAAAGCGGTCCGCCCTGCAGGGGGCGTGTGCGGCCTCTTGCTGCTCAAGTCAAGCTTGGCCACGTGATTACTCCGGCCAATGAAATGTGAGCAGAAGTAGCTTGGGTCCCTTTCTAAGCCTTCGTTTCCAGAGCCGGAATGCAATTCCCTGTATGCTTTTATCTCCCTCCCGGCATCCGGCAACACTCTAGGTGGGAGCAGCTCCGTCACCCCGGGTCCTGGAGTGAAGACTGAAGACATCACGGTCAGGGCCGTAGCCGAGAACGTGGAGCCTGGGTGGTTGTCCGCCAGTAGGGTTTGGGGATTGTTGGCTATTGCCGCAGAGCCCTGCCTAACCTGACGGGTGCAACAACCAAGCCTAAAAGGCATTTGAAAACGATGCAAGATGATCCAAGCGCTTTCTGCCCAGGACACCATGTTGCGACCTCTGTCTTAGGAGAACAAAATTCGAGCTTCCTAAGTGAACTAATGGGGTCCTCGAAGTCCACTTTGCAGGCTGTGGGTTCGGGGAATGGAGGTCTCCGCCCTATACCAGAATACCACCAGCCGGTAGGAAGGCTTATGGGGTTGGCCTCGCTCCAATTTCTTCATGCTAACAAGCACACCGAGATGATGAGACAGACATGCCAAGCAGAAATGATGGGCAGAGTTTGGGCCTGAGGGAGCGGGTGGGGTTGGAAAGTAGAAAGGAGGCATCAGGCCCAAGGGCTGAATTTTATGGCCTCTCTCTCCACTGAGGAGAGAAAGGGGCAGAGACTCAGGGATTCACTTCCTGTAAGTTTGGCAGAGCTTCCCAGATCAGGGTCTCAGGTTCAGCAACATCAAGTATCAACCTGCAGACTGAGTAGGAAACAAGTGAACACCGGGAGCTCTTTCCTTGCCCCAGGGCCTTTGCACACGCTGTTACTTCTGTTGAGAACACCATGCCATGGAAATATAATGTGAGCCACACTCGCAATGTTAAGTTTTCTAGTACCCACGTTTTGAAAAGGTGAAGAGAAACAGGTGAAATTAATTCTAATACTCATCATTACTTCACAATATATGGAAAATCTCATTTCAGCATGCCATCAATGCTAAAAACTGAAGGAGACGTTTTTGCATTCTTTCTCTTCATACTAAATCTTTGAGACCTGGTGGGTGTTTTACACTGTCAGCATATCTCAGGTTGGACCAGTGGCATTTCAAGCGGCTAGTGGCTACCGTATTGGACAGAGCAGCTTGAAAATACCCCCCCCCCCAATTTTTCTCGAATAGTTTCATCTCTGCTAAAACATCACCTCCTCACAGATCTGTGATTGTGCTGTCTGTAAGATCCGCTCTCCTACCCCGATCACATCACTTTGTATGTTCATTTCCCAGTGCTGCTAAACGGGCGAGATGACTTTAAACAACAAAAATTATGTCACCCCCCTCCCCCCTCCCCCCACCCCGCCATGCTTCTGGGAAACTAAGTATCTGAAATGTCACTTGGTTATGCACACTCTCTCTGAGGGCTCTTGGGGAGAATTCTTGCCTCTTTCAAGCATTTGGTGACTACTGGCGATCTTTGGCATCCCCTGGCCTGTAGATGTGTCGCTCCAATCTCTGATTCGGTCCTCACGTGGCTTCTCTCTCTGTCTCTGTCTCTGTCTCTGTGTCTTTTCTCCTCTTCTTATAAGGACACTAGTCTTACTGGACTAAAAACCCATTCCACTCCTATAGGAGATAAAACTCCAGCATACGTTGCATTTTGATGAATTATATTTGCAATGGTTTTATTACCAAATAAGGTCACATTCTGAGGTTCTGGGAAAGACATGAATTTGGGGAAGACACTACCCAGCCCAGTATAGCTCGTATTATTGTGTTGCTTTATAGTACTTGATGCTCTCTTAATTTTTCCTGCTTTTTTTCCTGTGTAGTTGTAATTGTCCCACTAAAATGTAAGCTTCATGCGAATATTTAGCTCATCATTCTGTTGCCTGCACTTAGCATCGTTTCTATCCCACAGGAAGCACTCATTAACACTTGCTGCAAAGAGAAATGGAGAGAAGGAGAAAAGAAGAGAAGAAACAGACTTTCTGGTTTGATTTTTGTAAGTCGGGCCGGAGTAGAGGGAGAGGGAGAGAATCTTCAAGGAAACTCAGCGCCCAGCATGGAGCCCCATGCAGGGCTGGATCTCAGGACCCTGAGATCAGGACCTGAGCCAAAATCAAGAGCCAGACGCTTATCGGCCTGAGCCACCGAGGTGCCCCTGATTTGATATTCTTAAGGTGCATGGGAATCAAGACAGGGCTGACGCAAAGGCGGTCTCCTACAAATGGTTCTTTGGGGACAAGCCTTTCTATTCTCTTCCCAGAAGATTTAGAATAGACCCGGCTCCAGCTCTTAGACAACCTCAGAGCTATTCATTCTCATGTCTTCTAGGAACCTGCCTGCAACCTCCCCCCTCACCCCCCTCCCATGCTAACTAGGAGAGTGGCAGAGAGAAAAGGAGAAAAGGGACACTTGAAACTCCTGCCCAGGTCATGCCTCATGCTACTTTTTTCTCTTTGGAGGAGCAGTGTCTGCCTACCAAAGGATGTTGGGTTCTCACAACTGAGGATGAAGAGCATACCAACACCCCATGGCCTAGAGGTCATTGCCAGGAGTGGGCTAGGTGGGGACGGGAGCACACCGGAGCGTGTCCAGGGAAAGGGGCAGCAGTCATGAACTCTTGGCCACTGTGCTCACAAAGGAGAGGCTTGTGTTTCTTAGCCCTCTGGTTTTCAAACAGAGATCTAGATGTTTTTAATAAAATTACCTAATTAGCAAGTGTTGGCAAGCAATTCAAATTTTGAAAAACTCAATGGAGGCCAACCTCATTGCCCCCTCCCCTCCCCTCAAAAAGAATTCCTGTGGCCAGAGGTCACCCTTAATTCCCAGCTTCTGGGGAATACAGGCCCTCTGTATGTCTTTAGGAGTCCCAAACTGCCAAACTGTGGACGGGAGCAAGACGGAACTCTGGTCTATAGACTCATACTCAGAAGACTTGACCAAAAGAGGTAAGGGACGGGTTCAAATACCCAGGCAAACCACAACACCTTTCCCCTTTGCCAAGCAGAGATAATGCATCCTTGACCCAGGTCCCCTCCAAATATTTGCATGAAGTATAAGGATTAAGGTAAAGGGAAAGCCTGGCTGCCCTTTTCCTTCCTTCAGTTCAAAGACTACTCTTTGAATACCTCCCATCCAAACTCTCAGCACCACCTCCTCAAGTCCCCAAAAGACCCTGAGCTTCCTCCCATAGGGATCACAGTCAAAAATATCAGATGCGGGTCCATTCTGGACTTTGTCAAGTTCTCTAAGCCTCAGTTTCCCCATCATCAAGATAAGGACTCCATCATACCCCAGCTTTGTGCAAATTAAAGAAAGGCACTTTTCTTCCGGTGCTGCCCTAAGCCAAGGCAACAGCTTGATGAGTGCAGGACTGGACTTCAGGACCCTCTTAGCTCCTCAGCTGGGTGCCTTTGTTCAGTGAGCAGCCTGCGCAACCATACATGGCAACCTTCGGGTAGTCTCTCCTTTGTAGATCTTATACGTGTTACTGTTTAACACACATTATTTATGATAATGCTTTACACAATTATTTGGTAACTAATAATAACTTGACTTTTTCATTCTAATTTTTTTTACATACTCTTCAAGAGTATGGGTCTACATTAGTAAACCCTAAGCCAGTGCAGCTTTTAGGGTCCTCAATATGATCTCAGGTATCTTGGAAACAGAGAATTAACATTGTTGAATGATAAGAAGCATTGCCTTTTCGATTCTCTCATTTCTTTTGGAAAAGATGCCGTGTTTAATACCTCCAACCCTTGCTAATGATTGCACACACCCGCCACAGGTTAGTCTCCAAGCAAGCAACATGGCCCAAATGTTTTAGATCGCTTGGTTTTAGTTGTTTTTTTATCTTTCCCCATTTCCCTTTATGGTAAGAGCTAGTTTTCAATTTACAGTGGCAGTATCGAATTTTCTTTCCACAAACATGTATGTAAGTTTTTAAAAAGAGTCAACTTAAGGAAAAATGTTAAGCAAATAATAGAGGTGGTAGTGGAGAGTTTGAAGTTCGGGAAACCCGACACTACCCCCTTCCAGACAAGGCCAGATCTTGATGTTTTCTCAGCTTTCCCCGGTTTGAAGTTGGGAGGAGAATGGGGGATTAGTGCAAATGTCTAACACCCAGAGGTTCCCCGCTCCGCTGTGTCTGGAGCTGGCTTTCCAGCGGTGGCTTCCCTCCTCCGAGCTCCGGTCTTCAAGAGTCTGCCCCCTGGAAGCTGCAGACTTTCAGAAACCTTCCCTTCTCTGAGTGGCATGCCTGGGTCCCATCTCTGGAGTTCCCGGGGCCTTCTCAGGGAGGGACCTGACCCTCTAGAATGACCGGGCCCTCCCGGTCGGCCCCGGGGAGGCTGAGCCCAGGCCTGAGCCGGCTGCTGCGACAACCCAGGGGCCTGCGCGCAACCTGTCCCCGCCCGAGCGAGGGCCGCTGCGCCCTCCCAGATGGAAGAGTGAGCGGAGCCCGGTACACAATGCGGCTGTGTTTGATCCCGCGACGTGTCACTCGGAATCGCAAACAATTTATTGCCATTAGACGCCGTTGTCAGGCACTAATTTCCTGGTGGCGCTCCAGCACAGGCCTCGAAATATCCGGGGAGGGGGCTCAGAGGCGCACGGGCTGGGGGCGCGAGGGAACCGTCGCGAGTCGGGCGGGGGTTCCCGTAACCAGGCTTTAATGAGGGGAGCGCGGCCGGCCTTTGTGGAGAAGCCCAAGGAGGCGCGGGCCCGGCCGCGGGCTCCCAGAGGTCACTTCCTCTCTCCCGGGGCCCGAACACCCGCCATCCCGTTGAGGGCCAGCTGCGGCCACCAGGCTGGGTGCCCACTGCAGGCTCTCCGGGGCCCGCGCCACCCTCGCCCGCTCGGAATTGCGGCCGGAAACGCAGTCTTTTCCATGCAACAATGCAAACGCGCTCATTACCATCTCCTCAATATGCATGAAGAAATGCGCGAGGCTGGCCGAGCCCCATCACCCGGCTCTGGCCTCGGCATCCAATAAGGCGACATATTCATCTCCCAAGATGGATGAGGAGGGGGCGCCGCGGGGAAAGCAGATCCACGGGGCGGGGTGGTGGTGGGGGGGTAGGGAGCTGAGGGGACACGTCCTGGAGAGGAAGAGAGAAAACACACGCAGAGGAGAACCTGAGAGACAGACCTAGAAACCGGAGAAGCACGTAGACAGGGATGAAAGACAGGAATGGAAGGATGAAAGAAGGAAAGACAGAAGGAGAACTGGGGGGAAGGGGAGGGACCGTCACAGAGTCAGACAGAGATAAAAAGAGACAAAATCAGGGCAGAGGGAAGGAGCCACACTGAGAACGGTGAACTGCAAAGTGGTCCAGAGGAACAAATAAAAGAACGAATGAGGGGAGCGGAGGAAAGAGGAGGAAAATGAATGACTTAGAAATCGAATACCTAAAAAGTGGGAGAGACGGACGGGGAGTGAAAAACAAAGGAGAGGGAGGCAGTGAAACCGCTCAAGTCAGGTGGAAAAAGCCCGATGGTGGAGAGGTAAAGAAAAATCAGGTCACTTGCGCTGAGGGCCAGGTTTTCATCCCAGACGTCGCGGGCGCGGCGAGTCGCGGGCCGCTCGGAGCCCCGGGGGCGCGGGCCAGGCGGGGGAAAGCTCGAGCGCGTAGCGGGGAGCCAAGGGCCGTCGGCCGGCCTCGCGCCCCTCCTGGAGCAGCCGGGCCGGCTCGGGGGTGCCCGGGCCTGACTCCGGGCCCACTGCGCGCGTCGCGGCCCGAAGCTGCGGCGGCCGGCCCGGCAGCCTCTCCCCCCCGCCGAGAGCAAAGTTGGCAAAGTTTCTCCCAAAGTTACCCGGACGCTTCTCGGAACCCAGAGACCGGCCTCGAGGCCCTGGCGACCGGTGGGGAGCGGCAGCCGGTTCCGGGAGGCTCTACAGGCCGCCGGCCCGCGCCTCCTGGGATCCCCGGGGTCCGGATTCAGGCCTGATGCAAATTCCTCCCGGTGCGGACGCCAGGCCACGCACTCCGGCGTCCGCAGGGCTGCTAATAGCGGGGAGAGAGAGAATGCGGAAGAGGGAGAGAGAGGGAGAGAGAGAGAGAAGAAAAAAATATTCTCAGCTCAATTTAAGTCTCATGGAAAGGGCTTACAACTGTAATTAAATCATTAAATTCTTGTCTACGCTTCACAGAGCGGAGAGAAATTAACTTCCCACCAACCTCATTTTCTATTTGAACATGAAATAATGATTTTCTGCCCGTCTAATTACAAAGCCAACATCTGATCAAGCCAGCATCCAGAGGGGATTATCGCATGCACGAGTATTAGACCTCATTACCAGCTTGAGTGCAAAATTATTACATCTTGTAATTGGATGGTGAGATTTATATACAGATCGGCCCGGTTTCTGTAAGATTGTAATTACAAGCTTCGTTGGTTAGCTACTTATCAGAACTTTGCAGGAAAACAAAACAAATGACTGAGGAAAACGAGCATTTCATTAACCTGTAACCCGAGCGCGGGGGGAGGGAGCGGTGGGAGCGTGCGCCGCGGCGTCTGCAGGAAGCGGAGGGATCGGCGGCCGCACTGCAGCCGGGGGACTTCGGTTCTGGGAGGGAAGGACAGAAGACGGGCCTCGGCCGGGAGACCGAGGGCTGCAGCGGCGCCCCCCGACGGGGACGCGCGCGCACCGTGAGGCTGGGCGAGGGCCGGCCAGAAAGGGGGCCTGGTGGCTAGCGGCTCGCGTGCAGTGCCTGACGCTGCCTGAACCCTGCGGGCCTCGGGCCCTGGGCAGACGTCGGGCCGCGGGGCCCCGGGTGCGAGTCCAGCAAGCGCTGCTGTGTGCACCAAACGTGTGCTATGGACACCCTCTCCGTGCACTGCCACACTCAGGGCCGCGTAGAGAGAGCGTCTACTGAAAGCCTCCGAAGCGTTTTGTGCGCAGGGGACGTTGGAAGGCGAAAAAACGGAGAAGCTTTTGTGTGCGGCGCGTTTTTGCGCGCATGCCTTGCCCAAATCAACTTCCCGTGCACCTGCTTTTCCTCCCTGTGTGAGTGTGTCACTTTGACGTCCCTTGGATTAAAAATCTCTGGAAATGGTTCGGCTGTCCTCGAACTCGAGAGTGCAGTCCGGGGCCGGGCTCCACTGGCTCGATCGCGTTGCCGAGCCAAGTGCCACGTCGGGGCTCGGCCGCCTAGGACGCTGAGTCCCGACGTGAAGCGTGGACCTCCGGGGCCAGGGCAGGGCTGATCTCTGCGGGACACTAGAGTAGTGGAGAGGCCGCTTCTGCTCGGGACCTGGGACGCCTGGAGGGACCTAATTAATCGAGGTTCTTGGGTACGCGAATGGGTCTGGGACTTCTCCTTCTGGGCCATGGGAGCCCTCGGACCTGCGTGGTTGGTTCACGGAGAACCACCTCGCCCTTCCCTGGCCTCTTTCCCACCTCCCGCAGCTCGACGCAGCCAGGTCGATAGCTAGTTAATGCGGAGGAAACGTCTCCCGGGCTCATGATTTTCTCTTTTCCTTCTGGAAGAGCTGAGTTTAATAGCGAGCGTTTCATCCGGGCATTTACAGCGCACCCCACAGTTTCCCCACCTCGGAATCTGGCTCCCGGCTCGCTCCGGAGTGGTGTCACCATTTTGTGCCAACTCTGGGGTTCAGGGCCGTCAAGCCCCAAGCCTGACACCGAGGAAGCACCCCGGGAAATAATGTTACCCTCGATTTTGTAGCCCCTGAGATTCTCCGTGAGAAGGTGAGCCCATGATTCCCGAAGCCACTTGGCTGAGAGGTTTGGCTGGAAACGAAATCAGGCGCCGGGGAAACATTTCAAAGCCAGAGCTTCCCCTGACATCACCTCCTCTGGGGAGACTCCAGCCAAGGCCAACTCCTGGCATCAGGCAGAGAAGCAGGTGGGGGGGGGGGGGATATAGGAAAGACCTCGACCGAATTTGAGAAGGCCACACGTCAGTTTCCCCAATTCGAACACCAAACTGGTGGCCCCCAAACTTTCTCTTGTCTTCCTCTGGAAGCGCCCCCCCCTCAATTTTTCTCTGGAGCCGCTGTCCTGTGCGAAGACAGGTGGAAGGAGACGAGGAGTGAGGGGTGGGGTCCAAACTGTCAGTTCATTCCTGAACTGGACTGCCCAGAGCAGCTTAGACCCGAGAGACAGCCGGGCTGAGACTCTCCGATCCCTCCGCTCTGGTGGAATTCGGATTCAAGTCTTCTATCAATCAGCGCGCCGCGGCCAGTTTCCGCCTCCCGGCCCCGGCTGGCCACCCCATGACCGAGTCACCGCCCCCGTGTTGTCCCCGGAGCGCTACCGCTGCAGGCCCGGCCTGTGTGTCGGTCGCCGCCGCGGCCTAAAGCTTTTAGCCTGGAGTCGCTGCGATTCCGGGAATTTCAATCCCGCGGTCGGCTGCACGCCCTAATCCGCGAAGGTGGGCGTTCGGATACTGGGATTTCAGGTTTGACTGAGGAAATAGCCCACTGAAGACCAAAAGTCTTGCCTCCCATCCCCACCCGCCACGGTGATAGGATCTTTACAGAAAGAAAACAGTTTGGCACGGTGACCAGAGAGCTAAGGATGCGGGTAGGGAAACGAAGGGTGTCTGCGGACCAAAAATTCCAATATACAAACTTCTGGAAGCGCTCTCGCAAAGTTCCTGGAGCCTCCTCCACCTGGCTCTCTGCTCCTCCCCCCACGCCTACCCGCTTAGGGCGCCGCTGGGCTCCACACCCCAGTCTCGGCTCCCCAGCACCCCCAGGGGGGTCCGCACTAAAGCCTCTCCCGAGGCAGAGCCCGCCATTTCTAATCAGAGGTTCGCAGCCGGACGCAGGCGGCGTTAAAGTAGCTGATTTAAGGGTTTGGTGCTCTGGGTAGGGGGCTGCTTCGCTCCCCTGGGCGATGAGATGGCCTTTGAAGGCGCCACTAGAACGCACCCTTTCGCCCCTCGCACCACTCCTCTAGCTTCTTCCCCGCGCCGCTGAGAGTGGCCTGGCTTCTAGAGGTGCCTGAGCCGAGGGACGCCCCAGAGCCTATCCTGGACCGAGATCTGGTCCCGACCCAGGCCCGGCGCTGGGGCGAGGGGAGAGGTACCGAGGGCCGGGCGGCGGGGAGGGGCGAGCTGACCCTGTACTAACCCGCGTCCCCGCGCCTCCCGCCGCCCCTCCCGGAGCAGGCCTGAGGGGGCGGGCAGGGACTCCGAGCGCCCGGGCCCGCGTCCCCGCCCCGCCCCGCCCTGCGCGCCGTATCCTCCCGGGTGGGCGGCCTCGCCTGGAAGGCGCCCCGGCGATTGGCGACTCGGGAAGGAGACGCGAGGAAAAGTCGAATAAGAGGGCGCGACGTCAGACCCGAGATTTGGGGAAGGGCAGGGGAGGAGGTGAGGGCGGGGACGGACACACAGACACAGCCTCAGACACAGATCCACGGACTCACACCCCCCGCGCGGCACCTTAAGTGTCCCCAACTTTAGGCCTCCTGAGCCCAGGGCGCCGCCGAGGCCGGGGCTGGGGGTCGGGGGGGCAGAGTTATGGGAGCGGACAGAGTGAGATAAAAACAGAGGAGAAGAAAGAGTGAAGGGAGCAGACAGGGGAGAAGAGAGAAGGAATAGAGAGAACGGAAAAGCCGGAGAGGGAAGAGAGTTTCCGAGCGTCCAGGAGAGGGAAAGAGCCTGAAGGAGCGGAAGCGATCCTAGGGGGAAGAGGAGCACAGAGAGGGAGGGGAGAGGAAGGGCGAGGAGGGGGAGTGAAAACTAGAGGAGGGCGAAGGAAGCGAGGCGCGACACTGCTCCGGGAGAGGAGGGCAGTGCGGAGCGAGGCGCGGGCAGAGGCTGCTCCGGCTGGCGAGAGGAGGGAGCGCGGCGCAGAGAGGAGGGGCTTGCGGGCCCGTAGAAATGTCAATCAGAGCCCGGAGCCCCGGGAATCTCCGCCAATCTGTTCGGACCTGACCTGGCTCCTCGCCGCCGCCGCCGCCGCCGCCGCCGCCGCCGCGGAGCAGATCAATAGGCGAACGCGGAGCGCAGCGCGGGAGGCAGCGCGGCCCCAGCCCGGCCCAGCCCCCGATGCGCGCCGGAGCCCGCGGGCGGCGCTGAGCAGGGCGGCCCCGGGGGCCGGGCCCCCTCTCCGTCCTTGCCCCGCGGGCCACCATGTCCTTCCCCCAGCTCGGATACCAGTACATCCGCCCTCTCTACCCACCCGAGCGCCCGGGGGCCGCTGGCGGCGGCGGCAGCGCTGGGGCCCGGAGCGGCCCAGGAGCCGGAGCCTCGGAGCTGGCCGCCTCGGGGTCCCTGTCCAACGTGCTCTCCTCCGTGTACGGGGCACCCTATGCCGCGGCGGCAGCGGCTGCCGCAGCCGCCCAAGGCTACGGTGCCTTTCTGCCCTACGCCGCCGAGCTGCCCATCTTCCCGCAGCTGGTAAGCACCCAGGGAGCCGGGGTGGTGTGGGGGAGGGCTGGCGAGCTGGGGCGCGGGAAGAGGGGAGCGCGCGGTAGTAGACGAGCGCGGCCCAGGCCGGGAGGGTGGAGGCGGCGACTGCTAGGGCTCACCCGCGCTCCCTCCGCGCGTGTCCCTTCCCTCTCCATGTGCGTACAGGGCGCGCAGTACGAGCTGAAAGACAGCCCCGGGGTGCAGCATCCGGCCGCGGCCGCCGCGTTTCCGCACCCGCACCCCGCCTTCTACCCGTATGGCCAGTACCAGTTCGGGGACCCGTCCCGTCCCAAGAACGCCACCCGGGAGAGCACTAGCACGCTCAAGGCCTGGCTCAACGAGCACCGCAAGAACCCCTACCCCACCAAGGGCGAGAAGATCATGCTGGCCATCATCACCAAGATGACCCTCACCCAGGTGTCCACCTGGTTCGCCAACGCGCGCCGGCGCCTCAAGAAAGAGAACAAGATGACTTGGGCGCCCCGCAGCCGCACCGACGAGGAGGGCAACGCTTACGGGAGCGAGCGCGAGGAGGAAGACGAGGAGGAGGACGAAGAAGACAGCAAACGCGAGCTGGAGCTGGAGGAGGAGGAGCTCGTGGGGGAGGAGGAGGACACGGGGGGCGAGGGCCTGGCGGACGACGACGAGGACGAGGAGATCGATTTGGAGAACTTAGACGGTGCGGCCACGGGGCCTGAGCTCTCCTTGGCTGGGGTGGCGCACAGGGACGGCGATCTAGGCCTGAGACCCATTTCAGACTCTAAGAATAGCGACTCGGACGACAGCTCGGAGGGCCTGGAGGAGCGTCCACTGCCGGTGTTGAGTCTGGCCCCAGCGCCACCGCCCGTGGCCGCGGTTCCGTCGTCTCCGCCCTCGCCTCCTGCGGGCCTGGACCCCTGCGCTCCGGCGCCAGCGCCCGCCTCAGCCCTGCAGAAGCCCAAGATCTGGTCCCTGGCCGAGACGGCCACAAGCCCAGACAACCCGCGCCGCTCGCCTCCGGGCGCGGGGGGTTCTCCCCCTGGAGCCGCCGTCGCGCCCCCAGCCCTGCAGCTCTCTCCAGCCGCCGCGGCCGCCGCGGCTCACAGACTCGTCTCGGCGCCTCTGAGCAAGTTCCCCGCTTGGACCAACCGGCCGTTCCCGGGCCCGCCGCCGGGCCCACGCCCGCACCCGCTCTCCCTGCTTGGCTCGGCCCCTCCACACCTGCTGGGACTTCCCGGAGCCGCGGGCCACCCGGCCGCCGCCGCCGCCGCCTTCGCTCGGCCGGCGGAGCCCGAGGGCGGAACAGGTGACTACTGAGCACTGGGTGCGGCGGGAGGGGGTGGCTTCCGGGGGTCGCGCGGGGGCAGACGGAGATGGGCAGGACCCCGGGGACGCAGGGCACTTACCACCCGGCGCCTGCCTCCCGCGGCCCAGAGCGCTGGAACGGAGCGCTCTGAAGGCCCTCGTTTTTCTTCCCCGCTTCCCTTAGATCGCTGTAGTGCCTTGGAAGTGGAGAAAAAGTTACTCAAGACAGCTTTCCAGCCCGTGCCCAGGCGGTAAGAGACCCCGCGGTAGGGGGAATGGTGGGACAGGCCAGTGCGGGAGGAACGGCCTCGGAGGCCCACTCGGCTTTTGCCCCCGGGAGACGTGCTTTAAAAAGGGGACGAAACCTGCAGCCCTCCGTACTCCCCGCGGGCCCACGGCCGACTTGGCCATCCCAGTCCCGGCCCCCGGGCGCGGCCCAGGGTATGGCGCGGTGCGCACCGGAGCCCGCAGGCCCCTGGAGCGGGCGGCGGCTCTGGGAAGCCCCCCACCCCCAAGACCCGGGGTCTGATGCCTTCCCGCCCTCCTGATAGTTAAACCGGAAACCCGACATCTGCAGCTGGACGGCAGCTGGCACAGACACCTCCCCCGGAACCCGGCCTCAGCCCCCGGTTGGGTCTCCCGGTCCTAGGCAGCGTCGGTGCCCCGTCCCTTCGCTACTACCACTGCTTCTCTCTTCCAGGCCCCAGAACCACCTGGATGCCGCTCTGGTCCTCTCCGCGCTCTCCTCGTCTTAGTACTTATTTTTAAAAAATTTTAAGTCGTTGTAATAATTGTAAAAAAAAAAAAAATTCGCTCTGTATAGTTAATGACTTGTAAGCATGTCCGTGTATGAATACCTAAAAAAGAAAACTAAACAAAAAAAAAAAAAAAGGAAAGAAAGAAAGAAAAAAAAAGAAATAAAGCAAGTCCCCCTCAGTCCTCCCCAAGTGGCTTCCGTAACCCACATTAGCTGAGTTTGTGAGGGTGTTGGTTTTTTTTTTTTTTGGTTCTATTGATTTAGGGGGGTGGAGTTTCCGTGAGAATAAGCGTGTCTGACCTTTTTTTGTATATACAGAAAAATGTACATATGTGTGAACCAAATTGTACAAGAAAGTATCTATTTTTGGCTAAATAAATGAGCTGTTGCCACTTTGACTATAAGCTGCACGTCTGCCCCCCACCCCCGCGGGCCCCCACTTTGGATCTATTTGGTTTTTGTTTTGTTTTATTTTATTTACTCCCCCCACCCCCCATGGCTGAAGAGTCGCTGGGATCAGTGGAAAAGGAGAGTAGGGCCAGTTTTTCAGAAGAGCTCAGAGGCGGAGAAGACAGAGAAGTGGCCGCCGGCCTGGGCTCGCCAGTTGGAGGTGAGGCAGTGGGAGAAGTCCGTCCCAAGGGAGAGGGCAGAGAAGACAGCGAGAGTCCCGACATGATGCCCTCCGAGGAGCCTGGACAGTTGGGCCCACCCCGCCGGTCCACAGGAGCAACTGTGGGGTCTTGGAGCTTGCTTGCTCTGATGAGAAAGCAGAAGGACTCCGGAGAAGGGTCTGGATGCCAAAGGATTAGGCTGGGAGGTTCTCATCACTCCTGCAACCCCATTCTTAGATTGGCACAATCAAGGTTTGCTCAGTTCAAGCCGCTTTCAAACTCATTGCACCCCTAGACTCCTCCTTACAGATGCAAGGGCGAGGGGTGGCGGTGAGTAGGGCGTGGATAGGAGGAGCCAGCAGCCTAGGGATGCCCATCTTTTTCTTGGTGACTGTGCCCCGCCGGAATGGAGAGTTGGGGGACCCAGGTCTGGGTAGTATCTGTGCGTCTTGGCACCCCAGCGGGTTTTTCCCAAGTGCCCTGGAAGGACAGATTTCTGGGGTCCCGTGGAGGGAACCGAGGTGCTCTGGGCTCCTGTACCTCTGTATCCTGGATTCAGGCAGAGGTCCTGGGGTGGGCGGGCGGCCGGGGGAGGGAGCCAGGAAATTTGGGGCTGGAGCTCCCTCTACAGGACAAAAGGGCCACACGGCGCCTACCTCTGAAGGCCTCTCCAGCCAGGCCAGGCCTGCCTCAGGCCCCTCACTCGCCCCCCTCCTTGTCCTCTTGTTTTCTCTTTCAGTCCACCCACCTGGCCCAACTTTGACTTGAACAAGTTGTAGGGAGCGCTAGAAGAGTGCTGTCTCCGGGCCGAAGTGGAGGGTACCTTGCTTGTACCTCGGTCCCCAGGTTCAGTTAGTATAGGGTGGCTGGATATCAGGTGTTTGCCCCCACCCCGCCCTGGTGTGGGGCCTGTGACAATCCCGTGGGTCCCCTGGGAGGCTTGGGAAGAGCTTGCATACCAGAAGCCAGAGAACAAGGCATAGCATTTTCTATTTAGCGTATAGTCCAGGTTGGGCCGGAGCAGGGTAGGTCCTGGAAGGCCCCATCCATGCCTCAGGCAGCTCCCAACATGGCGCCCAGGGAGCTTTACCCACCAAAGCTGGGTAAACGGGGTGTGGTGACCCCCCAGGGAGGGAAAGAGGGCCTGTTGGTGGTTGGTGGCCAGTACGTGACCTGGCGTCCTCTCCCAGAGAGCTGGTGGAACAGAGGCTGGTCTCTGAGCAAAGAGGGGGGCTGGGGCTCCCCATCTCTCCCCTTCCCCAGAGGTGGGAGATGTCCCTCAGGCTCCCTCCCCTCCCAGCTCTTTATCAGAGGTGTTTATGGGGTTCAGACTCCTTCCCAGGTCTCAGACGCGGGCTGCGGTTCAGCTCAGGCACTGGGCATGGCCCTGCCACGTGGAATGGCCTTCAACTGTCTGGGTCTCGAACGTCAGAGGCCTCAGGGCCAGGCAGGGGCCTCTGCTGTTGGCCTGAGTATCCAGGTGGGCAGTCAGCTAGCACCTCCAAGCTTCACTGTGGGCAGACCCAGCTCCCCAGTCTCCGTCCTGTGAAACTCCGGGCAGATAATGAACTTCTCTGTGCTCTATTTCCTCATCTGCGAAATGGGACTAATGGCGCCTACCTCACAGGAGGGGCCGATGAGAGAAAGCGGGTCCAGGACTGACAAGCCGAGTGTCAGGTCCTCAGATGAGACCAGTTTTGCCCCTACCGGAGGGGCGGTGTGGGGGGGGGGCGGTGCCAGAGGAGAGCTGGGGGAGACCTAGGAGTGGCTTCTCTGTCCCACAGAACACGTGCCCCCTTCCCATGGCCCCTATGGACCCCCATAAGATAACGCGATCAAAACAAAAAAGACCCCCTGGGCTTTCTAGCCAAAACAGGGAAGAGGAAGCCGCTCTGTTCCCCATTTCACCAGGAGCAAGTTCTTCCTCCCCCCTGAGCCATTCCCTCCTTCTCCCTCCTTTCAGGGATCCAAGGAAGTGCCTCGGCCCATACTTTATGGTGTGGACCTAAAATTTTAAAAGGAAAAAGGAAGCTGGAGGGGTAGGGTTCAGAGAGAGAGAGAGAGAAAGAGGAGGAAGCCAGAGAAGAACAAGGAATAAGAGAGAGAGAATATCTGGGAATCTTATCCCGGGTCCTGATTAAGCTTCAATTAGAAATAAAATATGTCAATCACTCCGCCTGGAAGGGGTTCCTGCTGTCGGGGCTGGTTATGCAAAGCACGCCAAAGTGTGTGGGGATAATCAATTAGGTCAGAGGAAGGAGTGTATGTCACCGCTTCCCTCATTATCTGCATGGGGCTGGAGGTAGGGGGGCGTCACGGGGCCAGAGAGCCAGAGGAGAATAAAATTATCTCCCTAAGTGATGGCCCACCTCTGGGACTGGCACAGTCACCTTTTCCAATTGAATTTATTTTCGCGGGAATACAGGGAGGAGGAAGCAAGGTCCAGTCAGAGGGCAACATGGGAAAGCTAGTGTGGCAGAGGCTTCCCCCTGGGAGAGGAAAGGGTGCTCCTGCCACCTACCTGCCCCAGGTGAGGAGAGAGGAGACGGCGGGGCCTCATCTGCTGGGCGGGAGGCCACCAGGCCCCCTAGAGGGTCCTCCTGCCTTCTCAGGCCTGAGTTTTGGAAGGTAAGCCGCAGGGATTAAATGCGAGGGTAAGAATTGGATGTCCCACACCTTCACGGACTTGTTGGGACTTTCCATCAGGAAGTCTGGTTTTGGGCCTTATTATTCGTGTCCTTCTAGAACATTCTCTGCATCCTCTAACTCCAGGCTGGTTGGAGCAGGGTCAATGTGGCTTACGTGGAGCTCCTGCTTCCCTCCCACCAGAGGCTCCAGCCCCTCTGAAGAGCATCCTGACTATTTGCATAGAAAACCCCACAAGGCGTCTCTTCCTGAGGGTCGAAGGGGTGAGTAGCCAGGGCAAGTTTTAGGATGTCCTGAGATAGAGCAATGGTTCTCCTCTGGGGGACCCCTCCATTCCCAGGACGTATGACGTCTGGGGACACTTTCCACCGTCATGACCAGGATGCTGCTGGCTGATACCAGGGATGCTGTCCCACAGACACAGGCCAGCCCTGACAGCAGAGAATCATGGGGTCCAAATTGTCCATCATACCTCTGGTGAGAAATCAAGAAGGGGAGGGAGCGGGGAGGTGACTGGGACAATTAGCATGTTTTCTCCCAGAAAAAAAAGCACAGCTTTGCAGTGGGAAACCTTAAAGAAGGATGCTAAGGGGGCTGCCTTTTGCTCTTTAAGACTTCTGGCCCTGGAAGGGGGCCACGGGGGCGAGAGAGGATAAGCAGGAAACTTTGCCAGCCTGAGAGCGAATAAAGTAGGTTTCAGCTCGCTGACCGCTAGAGGTGGGACCATCTCAGGAGGGAGAGACAGAGTCATCTCCAAAGAGGATGTGTGTCTGGAAAGTTGGGGCCTTTCTCCCTGGATATTTATATCAGGAGCAGGTTACGGGAATGTTCTCACAGATGAAAGCCTGACTCCTGTGGTTTGGCTCATAATAATTGCCACCTCTTAACTGCTGCCAGCCCTTCCTGCGCATAAATGTGTCCATTTATTTACTTGCTTATTTTACCCCAGAATATGTGTGTGTGTGTGTGTGTGTGTGTGTGTGTGTGTGTGCGCGCGCGCGCGCGGTTGCGTGGGTGTATGGAAGTGTCCACAAGTGCGAAGGTGCGTGTGCGCGCGCACGCATGTGCAAAGGTGTGTGGGGGGGCCATGTGAGTGTGCGTGGGGGTGCGGGTGTGGATATGTGGGGGTGCATGTGAGCGTGGGGGGTGTGCGAGTGTGCTGGGGGTGCAGGTGTGGATGCGTGGGTGCCCGTGGGGGGCTGCGGGGGTGCGTGGGGCTGTGCGTCAGGGAGCAGGAAGGAGACAAAGGCACGGTAAGGTCTTACTCGGGCCTGGCTGTCTAGGACGAGCAGGCTGTGATTTCATGGTTTTGTGCCGGCGGCGAGCCCCGCATTCTCCCACTGCTCTAGGCCGCTAACAAGTGGGCCCGCAGCCCTCCGGGGCCTTTGGAGTGCACTCATCTGAGAGATTGTGCTTTTCTCAGCCGCTCAGATTTATTTTGCTAAAGTTACAGGGCAATTATGGAAATGCGCCCTTTGAAGCTGGGCTGATTTCTCTTTATTTTCTTCTCCCTGACAAAGCAGAGCTTCCCTGCCTCTTGTGGGCCTTTTTTTTTTTTTTTTTACCCTGCTCTCTCTCTCTCTCTCTCTTTCCTCTCTCTCTTTTTTTCCTGATAATTATTAGATAGCGGGAGTTTCCAGGGGTAATTTGAAAAAATCTTTTGAACAGTGATAAAAATGTGTGTAGATTAAAATGAAGTTACTATTATTTTAACATTATGGGTTGGGTTTTTTTGGATGGGATTTTGATGGCCAGGAAGGGAGAAATGAATGAATGATAGCAAGAGACTGGCACTTCATGCCCAGATTGTGGGCCCAGAACATTCTTGCCAGCCTGGGGCCCAGCGTGGGGAGCCCCACAGCTGCCTAGCAGGCCACCTGGACCGCCAGCAGACTGGCCGGGCCTCCTGGGGCTCCCCTTGGGCTCCCAGAATGCGTAGCTCTGTGAATTTAACAGGATGAACGCCCTGCCCCCCTTTCCTCACACGTGGGGACCAAGAGGCCCGGAGTCAACAGAGCTATGCTTTCTGGGCTTTGTACATTATTTCTCACTGTTGCACGGAATCCGAAGGCTCTGTGTGAACCAACCCAACTCATTTTCCTCTTCCCAGCTCACTTTGCTTGACTTGACGCTGGGGTGTTGAGGAAAAGTGTCTCAAGCCAGGCAGTGTCAACCCCAGTGCTGGTGAGGCCTTCGATGGGGACTGTGGCCTGCTGAGTGGGGGGTGGGGGGAGCGGTTCCCTCAGTTTCTATATTTTAGAGTGGCTTTGAAGTTTTCTTTGTCCATATCTTTCTTTGCTCCTTCCTTCCTCCTTTCTTGTTTTTTGGTGGGGGGGAATGGCTCATTATCTGTATACAAAGACCAACAGGAAGTCTCGTCGCCCTCAAGAGCCTGGCATTGGCCTCAGTAGCTAGAATGGAGGCCATGTCATGTCCTAGCTCCTTTACCGTATTTCAAAAAAATAAAATAAAATAAAATAAAATAAAATAAAATAAAATAAAATAAAACAAAACAAATAAAATGGAGTTAAACCCATATTATTTGATAGGCCTAACCCTTAATCATGCTAACCCTTTCCCTTGAATTTTAGTTCATGCTCACAACCTCCATCTTGGGGGGGTGTTTGGGGGGGGGAACCTGATGAAGAAGTTAAGGCTTAAAGACAAGGTCAGCTTAAGAGACACTTCTGGTACCAGGCAGAACATTCCATACGCTGTGCCGCTGTCTGGATTAAAAGGGTAATATGCATTTGTTTGTACAAAGAGCTGGCGTCAGTTGCCTCAGGGAAGGGACCCAGGCATCTGGGGGTCAAGGACAGGAGGGATATTTTTTCAATCTCTCTCCATTTGCTCCTTTTGAACCATAGGAATGTGTTAGCTCTTCAAATAGCTTTTTTTGTTTGTAAATAACTAAAATGCAAGAGAGAGAGAGAGAGAGGTGAGGCAGATGGTCAGGCAGAAGGTAATTTCTTTGGCTCTCACGGCATTCATTCATTCACTGACACCCAATGATGTCCCTCGGGGACCTGTAGGGGCGGGGCCGTGCTCCTCGGGTTCAAATGTCTGGGTTCAAATCCCAGCTCCAGTGCTCCCTGTATGACCTTGAGCTACTGACTGCACCTCTCTGGGCTTTGCTCCCTCATAAAACAGAAGGAAACATTATCATCTTCCCTCCCTCATAGACTGTTGAGAGGATGAAAGGGGTTCATCTGCACTTAGAACAGTGCATCAAGCCTAAGGATTTGCCTCGTGCATAATAATTACCTGGCAAATCACAAATATTATTTGTATTAATGATGACAACCACCACCCTAGGCGACGGGTATGATTGTCCCCATTTTATAGGTAGGTAAAGCCAAACTCAGCCACTTGCTCGATGAGGTCAACAGACTAGAGTCAGCATTCTGACCCGGTCTGCTGCTTGCTCAAGCAACGGGATTTGGAGTGAAGTGCTCATCGGCTGTGACACCGCCTTGATCCTGCCCCACCTGCTTCCCCATCCGCTTGGGCCTGACCTCGTCTTGGGAGGGACCAAGATCCTACACAGCCCCAGCACACCAGATCCCGCGGCAGCCCTGCCATCTCAACCACGAAGTCAGCCAAGGTCAAGAGCATGTTAAGTGGCTGTGTCGATATGTTGCCTTGAAATTGAATTTTTAAGGTAAGTACAGGACAGGATGAGGATCTCTGTCCACTGTTCCTCTGTTCAGTTCCTTCTCATCTTTGGTCCCAGTGGAAAGGGGCTCTCGGTACGGTTACACACCGGTGTCTTGCTGAAATCAGCCATCCGTATTAGTGAAATAAAGGCTAGTCCTCCTTCCAGATCTCGCTATTCAGCCCGTGCTCCCTGTAACAGCAGCAGCAACCTGGGAGCTTGTTAGAAATGCAGATGCTCAGGCCCCTCCCAGCTCCACTGCATCTTCCTCGCATTCTCGGGGGAATGTGTGTGCATAGCCAAGCGTAAGAAGCGCTGATCCTTATGCTCTCCAGTAAGACCTGGGGCCCTTCCAGGATGGAAACAGGAACAGTTTCTGAGACTTGGACCTCTGTGGAATAAGCAGGATGGAGGATGCCAGAGGGAGGGTGGAGCAAAGGGGAGGAAAGAGAGGAATGAGAGAGGTCAAGGGAGAAGGTGCCGGGCATCAAGCTGAGGCTGAATTAGCAGGAGTGAAGACCTATTGTGCTCCTTCGTCGGCCTTGAAGCATGAAGATTGGCTGTGAGCATCAACCTTGAAGTTCAAGGTTGGCTGTAACACTGGGCTCTTCCTGGCCACAGCCTCTGCTAACAAGCCCTTCCAGATATTTCACGGCATAGGGATATACGTAATTTTAAAATGTGGGACTTTATTAACGGTAGCTGATTTCTAACAGCATCCCTCGTAGCTGACCCCCACTAAACTAGGGTTTAGTTTAGAGAGAGGGGCGAATCACCATAACGGTTCTATATTTGTTGTCTACTGTCACATAACATAGTCGTGTGAGACAAGAAACAGTCATTCTCTCACACGTTCTGTGCTTCAGGATTTCCAGAGCAGCTTAGCTGGACAGTTCGGGCTTGAGGTTTCTCGCGGGGTTACCATCAAGATGTCAGGGCTGGCTGGAGTCGTCTGGAAGCTTGGCTGGGTCTGAGCATCTAATTCCAAGATGGTTTACTCACACAGCTGCGGGCGGCAGTGCTCAGGTCCTTGCCGCGCGAATCTGTCCACACAGCTGCTTGAGTGTCCACAATATGGCAGCCGTCTGCCCCCAGAGCAAGTGACCCCAGAGGGAGCGAGACAGACGGCACAGTCCTTTTTGACCTAGCTTGAGAAGTCACACTGTATCATTTTCTGCACTATCCTACTGAAGTTACACTAGCCAGCCCTCTTCCGCATGGGAGGGAGCTACTAAAAGGCATGAATACCAAGATGCAGAGATCATGGGCGCCATCTTGGAGTCTGGCTGCTACAGGCACTGACACATCTGTGTGCCTTAATTTAGCACCTGCATTCCTTTCTGAGAAAAGATGTTTCTGAGATCCTGAGTGTCTGAGTGCCTGGGTGCCAAAGACAAAAACCCAGTTCAGTAGTTTTTTCTAAAAACATTTTTATTGGCTCATGTAACTGGAGAAGCCAAGATCGGAAGAAATAATAACAGCTAGTATTTACTGATCACATGCTATGAGCTAAGCACCTGCCTTGACTCATTTAATCTTCATAAAGACCAAGGACTTGAAAGCATCAGTACTTTCTTCTTCTTCTTCTTTTTTTTTTTTATTTCGGGGTCTGCTTCAGTGTTGACCTTCTCAGACTTCCCCAGGTGTCAGGTACACAGTGACTCTGCAGCATGGCCTTAGAGCTGGCAATCCAAGGGGAAAGAAATGGTTTCTGTTGGTTAGTTTCAATCACAAAATCCCAAGGAAGAATTGGGATGGGCTCTGATTGGCTCAATTTGGTCACGTGGTTGCTGCTGAGCCAATCGCTGTGGCCAGGGGTGTGGCATGAAGAGGAAGTTCCTTGAAGAAAGTGAGGGTGCTGCCGTCTCAGAAAGGGCAGATGGGCAGGGCACCAGCGGGGAGAGGGAAGGTCTGTGAAGAGGTCTGGGATGCAGGTGAGAAGCGGGGAGTCAGTCAGTTCACCAAAGGCCAGGCGTGTGGGCTGGCGACTGCACAAGGCCAAAATCAAAGGCAGACCACCTCAGCCCTCCCTGGCCCAGCAGATTCCATCTGACCACGTCCTGGGGCTTCCCGACCTGAGTATCATCTCTAGGAAAAGAGATGAGAGTGAACCTGAAGAATCTGAGGTCAGACCCAAAGTGGAGCGCCAGTGGGTGCTTTCTCTTAGGCTCATTTTTAAAAAAATCTTATTTAGGAGCTTGTATCCTGCTCCATGACGTTCCACTCTTTGGCTTATTATAAAAATAGTTTTTCCTCCAAAGACCCCCCCCTTGGGTCCTATGGCCTTGCTACCTCCTGGGACACTTCTGGGTACCATGGAGGTCTGCTGATGTGACCCAAGGAACTTGGGGACATGGGACCGACGAGAGCCAGATCCCAATGTCCTGAGGGTGTGACAAAGGACAGAAGACAGGGGAGTTGGGCTGGGGGAGCTCTTGGGATCCGTGCTTGGCTTAAAGTCAGTAGAACTTTAAGGCTTGGCATCCCCTCCTCCTCTTCATCCTCCCTTTTCCTCTCTTCCCCTCTTACACTTGAACCTGAGCTGAAGGGTGCATCTTTGGGCTGGGGATCCTCTGTGCTGGGTGCATCCCAGCTCCTCCTATTACTATTTACTCGGTAAAGAGTCACTGAGTGCCTTGCTGTTTTGGAATTTGGTGATAACATTAGGCTTTTCCTAGTTTCCTTTTGGCTCGTTAGGCAAGTATTATATAAAATAAAAATGATTAAATACTCAATTATGAATATCATTTTGTAAAAGTATTTTTAAGAATTATCAGATACAAGTTTAAATACAATTATAAAGTGGAATCCTTATATTGGAGTATATGTGCTGAGGAAGGGAGCACTCAAGTGTCATCATTATAAAAGCACTACTGGGCACTAGAGTTATCCTTCACTCAGCTTTGCCCAGTGACAGGGACTTGGTCTCATGCTTTCCTATGCAAAGTCAGCCAGAGAATATGGTTTGAAGGCAGGAGTCATTTCCATTTATAGTTGTCCTGCGTCTTCTCCCCACTGTTCCTGAGTGTCCCCAGATAGGTACCAGCCCATCCCGAGCACCCAAATATTAAGGTGTCACTGGGATATTTCCAGTTGGTAAGGTTGGGACTGGGGGGGGGGGTCCCCTGTCACAAGCCCTCACTGGTTTTTCTAAGGTGCTCCTTTATTGTCCACATAACAGGCCAGGAGGTCCCCACACCGGGGTCTGTCCTCCCGGCAGGGCTCCTGACCTTTTGGGTCCTGGAATGCGGCAGAAGAACAGGATGGCACGGCACGGCTGGAAACAGGACTTGGGAAAGGGCCATAGGCTCGGCCGCTTGCTCCACAGCACGCAGAAGGGCCATTGCCAAAAAATATAATTATCCAGAAATGTGGGACAAAGACACTGCAGGAAAGAGGGGCTGAGCAGAAGGGCGGTAGAAGGCTGGGACAGAAGGGTGGGCAGAGGCAGAGCCGATCCAATGGGCGGGCAGTGTCCCTCTCCATCATCATCGAGCTGGGACCGGGGAGGAGGAGACACCTGCTGCTCAGGTAGACTCATCTGTCAACTAGGAGTTTCTAAGGAAGCTGTCTCGACTCTTCAACCCTTCCCTTCTTTCCTTCCAGGAAAGAAGCCCTCTCCATCCTGCAAAATCGCGGGGGGTCAAACTCACTCCACAAAGGGAGAATCAGGCAGTCCCTCCCAGAGGAACCCACCCGAGGCATCTCCCTGGTCCGCAGATGGGACACTGGTGATGGGAGCCAAAGATGGGCTACCAGGTGGCCTATGGAGAAACCGCAGTGGAATATGCTCATCTTGCTGCTTCTGGGATCTTTGGCTCATGGACTTTCAAGCAGCTGAGAATATTCCGAACGTTCTGGTGGGACAGTTCCAGAACGCTGGTATCTCTCTTTGTTCCAGCATCACCCCCTTGAGGTACAATACAGGAGGATTAAGGGCAGGTTATAGGACCTCTCTGAACGGATATAGGATCTCCAACCCCGAGAACGTGTCCTAACACACACCAGCATGTATGTGTGACATTCAAAATATTTAACAGCTGGGACGTCCCCAGCATCAGAGCTGGCAAGGTCCTGAAGCCTCCTGCTCTGTGTCAGGCACACACAGGTCAGTTTGTGAGTCATGGAAATGTCTGGGAGGTCCCCGGGGAGAGCCAGAACACAAGAGGGGACACTTGGGGATCTCAGAGCAGCCATCTTTACCAACTGCCACGGAACAACTTCTATATATTTTCAAAACAGTAACAACTGGATATCAACCCACAAAAGAATATAGTGGGATCCCTTTCTTATTCCATACACAAAAATTAACTCAAAATGTATCAGAGACTTAATTATGGAGCTTAAACTATACGATTCTTAGAAGATAACATAAACATAAATCTTCACGACTTGGGGTATGGCGAAGCCTTCTTAGATATGACTCCAAAAACACAAGCAACAGAAGAAAAAAATTAAAAAATTTGACTCCATCTAAAGGTAAGGCTGTGTGACTATATGGACACCATCAAGAAAGTAGCTAGAAAACCTGCAGAATAGGGGAGTAATATTTGCAAATTACATATCTGATAAGGGAATTGTATCTAGAATATATTTTTTTAAAACTATTACAACTCAATAATGAAAGAAAAAGAACCCAATTTAAAAATGGGCAAAGGATCTGAAGAGACATTTCTCCAAACGCAATATCCAAATGGCCAATGAGCCCATGAAAAGATGCTGGTTGTCAGAGAGCTGCACACTAAGTCCACAATGAGTTACTGCATCACACCCTCGAAGACAGCTGTCATCAGAGTCCAAGAATAACAAGTGTGGGGGTAGCAGGATGTGGAGAAAACGTAGCCTTCATATGCTGCAACTTCTTGGAAAATGGACAGTTGTTCAAAAAGTTAAACATTGTTTTTATCTGACCCACCATTCCATTGCTAGAGAGGAAAACACATATCAGCACAACAGCTCCTACACGAATCTTCATAAGCAGCATTATTTGTAACAGCCGAAAAGTGGAAACAACCCAGATGTCCATCATCTGATGAGGGGATACACAACGTGTGGTCTAGCCGTACGGTGGAATACTACTTAGCCGTGAAAAGGGCAGAAGTTTTACTATGTGCCATGGTGCGGATGGACCCCAACAATGTGCTAAGGGACAGAAGGCCGGTGTAAAAGATGACACACTGTAGGGTCCCATTTATGCAAAGTATTCAGAATAGGCACATCGATAGAAAGAGAAGCTGGTTTTCTAGGGTTGTTCCAGTTGGGAAGAGATACAGGGTGACTGCTAAAGGGGCTGGGGTTCCTTCTTGGATCGATGAAAATGTTCTAAAATTGATTGGGGTGCTGACTGCACACCTCTATATACACTGAACACTGTACATTTTATTTTATTTTTAAAAGATTATTTATTTATTTATTTATTTATTTGGCAGCGAGACAGAGAGGAGGAACAGCAGAAGGAGAGGGAGAAGCCGGCTCCCAACTGGGCAGGGAGCCCAATGTGGGGCCCGATCCCAGGACCCTGGGATCACGACCTGAGCCAAAGGCAGAGGCTTAACAGACTGAGCGCCCCCCACATGTGCCCCAACACTGTACATTTTAAATAGATGAATGACAGTTCATGTGAATTATAGCTCAAGAAAGTCATTGGATATGCCCCACTGGCCAACACATAAACATGCTACTTCAAGACACTCCCCAAGATGATCAGATGATCAGACACACACACACACACACACTAAGCAAACACAAGAGGAAGGATAAAACTAGTTCGACACAACAGCCATGACTATTTTCCTCTAAGGCTGGTAGCAGAGAGTGAATTTTTGTTGCGAAGTCTTGGCGTAAGAGGTCCGCTGAAACTACGTACAATTTTACCACCCCCCAAGAACAAAAAGTTTTTGCCACCTCAAATCATCATGTTCTGGAACTTTCTTCTATGGCAAGCCCCCTGTTACTTAGCACAGTAACAGGATTCCGGAGGACAGCATTTGCAGGGAGACCTGCACAAGGCTTCTAAAAGTTTCAGTGCTGTTTCCCCCTCAAAAAGCACATGACTTGCCCACCACACCCGCTAATTGTTGCCACTCCACACTAATGAAAGAGAGGTGAAGGGCAAAGATGCTTCCCAGAATATTAGAGTGCAAGGACGCAGCTCTGCATGCAGGGGAGATGGAGGCTCCAGGGACTCACAGCGGGGCCGGGGCAGGGAGCCCCCAGTTGCACACCATGTGGGACAAATAGGGATGGCTGGTCACCAGGTGGACGAAACTCATGTCTTCAGCAGGAGGGCCCCCGAAGCTATCGGCTACGTGCACAGGTTACCTGCCATTTCAGGAGAGATGGGTCCGGGTTAGGAAAGGCAATGTGGCCTTCTCAGTGGCTCATCCTTTGTACTGCAGCCGGAAATCACGCCCATAGGCTCTGCTGTGATGATAACTAATACCCGATATTTGTGGAGCACTCGGATAAGCATCTCCATGCTTATCTCGTTCTCAAAGCCACTCGCTAAGGCCAAAGCTATCATCGTGCCCCCTCGGCAGGTGGACAACCGAGGTGTAACGGAGTCAGAGTGAAGCTCCGAACCCGCTTCTCTGCCCAACACCATTGCCAAGGTCCTCATCACGTAAGCCCCAAAGCCAAGTGCGCTGACATACTTACAAACGAATAATGAGGGCCAGGACAGCGGAGGAGGGAAGAAGCTCGGTCCTCTCTTTCCCTGGCCGTTGCGAGTGACTGTTGAATTCAGCCTTCGTGACTGCATAGTCTGTCGAAACTCTCGAGAAGCAACATTTTGGAGTACAAGAAGGGTGTGAGAGAAAGAGCCCCCTCCAAGATACAGGGAGACAATAAATGGGGTGGGGGATATACGACACTGACCAAGTCTTCCTGCACATGTCTAGGGAAGACAGGAGGAACAGTGGGTTAAGGGAGGAAGATGGGAGAACATAGACGGCCTCTAAGGCTGGGTCAGCCCCCTGCCCTTGACCTCATCAGGACCCAGATAGATGCCTTCTCATCTAGGCTCCAGTGGCCATCTTTTTCCTTCTCTTTTCCTCCTCTCTGTACCCACATCAGAGACCCATCCCGTAGATGAATGCAAAAGGGTTTAAGAACCCTATTTGCCCAGCCTTGCCCTTAACCCGAGTTCCTCTGTAGATTCGCACTAAACGGTGAGGAGGCTGCAGGGCAAGAAAGAACATCAGCTGGGGCCAGACGGCCCGGGTTCAAGACTCACAATCAACCCTAACAAGCCGTCCACTTTGGTTTGTTTCGTTTAATGTTTTTATTTTGACAGACTTCTAAATTTACAGAAAAATTGCAAGGCCCGTACCAAGAATTCCCATAAACTCCTCACCCAGATGCCCCAAATGTAAACATTTTGCCACAGTTCTCTCCTTCTCATCAACGGATGGATGGAGCTAGATACGCAATATTTGTTTTAAGTATTTATCTTATCCTTGGATAGATATAGGAGCGTATCTACATTTCTATTTACCTATATTTATACAAGTAACATCTATGTAAATATAAATATCTACATATAAAAATATTTATGTATGTATACAGTATATAAATACACAAGCATATATCTGCCATATACACATGTACATGTAAATATGTGCCAGATATATGTAATTTACATTGTGTGTATATATAAATTGATACTCCCAATTCCAACCCAGCAGGGCAGAGCTCATCAGACCCCTCCACTCTCCATACATGTGACTCCCTCTGTCAGCAAGAAACCTGGCACGCACTGTGTATGCACAATGTATTTCCTTATTTGCTCAATCTCAGGATACACGGTATTTCCAGAATGGCTAACCTATACAACTGCCAGAAAGGAGCCAAATCTCAAGGGCTGAAGACTCACGCTGAGCTCTTTTGTCTTTCATCCACACACTGTGTTCCAAAATCACCGGGCTCTGCTCTCCCCAACCCTCCCTTTCAGTGTGGTTGACTGTTTCATTTGAGATATAGTTCAGTTCATTTGTTTTCACTCATATCTCATTTTAAGATTTTTCCATCAACCTTGACGATTTTACTCTTTTTTTTTTAATTATGAAATTTTATTTAACTATGAAATTATTGTCTCGGTTCCCAAAGTCAGAAAGGACCCAAAAAATATATCAGAGAGGCTTTACTTCCTCCCATTCTTTCTTTTTTCAACTCCATTCCCACCCACTCCCTGGAACTAACCCGTCTCGTTTGTTTCTGTTTTATCCTTCTCACAGTTGTTTTTGGGGTTTTGTACAAATATGTCCTTTCCCCCCTCCTTTCCTACACAAAAGATAGCATCCTGCTTAAGCTACAAGTTCTGGGAATCACCTCTACCAAAGTCCCTAGATTGCCCCCTCATCCTTTTTTACGGCTGCATAGAACTCCATTGGGTGCACATCACCACAATTATTCAGCCAATCTCATAGTATTTAGATTGGTTCCAATATTTTGCAATTAGAAACAATGCAGCAACGAATACCTTTCTGCGTACATATTTTCACATTATTGGAATGCCATTTACTTTTAAGTGTTAGGTATCAGTAAGGATTAGATGCAACGGTGTGTAATAGAAATAGAAAACCCCAATAATAGAAATATACACTGGGTTATTCCTACATGCACAACATAAATCCAGAGATAAGCAGTCGAGAGTTGGCACAGTGGCTCTGTGGTCATCAGGGACCCAGGCTCCTTCCATCATCATATCTTCCATCCCTCATGTGTTGTTTCCATCTTCATGACCACCTCATGACCTAAAGTGAATTCGATGCTCCTGCCATCACATCTGTGTCCCAGGAAGAAGGAAATAAGGGTTAAAAAAAAACAAGGCCTTCCTCAGGGATCATTCTTTAAGGACAACATTCTGGAAGAATCTCTCCACAACTTCTACTTGCATCTCATTGGCCAGCATTCAGTCATGTATGTACAAGGGACGTTGAGGAAAATAATTCTACAGCTGGCCACAGTCCTGGCCTTAGTGATGAGGATTCTTTTGGTAAGGAGGCAGGAGAGAACAGGGATTGGCCAGGCAACTAGCCATCTCTAGCCCGTGTTACCACAACTTTCCAGCCCTTCTGATCTACCTACAACCTGCAAATCTTTTGTTAACAAGAGCGAACCGAAAAAGTCACCTCTCTCCCTAGAGTACTTTGAGACCAATTTTTGGAGTCTTTTGATAGCACTGAGCCAGTACAAGGCCCTTCCCCCTTGGGGACCAGAAGCACCCTGGGGAAAGCGGCCATTGGGGACCACCTGTTATCTCAGCCACGGGGAGGGTCAGATGTTTTCACGAGAAGAGGAAATACAATGACCCTTCAGCAAGCCCCAAAGATAAGTCCAGAAGCCCAGATGCTGCTGTCTTTCACCAGAGGGGGAAGGAACAATGTCCTCAGTGTTCCCCGGAGAACCAAATGTATCAAGAGACATTCAAAAAGTCCCGGGTTTATCCCGGGCAGGGGGGGAACTGTCACAGGAGGCAGCATGAGGTGTAAGCTGAATAATGTCGAAGGTGCCAGAAGAGACTGTGTTTCTGCGTAGCTGGGACGCAGAGACCCAGAGCCGCAGGACTCCCGCAGCGGCATGGGGAAAAGCGCCAGGGTCCGGAGCTGAGTGGGGCCCCCACCTTGATGTGTGACAACTGTAAAGCCACTTCTTCACTCTGGGACCTCAATTGGGTCACCCACAAACCGC